>CM064495.1:55787010-56387010 GCA_032716605.1 Paralithodes platypus
CCTCTTTTTTCGCCGGTTGCTCTTAAAATTACAGGCTCGCTATCGCTCGCCAGGAACAAATTCGGCACCTAAATGGCACGAAAGGTCTTAAAATTGACAACGAAATGGGTCAAAAGGTCTTAAAAATCGCCAAACGAATGGGCCGAACGTCTTAAAATCTCAAAACTAATATGCTAAACATGAGGGAGAAAGGGGTCCAGAATAAGCGACTACCTCCCCTTAACCTTTTTCTTATCTCCCGGTTATGTCAATCTTTTTCTCCCCTCCCCTCACCCTCTCTTCTCCCCTCCCCTCCCCTCCCCTCCCCTCTCTTCTCCCCTCCCCTCCCCTCTCTTCTCCCCTCCCCTCACCCTCTCTTCTCCCCTCCCCTCCCCTCTCTTCTCCCCTCCCCTCCCCTCTCTTCTCCCCTCCCCTCACCCTCTTTAATCCACTCGATCTTCCAAGTTCAACCTCTGCTTCACTAACATAACATTGCATAACATACTAACGGTGGAGATCATCCAAAGCCCTAACTTTATTATATAGCTATCACATGACCCATTCCTAGACATATAACTAGGTGAATTAAGGGGAGGTATTTAGTTTGTTCCCTAGACCTCCATCAAGCTTAAAATTACACCCCCTTGAGTCCCTTTCAAGATAAATTTGTACATTTTTCGGTAGAAAAATTTCCCGGCCGAAGGCCGGTTCCTCTTAAATTACAGGCTCGCTATCGCTCGCCAGGATAAAATTGACACCTGAATGGCACGAAAGGTCTTAATATGGGGTGAAAGTTCTTAAAATCGCTAAACTAATGGGGCAAACGTTTTATAATATCAAAAGCAATGGGGCTAAACATGAGGGAGAAAGGGGTCAAGAAAAAAATCCCTCAAGTGGAGACCTCCCCTTAACACTGGTCTGGCAGCTCATTAGGTAAACATTTAATATTTATCTGTTACTTAAATTCATCTACCATCAGTCTAGTTTCCGATACCAGTGCAAAATACTCCAGAAATGTTGCCATACAAATTTTGATCATAGAATGTTGACTATAAAAGCTCTCGTGTGATACCGGCTTTACGCCAACCATTTGTGTTCCTCCCTCCTCCCTCTCTTTATTCCTTGCTACCTCCACCGTCCAAGCTCTCCCTTCCAAAGTATATAGACACTAGAGTGTATATACTTTGCTCCCTTCTACAAGTTCAATATTCCTTTCAGTATTACCCCTGTCATCTCGATTCCCTTCACTGCCTTTGGTCTGTGCTCCCTTCCCTCTTCATCATCTGCCTACCATTTCTTACCCACAATATTCAGCCGACCTCAAACTTTCCGGTTCACCTCTCTACATTTCTTCAGCCATTATTTCTGTCGCGTCTTGCCACTTATCCACTCTCACTTGCTTTATACTTTGTGTTCCTATTAATTTCATCATTTACTTGTTCGATTAATAACAAATTGAATCGGCAGTAGGATACAAGTAACACAATTGATAATATAGTCAAATTGTATTGTGTGTATGTACTGTATATACACAGGCATATACCCCAAATAGTAATTGAATACATTTATATGGAATATACGTTCCGCGCATTTTGAATGAAACATATCTGTTTATACTATCTATTGTTATTTTAATGTGAAAGTACAATAGATACAGACAAGCTTGTCATTAGTTTCCGTTTGTAGAATAAAATGTGAATTATACAATACATACAATCATTGCCACTGTACTATCCTCCTTCCCATTCGTTCTTCCCTCCCGCCTCCCTCCTTCACCCTCCCCTCCCGCCTCCCTCCCTCACCCTCCCCCCCCCCCTCCCACCACCCTCCCTCACCCTTCCCCCCTCCCGCCAGCCTCGCTCACCCTCCCCTCCCGCCTCCCTCCCTCACCCTCCCAGCATCTCCCACAACTCAGTTACTTTTAGTTAGTTTGTGTTGGTAGTTAGAGTGTGACCCCCCCTCCCCCCCGGGTTCCAAATAGGGTGTGTAGGGCGGGGCGGGGCGGCGGGGCTGGTTGTGGCGGGGGGAAGGGGGGGGGGGGGTGTAGGGATAGACGGACACGTACACAGACAATAACAGCCGTAAGGACACAATGTAAGTACGGACCACCAACACGTACAGTACATAATTATACAGTAGACATGTACAGGCACATATACACGCCTACAGTAAATGAGTACACACACACACACACACACTGACACACACACACACACACACACACTGACACACACACTAACACACACACTGACACACACACTGAAACACACACACACACACGTTACCCTGTTTATACACACGTAATCCCTTTTGATAAACACACGCCGACGCACGCCTACACATACAGTATATGTGTACTGTACAAATACTGACCAACACACACATACACACTCTCTCTCACACACACACACACACACACACGGAAAATGATCCCTCCTAAAATGAGAATGAAGCAGGCGACCACATTAAGATAACATACTGTAAATGGAGGTAATGGCCCAGTGGTTTTAGTGCTGGACTAGTAAACACGAGGTCACGGGTTCGAAGTTTGTTGAACCTAGAGAAGAAGTTAAAGAAATTCAATGTGTTTTGTACTTTATTTAGTGTCGATACTTTAACATGATGTTAAGGGGAGGGGTTTAGTTGATTCCCTAGAACTCCATCAAGCTTAAAATTATTCCCCCTTAACCCTCTTTCAAGATAAATTTGTAAATTTTTCGGTAGAAAAATTTCCCGGCCGAAGGCCGGTTCCCCTTAAATTACAGGCTCGCTATCGCTCGCCAGGAAAAAATCGACACCTAAATGGCACGAATGGTCTTAAAATTGACAGAAATGGGGCGAGGGTTCTTAAAATCGCCAAACTAATGGGACAAGCGTCTTTAAATCTCACAAGCAATGGGGCTAAACATGAGGGAGAAAGGGGTAAAGAAAAAAAATCCTCAAGTGGATATCTTCCCTTAATTAAGCACCCTTACTATCTAATTCATACACTAAAATATATTACACTAATGTTGCCACTGCACCAAAGTCACCACCTGGACACATGGACCTGGACACATGGACCTAGGCACATGGACCTTTTTGTTTTATCTGTGTTTTTCCTTCCTCCGTTCATTGTCTCCTTTAAAAAAAAAAAAAAAAAAAAAATGTCCAATAAATCGAAGGTTTACATTACTAAGCGACAGTACGTAGGTCATGTATATCGATCTTCATGTCTCCAGTAATAGTAGGATGGTAGGCAACATTATATTTTATTTAGTTTAACTGTTATATTTTCATATATTTTTCATTGTTCTATTATATTTATGTAACTTTCTTTTAATGGATGTTTGCACAGGTGGCGATTTACTTAGTACTCATTAGTACATTGAGGTTTATTGTCAAAGGGATTGTGCTGAACATATTATTGCAGAGGTAACTAATTGGATAGAAGTTCGATAGTACATTATGTAAAAGTTACTGAGTTACGAATTATGTATAAAGTTTCTTTGTTCTTCTTTTTTTTGCCGGGATAGGCCTATTCTTGGTTAGTTTCTTATTTTTTTACCGGGATAGGCCTATTCTTGGTTAGTTTCTTATTTGTTTACAGGGATAGGCCTATTCTTGGTTAGTTTCTTATTTTGTTACCGGGATAGGCCTATTCTTGGTTAGTTTCTTATTTTTTTACCGGGATAGGCCTATTCTTGGTTAGTTTCTTATTTTTTTACAGGGATAGGCCTATTCTTGGTTAGTTTCTTGTTTTGTTACCGGGATAGGCCTATTCTTGGTTAGTTTCTTATTTTTGTTACCGGGATAGGCCTATTATTGTTAGTTTCTTATTTTTTTACAGGGATAGGCCTATTCTTGGTTAGTTTCTTATTTTGTTACCGGGATAGGCCTATTCTTGGTTAGTTTCTTATTTTTTTTACCGGGATAGGCCTATTATTGTTAGTTTCTTATTTTTTTACAGGGATAGGCCTATTCTTGGTTAGTTTCTTATTTTTTTACCGGGATAGGCCTATTCTTGGTTAGTTTCTTATTTTTTTACCGGGATAGGCCTATTCTTGGTTAGTTTCTTATTTTTTTACCGGGATAGGCCTATTCTTGGTTAGTTTCTTATTTTTTTACCGGGATAGGCCTATTCTTGGTTAGTTTCTTATTTGTGTACAGGGATAGGCCTATTCTTGGTTAGTTTCTTATTTTTTTACCGGGATAGGCCTATTCTTGGTTAGTTTCTTATTTTTTTACCGGGATAGGCCTATTCTTGGTTAGTTTCTTATTTTTTTACCGGGATAGGCCTATTCTTGGTTAGTTTCTTATTTTGTTACCGGGATAGGCCTATTCTTGGTTAGTTTCTTATTTTTTTACCGGGATAGGCCTATTCTTGGTTAGTTTCTTATTTTTTTACCGGGATAGGCCTATTCTTGGTTAGTTTCTTATTTTTTTACCGGGATAGGCCTATTCTTGGTTAGTTTCTTATTTTTTTACTGGGATAGGCCTATTCTTGGTTAGTTTCTTATTTGTGTACAGGGATAGGCCTATTCTTGGTTAGTTTCTTATTTGTGTACAGGGATAGGCCTATTCTTGGTTAGTTTCTTATTTTTTTACAGGGATATTCTTGGGTCATTTACTCTTTACGACAATAACAAATGATTGGTGTCTGTTTATTGTGGTCTTCAGATAAACAGATGGCGTGTAAGGTGGAGTGATTGTGAGCAACCTCGAGGGTGCTGAACTACTGTGCATGAAGCTGCATAGGAAAGGGTCTCTAAATTTGGAGAGAAGTGATGCATATTGGTAAAACAAATCCCAAGTTAGACTATTGACTAGTGAGAAATAATCAAGAATTGAGATAATTAGAAAATATAGTGTGTGTATTTATTGGCAGTAACCTTTTCGAATAAATATATTGAAAAAGGAGAAGAAACACCATATTATTATTTGGCTATATTAAGGGGAGATCTCCACTTGAGGGATTTTTTTCTTGACCCCTTTCTCCCTCATGTTTAGCCCCATTGCTTTTGATATTATAAAACGTTTGCCCCCATTAGTTTAGCAATTGTAAGAACTTTCACCCCATATTAAGACCTTTCGTGCCATTCAGGTGTCGATTTTATCCTGGCGAGCGATAGCGAGCCTGTAATTTAAGAGGAACCGGCCTTTGGCAGGGAAATTTTTCTGCCGAAAAATGTACAAATTTATCTTGAAAGGGGGTCAAGGGGGTGACATTTTTAGATTGCTGGAGGAGTAGGAAACAAACTAAAAACCTTCCCTTAAGAGACTGTTTCACTATAGGAATAAGACGATTGTTCCCATGCTTTATAATCTACAAATATAACCATTCTCTCATACTGTGCAATTCTATCTCTGGCACTCATGACAAATATAACCATTCTCTCATACTGTTCAATTCTATCTCTGGCACTCATGACAAATATAACCATTCTCTCATACTGTTCAATTCTATCTCTGGCACTCATGACAAATATAACCATTCTCTCATACTGTTCAATTCTATCTCTGGCACTCATGACAAATATAACCATTCTCTCATACTGTTCAATTCTATCTCTGGCACTCATGACAAATATAACCATTCTCTCATACTGTTCAATTCTATCTCTGGCACTCATGACATATATAACCATTCTCTCATACTGTGCAATTCTATCTCTGGCACTCATGACAAATATAACCATTCTCTCATACTGTTCAATTCTATCTCTGGCACTCATGACAAATATAACCATTCTCTCATACTGTGCAATTCTATCTCTGGCACTCATGACAAATATAACCATTCTCTCATACTGTTCAATTCTATCTCTGGCACTCATGACAAATATAACCATTCTCTCATACTGTGCAATTCTATCTCTGGCACTCATGACAAATATAACCATTCTCTCATACTGTTCAATTCTATCTCTGGCACTCATGACAAATATAACCATTCTTCATACTGTGCAATTCTATCTCTGGCACTCATGACAAATATAACCATTCTCTCATACTGTGCAATTCTATCTCTGGCACTCATGACAAATATAACCATTCTCTCATACTGTGCAATTCTATCTCTGGCACTCATGACAAATATAACCATTCTCTCATACTGTGCAATTCTATCTCTGGCACTCATGACAAATATAACCATTCTCTCATACTGTGCAATTCTATCTCTGGCACTCATGACAAATATAACCATTCTCTCATACTGTGCAATTCTATCTCTGGCACTCATGACAAATATAACCATTCTCTCATACTGTGCAATTCTATCTCTGGCACTCATGACAAATATAACCATTCTCTCATACTGTTCAATTCTATCTCTGGCACTCATGACAAATATAACCATTCTCTCATACTGTGCAATTCTATCTCTGGCACTCATGACAAATATAACCATTCTCTCATACTGTGCAATTCTATCTCTGGCACTCATGACAAATATAACCATTCTCTCATACTGTGCAATTCTATCTCTGGCACTCATGACAAATATAACCATTCTCTCATACTGTGCAATTCTATCTCTGGCACTCATGACAAATATAACCATTCTCTCATACTGTGCAATTCTATCTCTGGCACTCATGACAAATATAACCATTCTCTCATACTGTGCAATTCTATCTCTGGCACTCATGACCAATATAACAATTCTCTCATACTGTGCAATTCTATCTCTGGCACTCATGACAAATATAACCATTCTCTCATACTGTTCAATTCTATCTCTGGCACTCATGACAAATATAACCATTCTCTCATACTGTGCAATTCTATCTCTGGCACTCATGACAAATATAACCATTCTCTCATACTGTGCAATTCTATCTCTGGCACTCATGACAAATATAACAATTCTCTCATACTGTGCAATTCTATCTCTGGCACTCATGACAAATATAACCATTCTCTCATACTGTGCAATTCTATCTCTGGCACTCATGACAAATATTGAGCAACTAGAAAAGGTTCAAGCAAGGGCTGCAAAAGAAACATCATCAATACGAAATTTTACAATATGTTAATTCCGTTGTCCCACATTCTGTCCGTATTGTGTGACGGATGGCTAGCAACAGGGCAATGTGAACATCCACAATCTTGTCATTGTCCGTCAGTCAAGTAAAAAAAAAATCCCTACTGAGAAAATATTATAATCTTTTGGATGTCCTTTATGAGCACTTGAAGCTATGTCAACTCATAAATCACATATTGTTTCCGCAATTGTGGGCACGCCTATTTGGAGATTGTGCTACTAGGATCATTTGAGAACTTTTGGTCTCTTTTAGTTGAAAGTCATCACTATGTAATCGCCATTTTCTTTCATATTGATAATCTCCCTAGAATAAATCGCAAGGACTTTAAGATACTGACTACTCCTTGTGATGCTTTGTAACTTTTTTTTCCCTGTGAGGTCGCCGGGTCCATGGTGTCTAGGAAGGAGAAAAATCCTGTTTGGCCCGACTGTTCTAGAGCACCACACTCACTCTTAGTTTGTGTGTGTGGGGGAGGGGGGAAGGTGTGGGGGGTGTCTGTGTGTGTGGGGGGGGGGGTGCGTGGGGAGGGGTGTCTGTGTGTGTGGGGGGGGGGAGGTGTGGGGGGGGTTGCGTGGGGAGGGGTGTCTGTGTGTGGGGGGGGGGGGGGTAGGTGCGGGGGGTCTGTGTGTGTGTGGGGGGGGGGGGGTGCGTGGGGTGGGGGGGGTGTGGGGGGGGGAGGGAGGTGTGGGGGGGGGGGTTTGCGTGGGAGGGTGTTGTGTGGGGGGGGGGGGGGGGGTAGGGGGGGGGTGCTGGGTGGGGGGGGGGGGTCTGTGCGTGGGGGGGGGGAGGGGGTGTGGGGGGGGGGTGCGTGGGGAGGGGTGTCTGTGGGTGGGGGGGGGGGGGGTGCGTGGGGAGGGGTTCTGTGGTGGGGGGGGGGGGAAGGTTGGGGGGGGTGTCTGTGTGTGTGTGTGGGGGGGGGGGGTGCGTGGGGAGGGGTGTCTGTGTGTGTGTGAGGGGGGTAGGTGCGGGGGGGTCTGTGTGTGGGGGTGGGGGGGGGGGGGGGGGGGGAGGGGTGTCTGTGTGTGGGGGGGGTAGGTGCAGGGGGGGGGGGGGGGGGTGTGTGTGGGGGGGAGGGGGTGCGTGGGGGAGGGGTGTCTGTGTGTGGGGGGGGGGGGGGGGGGGTGCGTGGGTGGGTGTATGTGTTTGTGTGGGTGGGTGTACTATACCCTGTTCCAAATTAGTAGTACATATATCGTGAACCCTAAACTCTTTTACTCAAAAAGGGCTAGAGCGAATGGCCTGTAAATGTGCACACCTATTCCCTGGCTGACCCTTCCCAAATGGGAGAAATATTAGCTCGATTACTCTAGCCGTTTGGGAGTTATAGAGGTTAATGGGAGATCTCCACTTGAGGGATTTTTTTCTTGACCCCTTTCTCCCTCATGTTTAGCCCCATTGCTTTTGATATTATAAAACGTTTGCCCCATTAGTTTAGCGATTTTAAGAACTTTTACCCCATATTAAGACCTTTCGTGCCATTCAGGTGTCGATTTTATCCTGGCGAGCGACAGCGAGCCTTTAATTTAAGAAGAACCGGCCTTCGGCCGGGACATTTTTCTACCGAAAAATGTACAAATTTATCTTGAAAGGGACTCGAGGGGGTGTAATTTTAAGCTTGATGGAGGTCTAGGGAACAAACTAAATACCTCCCCTTAATGTTGAAGAGTTTGGGCCTATTATTTGGAACATGGTATAGTGATTCACACTCCCATGTTTCTGAGAAGCAGATGAGGCGAGGAGAAAGTATAGAAGTTGTGCTGAAGAAATATAACTAGAAAGAGAAAGAGAAAGAAAAGAAGGAAAGACAGAAAATAAAGCTAACAATAAAGAGAAAAGAAATAGAAAGAGAATGAGAGTGAGCGGGGAAGGAAGGAGAGAAAAAAAATAGAAAGAGAAAGAGAGTGAGTGGGGAAGGAAGGGGAGAAAAAGTGGCTGAAATATGCACTCCCACACGCACAATTACATATGTATGAGCATGAGACGAATTGAAGAGAGAGAGAGAGAGAGAGAGAGATAGTGAGAGTGAGAGAGTGAGAGAGAGAGAGAACACGACAGCTGGTGGACAAGCAATACACACACAAGATTTCAGAGTGATAAATACCACCAGTCACCTCTCCCTAGTTGGTCATGTGTATATACTGTACCTGTGTGTGTGTGTGTGTGTGTGTGTGTGTGTGTGTGTGTGTGTATGTGTGTGTGTGTGTGTGTGTGTGTGTGTGTGACAGAGAGAGAGAAAGAGAACACACACACACGACAGTTGGTGGACAGGTAATACATACATAGTGATAATTACCACCTGTCACCTGTCCCTAGTTGGTCAGGTGCATATACTGTACGTGTGTGTGTTGTGTGTGTGTGTGTGTGTTGTGCGAGAGAGAGAGAGAGAGATTGTTGTTTATTTGTTCATGTCTATGCTTTCTTGTTGTCTATATAACAAAAAATCCATGATGCACTTAGCCTATATATTGTGTGTGTGTGTGTGTGTGTGTGTGTGTGTGTGTGTGTGTGTGTGTTTGCTTAGTGTGAAAGTGAGCGTGATCAATTCCAATCACCTTTTCGTAGTTGGTTCTGTACATGTAACCTCCTCCGTTAATACAGTGTCGTATACATGTTCGTATAACGTCAGTGTGTGTGTATGTGTGTGTGTGTGTGTGTGTGAGAGAGAGAGAGAGAGGCAGAGTGAGAGAGTACCTGAGTACCTGAGTAACCTAAACTCAACTAACGGGTGATACAAGCCAACAAGACACCGCCAAAGAGAAGGTGTCATGTCCCCTTGACGCCGTACAATGTCTCTACCAAGTTATAGTCGTACTTTGCCAGTCGTCTACTCCATCTTTCGTCTCTTCTCTAGTCTTGCCAATTTGGATACGTTCTCGCTACATTTAGAGGTACCTGTGTTTACTTCGATCTAGAGGCAACTTTTTACATTGAGCGACATTAATTCTAGCGATATTCTGGGGATTTGAGCTTTTTTAGAGTGATATTCTATAGATTGTGACATGAATTCTGGCGATATTCTGGAGATTTGAACTTTTTTAGGGTGATATTCTAGAGATTGTGACATGAATTCTAGGGATATTCTGAAGATTTGAACTTCTTTAGGGTGATATTCCAGAGATGGTGACATGAATTCTAGGGATATTCTGAAGATTTGAACTTCTTTTAGCGTGATATTCTAGAGATTGTGACATGAATTCTAGGGATATTCTGAAGATTTGAACTTCTTTTAGCGTGATAGTCTAGAGATTGTGACATGAATTCTAGGGATATTCTGGAGATTTGAACTTTCTTAGGGTGATATTCAGAGATTGTGACATGAATTCTAGGGATATTCTGAAGATTTGAACTTTTTTAAGGTGATATTCTAGAGATTGTGACATTATTCTAGCGATTTTCGGCTTGTATTTGCTATCTAGCGGACTTGACTTGGTAACCCTGGTCCTCTGTGTGTGTTCCTTGCCTGCCTACCCCTTTATGGCCCTGTCTGTGATTTCTGTCCATTTAATTCGATTTCTGTCTATACTATCCTATGTTTCTGTCTCCTTTCTGTGTGTTCCTTGCCTGTCTACCCTTTTATATCCCTGGCCCCTCCCTGTCTACGATCTCTGTCCATTTCATTCCGTTCTGTCTATATTATTCCTATCTTTCTGTATCCTCTGTGTGTGCTCCGTGCCTGCCTACCCCTTTATGGCCCTGGCTGTAATACCTGTCCATTTATTTCGATTTCTGGCTATGCTATTCCTATCTTTCTGTATCCTCTGTGTGTGTTCCGTGCCTGCCTACCCCTTTGTGTCCCTGGCTGTAATACCTGTCCATTTATTTCGAGTTCTGGCTATGCTATTCCTATCTTTCTGTTTCCTCTGTGTGTGTTCCTTGCCTGCCTACCCCTTTATGGCCCTGGCTGTAATACCTGTCCATTTATTTCGATTTCTGGCTATGCTATTCCTATCTTTCTGTTTCCTCTGTGTGTGTTCCGTGCCTGCCTACCCCTTTGTGTCCCTGGCTGTAATACCTGTCCATTTATTTCGAGTTCTGGCTATGCTATTCCTATCTTTCTGTTTCCTCTGTGTGTGTTCCTTGCCTGCCTACCCCTTTATGGCCCTGGCTGTAATACCTGTCCATTTATTTCGATTTCTGGCTATGCTATTCCTATCTTTCTGTATCCTCTGTGTGTGTTCCGTGCCTGCCTACCCCTTTGTGTCCCTGGCTGTAATACCTGTCCATTTATTTCGAGTTCTGGCTATGCTATTCCTATCTTTCTGTTTCCTCTGTGTGTGTTCCGTGCCTGCCTACCCCTTTATGGCCTTGGCTGTAATACCTGTCCATTTATTTCGAGTTCTGGCTATGCTATTCCTATCTTTCTGTTTCCTCTGTGTGTGTTCCTTGCCTCTCTACCCTTTTAAGGGGAGATGGTTCGTTTTTGTTCTGGTCCCCCACCTCCCTCATGTTTAGTCCCATTAGTTTTAAGATTATAAGACGTTCGGCCAATTTGTTTGACGATTTTAACACCTTTCACCCCATCCCTATTTATTTACCTCCGTCTGTGTGTCCTATCCCTATCCCTCCCTCCTACCGATCCCATTCTTCGTCGAGGTTCATCCCAAGATATAGAGAGTATATCTTGGTCCATCCTACCTCCTCCTTTTATCAATATATCGTTCCTTATTCTCCCTAACCCTTTTTTTTCGAGCTCCACCTCGCCGACGCCCTTCGTCAAGCTACCTTTCCCTATCCCTTCCTTGACCTCTCCTTCCCACCTATCCCTCTCCTTGTCGAGTTCAACACTGTTTCCTCTCTTCATCTATCACCTGCTTATGTATCACTCCATATCTATTGTTTAACACCCACGTATCTGTTCCTTCTGTTTAGGCTCCCTCCCTCTGTCCAATCGTCTATAGTTCCCCTTCCTTCCCTTGACCTCCCTCCCACCTATCCCTTTCTTTCTTAAACTCCACCCCGTCTCCTCCCTTTATCAATCTATCTCCCCTATCCCTCCCTTGACCTCCCTCCCACCTATTCCTTTCTTTATTGAACTCCACCCTATCTCCTCCCTTTATCAATATAGCTCTCCCTTATCCCTCCCTTGACCTCCCTCCCACCTATCCCTCTCTTTATTGAGCTCCACCCTTGTTCCTCCCTTTATCAATCTATCTCCCCTATCCCTCCCTTGACCTTCCTCCCACCTATCCCTTTTCTTTA
The DNA here is from genome assembly GCA_032716605.1 of Paralithodes platypus. Classification (NCBI taxonomy): domain Eukaryota; kingdom Metazoa; phylum Arthropoda; class Malacostraca; order Decapoda; family Lithodidae; genus Paralithodes; species Paralithodes platypus. The sequence goes on from CM064495.1 coordinate 55,799,217, forward strand.
TTGAATTTTACCCTTTCTCCTCCCTTTACCACTCTATCTCTCCTTATCCCTTCCTTGACCTCCCTCCCATCTATCCCTTTGTTTTCTTTAGCTCCACCCTTCTTCCTCCCTTTATCAATTTATCTCTCCCCTATCCCTCCCTCCCACCTATCCCCTCCATTATTGAACTCAACCCCGTCTCCTCCCTTTATCAATTTATCTCTCCCTATCCCTTCCTTGACCTCCCTCCCGTCTATCCCTTTTCTGTATTGAAGTTTACCCTTTCTCCTCCCTTTATCAAGCTATCCTTCCCCTATCCCTCCCTTGACCTCCCTCCCACCTATCCCCTTCTTTATTGAGCTCCACCCTTCTTCCTCTAGTTATCTGTCCCTGTATCTCTCTCTCTCCCTTCCTTGACCTCCCTCCCACCTATCCCTTTCTTTATTGAGCTCCACCCTTCTTCCTCTAGTTATCTGTCCCTGTATCTCTCTCTCTCTATCCCTTCCTTGACCTCCCTCCCACCTATCCCTTTCTTTATTGAGCTCCACCCTTCTTCCTCTAGTTATCTGTTCCTGTATCTCTCTCTCTCTCTCTCTCTCCCTTCCTTGACCTCCCTCCCACCTATCCCCTTCTTTATTGAGCTCCACCCTTCTTCCTCTATGTATCTGTCCCTGTATCTCTCTCTCTCTCTCTCCCTTTCTCTGACCAACCTTGACCCCACCCTCCCTTCTGTGGTCGCCCCCAAGATAAACAATATACACCACTGTTCTAAGTCAGGGTTACCAAATAAATTCCGCTAGATAGTAGATAAATGCTGAAAATTGCTAGAATGATTGTAATGTAAAACTTGTAAAATAAAGAAACCAAAACTGGTGACGACACTAGATAAATGCAAAAGAACTAATGCCACAATCTCTACACTATCGCTCTACAATGGCTCAAATCTCCAGAAAATGGCTAGAATTCATGTCACTCGATGTAAAGCTGTGCCCCTAGATCGAAATAAATACCTCTAGATTTAGCGGGAAAGTCGCTAAATTGGCAACAATCTTATGCCTTGGTCGCCCCTGTTACCCCGAGTTTTTCATCTCGGTGGGTTTGTTCAAGATAGAGGTTTGTTTACGTTATGATTCACGTGTTTTACTTTTCCCCGCCACTGGCCCTGCCCTGCCTTGACCCGCCTACTTGTGACCCTGCTTGGCCCTTTGACTTTATCGGGATAAAAAAAATATCATTAGGTAGTCAGAGAATGTTAGAATGTGAGTTTAGCCTGCATAAACGAAGGACCTATTTCTATATAAACCATTACTAGTTTGTGTGTTATCAGACCGTGTATATAGCCTACATATTCATTTGTGTGAACACGAACGAGTAACTAACATTGCATATAGTTGTTTTGTGAATTCTGAGAGAGAGAGAGAGAGAGAGAGAGAGAGAGAGAGAGAGAGAGAGAGAGAGAGAGAGAGAAAAGTGGGGGAGGGAGTGAAGGGGAACGGTGTAGTCTGGCAATGGAGGGCGGGGTGAAATATAACTGGAGTGGGAGAAGAAGAAGAAGAAGAAGAAGAAGAAGAAGAAGAAGAAGAAGAAGAAGAAAAGAAGAAGAAGGGGGATAAGCCGTTGTAAAGGCTTATTCCGCAATACCTTTTTTTTTTTATAGACCTCCGTCTACGTATTGTGAAAAACCTGTTATCCTCTGGTTCACAGAAGAAGAAGAAGAAGGAGAAGAAGAAGAAGAAGAAGAAGAAGAAGAAGAAGGAACAGAAGGCAATTAAGGGATGTGGGTTGCTGTTTGGCGAGTTTTTTCCAATTGCTGCTGGACAATTTTGGGAGTTGCAAGTGCAGTCCAGAAATCCTTATGTGCTGATCAACAAGCGGGGATCCAGGCACTTCCATGTTCGTACACTTGTCACTCATCGGTATGGTGTTACTCATATCACTTTTTGTAAGGGGGTAGGGCTTGTTTTGTTTGGTCCATATATTTATTTATTTATTTTTGAGTTCCCTCGCCAGACCTCCTTCAAGCTTAAACAAATCATCCCCTAGACCTCCTTTCAAGATAAATTTGTACATTTTTTGGTAGAAAAATTTCCCGGTTCCTTTAAAAATTACGGGCTCGTTAACGATCGCCATGAATAAATTGACACCTAAATGGCACGAAAGGTCTTAATATTGACAAGCAAATGAGGCGAAAGATCTCAAAAACTAACTGAATGAACGTCTCAAAATGTCAAAACTAGTGTGCTAAACATGAGGGAGAAGGGGGTCCAGAAAAAGCGATTACCCTCCCCTTAATTTTGGGGTTAATTAAAGGGGTAATTAAAGTGTCCACAATAATCTACCCACTTAAAGGTACATAATAGTTGATAATAAACCCATTAAATCTTCAGTACCTAAATTTACAATATCCCAATCTTCTGGTACTAATTTCGGTGTAATTTACAATATCCCAATCTTCTGGTACTATATGTTCGGTTCGTATTTACAATATCCCAATCTTCTGGTACTATATGTTCGGTTCGTATTTACAATATCCCAATCTTCTGGTACTATATGTTCGGTTCGTATTTACAATATCCCAATCTTCTGGTACTATATGTTCGGTTCGTATTTTCCTAGCACTGTTATGGTCATGGGTGGGGTTAGGTTGGTGGGGTGAGCAGGGTGGGGTGTTTTATAGTCTTGGGTGGGGTTAGGTTGGTGGGGTGAGGCAGGGTGGGGTGTTTTATGGTCTTGGGTGGGGTTAGGTTTGTGAGGTGAGGCAGGGTGGGGTGTTTTATGGTCTAGGGTGGGGTTAGGTTGGTGGGGTGAGGCAGGGTGGGGTGTTTTATGGTCTTGGGTGGGGTTAGGTTTGTGAGGTGAGACAGGGTGGGGTGTTTTATAGTCTTGGGAGGGGTTAGGTTGGTGGGGTGAGGCAGGGTGGGGTGTTTTATAGTCTTGGGTGGGGTTAGGTTTGTGAGGTGAGGCAGGGTGGGGTGTTTTATAGTCTTGGGAGGGGTTAGGTTGGTGGGGTGAGGCAGGGTGGGGTGTTTTATAGTCTTGGGAGGGGTTAGGTTGGTGGGGTGAGGCAGGGTGGTGTGTTTCATGGTATTGGGTGGGGTTAGGTTGGTGGGGTGAGGCAGGGTGGGGTATTTTATAGTCTTGGGTGGGGTTAGGTTGGTGGGGTGAGGCAGGGTGGGGTGTTTTATGGTCTAGGGTGGGGTTAGGTTGGTGGGGTGAGGCAGGGTGGTGTGTTTCATGGTCTTGGGTGGGGTTAAGTTGGTGGAGTGAGCCAGGGTGTTTTTATGGTCTTGGGAGGGAGTGGAGTTGAGTATAGAGTTGGTGACGTCCATTTCATTGTATTCTGGCAACTATTAGATGACAATGTTCAGCTGAGGATGAACCCGTAACAATTAAAAGGCCACAGACTATATCTCCTTTAATCCTTTGAGCTACCACAGATCCCTCCTAAGCTGAAGAAAATTGTCTAACAGTGTTCAGAATATGATTAAGGGGGGTAGTGCTTGGATTTTGGTCTATATTTTTATATATTTATTTGTTTTTTAGTTTCCTCGCTAGACCTCCATCAATCTTAGAAAACACCTCCTAGACCTCCTTTCATGATAAATGTGTACATTTTTCGGCAGAAAAATTTCCCGGGTTTCTTCTAAAATTAGAGGCTCGCTCCCGCTCGCCAGGAAATAGTCGACACGTAGAGAACACGAAAGGTCTTATTATTGACAAAACAAAATAAGGCGAAAGGTCTCAAAATCGTCTAACTATCGGAACGAACGTGTTAAAACCTCAAAACTAATATGCTAAACATGAGGGAGAAGGGGGTCCAGAAAAAGCAACCAACATACACCCTGAAAATGGCGTCACCGGTACCGAATGTGGCAAACCAAAATAAACCACCCAACCCATAGTACCTCAGGGCCCCCTACCATTATCAATTATTGTCGCCTTGTTACTTATCTTTGTTCAACCCTCTATACGGCGCCTCCTTATTACTGGTATCACTTTATTCTGCTTTCTGTTGCGGGTGGGTGTGAGGGTGGGTGGGTGAGTGGAGTGGGTGGAGTGAGGAGGTGGGTGGTGGTTGGAGTGGGGTGAGGAGGTGGTGGTGGGTGGAGTGAGATGAGAGAGTAAGCAGAGTGGGTTGAGAGGGTGAGTAGAGTGGGGTGAGAGGTTGGGTAGAGTGGGTGAGGAGGTGGGTGGTGGGTGGAGTGGGGTGAGGAGGTGGGTGGTGGGTGGAGTAGGGTGAGGAGGTGGTGGTGGGTGGAGTGAGATGAGAGAGTAAGCAGAGTGGGTTGAGAGGGTAAGTAGAGTGGGGTGAGAGGTTGGGTAGAGTGGGGTGAGGAGGTGGGTGGTGGGTGTTTGTTATGTCTTATATAAGTATTACAGCAGGATTGGAAAGTTTATTGAAACTATTGATTGAGTTGTTCTTTAACTGTTCTTGGCGAATTTCCTCATAAAAATTTCCAATACTTGTGTGGCATCATACAAGGCTACGCTCCTCTCTGACTGTCCAAAACATTTCCCCTGTGCTGTTTTTACGTTGTACTGTACAACCGTAAGATGTTGAAGACGGGAAAGCCTTCGTACCATCCAGTTATTTTTCTCCTGCATGTAGTTTAGTCATATATCTGCATTATAGATTGCAGATAACCTGGTAAGTATTATCTGTGTTCGTATGTACCCTCCTCACTTGAACTACGCCGCCACCTCCCCCACACCCGCCCCCCAGCACCCTCCCCTGAATACCCCCAGCTCCCTCCTCCGCCTCACGATTGTAATGCCGTACTAATTTCACCTTATTACCTCCCCCCCCCCCCTGCCTCCCCCTCCTCCTCCCACACGAGCCACGATCCCCGGCTCATATTTACGGCTGAACCCGACTCAAGTTCACTGATAATTGTGAATTGCGAGTTCCCTTGTACGCAACTCATTTCTGACGTATGACATCAGCGCGTCTCATATGATTGATGCTTTACATACACTATAGTCCATTCACTCTGACGAGTCTAGAACTAGTGACCCCTGACCTCTTGTAACTCAGGGAGAATTAAAGCTGAATATAATAAGCTGTAAATTCCAACAACTATTTCCTGGTTGACTCTCCCAAATCGTTGAAGTATTAGCTCAGATGTTCTAGTATATTGTTTTGTCTTATTTTTTTCTCATTATTTTAGTTGTAAGAGGGATTTCTATGCCTGTTATAAGGAATCACTCTAGGTTAGCTTCGTTCAAGCTAGACTAGGTTATAAAATGTAGGTGTGCGAACCATAGCTTGTCCGTATTTGAGCATGTGGGTTGCAGAGAATAACCTGGTACTCCGGTAAAGGGTTAGGTGGAGCATGCAGGTAGTTGAGCAGCTACTAAATTACCTCCGTTCCGTTAGTCACGAGTCTCTGAGGGCCCCGGGTTGCCTCACTCATTACATTCCAATAACACTTTTTTGCTCTCAGCCTCCCACCCCACCCCTCACCTCTCTGTCTCTCTCTCTCTCTCTCTCTCTCTCTCTCTCTCTCTCTCTCTCTCTCTCTCTCTCTCTCTCTCTCTCTCTCTCTCTCTCTCTCTCTCTCTCTCTCTCTCTCTCTCTCTCTCGTGTGTCTTCAGAATCACAATTTGCAGTGCCGTTATAAAGGCCAGATATTTCCCGCGGTGACCAGGGTACCCATGTAGGTACCCAGTCGTGCAGGCCGCCATGCAAAAGGGCCGCAAACCCAAAGTAGTGGTGCTACAAGGCGACCAGGCTCCATCTCGACTGCTATAAAAATAATTCCCGAAGTTTGGAGGAGTATCATACTCCTGAGCTACATTTTGTTTTCAGGAGGATCACGACCAGTTTTAAACCTACCCATGAAACTTAATCGAACGTAATCGTTAACTTGGAATAAGTTGAGTGAAGTTAACCTGGGATAAGTTACCATGATAGTCCTAATCATCATAATATAAGAAAAGTAACACGAGTATGTGAAAAATTAATCCTTCCGGAACTATAGGATTATGCTTCCCAGTCGCAACTTAATGGTGAACACTCCTTCGAGGCCAGAGTGACGTGGAACCTCTTCTACAATATACAGTACAGTACTCTGTTCATCTTATTGGGGCGGGAAATGTAATGGTTGTATTTTGATTACTGGGTTGATAATTGATTTAGATAGTGAAATACATAGTCAATTATGAAAAATATATCACTGTGAAGCATATGTGTCGTAGTTTGTTATTCTGCTGCAAGGGGCTGACATTTCTCGCCCTGCCAAGATGAACCGAATATAGTGATTGTGTCGTGAAGGAGAAGGTATCATTTGTGGAGGGTGAGTCGGGGGGGGGATGGTTCACTTTTTGGTCGATTTTTTCATGTATTGATTATTTTTCTAGTTTCCTCCCTAGACCTCCAGGGGTGAGACCAGGAGGGGTGAGGTGGGCGAGGAACACTGGGATTATAATAGGAAGAGGCGAACGAAGAAGAGCAAGCAGTGTGTGTATGATGGTGATGGGCGTAGGGGTGAGAGGTGAAGTGAGGTGAAGGTGAGAGGTGATCTGAAGGTGAGAGTGGTTAGCAAAACAGGGTTCAGTTCCGGGCAGGGGGTAGAGCAGAGGGGTTCAACATCCTCTCTCTATCTCTATCTCTCTCTCTCCTCTTCCACTAAGGCTCAGGTGTGTGGTGGTGATGGTGGTGGTGATGCTTGCTGTGTCTCACCTGGTGCCCCCCCCCCCCCCCCTGGTGTATCTTTCTCCTTACTCTCACCTTCATGTTTATCTCAATTACTTGCAACATCTCTCTCTCTCTCTCTCTCTCTCTCTCTATATATATATATATATATATATATATATATATATATATATATATATATATATATATATATATATATATATACTGTATACACACACACACACTACTGCAATGCATTTAATAATAAAAAACACATGTTTAATTGCCACTTTTTATTATTTTATCTGCAATTCATGGTCTCTTTGAAGTGGGCGTGTCTAATGCTGAGTCATGACATCATAACCGAAAGGTAATCTTCTCCAGGATGCTATAAAGGGATGGTGGTTTATACTTACACAGACACACATACACCACATACACACACACACACACACACACACACAAACACACGCACACACGCCAATTGGCTAAAATACAGACTACACACACATCCACAGCCATTCCAACGATACATAAACACTTAACATGCATTTCACGCAATACATTCCCAGTTAAGGAGGCGCGATTATAATGAGCTTAGCTCGCATTGCGTGGATTCCCCTTGACGAACAAGCAAGTGAATAACATTCAAATATACTGATCAAACATTCTAGTATGATAATCTAGCATTTCTAGAATCATAAACATTGGTGGTATGTTAATTCATTACGCACAATATTATATAATTAAAAGAAAAGAGAACACTTAGAGGATCAGTGAAGCAATGGAGCATCGCTTGAAGCTGATACAGAGGATCTTCAAGTTTAGGAGGTTGTTCACCTTGCTTATCATCACTTGAGGATGATACATTGACCTCCAAACTATAAGGGGAGATTTCGCGCGCACAACTTTAGAATACAGGCAATAGATACAATAGTGGAGCTTTGATACCATGTTGCAACCTGTAATGTACGTTAGATAAAACATATATATCACTTTTAATAGTCATCCGAGTGTGTGTATGTGTGTGTGTGTGTGTGTGTGTGTGTGTGTGTGTGTGTGTGTGTGTGTGTGTGTGTGTGATGTAAAACTGTTCTCACCTTCAAGTTATGCTTATTATTAGGCTGTTATCGAGTTGGAGTGGCTATAATTGTAGTCCCAAGAACCAAGGTTACTGCAGGGTCAATCTGATTTAACACTTTGAAATATTGGTACAAGCTCAACATTACTAATCATTTTCTTAGCAGTCTTCATTAGTTTCCAGTTATCCAGGAATAGGTGATCGGTCCTTGTGCTTTTTTCTGGACCCCCTTCTCCTTCATCTTTAGCCCCATTAGTTTTGTCATTTTTAGACTTTCGTCCCATTAGTTTGGATAGTTTAAGACCTTTCGATCCATGTATTTATCAGTTATAAGACCGTTCGTACCATTTAGCTGTCGATTTTTTACTGGCGAGAGATAGCAAGTCTGTATTATAGGAAAACATATGTTTTACCCAAAAATGCACGAATTTATCTCGAAGGGGGGGGGGGGGGGCTATTTTTTAACATTGGTGGAGGAAACTACAAAGGAAATGAATACAAATAATTAATGAATGAATATATTTCCCCCCTAAGCCAATCAGTAAGATGGCGTCATGCTACATATATTTCCCCCCTAAGCCAATCAGTAAGATGGCGTCATGCTACATATATTTTGGCTAACATTAGATGATCTTCCTCAGCTCAGTAAGAACCTCAGGTAAACGTATTCCTCGATTTAGTCTTAACTAAGAAATAGCCGTAAACTCTGGGAAAAGAAAGAGAGTGGTGACCCCTTATAGTTGGTGAGAGAGAGAGAGAGAGAGCGCGCGAGAGAGAAAGAAAAATAGAGCGAAAGAGAGTGAAAGAGAGAGAATAGAGAGAGAGAGAGAGGGGGGGGGGGAGAGAGAGAGAGAGAGAAACAGAGAGAGAGAGAGAGAGAGATGACAACAACCGGTTCACCCCCCCCCCCCATCATAAACATAACCCCGGCTCTCCCCACCTTTATCTCAGCATCCGGTGTTGCGGTCTGGTTAAACCCCTCGGTCCCTGTGTACCTCTGGGCCAGCCTTTGGGGAACATCTCTAGGCACAGTTAACCCCATGATTATTTTCCTTAGTTATAATTAGCCCCATCATTATTTTCCTAAGTTGTAATTAGCCACATGATTATTTCCCTTAGTTGTAATTAGCCACCACATGATTATTTCCCTTAGTTGTAATTAGCCACATGATTATTTCCCTTAGTTGTAATTAGCCACCACATGATTATTTCCCTTAGTTGTAATTAGCCACATGATTATTTCCCTTAGTTGTAATTAGCCACATGATTATTTCCCTTAGTTGTAATTAGCCACATGATTATTTCCCTTAGTTGTAATTAGCCACATGAGTATTTCCCTTAGTTGTAATTAGCCACATGATTATTTTCCTTAGTTGTAATTAGCCATATGATTATTTCCCTTAGTTGTAATTAGCCATATGATTATTTCCCTTAGTTGTAATTAGCCACATGAGTATTTTCCTTAGTTGTAATTAGCCACATGATTATTTTCCTTAGTTGTAATTAGCCACATGATTATTTTCCTTAGTTGTACAAATTGTATGCTTCACCTACGAGGGTATTTTGTTAAGATGCATTATATGGCTTAGGTGACTGTTATTTATATTTATTTATGTATTTATTCATTTATTATTATTATTATTATTATTATTATTATTATTATTTATGTATTTATTCATTTATTATTATTTTTTTTTTTTTTTTAATAGTTTACTCCCTAGACCACCATCAAACTTGGGTAAAAAAAAACACACAAGATCCCCCCTTCGAGATAAATATATATTTGTTTTGGTAGAAACATTTTCCGACCGAAGGTATGTCCTTCCAAATTGCAGGCTCGCTATCACTCTCCAGGAAAACAAATCGACACCTACTGTAAATGGCACGAAAGGTCTTAGAATTGACTAATAAATAAGGCAATAGGTCTTGAAATTGCTAAACTGATGAGGCTAACGTCTTAAAATCTCAAAACTAGTAGGGCTAAACATGAGGGACAAGGAGGTCTATAAAAAACACCTCTTTAAGTATCAATAAATCAGCTGCTACGGTAATAGAGTACATTTTCGAACAGGTGAACAGAATAAATGAAGAATAGTGATGGGAGGACATTTTGTGGCTTAACCCTCTCACTGCGGCCGACGTACCCATACGTCCTATATAAAAATTGCCCATACTGCAAGCGACGCACCTGTACGTATTGGTATTACCGGCCGAGTTGGTTGGGCCGACCCGCCTCATTTGTTGCCAGACGCTTCCAAGAGGTTCTAAGCTTACCACCCATAGCCATAGTGATATCAGTCCGCCCCATGCATTTGTTGAGGGTGGGTGTGTGTCCAAGCAAGAGGTATTTTAGAAGCTGAAATACACCGAAAACAGTGCTAATTCTGCATTTATTTGTAACTGCTATATACCAAAATATAATTAAGACAGGCGACATCGTATACTAAAATGAATAATGAGCAATATTCGAAGGGAAACCCGAGCCTGAGGGGTGTGTCCAGACTGTGATTATGGTCTATCTGCACTCCTTAGTATTCCAGTACCACCACTCCTCCCCTCCTCCCCCAGTCCGCCCTCCCGGTACCTGGCACAGTTCCTGTTTCACATCCTCTTTTTTGTTCCATGCCTATATTTTCACCTGTCTCATTTACCTTCATAACTTTCGCCCGGAGAGAGAGAGAGAGAGGGGGGGGGGGGGGATTTAGATCACCTTTTGTTATCTCCTTTATTATTCCTGTTGTGTCACCTCTCCCTTCACATTGGTTGCTAGTTGTAGAAAAAAAAAATCTCTTCACTCCTTTCCCTTCTTAGTTTTCTTTTGTTGGTTGTATATGATTGTTGTTATCCTTCCCCTGTTTAGTTAGGATGTCTATTTACCCTTTATCTGGCGATGGGCTGGTCTATCAGAGTGAGACCTGAGCGATCTCTGCCATACCCATAGCTTACTCTGACTGTTCCTTTTACTTATAGATTTTCTAAATCTCAAGTGACGGCGTCTCTTCCGTGGATTGACCTCCCAATCTACCAAGATTGGAAGCTAAAGCGTCACATTATTCCTTTGCCCCTCAACTTTCTCTTCATAATTGCTGAGGGGCACGGGGCCCTGGGTGGGGCTTTGGTTTCCCGGGCGTTTGCGCACCCTCTCGGCTCCCCGCCATGGAGTGGCTTCGGTCACCCAGGCTTTGTTGTGGTCGGCAGGGAGGGTTCTGTGGGGGCGCTCGTTTATGGCCTTGGCCTTACTCGGGGCCTTGGGGCTGTTCGGCCAGGCAGCTTGGGGAACAACAACAACAACAACCCTTTATCTCCCTTTCATTTAATTATTACGGTAATAATATTACCTCCGCTAACGAAGTTGGACGGAGATTCTGTTTTCACCTCTGTTTGTCTGTCTGTATCTGTGTTTATCTGTAAAAAAGGTATCTCACAAAGTTATGAACCGATTTTAACAAAATTTGGTGGGTGGATAGGATATCCACCAAGAAAGAAGTTTTGCAATTTAGGAGGCAATCGGTAGATTTTCACGAAATTTGGTGGGCTGATAGGATATTCGTTGACCCGCTTTTACGAAATTTGGTGGGCAGATAGCATATGCGCCAGGAAAGAAGTGACTCAATTTAGGAGGAGATTCGGATCCTATCCTGGAACCCAGAGTGAGAAGAAAATTTAGGCCTATGATATCAATGCTAAAAAAAAAAAAACAGCCAGCTGAGGCGGAGGTATGCGCTGTACCGAGTGCCTCTCTAGTTGGCATATATGTTACTCTCCCTCTCATTCTTATTTAACCTTAGAAAATACGTTGACGCATTTCTATTCTGTTTTCTGGCTATTATTAGACGATTTTACTCAGCTTAGGAAGGGTGTATGGAAGTCAGAGGGTTAATTGTGAAAATCTTTACCCTTTTATTTCCCACAGATCTTTCCTATATTGCATAAAATCGTCTAATGATAGCCAGAATAAATGTGCACAATACATCATTATCTTCGCAGGGTTAATATTCCAGTACCCCCCCCCCCCCAGTACCTGCACCAGTACCTGTTTCTCAGCCTCTATTTATACCACACCTTGAGTTTCGCGCGCCACATTTCCCTTCATAACTTTCTTTGTTGACGTTATCTTCTGTCATCCCATATCATTTATTTTGTCTTATCTCTCTCTCTCTCTCTCTCTTTCTCTCTCTCTCTCTCTCTCTCTCTCTCTCTCTCTCTCTCTCTCTCTCTCTCTCTTCTTCTTCTTCTTCTTCGTCTTCTTCGTCTTCTTATTATTATTATTATTATTATTATTATCATTACTATTATTCGTCTTCTTCTTCTTCTTCTTCTTCTTCTTCTCTCTCAGGGTCAATAAGTTCTTCCCATATCGTATGTCAGACTCCCTTAACCCCATTCATAATCTGCCATTCATTCTCACGCGAACACGTTTTCATTCACTCCATTCATATTGTATCACTCAGGCTCCTATAATGTATGCATCCCATTCATAAGTAATCGTTCACTCTCCTGTCATTAATATATTCCATTCAGTCACGCTCTTATAATTAATTCACTCCATTCATTCACTCTCGTATAATTTATGCACCCCATTCATAAGTAATCGTTCACTCTCCTGTCATTCATAAATCCCATTCATAAAAGTCTAGTCACGTTCTTCTTATTCATTCACTCCATTCACAAATTGCATTCACTCTCAATTCAATTATCCCATTTATAATCATTCATGTAATATATTTTCCCAATTTCTATTCACTCTTACGCTCCTATGATTAATTCACCTCACACTTGTCTACAGTAGATCAAGTCTTGCTTCTCAATTATTAAGATCAGATACAAGAGTACATTGTAGAGGGAGAAAGGCAGAGACTGACGCACGGTAAGTATAAAAGCCATAAGTATAAACACCACAAGTATAAAAGCCATAAGTATAAACACCATAAGTATAAAAGCCATAAGTATAAACACCATAAGTATAAAAGCCATAAGTATAAACACCATAAGTATAAAAGCCATAAGTATAAACACCACAAGTATAAACACCACAAGTATAAACACCACAAGTATAAAAGCCATAAGTATAAACACCACAAGTATAAAAGCCATAAGTATAAACACCACAAGTATAAACACCACAAGTATAAAAGCCATAAGTATAAACACCACAAGTATAAACACCACAAGTATAAACACCACAAGTATAAACACCACAAGTATAAACACCACAAGTATAACACCACAAGTATAAACACCACAAGTATAAACACCACAAGTATAAAAGCCACAAGTATAAACACCACAAGTATAAACACCACAAGTATAAACACCACAAGTATAAACACCACAAGTATAAACACCACAAGTATAAACACCACAAGTATAAACACCACAAGTATAAAAGCCACAAGTATAAACACCACAAGTATAAACACCACAAGTATAAACACCACAAGTATAAACACCACAAGTATAAACACCACAAGTATAAACACCACAAGTATAAACACCACAAGTATAAAAGACACAAGTATAAATACCACAAGTATAAACACCACAAGTATAAACACCATCAGTACAAACACAAATAAAAACCCTGGTCCGTCCGAATAAGGCTTGTTATGATCAGATATCCGAGTTCAATGTAGAGCGGGACAAGGGGGAGACTGACGTACTGTATAAACAAGACAAAGGGGCCATATTGCTCTTACTACACCTAACATTTCGTCACCAGAAAACCTTGAACGGAGAGATTTTTCCTGAGCTAAATAAAACTCTTACTATACCTAACATTTCGTCACTAGAAAACCTGTAACTGCGAGAAATTTTTCCTGAGCTAAATCTATCGTCTCAAGTTAGCCAAAAAAATGCAATGCGTCAAGGTATTATTGTAGTTTTAAATCATTGATGATATTTGCATCTTTCTCAAGCTGAATAATACCGTCTAGTGTTAGCCAGAGTATCAGAAAATAGTGGGTATTCAAGTGGTTAAAGTATATTTGACGAAGGACAGGTTAATGTCTCTCTCAAACCATATAGGCCTACAGTACATCTATGTGAAATAGGAACAACAAATAATACTGTTTTTATGTGTTAAGTGAAAAGTAGAGTTTGGTTCTCTTTTAAATTTACCACTATGATTGTAAAACTCATATGTTATAGCACTAACTGAAATTTAAAGTATTATTTAATCATCTAAGACATGGAATTTATAATATTGCACAGTAGATCACGATATTATTAAAAGGTATAACAAGACAGATTAATATTGTGTTATAAGATATAACAATAGACTGTATCAAAAGGATATGTAGTACAAGGACAGTATAGAGGATTTAACAAGGCATAACTTTACCTATTGTAGAATATCAGTATCGTTTGTTACTAAAGCTTAATAATTTAAGATGCAGACAATAAGAAGTTCTCTCTAGGTAGAATAGTAAGTGAATGCAAGACAAAATCACAAGCTGGAGTAAGATAGAGTAGCGGATTATTGCAACAACAACAAAAATTGAACAAAATGTAATATCATATAGGTGGAACCCCACAGCAGGATATAACAAAGCAGATCATCAGGATTAGGCATAATAATAGAATATAAAAACACATGACCACGTATCCAAACCACAAGCGGGAGGTAAAACCCAGCTGGGGGCTATTAATATAGAGATCCTGCCACACCACATCCAGGGCAGGGAGCACCTTACCCTCAAGCTACTGAAGGAGGAACTGTCGCAACCATAGGGGGGGAACACAACAAGAAGATTAAAATAGAACAAGATGAACAGTATGATGATGATGAAGATGATGATGATGATGATGAGGAGGAGGAGGAGGTGGAGGAGGAGGAGGGAGGAAGAGGGGGTAAGAAGGAAGACAAAGAGCAACAGGGGGAGGTGAAAGAATAACGAAAGTCAGGAAGAATTGTTACAGAGGTTGGGTAGAAACAAGCTATAGGGCTAGAAACAGAATATTGTGGTAAGGTACACAGGTATATAGTTTAGATTGTTCGATAATAATTCAAAGCTCACCTCACAAACCCAACAAGACGTGTGCGGGATTCGAAACCAAGCCCAGTTCATGTAGCTTTAGCCCATTCAGCCATCGGGTCTCCCAGGGCACAAGCCAATAAGTGACCGGCAGTTTTTCCTACGAGTTTATGAACAGAGGTCAACCCGGTCGTCTCGCACCAAGGGATTCAAACCATTGCATCTTGGGAGCGGAAATGCCATGCGGGGAGGAGCCTTTATGGGGAGAAAGCTTCGCTGCCTATATAACTTCTTTGGGTCAAACTGAAGAAGCTTTATAGCGAATAGTTGTCATAATAGAAGGTTGCCCTCATAATGGAATTCTATTACCGTTGTTCCAAATGTCAATCTCTACTTAAGGGGCGGTTTTTAGTTTGTTCCCTAGACCTCCATCAAGCTTAAAAGTACACCCCCTAGACTCCCCTTCAAGATAAATTTGTACATTTTTCGGTAGAAAAAATTCCCGGCCAAAGGCCGGTTCCTCTTAAATTACAGGCTCGCTATCGCTCGCCAAGAAAACATCGACACCTAAATAGCACGAAAGGTCTTAAAATTGAGAGAAATGGGGCAAAATATCTTAAAATCGCCAAACTAATGGAGCGAACGTCTTAATCTCTCAAAAGCAATGGGGATAAGCATAAGGGAGAAAGGGTTCCAGAAAAAATCCCTTAAGTGGAAATCTCGCCTTTAACACCATGGGATCTTATGTTATGCATTGTGTGGGTATTTGTGATGTAGTTGGCTGACGTACTCCACCCACCTGCTTTCAGATTACGTTATGGTCGACTTACTTCCTGTAACTCTCATATCTTACAAGATGCTAAGTCTGGGAATTATGTTTTCATGAGTCTCGTGTAATCGCCGTCAATCATGATAGACAGATGAATAGCACTGAAACTCTACCAGAATTAACGAGAGATAAACAAAACACACACACAGACACACACACACGGTGATATTGATACAAGGGATACTAACTATACGCTGTTCAAGGTTTTCAGACGAATAATTTTGCTTTGTTCTAACTTGTTCTAACTTAACCCTTGTAGCATACGATGGCGTTTTTGTATTCGGTCTATCATTATTATTTTTTATTAAATGTAGGAAAAGACTGTTTGAGTCAGAGTGATATTTGAGGCAGACATTACCACTTCGATTCTTGGTTCTTAGAGGGCCCTCCAAAGCTGCGTAAAATCGCTTAATGTTTGCCAGAACATAATGCACTGAATGGGATATTTGGTAAGCTGTGACAACAAGAGATGAGTGAAGAAATGCGTTACAAGTCATTATAAAACGGTAATTCACAACATGTTATATGTATACTTCTGTCGACAAATCACCTGCAACAATAAGGGGGGGGGGGGGCAGAGTACAGTCAAGTTTAGATATTATATTGGTGCAATTTGGCAAGATGAGGGGATCAGGTAAGAGAGGTGTAGTCAATGTGGTGTCACTGCCAACATTACCAACAAGGGATGTGGGTGGGTGGATGGTGGTAGTGGAGGTGTGGTCAGGAGTGTGGTCAATGTGGTATCACTACCTGCAATACCAAGAAGGGACTGGGTGGTGGGGGGAAGGGGAGTAGGTATCAAATTACTGTGAGAGAAAGAAGGGCGGTGGTGGTGGTGGTGATGTGAACGATATTAATGGTGGTATCGGGTATCAAAACACAGATAGGAAGGTGAATGGTCATAGTAGTAGTAGTAGTAGTAGTAGTAGTAGTAGTAGTTATGGTGGTAGTAGTTTGGGGCCCTGGTGATATTATTATTATTATTTTATTTTATTATTTTGTTTTATTATTTTGTTTTTGTTTTAGTCTCGTAGCGTTTTCGATAGAATTTACCACTTGGCAGCGACAGGTTCTTTCTAAGCTAAGTATTATCGTAACTATAATAATTTTCAACCCAATCACCACAAGAGGTTTCGCTCAGTTATCATTAATACGTCTAATGTTGGCAATATTGAAATGAAAACCACACCATCGTTCTGAAAAGGTTTCAATCTTACTTCCGATGAATGTGTTGGCAGATCTCTCACTATCCAAATAAAGGAAGGGGAGGGTGATATTTATTTATGTCTTAACCCCTTAAGCACAATGACGCCTTTTTACCTTTTATTTTGGCTGAAGTTGGACGATGTTATGCAGTTTAAAATGTATCTTATGTTATTCAGAGGGCTTATTGAGATCGATGTTATGCAGTTTAAAATGTATCTTATGTTATTCAGAGGGTTTATTGAGATCGTATGAACACCTTTGAGTCCTATAGGTTGATTATAAGTTAATGAAACTCGTCCAACGGTAAGCAGAATGAGATGAAAATTACGTCAAAATGCTGAAGGGGTTAATCTGGTGAAGTGGATTGGGGGGTGGTAGTTTTGGTAGTGGTAGGGGTGGTGGAGGTAGCTGTGGTAGTTTTGGTGGTAGGGGCGGTGGTGGTAGTGGTAGTGCGTAGTTGAGGTAGTGGTGGTGGTGGTTGTGGTGGCATTGGATCTAGAATTACAGTGGTCGAGATAGGGCATGGGTGAAGGTATTATATTTCATATATACCGTTATACCTCCTAGAGGGCGCTGGTTTGACTTAGTTATATGTATGTGTTATTCGGTTGTCTGTCACGAGTACTTCTGATTATTCGGTTGTCTGTCACGAGTACTTCTGATTATTCGGTTGTCTGTCACGAGTACTTCTGATTATTCGGTTGTCTGTCACGAGTACTTCTGATTATTCGGTTGTCTGTCACGAGTACTTCTGATTATTCGGTTGTCTGTCACGAGTACTTCTGATTATTCGGTTGTCTGTCACGAGTACTTCTGATTATTCGGTTGTCTGTCACGAGTACTTCTGATTATTCGGTTGTCTGTCACGAGTACTTCTGATTATTCGGTTGTCTGTCACGAGTACTTCTGATTATTCGGTTGTCTGTCACGAGTACTTCTGATTATTCGGTTGTCTGTCACGAGTACTTCTGATTATTCGGTTGTCTGTCACGAGTACTTCTGATTATTCGGTTGTCTGTCACGAGTACTTCTGATTATTCGGTTGTCTGTCACGAGTACTTCTGATTATTCGGTTGTCTGTCACGAGTACTTCTGATTATTCGGTTGTCTGTCACGAGTACTTCTGATTATTCGGTTGTCTGTCACGAGTACTTCTGATTATTCGGTTGTCTGTCACGAGTACTTCTGATTATTCGGTTGTCTGTCACGAGTACTTCTGATTATTCGGTTGTCTGTCACGAGTACTTCTGATTATTCGGTTGTCTGTCACGAGTACTTCTGATTATTCGGTTGTCTGTCACGAGTACTTCTGATTATTCGGTTGTCTGTCACGAGTACTTCTGATTATTCGGTTGTCTGTCACGAGTACTTCTGATTATTCGGTTGTCTGTCACGAGTACTTCTGATTATTCGGTTGTCTGTCACGAGTACTTCTGATTATTCGGTTGTCTGTCACGAGTACTTCTGATTATTCGGTTGTCTGTCACGAGTACTTCTGATTATTCGGTTGTCTGTCACGAGTACTTCTGATTATTCGGTTGTCTGTCACGAGTACTTCTGATTATTCGGTTGTCTGTCACGAGTACTTCTGATTATTCGGTTGTCTGTCACGAGTCCCTCTGATTATTCGGTTGTCTGTCACGAGTACTTCTGATTATTCGGTTGTCTGTCACGAGTACTTCTGATTATTCGGTTGTCTGTCACGAGTACTTCTGATTATTCGGTTGTCTGTCACGAGTACTTCTGATTATTCGGTTGTCTGTCACGAGTACTTCTGATTATTCGGTTGTCTGTCACGAGTACTTCTGATTATTCGGTTGTCTGTCACGAGTACTTCTGATTATTCGGGTTGTCTGTCACGAGTACTTCTGATTATTCGGTTGTCTGTCACGAGTACTTCTGATTATTCGGTTGTCTGTCACGAGTACTTCTGATTATTCGGTTGTCTGTCACGAGTACTTCTGATTATTCGGTTGTCTGTCACGAGTACTTCTGATTATTCGGTTGTCTGTCACGAGTACTTCTGATTATTCGGTCTGTCACGAGTACTTCTGATTATTCGGTTGTCTGTCACGAGTACTTCTGATTATTCGGTTGTCTGTCACGAGTACTTCTGATTATTCGGTTGTCTGTCACGAGTACTTCTGATTATTCGGTTGTCTGTCACGAGTACTTCTGATTATTCGGTTGTCTGTCACGAGTACTTCTGATTATTCGGTTGTCTGTCACGAGTACTGATTATTTTCCTCCTCTACGTGTTTATGTTGTTCCATCTTATTTTCCCCGCTCTTCTTTCTTCTTTTTCTTCTTCTTCTTCTTCTTCTTCTTATTATTATTATTCTGCTGCTGCTGTTTTTTTTTCTTCTTCTTCGTCTTCTTCTTCTTTCTTTGTCTTTTTCTTATTTTTCGTCTTCTTCTTCTTATTATTCTTCTTCCTTCTCATCTTTGTTCCTCCTTCTCCACGATCCCATTACTCCCATGACACCATTAGAAAAGTAGACAAGTTCTCAAGATATGATTTTGTTTGGCTCTGACCGACAAAAATAACAATCGTGAATAATGCCAGTCGTTCTCTCATTATTATATATACCGGTATTTCTCTCGTGTTGTACACAGCCTTGAACTCCTTTCCCACTACATGTATTAAGGGGAGACGGACCTTTTGTTTCTGTTAATTAATTTATTCCTTTATTTCTTAGTTTTCTCGCTAGACCTCCATCAAGCTTAGAAAAACACCCCCTAGACCCCCCTTCAAGATAAATTTGTAAATTTTTCGGTAGAAAAATGTCCCGGCCGAAGGCGGATTCCTTTTAAAATTGCAGGCTCGCTATCGCTCGCCAGGAAATAATCGACACCTAAATGGAACGAAAGGTCTTAAACTTGACAACGAAATGGGGCGAAAGGTGTTAAAATCGCCAAACTAATGGGCCGAACGTCTTATAATCTCAAAACAAATGGGGCTTAACACGTGAGAGAAGGGGAACCAGAAAACAAAACGACCCATATCCCCTTAACTTCAACAGTCCATCAGCCTCTCCTTAATGTATGTATTTTCACACAGCCCGGGCCGCTTCCATTGTCATAAACACAGGGATGAGCATTGTCAACTTTGTGGTCATCAGTGGATATTATTTACCCCTTTTAGTGCGGGTGATGTCCTTTTAGTGCGGGTGATGTCCTTTTAGTGCGGGTGATGTCCTTTTAGTGCGGGTGATGTCCTTTTAGTGCGGGTGATGTCCTTTTAGTACGGGTGATGTCCTTTTAGTGCGGGTGATGTCCTTTTACTGCGGGTGATGTCCTTTTAGTGCGGGTGATGTCCTTTTACTGCGGGTGATGTCCTTTTACTGCGGGTGATGTCCTTTTAGTGCGGGTGATGTCCTTTTAGTGCGGGTGATGTCCTTTTAGTGCGGGTGATGTCCTTTTAGTGCGGGTGATGTCCTTTTAGTGCGGGTGATGTCCTTTTAGTGCGGGTGATGTCCTTTTCAGTGTATTCTGGCTCCTATTAGACGATTTGGTTCAGTTTAGGAAGGACCTCTAGGAATTAAAGGGCTAACTATCTCAATTCACCCCCCCCCCCACCCCCCCACCCCCCTCCCACGTTCCCATAGTGTTGTAATGCGATCTGGGAATTGTGTGTGTGAGACTGTGTATGCCACCTCTCTCTCTCTTTCTCTCTCTCTCTCTCTCTCTCTCTCATACACCTATTATGAGTATGTGTGTGTGCGTGAGCTTAAGGTGTGTGTGTGTGTCAATGTGTGTGTGTGTGTGTATCAGTTTGTGTATATGTCAGTATGTGTGTGTGTGTGTTAGTGATGTTATATGCCAGTGTGTTTCTATATATGTGTGTGTGTGTATGTCAGTGTGTGTGTATGTAAAAGTATGTGTATCAGTTCGTGTGTATGTCAGCGTAAATTGGTGTTTCAGTGTGTGTATATATGTCAGTGTGTGTGTGTGTGTACGTCAGTGTGTGCGTATATCAGTGTGTGTGTATACGTGTGCGTGAGAGTGTGGTTTTAGAGCGGTTGCGACATGAACCCTCTGATAATCAAATGACCCAGCCTTCCCAGCCAAGCACTATCCTACCAAAGATCCCACACTATCACTACTTATACCACGATAGTCGCAGACCGTCATAGTAGCAACAATACTTAAGGGAGGTCACTGGATTGGTTTTTATCATTCTCTCTTTTTCTCTCTTTCCCTGGCTTGTATCCATTCGGTCCCATTCAGCCAACTGTTTTAAGACGTTTATCCCCATCCAGGTGTTGATTTCTTCCTGGCGAGCGATAGCTAGCCAGCATTGTATGGAGGAATCCGGCTTCGCCGGAGACATTTTTCTATCGAAAAATGTACAAATTTAGCTCGCTGTAAAAAAATATATATAAATATATGCTGGCTCGCTACTGCTCGCCAGGAAAATATTGACACCTGGATGGGGTAAACGTCTTAAAACAGTAGGCTGAATGGGGCCGAATGGATACAAGCCAAAGAGAGAGGGAGAGAAAGAGAAAAAACAAAAGCGAGGTGGGCTCCCTTAATTAACTTGTAATAGTAATAGTAATAATATGTTGTTAGAACCAATATTAACGTTAACTAAACTTTTAATTAACGTAATATTAGGATTTATACCACATTAGTAGGATCAATAGTCGTACTGATACTTAAAAAATGTGCAATGCTATTAAGGGGAGGTCTCCACTTGAGGGATTGTTTTCTTGACCCCTTTCTCCCTCATGTTTAGCCCCATTGCTTTTGATATTATAAAACGTTTGCCCCATTAGTTTAGCGATTTTAAGAACTTTCACCCCATATTAAGACCTTTCGTGCCATTCCGGTGTCGATTTTATCCTGGCGAGCGATAGCGAGCCTGTAATTTAAGAGGAATCGGCCTTCGGCCGGGACATTTTTCTACCGAAAAATGTACAAATTTATCTTGAAAGGGACTCGAGGGGGTGTAATTTTAAGTTTTGATGGAGGGGTCTAGGGAACAAACTAAATACCTCCCCTTAATGCACCCCCAACTAAAGAAAACCAAATTGGGTATGTGTATATGCAGTGTAATTATGAGATGAGTGTGATGGTATTGATGATAACTGCATAATAATGAGTGTGATGGTATTGATGATAACTGCATAATAATGAGTGTGATGGTATTGATGATAACTGTATAATAATGAGTGTGATGGTATTGATGATAACTGCATAATAATGAGTGTGATGGTATTGATGATAACTGCATAATAAAGAGTGTGATGGTATTGATGATAACTGTATAATAATGAGTGTGATGGTATTGATGATAACTGCATAATAATGAGTGTGATGGTATTGACGATAACTGCATAATAATGAGTGTGATGGTATTGACGATAACTGTATAATAATGAGTGTGATGGTATTGATGATAACTGTATAATAATGAGTGTGATGGTATTGATGATAACTGCATAATAATGAGTGTGATGGTATTGATGATAACTGTATAATAATGAGTGTGATGGTATTGATGATAACTGCATAATAATGAGTGTGATGGTATTGATGATAACTGTATAATAATGAGTGTGATGGTATTGATGATAACTGCATAATAATGAGTGTGATGGTATTGATGATAACTGCATAATAATGAGTGTGATGGTATTGATGATAACTGTATAATAATGAGTGTGATGGTATTGGTGATAACTGCATAATAATGAGTGTGATGGTATTGATGATAACTGCATAATAATGAGTGTGATGGTATTGATGATAACTGTATAATAATGAGTGTGATGGTATTGATGATAACTGCATAATAATGAGTGTGATGGTATTGACGATAACTGTATAATAATGAGTGTGATGGTATTGATGATAACTGCATAATAATGAGTGTGATGGTATTGATGATAACTGCATAATAATGAGTGTGATGGTATTGATGATAACTGCATAATAATGAGTGTGATGGTATTGATGATAACTGCATAATAATGAGTGTGATGGTATTGGTGATAACTGCATAATAATGAGTGTGATGGTATTGATGATAACTGTATAATAATGAGTGTGATGGTATTGATGATAACTGTATAATAATGAGTGATGGTATTGATGATAACTGTATAATAATGAGTGTGATGGTATTGATGATAACTGCATAATAATGAGTGTGATGGTATTGATGATAACTGTATAATAATGAGTGTGATGGTATTGATGATAACTGTATAATAATGAGTGATGGTATTGATGATAACTGTATAATAATGAGTGTGATGGTATTGATGATAACTGCATAATAATGAGTGTGATGGTATTGATGATAACTGTATAATAATGAGTGTGATGGTATTGATGATAACTGCATAATAATGAGTGTGATGGTATTGATGATAACTGCATAATAATGAGTGTGATGGTATTGACGATAACTGTATAATAATGAGTGTGATGGTATTGATGATAACTGCATAATAATGAGTGTGATGGTATTGATGATAACTGTATAATAATGAGTGTGATGGTATTGGTGATAACTGCATAATAATGAGTGTGATGGTATTGATGATAACTGTATAATAATGAGTGTGATGGTATTGATGATAACTGTATAATAATGAGTGTGATGGTATTGGTGATAACTGCATAATAATGAGTGTGATGGTATTGATGATAACTGCATAATAATGAGTGTGATGGTATTGATGATAACTGTATAATAATGAGTGTGATGGTATTGGTGATAACTGCATAATAATGAGTGTGATGGTATTGATGATAACTGTATAATAATGAGTGTGATGGTATTGGTGATAACTGCATAATAATGAGTGTGATGGTATTGATGATAACTGCATAATAATGAGTGTGATGGTATTGATGATAACTGCATAATAATGAGTGTGATGGTATTGATGATAACTGTATAATAATGAGTGTGATGGTATTGATGATAACTGCATAATAATGAGTGTGATGGTATTGATGATAACTGTATAATAATGAGTGTGATGGTATTGGTGATAACTGTATAATAATGAGTGTGATGGTATTGATGATAACTGCATAATAATGAGTGTGATGGTATTGATGATAACTGCATAATAATGAGTGTGATGGTATTGATGATAACTGTATAATAATGAGTGTGATGGTATTGATGATAACTGCATAATAATGAGTGTGATGGTATTGATGATAACTGTATAATAATGAGTGTGATGGTATTGATGATAACTGCATAATAATGAGTGTGATGGTATTGGTGATAACTGCATAATAATGAGTGTGATGGTATTGATGATAACTGCATAATAATGAGTGTGATGGTATTGATGATAACTGTATAATAATGAGTGTGATGGTATTGATGATAACTGCATAATAATGAGTGTGATGGTATTGATGATAACTGTATAATAATGAGTGTGATGGTATTGGTGATAACTGCATAATAATGAGTGTGATGGTATTGATGATAACTGTATAATAATGAGTGTGATGGTATTGATGATAACTGTATAATAATGAGTGTGATGGTATTGATGATAACTGCATAATAATGAGTGTGATGGTATTGATGATAACTGCATAATAATGAGTGTGATGGTATTGATGATAACTGTATAATAATGAGTGTGATGGTATTGGTGATAACTGCATAATAATGAGTGTGATGGTATTGATGGTAACTGTTAATAATGAGTGATGGTATTGGTGATAACTGCATAATAATGAGTGTGATGGTATTGATGATAACTGCATAATAATGAGTGTGATGGTATTGATGATAACTGCATAATAATGAGTGTGATGGTATTGATGATAACTGTATAATAATGAGTGTGATGGTATTGATGATAACTGCATAATAATGAGTGTGATGGTATTGATGATAACTGTATAATAATGAGTGTGATGGTATTGGTGATAACTGTATAATAATGAGTGTGATGGTATTGATGATAACTGCATAATAATGAGTGTGATGGTATTGATGATAACTGCATAATAATGAGTGTGATGGTATTGATGATAACTGTATAATAATGAGTGTGATGGTATTGATGATAACTGCATAATAATGAGTGTGATGGTATTGATGATAACTGTATAATAATGAGTGTGATGGTATTGATGATAACTGCATAATAATGAGTGTGATGGTATTGGTGATAACTGCATAATAATGAGTGTGATGGTATTGATGATAACTGCATAATAATGAGTGTGATGGTATTGATGATAACTGCATAATAATGAGTGTGATGGTATTGACGATAACTGCATAATAATGAGTGTGATGGTATTGGTGATAACTGCATAATAATGAGTGTGATGGTATTGGTGATAACTGCATAATAATGAGTGTGATGGTATTGGTGATAACTGCATAATAATTGTATTGGATAAGATTATAAGAACTAGTGACTAATGTACTAGAACCCAGTAACCGTACGTTCTGGTATACAACATGCACTGTTATCACTGCCTAAGGTGTTGTGATGATGATGATGACGTTGAAGGTGATAATAATAATAATAATAATAATAATAATAATAATAATAATGGTAAATATGAAGACACAATGGCCCTGTATGAAAGCCTTGGGTTATTGTAAACTTCTCCAGCACTCAGACATTTTGGCTTGGATCGTTTATTGTGCTTGTCATTGTTGTTATGCTGGTGGGTATATGTTTTGAAAGGATGATGATTGTGATGATGATGATGATGGCTGTGGTAGTGATGTTCAAAGTGATGATATTGATGATAACGAATAGTGACAGGCTCATGATTAGATGATTGTGATGATATTGATGGCTATGGTAGTGATGTTGAAAGTGATGATATTGATGATGACAAATAGTGACAGGCTCATGATTAGATGATTGTGATGATATTGATGGCTATGGTAGTGATGTTCAAAGTGATGATAGCAATGATGACGAATAGGGAAAGACTGATGATTGTGATGATATTGATGGCTATGGTAGTGATGTTGAAAGTGATGATAGCAATGATGACGAATAGGGAAAGACTGATGATTGTGATGATATTGATGGCTATGGTAGTGATGTTGAAAGTGATGATAGCAATGATGACGAATAGGGACAGGCTCATGATTAGATGATTGTGATGATGATGATGATAATGGCTGTGGTAGTGATGTTCAAAGTGAAGATAAGAATGATGAAGACCATAATGATGGTGATGATAATAATGATGATAATACAATAATAGTGATAAATATATAATGATGATGAAGAAGGTTGCGGAAGGACACTGTATGAACTTCTAGGATCATTGTGAAGTGCCCATATTTTTGGCTTCTTGTGCTTGTCATTGTTTGCCTTTGGTGGGTATTATATGTAGTGAGAGAATGATGATTTTTTTTTTTTTTTTTTTTTTTTTTTTTTTTTTTCTATATTCCAACTACTCCCTCTCGGGCATACATATGGTGATGATGATGACGATAATAATAATAATGCTGGTGACACTAATGATAACAAAACAACAATAGTGATATGTATATGGTGATGATGAAGAATGCTGCACAATTACAGTGACTGGATTCTGGGATCATTGTGAATCTCTCAGATTTTTGTCTCCCTCAGCCTGCCATTGTTGGCATGGTGGTGGATACATGCAGTGAAAGCTTGATCATACGATGTTTGTAAAAAATGTCAAGATAATGGTGTTTGTAATGGTGATGATGGTAAAGTTTTTGATGTCGACTATATTATATAAAGAGATGGTGATAATGATAATAGCAATGATTATGATACTGACGAAAGATGTGGTGATGTTGGTGATGACAATGCCAAGGGAAATTTCTTAGATGATGATGATGATGATGATAGTACTGGTGAAGATGATGCAAATGATGATGATAGTACTGGTGAAGATGATGCAAATGATGATGATGATGAAAGTTACACAATAACAGTATAAAAGTGTAAGGGAGTCATTGTAATGGCCCCAGACGTTTAAGGGGGGTCACCTGTTTTTTTCTCTTTCTCCCCTTTTCTCTGGCTTGTATCCATTCGGCCCCATTCAGCCAACTGTTTTAAGACGGTTATCCCCATCTAGGTGTCAATTTCTTCCTGGCGAGCGATAGCGAGCCAGCATTGTATGGAGAAATCCGGCTTCGCCGGAGACATTATGCTATCGAAAAATTTACAAATTTAGCTTGCTGTCAAAAACAAAAATATATATCTGCTGGCTCGCTCCCGCTCGTCAGGAAAATATTGACACCTTGATGGGGGTAAACATCTTAAAATAGTAGGCTGCATGGAGCCGAATGGATACAAGTCAAAGAGAGAGGGAGAGAAAGATTAAAAAAAGCGAGGTGGGCTCCCTTAACTTGTGCCTGTCATTGTTTGTCTGGGGGCTGGGGAGACAGTAGGTAGTGAAAGGAATATCATGGACAGATTTGGGGTGAATGTTATGATGATGATGTGTGTGTTGATAATGATGATGGTATTGATGATCATAAGGGAAGTGACGGTGAAGAAGGTGAGGATGAATATGAATTAGTATGTTTAATGTTGATGATAAATGTGATGAAGATCGGGAAGATAATGTTAATGCTGATGACGAGAACGAAGAAGATGATGGTGTTGCTAATAATATAGATCATCAACATTACAATACTATTATTATACGAGATCATTATGAAGCTTCAGAAGTTCGATTTTTTGTGTTAGTCATCGTGGTCATGATAGTGGATATAATGCAGTGAAAGATTAATGATGAATATTATTATATGATGATGATGATGACTGATAACTATGATGAAAGGGATTGTGTATGATGAAGAAGGTTGTACAATGTCATAACTTGAGAACATTTGGGGTAATTTTGAAGCTCTCAGAGGTTAATGTTCTTGTGTCTGTGATGCCACATGTATTTGTAAATTTCATTAATCGATTTTAGGAGTATGCCTATGGTTGGTTGTTGGAAGGAACATAATAATTGTGCTGTGAAAGGTCGATCATGAAGAGGTTTGGGAAGAATGTGTGAGGAGTAGGAGGAATATTGTGATGATGATGGTGATAATGATGATGGTGATGATGAAGAAATGATTAATGTGAATATTGTGATGATGAGGAGGAGGAATATTGTGATGATGATGGTGATAATGATGATGGTGACGATGAAGAAATGATGAATGTGAATATTGTGATGATGAGGAGGAGGAATATTGTGATGATGATGGTGATAATGATGATGGTGACGATGAAGAAATGATGAATGTGAATATTGTGATGATGAGGAGGAGGAATATTGTGATAGTGATGATTGTAATGATGAAGAAATTATGATGAATGTGAATATTGTGATGATGAGGAGGAGGAATATTGTGATAGTGATGAAGAAATTTATTATGAATGTGAATATTGTGATGATGATGAGGAGGAGGAATATTGTGATAGTGATGATTGTAATGATGAAGAGAAATATGATGAATACGAACCATACATTGATGGTGATTATACTGATGATGACAATGATGCGTATGATGATGAAGGTTGCACAAAGACACTGTATGAAGTTCTAGGGTTATTGTGAAGCTCTCATGGTTGTGTCTTCTTGCGCTTGTCATTGTTGTCATTGTGGAGGACGCAGTGAAAGGTTGATGACGTAGAATGTAATGATGATGATGATGTTGATGATGACGAAATTGATGATGAAGATGTTAATTAGGGTGGTGATGGTGAGAATGAGCATGAATTAGTAAGTGAAATGGTGATGAAGTAATTATTTTTTTAAAGTTCATACTAATAACGATGACGAATTAAAATAAGTTTGGGAAGAATGTGGTGGTGAGGAATATTGATTGTGATGGTGATGGTAACTATTTGGTAGCTCTCTCTCTCTCTCTCTCTCTATATATATATATATATATATATATATATATATATATATATATATATATATATATATATCTATCTATCTATCTCACACACACACACACAAAGAAATATTGTGAGAGAGAGAGAGAGAGAGAGAGAGAATTAAACAGATACACCTGGAGACAAACAGCTACACACATATTGAAAACGAAACCACCTTATTATACTAATGTCAAAAACCGTAGTGGCGGTGAACAATGTAATACCTTCCCTCATTGTGGTGTGAGTGGGGGCCCGCACTGACAAAGACCCCGGGGTTCTCAAAACTTCTCACCACCCACCATTGTTCACTACCTTGGGGCCCGCAGAACCACCACCACCACCACCATCACCACACGGCCAGGGCACAATACACACATTATTATGTTCCTTCCAACAACCAACCATACTCCTAAAATCGATTAATAAACTTAGATACATTTTTTCTACACGGTTGCATGGCCCGGGGAGGTATGCAATCCAATTTTTTTGGTGCAACGAAGACGGGGCAGATTATGCGTACGACAAAATATTCGTATGTCATGACTTCCCCGCACATTCATAAAAAAGAAAGTCCTATATAGTCTTTGGGGGTAATTTGCATGTTGCATATAATCATATATACATATGTATATCATATATGTAGTGTAAAGGCTCTCAGTCTATGCCCGAGAGGGAGTAGTTGGAATATAGAAAAAAGAAAAAAATATATATATACTGTATATACTGTATATGATAACGAATTATTTAGAATAACTTATATTAGGTTAGGGTAGACTTGGTTGACTCATATCGGTGTTGACTTATGCACGAAATGTCAGAACTGAGGTGCATTAGAAAATCTTGATCCTTGGGGAGATCTGCAATTTTCCTTTTTCGCTAGATTTGCCTGTAATTTTATCGAGCGTAATCTTCTGGGGTATTCGTTGTCGGTAATTTCCCTCAGTTTGCCATGAAAGTAAACAAAGGATGGATCTGGGAGAGACAGGGTCGGGAAAGTCACGATTCAGTGTTTGCTTTGGAGGGGCTAGTGAGGGCAAACTGCGGCATTGTGACAGTGTGTGCTGGCTTCAATGAAAAGAAAAGCTTGTTAGAGTTGTAATTTGCGTGTTTGAGGTGTGTGCGTGTGTGTGCTTTGAGGAGTAACAAGGAATAGTTGGTATCTCAAAGACCTTGCAGTCCGTTCAAGAGAGATATTCTAGATTTCAGGAGGGATATTGTATAGTAGTTACTAAATGTTAAGTGTATACAATAATATTATCTTCTCTCCTCTTAACATGTGACAATATTCTAGAAACTCAAGGCTTATACGTTAAACCAATTTCTATATGTTAGTGATAAACCTCTTTTTAGCTTTAATATCCAGTCATGTTTGCATGAATATCGCATTTAGAGAGAGAGAGAGATAGAGAACGATAAAGTCTTGTTAACCCTTTCTCTACCGGCGAAGTCTTTTTCATTTTATTCTAGCTATATTTAGACGATTTTGTGCAGTTTAAGGAGGATCTGTGGCGGTATAAAAGGTTAAGTGAGATAGTTCGAAGCCTGTTAATTGCTGGAAGCCCTTTATAAGCTGAATAATGTCGTCTATTAGCAGCCAGAATAAAGTTAAAAAGTCGTCGCCGGTACAGTAGGGATTAAATCTGGATGCTTGACTGGCTACTAAATGTGTGTGTATGACCTTGATTGGAAAGAGAATGCACCAAAGAACTCTGACAAAAAACTCACTTCTGTTTACGAGACCTGCTTACATGGACTGGACGAAAGGGTCAGAGTGTATTTCGTGATAACACCTAACTGACCATATTTTCATAAACACGCCTAGTATGACTGAGTGATTATTAATGTGTGAATTAGTACACATATGTTGGCATGGGTTTGTAAATATAAGAACAAACATGTATATGGTAAGTATATATGTCCCTCTGAATATGTAGGGTAGACTCGCCAATTCGTACGCAGTGTTCCAATAATACGGGAAATACCACATGAACACTACTCATACAAATACAGTTGATTGGATTGATTCAGTTAGTTTAGAATTGTATGGTATTTAAAGTGCATTTAACATGAACTTTATCAAACAAATTCGACTAATGTTTTGTTGATAGTTTATATATATTTGTTTTCAACAATTGGAACATCACGTACACATTGGCTACTCTACTCTACCGTACACATTGACTATTCTACCCTACCGTACACATTGGCTACTCTACTCTACCGTACACATTGGCTACTCTACTCTACCGTACACATTGACTATTCTACCTTAACGTACACATTGGCTACTCTACTCTACCGTACACATTGACTATTCTACCCTACCGTACACATTGGCTACTCTACTCTACCGTACACATTGGCTACTCTACTCTACCGTACACATTGACTATTCTACCCTACCGTACACATTGGCTACTCTACTCTACCGTACACATTGGCTACTCTACTCTACCGTACACATTGACTATTCTACCTTAACGTACACATTGGCTACTCTACTCTACCGTACACATTGACTATTCTACCCTACCGTACACATTGGCTACTCTACCCTACCGTACACATTGGCTACTCTACTCTACCGTACACATTGACTATTCTACCCTACCGTACACATTGACTATTCTACCTTAACGTACACTTTGGCTACTCCACCATGTACGCTACCCTACCGTACACATTGGCTACTCTACTCTACCGTACACATTGACTATTCTACCTTAACATACACTTTGGCTACTCCACCATGTACGCTACCCTACCGTACACATTGGCTACTCTACTCTACCGTATACATTGGCTACTCTACTCTACCGTACACATTGACTATTCTACCTTAACATACACTTTGGCTACTCCACCATGTACGCTACCCTACCGTATACATTGGCTACTCTACTCTACCGTACACATTGACTATTCTACCTTAACGTACACTTTGGCTACTCCACCATGTACGCTACCCTACCGTACACATTGGCTACTCTACTCTACCGTACACATTGACTATTCTACCTTAACATACACTTTGGCTACTCCACCATGTACGCTACCCTACCGTACACATTGGCTACTCTACTCTACCGTACACATTGACTATTCTACCTTAACGTACACTTTGGCTACTCCACCATGTACGCTACCCTACCGTACACATTGGCTACTCTACTCTACCGTACACATTGACTATTCTACCTTAACATACACTTTGGCTACTCCACCATGTACGCTACCCTACCGTACACATTGGCTACTCTACTCTACCGTACACATTGACTATTCTACCTTAACGTACACTTTGGCTACTCCACCATGTACGCTACCCTACCGTATACATTGGCTACTCTACTCTACCGTACACATTGACTATTCTACCTTAACATACACTTTGGCTACTCGACCATGTACGCTACCCTACCGTATACATTGGCTACTCTACTCTACCGTACACATTGACTATTCTACCTTAACATACACTTTGGCTACTCGACCATGTACGCTACCCTACCGCATACATTGGCTGCTCTACTCTACCATACGCATATATTTTCCTGATACTTTTACGCACTGTGTGTATTATAAATATGTTCTTGTGTGCACGACTATCAGTAGGTTTAACAATTTCCGTAGCATTTTGAACTGACATGCAATATTAGTATTTGTGGATGGTACTGTTTTTCACCCTGAACCATGGACTAATATTAACCCCTACAACACGATGACACCTTTTCACCTTTTAGTCTGGCTAAAATTAGTCGATTGTATGCAGTTTAAGAAAGACCTGTAATAGTCAGAGGGTTTGTTGAGATCGTATTTACCCTCTGAGTCCTGAAGGTAGATTATAAGCTAAAGAAAATGGTCTAATGGTAACCAGAATATGATGAATAATACATTATCGTGCTGAAAGGGTTAAACTTACCTGTTGTGCTGAATAATGAATCAGGTGAAATATATTAGCCTCCACTAATCACATATTACCTGGGTGGGGCTCTCTCTGTGGGGGGGGGGGGCCTGCACGTTATAATAATAATAATAATAATAATAATAATAATAATAATAATAATTGTTCTTGTTATCTTCATACATTAATGGTATCAGTTCGGTTCTGCTTCATTATTGACCATTTCCTTGTTATCTATTGACATTCTGACGTTCGAAGAGTCAAAGAGCATATAATTAACTTACTTGCTGGGTTATATCGTGATTCAGGAGCTGCATTATAATCATCCCCCTAAAATCTGCTTCTTACTCGACAGCTAGTCTCTCTCTCGCTCTCGCTCTCTCTCTCTCTCTCTCACACACACTGGGTGGCCTGCACGCTCTGCTCATTTTGTCACAACAACATGCATGCACCGTTTTCACGCTTAATTTTAAGGTGCACTGTTATTATAGCTTATTATTTCTGATTGTGTCGTATTTTTATCTTAGAGTAATTGAGTTTTATCCTTTTCAGAACCGGGGACGTTTTTTTTTATTTGATTTCAGCTACATTTAAACGATTTTATGATGCTTGGGAAGGATACATTATGATAGTTTGTAGTTTGTTACAGTTAGACGCCCTTGATAAGATGAATATATTCGTCTAATAGTAATAGTAGCCAGAATATAATGAAAAGCACGTCATCGGTACTGAATGGGTTAAGAAGAATAAACAACAAACTCACCTGGTGCGATATGTTATGACTCAGGCGGCGTAGAATATCAGCCACTACAAAGCTCGTACACAGCAGTCACTTGAGATAAAGGTGGCGTGGTGGGGTTGACTTGCACGCACTTCTTAGCTTTTACCACTAATGTTTGCTTTTCATTTACACTTCATGCTTAGCCATTTCTTTGTTATTTGTTACACCCATGTATTCTTTGTTTCTTGCTTAATTCTTTCTTCTATTTTCCGACACTCAATATATTATGTATGTTTTGATTCGTCGTTCACTGATGATTTGTCTCACCATTTGTTGGTATTGCATTTACATATTTTTTACTGTTCACCAATTTTAGGTCACTGCAGTCAAAGAAAACAATGAAATGTTATAATATGGAAATTCATAACTAACACATGTATGAATATGGACAAAATACACTTGTAGCTGAAGAGAAAAGATCCTCGCATCCTAATCTAGATAAAGCAGTCATGCTAGGACTAATGCTGCTGGTTAGATTTTAGCCCTTATTTCCTTATACCATGCTAAAACTATTATATTTCTGATAGTGCCAAAGGTTTTATTATACTTAGCTAGAAGCTCTAGGAATCAAGGAGATACACAATTTGTATAAATCAATTAGTGAAAATTATTAAATCAAAACAAAACGTTAACATCTTTAAAAGTCAAAAGGATACATGAGTATCCAATTACAATATTAACCATTGTCTTTTCAATTGATATATTTCTTTTTGTTACTGAGTTACTCCAAGACCTTCCTAAACTGAAATTAATCATTTGAATATAGCAGAAGAAAAGGTTTATCTTTGTGACTGGGTAAGGGTAGGTGGTGATGACGATGTACCCACCTCCAAGTAGCCTAGCTACAGGTGGTAAACAAAATACTATAAGGTAGCGCCAGCGAACTTGACAATAATCTTGACCCCTTAATTTCTTATAAGTCGAAATGAATGAAAGCAATCGGGCTGACGTTTCTATCATGGGAAAAGTCGACCAGGAAATAGATGTGGAGATTTACAGCCAGTTTGCTCTTGGCCATTTTGAGTTACAGAAAGGTCAGGGATCAAGATTATTGTCAAGTTCGTTGGTGCTACCTTTAAGGGGAGGTATTTAGTTGGTTCCCTAGACCTCCATCAAGCTTAAAATTACACCCCCGTGACCCCCTTTCAAGATAAATTTGTACATTTTTCGGTAGAAAAATGTCCCGGCCGAAGGCCGGTTCCTCTTAAATTACAGGCTCGCTATCGCTCGCCAGGATAACATTGACACCTGAATTACACGAAAGGTCTTAATATGGGGTGAAAGTTCTTAAAATCGCTAAACTAATGGGGCAAACGTTTTATAATATCAAAAGCAATGGGGCTAAACATGAGGGAGAAAGGGGTCAAGAAAAAAATCCCTCAAGTGGAGACCTCCCCTTAACACTGCCCAAGGGTGAAGGCAAAGGCACGATATTTTATATCGTATGTATTATTATTATTGTTGTAATATTTCTTATTTGGGGCACGGAGTATACACTAGGTATTGGGGCACGGGGTATACAGTAAGTCCTGGGGGTATACAGTAAGTCCTGGGGGTATACATTAGGTCCTGGGGGTATACATTAGGTCCTGGGGGTATACATTAGGTCCTGGGGGTATACATTAGGTCTGGTCCTGGGGGTATACATTAGGTCCTGGGGGTATACATTAGGTCCTGGGGGTATACATTAGGTCCTGGGGGTATACATTAGGTCCGGGGGGTATCCATTCGGTCCTGGGGGTATACATTCGGTCCTGGGGGTATACATTAGGTCCTGGGGGTATACATTCGGTCCTGGGGGTATACATTAGGTCCTGGGGGTATACATTCGGTCCTGGGGGTATACATTAGGTCCTGGGGGTATACATTCGGTCCTGGGGTATACATTAGGTCCTGGGGGTTACATTCGGTCCTGGGGGTATACATTAGGTCCTGGGGGTATACATTCGGTCCTGGGGGTATGCATTAGGTCCTGGGGGTATACATTCGGTCCTGGGGGTATAGATTAGGTCCTGGGGGTATACATTCGGTCCTGGGGGTATACATTAGGTCCTGGGGGTATACATTCGGTCCTGGGGGTATACATTAGGTCCTGGGGGTATACCTTCGGTGGTGGGGATATACATTAGGTCCTGGGGGTATACATTCGGTCCTGGGGGTATACATTAGGTCCTGGGGGTATACATTCGGTCCTGGGGGTATACATTAGGTCCTGGGGGTATACATTCGGTCCTGGGGGTATACATTTGGTCCTGGGCGTATACATTCGGTCCTGGGGGTATACATTAGGTCCTGGGGGTATACATTCGGTCCTGGGGGTACACATTAGGTCCTGGGGGTATACATTAGGTCCTGGGGGTATACATTCGGTCCTGGGGGTATACATTCGGTCCTGGGGGTATACATTAGGTCCTGGGGGTATACATTCGGTCCTGGGGGTATACAGTAAGTCCTGGGGGTATACATTCGGTCCTGGGGGTATACATTAGGTCCTGGGGGTATACATTAGGTCCTGGGGGTATACATTAGGTCCTGGGGGTATACATTAGGTCCTGGGGGTATACATTAGGTCCTGGGGGTATACATTCGGTCCTGGGGGTATACATTAGGTCCTGGGGGTATACATTCGGTCCTGGGGCACGGAGGGTATACAGTAAGTCCTGGGGGTATATAGTAGATCCTGGGGCGCGGGGTATACAGTAGGTCCTGGGGCACGGTGAGAGAGCAGGCACCCCACAACTCACACACGAGCCCCTCCCTGTATTACCTCAACACATCATTTCCCGGGAGGGTTTTTCTTGATTTTTTTTTTCTGGACTCACTTCTTCCTTATCTTTAGCCCCATTAGTTTTTGGAATTTTAAAACGTTCGCCTCATTAGTTTGACGATTTTAAGACCTTTCGCCCCACAATATTCCTGATGAGTGATAGCAAGCCTGCAATTTAGGAAGATGACCTTACCGATGTTTTACTTTTTTGTTTATTTATTTATGTATTTATATTATTTATTAAAGCTTGATAGAGGTCTAGGGAGCAAACTAAAAAATATATAAACATAAATTTATGAATAAAAATCTCCCATTAACTCTTTTAATAATTATATGGGTGGTAATTTTGTTCAGCCTTCGGATGAATCAGCGCAAGAATGTCACCTACTCTACAAAGGGATTTAAATCTAATCTCGTAGCAAAACAAACAAAATATCTATAATAATATACATATATAGATATATATAATATATGTTTCCTCCCACATACAGTACATTACTGCACTGGGTATTAATATATAACCTTCTGTTCGTAAATCAAGACGGGATTGATGTGTTGTTTTGATGTTAGGTGGGCGTGGGGGGGAGTTAGAGCAAGGTTATACACACACAGGTCCTTCACGTAACACACATATACACATAGTTACTAATACACACACACACACACACATACACACACACACTGATGCAACTTTTCACTACCAGTACATAATTATCCACTCCACTCAAACTCACTGCCATCTGCCTCTCACTGCTCAGGTGTGTGTGTGTGTGTGTGTGTGTGTGTGTGTGTGTGTGTTTTTGCGTGTATGTGTATCTGCGCGCCGTATGTATGTGTATATGTGTGAGTATCTGCGCGCGTGTGTATGTGTGAGTTTCTGCGTGTGTGTGTGTGTGTGTGTATTGTAATTTGTGAAGTGTTGTGTGTTCCTTTTTTCACCTGGCGGAAAACTGAATCTCTTCCCAACAGAACTCTGGCTACGTAAGGGAATCCTGGGAAAGTATACTATGTCTCAGCGTCCTATTAATCATCATATTTAACACATAATTTGGGTATTTCATGAGAACCAACACATAAAGAAGAAAAGCGTCATTGTATACTGGTGGGGTTAAGGGGAGATGGTTCACTTTTCGGGCGATTTTTGCATGTATTTGTTATTTTTCTAGTTTCCTCCCTAGCCCTCCATCAAATTAAAACAAGAAACATCCATCAGATCCCCCTTCTAGATTAATTTGTACATTTTTCGGTAGAAAAATGTTGGCCGATTCTTCCAACATTACAGGCTCACTATCGTTCGCCAGGGAAAACAAAATCGACACCTAAATAGGACGAAAAGTCTAAATATTGACGAATAAATGGGCCGAAAAGTCTTAAAATCGACTAACTAATGGAGCTAAACATGAGAGAGAAAGTGGTCCAGAAAACCGGCCCATCCCCCCCTTAAATTGCAGCCTCTACAATATTAAATTCGCTACTCCCCCCCCCCCCCCTTTCGCTTCGAGACATTTTTTTGGACAGTTTATTCTGGTTATCTTTAGACGATTTGATACGACTTAGGAAGGATCTGCGGGAACTATAAGGGTAAAGACTATCTCAACTAACCATCGGACTTCCATACACCCTTCCTAATCTGAATGCAATCGTCTGATAATAGCCAGAAAAATGCGGTGTTCATTTGTTTGTATTATGCAAAGATACACAATAAACCCATGTACTTTAGCCTTCTCGATTGTCTGTTTAACCCTTTCAAGATACGATGCTGCATTTCTTTTCGGTTTTCTGGCTATTATTAGACGATTTTATTTAGATTAGGAAGGGTATATGGAAGTCAGAGGATTTATTGAGTTATTCCTTACCCTTTTATGCCCCACAAATCGTTCCTGAGCTTTATAAAATCGTCTAATAATAGCCAGAATAAACTATCATAATACGGCATAATCTTCAAGGGGTTAATAAATATAAAGGGTCACTTAACATTTTCTGCGGCACTATAAAGTAACTGTCACTCCACCCCAGAATAGACATTAACCCTCTCCGACATATGACGCGATTTTGAGCCTATTGGGGATACTTTAAAGCCTTTGTTACCATCAGGGGTATTTAGAAACCTTTAGTTTAGTTACTTTAACCTCTGCAGTTGTCTTTGAGTTAGCTGTGGGCAGAAAACTAATGTTGTTGAGGTAATTATAAGAGTGAGAGAACTCTATGTATTATTGCTAATCTGGCAACCTCTGCGTCATATGAGTCTGAAGGGGTTAATCGAGGCCATGGTTCTTGGAAAAAATATAGTTTACCATTTTCTGGGAGGAGTACCTGGTGACAACAGGTAAAAAATCGTAGCACAAGACTATTATTTTGCGTCGCAATGTCCAGGTACAGTCGGCCTAATAAGTGATGTCTCGACACCAAGTATATTTTGATCAATAATTGGTATCAGCAATATCTAAAACTTGATTTATTCGTTTCGAGTGAGATATGTAACCATGTTCCTACACTTACCCATCCTATTCAACATCTGACATACATTAATACAGCAGAGAGAGAGAGTCAAACGTAATGACAGGTGAGACATGACTTATTAGCGCCACTGTACAGTTACCCACATTAATCTCCACCCACTCCGTCAGTTTAAGTATGGAAGGAAAAATAGTATGATTGGAATGGGCATAAACGTGTAATTTGTTATGCAGTAGTTACTTCGTATTGTCAATTAATGGTGTTATAACAAATTATTCTTTTAAGGTAATCACACTATTTCTACTTTCACAGAGTGGATACGAATGCATTTGGGCAACTGTACAAAGTGTAAAGAGGAGGCAGTGGTGCTGGACATAGATCTATTAGTTCCCTGTGGTGAGGCCTGACAACATGTAATTATACCCAACTCTAGAAAGTCATTGTCATCTGTCTCTCACTGCCCATAGTATAGTTGAGTGTGTAGTCCAGGTTCTGGTAATTTTAAAGTTTTAAATTCTATAGAACGTAGTGATAACACATGTACACTTCTTAAAGTTCACTGTAATCTCACTTAAATATACCTCACACTGATCACCAGATCCATAAATTAGTTGAGGGAGCGATTTTTTTAATAAAGGTAAATGTTTCATGTGATACAAACTCTAGTGTCTTCATCTGAAGGCTTTTTGTTAGTAGAGTTGATGCTTCCTGTCATGCGTGACGACAACTTTGGATTCACACTAGTACGCTAGTCGAGGCACGGCTTTCATTCATCGAGTTGAAATTTCCCGGGAGGTGACATAACGACACTTTTAAATTCACTTTGCACTCACTGTAATTAATACCACACCGGCCACATTCACAGCCTAGTTGAGATATTGTTATTGTTTTCCTAGAGTGTTGAGTTCTCGGGAAAGGTGAGGCGTGGCCCAATACTCAGTGAGGGAGTGGTGGCTGTGGTGCGGGCAAAGTCACCACACCGCGCGGGGCAGACGGTGAATGAGCCTCACTGAAAGGAGAGAGAGGGAGGGCTAGGGCTAGAGGGTGGATGGGTAGGAGGCAAGGGGGTACTGGAGGTGGGGTGGGTAGACAGAGGGAGGGCTGGAGGTAGGGTTGGTAGACAGAGGGAGGACTGGAGGTGAGATGGGTAGACATAGAGAAGGCTGGGGGAGGTAAATTGGGTAGGGGGTATAGAGGGTACTAAAGGTGGGTTGGGTAGGAAGAGAGGGCTGGAGCTGGAGGGGGTAGATAGAACTGGAGGTGGGTGGGTTGATAGAGGGAGAACTGGAGGTGAAGGAGGACTTGGGGAGGGGTGGAGGTGGAAGAGGAGGGGTGGGTATAACTCCTGAGGGCATCATCAGTGGGTGACCCCTTCAACCCCTCACGTCTCTCACTATTGCCTCCACCACCACCTCCGGACTCTGCTGGTGGACTGTGGCAACTACTGTATGTACAGATTCGGACAAACATTCATGATACACCACCCAACAGTACACATGGAACAGTGAACGTTAAGTAATGGAGCACACTGACTTCATCTTCATCAAGTAATGTCCAGCCATAGCGTCTCTGTGATTAAATTGTTAGACAGATCACGAATTCCTGACCCTGACTGTACCTTCTGCTGCCTCGCTTCCTCCTCCTCCTTCTCTCGTGCCCCCAGCAGCCTCCACACACACGTACACACGAGGCCAGTAATATATGCCTCCAGCCCTTTGCCCGCAGCCCTTATGCCTTCGTACGTTGCACTTGGTCTCAACACGCCACATCCACAGTTGTGTTTTCAAGCCTCCACAACCTTCATTATTATCAAATTGCTTTCACAGCCACCTTTATCTTCCAAATCCCATATCCCATTCCACAGCCAAATCCCTGTGTTTGCAAGCCGTGGGGGGCTTGCAAACACAGGGATTTGGCTCTAACATCTCTAATTGAGATAGTTATACCCATTGCATACCTAGAGATGTTTCCTAAGCTGCTAAAATCTGGACAATGATGATTATAATGTAGAGGTGCGTCCTCGATCCTGAAGGTGTTAACCCGTTCAGTACCGGTAACATCCTTTTAACTATGTGCTGGCAATGATTAGACGATTTTTATTCAGCTTAGGAAGGACCTCTAGCCGTATAATGGCTTCAATCTATCTCAACCAACCCTTTTAAGTACCACATACCCTTCTTAAACTGCGTAATAGTGTCTAATTATGAGGTAGGATAGAATATAGAACACGTCGCTGGTATTCAAAGGGTTAAATAGTTCGCCGCTACAGCCCTGCCCCCCCCCCCCCCCCCCTACAGTACACGGACACAAATGGCCCTCTCTGATATATGACCTGCAATTCATTATAATAACCCAACACATATTAAGGGGGGGGGGGTATTATGCTCCAAATACGTTTATAAATTTTTAAAACACACGGCAAATACCCCTCTTCAAGATCAATTTGTACTTTACAGGCTCACTATCGTTCGCCAGGAATAAATAGATGCATAAATAGCACGTAATGTCTTAAAAGTAATTTGGTGCAAGTTCCCAAAATCTTTTGTTGCGTCATTTTAGTGTCGTTTTTTACCTGGCGAGTTATAGCGAGCTTGTATTAAAGGAGAAACTTGGCTTTGGGCGGGACATTTTTCTGCCGAAAAAAAAAAAATACAAAATTAATCTAGAAAGGCGGTCTTGGGGAAGTTTTTTTAAAGCTTGATAGAGGTTCAAGAAGCAAACTTAAAAACAAAAACAAAATCCTACTCTTTCTCTGCTGTATGTTTGATTTATATTTAATTCGTCTGCCTTATTTATATATTTTTTTATTTTATTTGTTTGTATTCCTTTTTTTGTATTTTTTGTCTGTGTGTTATGATATTCCTTGTCCATCTTACTGCCATTCTTTGCTCCCTTTCCTTGACAACCATTACAACATCACGCCATGACTAATAGGCGAGGCGTGGAAATCATTATAAACTATAATATAATGACCTAAGCTCGGCAGGGCCTCTACAACTTGGTGTACAGTTGAACAAATAAGTGGTGTAACAGGTCCTAGTAACTCTCAGTAATCCCCCTCACAATATGGGGACACCTTTGTACATTTTATTCTAGGATATTCTTCAGACTAGGACTTTTATGTGGGAGTCAGAGGGTGGACTGATGTTCGTGTTACCCCTTTCACTCGTAGAGGTCCTTCCGAAGCTGAACAAAATCACCTAATGTTAGCCATAATAATTTGAAAAGGAAGCCATCATATTCAATGGATTAATAAGAAAATTATAAATAACCAGAAATGGCCTTATTGGACTCTTGTTGTTGTTGTTTTTGTTGTTGGTAATTATTTAGTCATTCATTTATGCATATATTTATTTTGATCTATTTGTTTTCTTTTCTTGTATGCATATTTATTTATTTATTTATTTATTTTTTTATTTTATTTTTTATTTATTTTAGGGAAGTACCGGTATTTCAAATGTTTGTCTTTCTACATTAACACACTTACCCGATCGTTAACGCATATGGCAAACTAGGACATCAGTTCTTTGACCGCCTGTATATGTTAGTAGTAATGGTGGAGATAGGGAGTAGATAGATGCTGGTTGTACAGCAAGTTATACTATATTGGTATGGAGAAATATGACTGGGGGGGGGGGGGATAGGGGGCGGTGGTAGGTTACAATACAGGGGCAGGTAATGAGGGGTATTGTAGTGCTCCCCCCTCCTCTCTCTCTCTCTCTCTCTCTCTCTCTCTCTCTCTCTCTCTCTCTCTCTCTCTCTCTCTCTCTCTCTCTCATATAAAATACCGTACTTTATTGTTGTAAGCTTTCTAATTTATTAGTTGTATTACTGTATATTGCAATGTATTAGTTGTATTACTGTATATTGCAATTTATTAGTTGTATTACTGTATATTGCAATTTATTAGTTGTATTACTGTATATTGCAATTTATTAGTTGTATTACTGTATATTGCAATGTATTAGTTGTATTACTGTATATTGCAATTTATTAGTT
This sequence comes from Paralithodes platypus, assembly GCA_032716605.1. NCBI lineage: Eukaryota > Metazoa > Arthropoda > Malacostraca > Decapoda > Lithodidae > Paralithodes > Paralithodes platypus. The sequence continues at coordinate 55,841,713 of CM064495.1, forward strand.
GTATTACTGTATATTGCAATTTATTAGTTGTATTACTGTATATTGCAATTTATTAGTTGTATTACTGTATATTGCAATTTATTAGTTGTATTACTGTATATTGCAATTTATTAGTTGTATTACTATATAGTGCAATTTATTAGTTGTATTACTGTACATTGCAATTTATTAGTTGTATTACTGTACATTGCAATTTATTAGTTGTATTACTGTATATTGCAATTTATTAGTTGTATTACTGTATATTGCAATTTATTAGTTGTATTACTGTATATTGCAATTTATTAGTTGTATTACTGTATATTGCAATTTATTAGTTGTATTACTGTATATTGCAATTTATTAGTTGTATTACTGTACATTGCAATTTATTAGTTGTATTACTGTATATTGCAATTTATTAGTTGTATTACTGTATATTGCAATTTATTAGTTGTATTACTGTATATTGCAATTTATTAGTTGTATTACTGTACATTGCAATTTATTAGTTGTATTACTGTACATTGCAATTTATTAGTTGTATTACTGTATATTGCAATTTATTAGTTGTATTACTGTATATTGCAATTTATTAGTTGTATTACTGTATATTGCAATTTATTAGTTGTATTACTGTATATTGCAATTTATTAGTTGTATTACTGTATATATATTGCAATTTATTAGTTGTATTACTGTATATTGCAATTTATTAGTTGTATTACTGTATATTGCAATTTATTAGTTGTATTACTGTATATTGCAATTTATTAGTTGTATTACTGTATATTGCAATTTATTAGTTGTATTACTGTATATTGCAATTTATTAGTTGTATTACTGTATATTGCAATTTATTAGTTGTATTACTGTATATTGCAATTTATTAGTTGTATTACTGTATATTGCAATTTGATTTCAAGAAATTTCCCCGAATGTACTGATTTGTATATGTGTTCAACACACATATACATAGAGAGAGAGAGAGAGAGAGAGAGAGAGAGAGAGAGAGAGAGAGAGAGAGAGAGAGAGAACCATTGCATCATACACGTAAGAAGCTAATCGTCCACTTCAGTTCAACCAACAATCATCTTAAATAGCTATGACACCCAACATCCTCCCCTCTCCCCACCACCCTTCCCACCCGCCATCAACTGTGTGGCGTCAACTCAACTCGGGTTATAATGTAGCCAAAACTTAAGGGCAGATCTCCACTTGAGGGATTTTTGTCTTGACCCCTTTCTCCCTCATGTTCAGCCCCATTGCTTTCGATATTATAAAACGTTTGCCCCATTAGTTTAGCGAGTTTAAGAACTTTCACCCCATATTAAGACCTTTCGTGCAATTCAGGTGTCAATTTTATCCTGGCGAGCGATAGCGAGCCTGTAATTTAAGAGGAACCGGCTTTCAGCCGGGACATTTTTCTACCGAAAAATTTACAAATTTATCTGGAAAGGGGGTCTAGGGGGTGTAATTTTAAGATTGATGGAATTCTAGGGAACGAACTAAAAACCTGCCCTTAAGGTACCATAACTGATATAATCCACCACGGCTCACACTAACCCATCCCACTTGACCCCGGGCAGGTGGAGATGTTTGGGCAGTCTCTTCCCTTAACCCCTTCTGTACCGGCGACGTCTTTTAAATTGTATTCTAGTTATTGTTGACGATGCACTTTTGCGAAGATTAAAAAAGGGTTAAATGAGATAGTTCCAAGCCCGTTAATAGTTGCAGGCCCTTTCTAAGCTGAATAAAATGCGCTTAATTAAAGATCTAAGATGATGATGATGATGATTATTATTATTATTATTATTATTATTATTAGTAGTAGTAGTAGTAGTAGATATATGGAGAAAGGATCTTACAAGTCGAACATGGCAGCTTTACCCCACTAGTCTTCACCACATCAGGAGGGATGGGACCCAGGGCCCAGCGCTTCTATTCAAGGCTAGCAGAGATCATCGCAGAGAAGAAGCAACAGCCTAGGAGCCACGTCGTAGCCTGGATGATATGCCGTCTATCTTTCTCATTGCTCAGATCAGCACTACTATGCCTGCGGGAACAAAGGTCTGCACCACAACCAGTGACGGTGGCAGAAGTAGACTACTAGGCAGCAGTGGCAGAGGGTCGCGTTGGAAGGAGACTGGATTGAAGTTGCATGGTGTAGAATAGTAGTATCTGATGCTTGTGAAATTTAGTATGTGTACAATATTAAATATAAGGTAGTGGTGGTGGTGGAGGTGGTGATGGTAGTAGTAGTAACATGAAATGTATGAAAAATATTAAATTAAAAAACAAAACAAAAAAACAGTAGTAGTAGTAGTAGTAGTAGTAGTAGTAGTAGTAATCCACGATGATGAGTCTGAGTGCTTACCCCGGAATAGGAAGTAGTAGTAGTAGTAGTAGTAGTAGGAGGAGGAGTAGCTCTTATGTTCGAGTCATGTGGTAATAGGCTTCAATTGAGGCACATACTGTATACCTGTAGACCTAATTCAAAAGCTTACATTTGTTCAATGATGTCATCTAAGATCATCAAGTAGAAGCAGTAAGGATTATAAATTAGTCAAAATGACATTAATGGGCCTTGGCAAGATTTTTGGAGTATCCACTATGGCCTATATCTAGCCATCAATCAAATGAATTGGGGAAAAAACACACACAGCAAAAAAGCGGACATGTACTCCGTGTGAGCTCGCCCATTAAAGTTAGGCCAGTGCAATGTTTCCACAAGTTGGAAATTTATTTTTTAGCCTTGCCTAATCTAACCCAAGACAAAACCCACACCACGCAGTACAGCTGACCTGACCTGGGTTGTCTTGACCTAGATACCCTATAGTAACACAGATCAGACCATTCCCGCCTTATTGGTGTCTACGGTGTCCTTAGCCACTCGCCCTACTCAAATATGTCCATAGCCATAATAAACATTCGGTAACATTGGTACATGCAGCACCATAATGTCACCCAAAGCAGAAGTTGTCCGCCCTCTCTCACCACCACAGCCTCTCTCCATTGACCAACTGCAGCGGACCTCTATAATTAACTAATGGGTTGCGACCTTTCAAGTTTTGCGACACAGCCACGGGGGCACTTTTTAAACACACACTGCGCTTTAGTTATTGCAAACATCATAACATGTATTGCAAACATCATAACATGTATTGCAAACATCATAACATGTATTGCAAACATCATAACATGTATTGCAAACATCATAACATGTATTGCAAACATCATAACATGTATTTCTAAGTTAAAACAAAGAGCATGTATGTTATTTGGGTCGTTTATAGACAGTTTTAATTATTTGGATTATTCACATTAAGGGAAGACTGACCGTTTGTTTGGTCTATTAATTAATTTATTCATATATTTGTTTTAGTTTCCTCCCTAGACCTCCATCAAGCTTAGAAAAACACCCCCTAGACCCCCCTTCAAGATAAATTTGTAAATTTTTCGGTAGAACAATGTCCCGACCGAAGGCCGGTTCCTCGTAAAATTGCAGGCTCGCCAGGAAATAATCGACACCTAAATGGCACGAAAGGTCTTGAAAATGACAACGAAATGAGGCGAAAGGTGTTAAATTCACCAAACTAATGGGCCGAACGTCTTATAATCTTACAACTAGTGGGGCTAAACATTAGGGAGAAGGGGGTCCAGAAAAACGGTCTTCCTGCCCTTAACTCGAGTAAAGCTTAGGACGGACGGGTAATGCTGTAATAAATGACCAATATATTAAGGGGAGATGTCCACTTGAGGGAGTTTTTCTGGACTCCTTTCTCCCTCATGTTTAGCCCCATTGCTTTTCTAATTTTAAGACGTTCGCCCTATTATGTTGATGATTTTAAGAACTTTCAACCCATTTCTGTCAATTTTAAGACCTTTCGTGCAATTTAGGTGTCGATTTTATCCTGGCGAGCGATAGCGAGCCTGTAATTTAAGAGAAACCGGCTTTTAGCCGGGACATTTTTCTACCGAAAAATGTACACATTTATCTTGAAAGGGGCTCAAGGGGGTGTAATCTTAAGCTTGATGGATATCTAGGGACCAAACTAAAAACCTCCCCTTAAGCCTATTCCAAATAAGTGGGCCCAAACTCTAGGACATTAACCGCTATAACTCGCAATCGACTAGAGTAATAGAGCTAATAGGTCTACCATTTGGGAAGGGTCAGCCAGGGAATAGGTGGGAATCTTCACAGCCCACTCGCTCTAGCCCTTTTTGAGTTACAGAGGTCAGGGTTCTCAATTTCTGACCCACCTATTTGGAACAGGGTCAAGTATCATGCGTAACACCAAAATGTGTGTTGTATCACCAAACCCAAAAATATCCGACTGAAACCAATTGACCACTTGCGAGTTTCAGGCTATAAGGAAGTTGGAGCTGTGGCTTTCAATATTTAACAGAATTATCAGCTAAAATACGGTCACAACACATTTATAAAATACGGTCACAACACATTTATAAAATACGGTCACAACACATTTATAAATACGGTCACAACACATTTATAAATTCATAAAACCAAACTGATCATACTTTTCATCCATCAGAAACCCACATTATTATTGCATTTATATTTACAATCGATATCTACGGCTCCAACTTACTTATAGCTTGAAACTCGCACGTGGTGAATTGTCCCCCAGACCCAGACGTTATATCCCCAGGTAACCCCAGACCCTTTATAACACCTGTCGCCCGGAGCAGCCTAGCAGGTGTTATAATTATACCCTCTTCATTCATCGAGATTAATGTATGTATGTAATAAATATATCTTATGTATGTATGTTATGTATGTAATGTGTATGTTAAATGATAGGTGGGGCTTTATATCTAATGCATGCACAATACATGTAAATATCAGTTTTCATGGCTATATTTGCATCATTCAAGAAAGTCAGAGGTCCAAGAATGTTTGTAAGTGACTGTACGGGGAGAGAGTTTCACATTAAGGGACTTTTTTTTTCGAACCGCCTTCTCTCTCATGTTTAGCCCCATTAGTTTTGATATTTAAGACGTTCGCCCCGTTAGTTTGGGGATTATAAGGCATTTCGCCCAATTTCTGTCAATTTTAAGACCTTTCGTGCCCTCTAGGTGTCGATTTCTTCCTGGCGAGCAATAGCGAGCCTGTAATTTAGAAGGAACCGGCCGGAAAAATGTTCTACCGAAAAATGTACACATTCATATCGAAGGGGGGTCTTGGGGGTATTTTTTTCAAGCTTGATGGGGGTCTAGAGAGTAAACTAAAAAATCTCCCCTTCAAACTATCGCCCGCAGCAGCCACCGTAATGCCCCACAGCTGTTATTCTCTCTCTCTCTCTCTCTCTCTCTCTCTCTCTCTCTCTCTCTCTCTCTCTCTCTCTCTCTCTCTCTCTCTCTCTCTCTCTCTCTCTCTCTCTCTCTCTCTCTCTCTCTCTCTTATACAGCCTAACACTAAGTCACTTGATCTAAACTACCTTTATTATTGAGGAGAAAATACCGGTTTTTACAGTCTATAGTTATTCAAGATGGCGTCATAGGCAGGATTGTACATTGTTTTTTTGTGGATTTGATACCAGAGAGTTTAAGGGGAGGTTTCTAGTGTGTTTCCTACTCCTCCAGCAATCTTAAAATTACACCCCCTTGACCCCCTTTCAAGATAAATTTTTACATTTTTCGGTAGAAAAATGTCCCGGCCGAAGGCCGATTACTCTTAAATTACAGGCTCGCTATCGCTCGCCAGGATAAAATCAACACCTAAATGGCACGAAAGGTCTTAAAATTGACAGAATGGGGCGGAAATATCTTAAAAATCACCAAACTAATGGGGCAAACGTCTTAAAATCTCAAAAGCAATGGGGCTAGACATGAGGGAGAAAGGGGGTCAAGAAAAAAGTCCCTCAAGTGGAAATCTCCCCTTAATAATTACTGCTTTTAAAATGATATATCTACATATACCTTAAACTATATATCTACATATACCTTACATTATATATCTACATATACCTTAAATGATATATCTACATATACCTTAAATGATATATCTACATATACCTTAAATGATATATCTACATATACCTTAAATGATATATCTACATATACCTTAAATGATATATCTACATATACCTTAAACTATATATCTACATATACCTTAAATTATATATCTACATATACCTTAAATTATATATCAACATATACCTTAAACTATATATCTACATATACCTTAAATTATATATCTACATATACCTTAAATTATATATCTACATATACCTTAAATGATATATCTACATATACCTTAAACTATATATCTACATATACCTTAAATTATATATCTACATATACCTTAAATTATATATCTACATATACCTTAAATTATATATCAACATATACCTTAAACTATATATCTACATATACCTTAAATTATATATCTACATATACCTTAAATTATATATCTACATATACCTTAAATTATATATCTACATATACCTTAAACTATATATCTACATATACCTTAAATTATATATCTACATATTATACCTTAAACTATATATCTACATATACCTTAAATTATATATCTACATATACCTTAAACTATATATCTACATATACCTTAAATTATATATCTAACATATACCTTAAATTATTATCTACATATACCTTAAACTATATATCTACATATACCTTAAATTATATATCTACATATACCTTAAATTATATATCTACATATACCTTAAACTATATATCTACATATACCTTAAATTATATATCTACATATTATACCTTAAACTATATATCTACATATACCTTAAATTATATATCTACATATACCTTAAACTATATATCTACATATACCTTAAATTATATATCTACATATACCTTAAATTATATATCTACATATACCTTAAACTATATATCTACATATACCTTAAATTATATATCTACATATACCTTAAATTATATATCTACATATACCTTAAATTATATATCTACATATACCTTAAACTACCTTTGTGTACATGACTGGTTAAAATAACATCACAAATACAGAACTTAAACATTGGATTTGGTTGCAAGAAAATGGAAGGTTTAGATAACTTCGTACTTGAGATTAAAATGAAATCTGCATAATATATCCTTGAGCACTATAAAGTCAGAGAGATTTATAACTTGTTTGAGACTGAAAGTGATATTGCTGTGAGAGAGCTTAGTCTTTGATCCTTTTAAGTTAAGATGACCTTCAGATATCTTAAGGGAGCCCACTTCGCTTTTTTTGTTCTCTCCCTCTCTCTTTGGCTTGTATCCATTAGGCTCCATTCAGCCTACTGTTTTAAGACGTTTACCCCCATCCAGGTGTCAATATTTTCCTGGCGAGCGGTAGCGAGCCAGCATATATATATTTTTGTTTTGACAGCAAGCTAAATTTTTACATTTTTCGATAGAAAAATGTCTCCGGCGAAGCCGGATTTCTTCATACAATGCTGGCTCACTATCGCTCGCCAGGAAGATATGGACACCTGGATGGGGATAAATGTCTTAAAACAGTTGGCTGAATGGGGCCGAATGAATACAAGCCAGGGAAAGAGAGAAAAGGAGAGAAAGATAAAACAAAAAACCGGTGGCCCCCCTTAAGATGACCTTCAGGTATCTTCAAAGTATGTGTTTTGTACAAGGTCTGATTTGATATTATGAGTCTAGTTTAAGGGGGGGGAGCGTATTTAAGGGGGGTTGAACGTATTTAAGGGGGGATGGGCGTATTTAAGGAGGGGTGGGCGTATTTAAGGAGGAGTGGGCGTATTTAAGGAGGGGTGGGCGTATTTAAGGAGGAGTGGGCGTATTTAAGGGGGGTTGGGCGTATTTATTGGTTCATTTATGTGTATATTTATTACTATAGTAGTTTCCTCCATCAAGCTTAAAAATCACCCACCCAAGACCCTCCTTCAAGATATATTTGTACATTTTTCGATAGAAAAATTTCCCGGCCGATGGCCGGTTTCTCTTAAATTACAGACTCGCTATCGCTCGTCAGGAAAATAATAGACACCTAAATGACACGACAAATCTTAATATTGACAAAGAAATGGGGCGAAAGGTCTTAAAATCGCCAAACTAGTGGACCGAAGGTCTTAAAATCTAAAAATCAATGGGGCTAAACACGAGGGAGAAGGAGGGGCCATAAAAACAGGCCCATGCCCCCGTAACGTTGGCATTGAGAGGCAAATGGAGTGTCATTATCGTCAGAAGGTTAAGTACTATTGCTTTATAAGTCTCATTACGACCTACTGTATCCTCATAATCTTAACCCTTTCAAGATTATGACGCCTTCTGACAGTTTATTCTGGCTAGCATGAGACGATGTTATACAGTTTAGGAAGGACCTGTGGGACTTATAAGGGGCAATAGTATCCCAATTAATGGGAGATTTCCACTTGAGGGATTTTTTTCTTGACCCCTTTCTCCCTCATGTTTAGCCCCATTGCTTTTGATATTATAAAACGTTTGCCCCATTAGTTTAGCGATTTTAAGAACTTTCACTCCATATTAAGACCTTTCGTGCCATTCAGGTGTCGATTTTATCCTGGCGAGCGATAGCGAGCCTGTAATTTAAGAGGAACCGGCCTTTGGCCGGGACATTTTTCTACCGAAAAATGTACAAATTTATCTTGAGAGGGGGTCAAGGGGGTGACATTTTTAGATTGCTGGAGGAGTAGGAAACAAGCTAAAACCCTCCCCTTAACCCTCTGACTTCCATATGCCCTTCCTAATCTGAATAAAATCGTCTAATAATAGCCAGAAAACAGAAATGGAGTGTGTCATCGGATCTTGAAAGGGTTAAGAGATTTAGGCTTGCAGGTACAGTCATGTGAGCTGCCACCACATATCCATAACCATTTTAACCTCAAACGTCAACAATACAAAGTCACCACATGTAGCCTATACTCCTAAATAAGTCACCACATGTAGCCTATACTCCTAAATAAGTCACCACATGTAGCCTATACTCCTAAAGAAGTCACCACATGTAGCCTATACTCCTAAATAAGTCACCACATGTAGCCTATACTCCTAAATAAGTCACCACATGTAGTCTATACTCCTAAATAAGTCACCACATGTAGCCTATACTCCTAAATAAGTCACCACATGTAGTCTATACTCCTAAATAAGTCACCACATGTAGCCTATACTCCTAAATAAGTCACCACATGTAGTCTATACTCCTAAATAAGTCACCACATGTAGCCTATACTCCTAAATAAGTCACCACATGTAGCCTATACTCCTAAATAAGTCACCACATGTAGCCTATACTCCTAAATAAGTCACCACATGTAGCCTATACTCCTAAATAAGTCACCACATGTAGCCTATACTCCTAAATAAGTCACCACATGTAGCCTATACTCCTAAATAAGTCACCACATGTAGCCTATACTCCTAAATAAGTCACCACATGTAGCCTATACTCCTAAATAAGTCACCACATGTAGCCTATACTCCTAAATAAGTCACCACATGTAGCCTATACTCCTAAATAAGTCACCACATGTAGCCTATACTCCTAAATAAGTCACCACATGTAGTCTATACTCCTAAATAAGTCACCACATGTAGTCTATACTCCTAAATAAGTCACCACATGTAGCCTATACTCCTAAATAAGTCACCACATGTAGCCTATACTCCTAAATAAGTCACCACATGTAGCCTATACTCCTAAATAAGTCACCACATGTAGCCTATACTCCTAAATAAGTCACCACATGTAGCCTATACTCCTAAATAAGTCACCACATGTAGCCTATACTCCTAAATAAGTCACCACATGTAGCCTATACTCCTAAATAAGTCACCACATGTAGCCTATACTCCTAAATAAGTCACCACATGTAGCCTATACTCCTAAATAAGTCACCACATGTAGCCTATACTCCTAAATAAGTCACCACATGTAGCCTATACTCCTAAATAAGTCACCACATGTAGCCTATACTCCTAAATAAGTCACCACATGTAGCCTATACTCCTAAATAAGTCACCACATGTAGCCTATACTCCTAAATAAGTCACCACATGTAGCCTATACTCCTAAATAAGTCACCACATGTAGCCTATACTCCTAAATAAGTCACCACATGTAGCCTATACTCCTAAATAAGTCACCACATGTAGCCTATACTCCTAAATAAGTCACCACATGTAGCCTATACTCCTAAATAAGTCACCACATGTAGCCTATACTCCTAAATAAGTCACCACATGTAGCTATACTCCTAAATAAGTCACCACATGTAGCCTATACTCCTAAATAAGTCACCACATGTAGCCTATACTCCTAAATAAGTCACCACATGTAGTCTATACTCCTAAATAAGTCACCACATGTAGCCTATACTCCTAAATAAGTCACCACATGTAGCCTATACTCCTAAATAAGTCACCACATGTAGCCTATACTCCTAAATAAGTCACCACATGTAGCCTATACTCCTAAATAAGTCACCACATGTAGCCTATACTCCTAAATAAGTCACCACATGTAGCCTATACTCCTAAATAAGTCACCACATGTAGCCTATACTCCTAAATAAGTCACCACATGTAGTCTATACTCCTAAATAAGTCACCACATGTAGCCTATACTCCTAAATAAGTCACCACATGTAGCCTATACTCCTAAATAAGTCACCACATGTAGTCTATACTCCTAAATAAACATAATAACATAAATACAATAACGGATATGTAAATCACAAATTCAGACCCATTAGTTTGGCGATATTAAGACCGTTCGCCCCATTTATTTGCCAATATAAATACCTTACCTGCTATTTAGTTGTCGATAGTTTTCCTGGCGAGCGATAGGGAGCCTGTAATTAAGAAGGAACCGGCCTTCGGTCGGGACAATTTTCCACCGACAAATGTACACATTTATCTCCAAGGGGAGAGGTGGGGGGGGGGGGGGGGGCCTTCTATGTGTGTATGTTTTTTTTGTTTTTTGTTTTTTTTAAAGCCTAATAGAGGTCTAGGGAACAAACATGCCCCCTACCCTCCCCCCTCCCCACCCATAAGCTGCTGATATGTGTCTGCCTGTTATTAAGAAACTCAAAATCAGGCTTTAAGTATCCAAAGGAGAGTTTATGGCTGATTGTTTTGTTTGATATAATGTACTCCTAATTAAATATAATAGCATAAATAATATGTATACAGTAGGTTGCAGGTATTTCTTTTATCGGATATATCAATCAGACAGTCAAAGGGCAAATATAACTGAATGCCATGGACACTAATGGATTACACTTATGGAGGGACGTGACCTACTTTTTCTTCTCCTTTTCTCTCTTTCTCTGGTTTGTTCGGTCCCATTGAGCCAAGCAAAAATCGACACCTGGATTGGGATAAACGTCTTAAAACAGTAGGCTGAATGGGGCCAAATGGATACAACCCAGAGATAGATAGAGAGAGAGAGAGAGAGAGAGAGAGAGAGAGAGAGAGAGAGAGAGAGAGAGAGAGAGAGAGACATAAACGAGGTGGTCCCCCTTAATTAACCCCTTTGGAAATTATGGCGTACTTTGTCACATGTTTATTCTGGCCATTTTTAGACGATTGTTTGCAACTTAAGAAGGATCTGTGGGCATCAAAAGGGGTAAAGACTCTCTCAATTAACCCTCTGACTTCCATATATCAAAAGGGGTAAAGACTCTCTCAATTAACCCTCTGACTTCCATATACCAAAAGGGGTAAAGACTCTCTCAATTAACCCTCTGACTTCCATATACCAAAAGGGGTAAAGACTCTCTCAATTAACCCTCTGACTTCCATATACCAAAAGGGGTAAAGACTCTCTCAATTAACCCTCTGACTTCCATATATCAAAAGGGGTAAAGACTCTCTCAATTAACCCTCTGACTTCCATATATCAAAAGGGGTAAAGACTCTCTCAATTAACCCTCTGACTTCCATATACCAAAAGGGGTAAAGACTCTCTCAATTAACCCTCTGACTTCCATATACCAAAAGGGGTAAAGACTCTCTCAATTAACCCTCTGACTTCCATATATCAAAAGGGGTAAAGACTCTCTCAATTAACCCTCTGACTTCCATATACCCTTCCTAATCTCAAACTCAAATCGTCTAATTATAGCCAGAATATAAACTGTCAAAACGCGTCGTGATCCTCGACGAGTTAAGGGCAGGCAGACCGTTTTTATGGACCCCCTTCTCCCTAATGTTTAGCCCCACTAGTTTTGAGATTATAAGACGTTCGGCCCATTAGTTTGGCGATTTTAACACCTTTCGCTCCATTTCGTTGTCAATTTTAAGACCTTTCGTGCCATTTAGGTGTCGATTATTTTCTGGCGAGGGATAGCGAGCCTGCAATTTTAAGAGGAACCGGCCTTCGGCCGAGACATTTTTCTACCGAAAAATGTACAAATTTATCTTGAAGGGGGATCTAGGGGGTGTTTTTCTAAGCTTGATGGAGGTCTAGGGAGGAAACTAAAAAAATATATGAATAAATTAATTAATAGAGCAAACAAACGGCCAGTCTCCCCTTAATACAATGCATATAAGTCAGCCTAATTAGCTAGATCCATTGTGTTACGGGAACTTTTTATAACACCATAATGATACCTTTGATAATTAAGTTGTTTGTCCTCGTGAGCAGTAGAAGGTCATGACGAGATAACTGGATAGATTTTTTTGTTTACGAAATTAACATTATATGAATAAGTAAACATTGAGTATTCCTTGTCATGTTAACGAAGCAATGCATTAAAACCTTCCAATTTGTGTTAACGCATTTATTATCAAAGATGCAACTGTAGACATTATTTAGTTCGTGTATGCAGATTTTATAAACGTTTAGCTGTTTAGATACTTAAATAATAGTGTCGACTATGAAATTTAACGATCAAAAATGTGAAAACACTAATATTAGAGACAAGTGAAAGTAGAGAGTCGCATTACTGTAATAGAAAAGTAAATGTCATTCCTGTAAATCGCGATAAGCATAAACTAGGCTTGAGTATATTAGCTTGGTGATGAACATGGAACAGAGGACAAGTTATGACATAAACTTATAATATAATAACACATATAAATGATAACTATAATCTATTTTTTTCCAGCTGATGGTATATTGAATCCTTTATCAGCTGATTTCTCGATAATTAATGGAAAAAGATGAATCTACTCTATATATGTGTCGTATTAATGCCAAATTTTCCTAATTAATAACAAAGATCACTACAAAGTCTACATAATAGCTGAGTAATCAAGATAATAACATAGCAATTTACCCTCAGCTGGGAAAAAATAGACTATAGAAGTATATATAACACTAATTACAATAACACACACATTGATGGTATAACTGTAGTGTTGTAAACTTGTAATGGATAATAAAGAGTACCATGAGCCATGAGTAGATCACCTTGACATTTACAGTAGTTTGGCATGTTAGAAATTGATTCTGCTGTTGATAATGATGTAGACCAGAGAACTGAAAGTAAAGTCAAACATATAGGTAAGGTACTGATCACTAGTAATATATAAACGAGGGATTATCAAATTAATATAAAGTAAAACCACAATCAATATAAGTACAATTTATTACAATAACAAATAAATGAATGGCATAACGGTACTACTGTGAAGAAAACGGGAATATCCGAAAGTAGAACACCTTGACTTGACAGAGAGTACAATATTATCATGGAAGGACAGACTAGATATTTTTCTCACTTCTCAGCTTGTTCTTCCTCTGTCCAATTACTCTTCTTTCCTATTTTACTCCAGCCATCTGGTCTGGTCTGTTGAATGAAAACAAAGAAATTTGAATAAAAGAAAACTAGAACAAAAAATAATGTAACTATTAAGACAACATAAAAGTAGATGCCATACTATTGTCATAAACGAAAGAATAATTAACAACTGAAGGGTAAATATTACAATATAGAAAAGGAAAACAAAATATGAATTGACACAAATAGATTACCTTGACATGGATAACAGTAAAACACAAAAGTACAATTTAGACCAAGTTAGATATTGAATAATTATAAAAATCAAATAAATATATATTAAACTCAAAAGCAAATATAGATTCAACTATTGCCAAAACAAAACAAGATAAAGGGCGTAACTCTAATATCGCTATAAATAACTCTACTATCACTATACATTGAACGACAAATTAAATATTGACTGACAAATTAACGGTGATATAAATAATGACTGGGGATACTAAATTAAAACTGTTGTAGGAACAAAAAGTACCGTTGTATGACATAACTGTATTAACGTAATCAAAAGTAAATTAATTGCCTCGGGTTGAACACCGTGCTTTGTTGTATATAGAGTATGTTGATTGTATTCCATATATAATTAAATGCAGACAGATGGTTTGATTACGCTTATGTCTGAAGATGGGTCCAGTGTAATCTGGACTGTTACAAGACAGTATTTTACTACCCTGGTATTTTTCATCATATATAATTATATACGCTGACACGCCATAAAAACACTATTGCCGTTTCCAAAACATTAGCATTGTATGGATATGCTTAAAAAATGCATTGGGTGATAGTACCTAGTGAGAAACTCAGTAGGTGGCATGCAGAGTGAATGAGTCTGAGGTGACAAGACAGAGTGGTGTAGCGATGGCAATGTGCTGCTGACAAATAGCCAACTTCCCGATAGTGAAGCACCACTAGTTTGTGAGGCCTAATTACGAGCATCTAGCGGATTGAAAATGCCATCTAGAAGCCATTGGCAGGCCCAACAATAAAGCCTGTGTTTGGAAGAAGTGCTAAATATTTAACATATATATGTACAGTATATCATGTAGATAAGCCTGCGTGGAGAGAGGGTACATCACAAGCGGGAGACCGTGAATTTGATCCTCGCATGTTGAACAGCTTTGACATTCATCCCTATGGCTTCTAAACTCTTTTCTATAATGGCAGACATCAAAGGTGCAGTATATCAATTTTGTATTCACAATGTGAATGTTAGCACCTGATCATCATGACAGAGCTGATTACACTGGTTATAGACTACATTAACATCCACAGCAGTTCAATCAGAGCGATAACACTCCACATGCTCCTCACACACTTTACACAACAATAGGTGGTTAGAGAATCGAACATATTGCGTCGGAATATGAAAGCGATTCATTCACGGTCACCCCCTCGGGAATCAAGGCGTTTGACATTAGATAGATCGATAGATGAAAGAGAAAAAAAAAAGTTCAATAGTAGCGATTAGAATGTTAATAAGACAAAGAACCATCATAAATGCCAGAGCGAGATTTGTAATGTATAACGGGGTCTTGGTGGACAGGACGGGTTAGCAAGCACACACACCGCAAAAACTAACACGCCTGAACAAAGAGGGAATTAAGGGGGGTCACCGGCTTTTTTTATCTTTCTCTCCTTTTCTCTCTTTCCCTGGCTTGTATACCCATTCGACCCCATTCACCCAACTGTTTTAAGACGTTTTTCCCCATCCAGGTGTCGATTATCGCTCGCCAAGCATTGTATGGAGAAATCCGGCTTCGCCGGAGACATTTTTCTATCTAAAAATGTACAAATTTAGCTTGCTGTCAAAACAAAAATATATATATGCTGGCTCGGTACCGCTCGCCAGAAAAATATTGACACCTGGATGGGGTAAACGTCTTAAACCAGTAGGCTGAATGGGGCCGAATAGATACAAGCCAAAGAAAGAGGGAGAGAAAAAAAGGGAGGTGGGCCCCCTTAAAGAAGACGGCTGGCGAGAGTGAAAGGAGGGCTGCCATGGGGGGGGGGGAGACTCACAGGGGAAGGGGGGTGGGGGGGGCGGGGAGTCACAGGGGAAGGGGGTGGGGGGGGGGGCACATTCTATTTTCCTAGACACTTATTTTGAGGTTAACCCCTGCGAAATATATTTTTAAATCAGGTCTCAATTGCAGTGTCTATTGCAAAGTTTGTTTACAGATATTTTATACTTAGTCTGTCATGGTTGTTCAAAATATTTGTGACTGTCTATAAGCTGCCCCCAAAAAAGCCATAACATTCGTTTTGGTAATTACTAAAATTAATCAGAGTTTTTGTTTAAATAAGAGATGGAAAATTATGAAGGAACAGGCAAAGTAAAGGATATAAAGTAGGCTCCAATAATAGAGGTGGTAACATACACCAATAGTGTTCATGAAGGAGGTGGTGGTGTTCTAGGCTCCAATAATAGAGGTGGTAACATACACCAATAGTGTTCATGAAGGAGGTGGTGGTGTTCTTGGCTCCAATAATAGAGGTAGTAACATACACCAATAGTGTTCATGAAGGAGGTGGTGGTGTTCTTGGCTCCAATAATAGAGGTGGTAACATACACCAATAGTGTTCATGAAGGAGGTGGTGGTGTTCTTGGCTCCAATAATAGAGGTGGTAACATACACCAATAGTGTTCATGAAGGAGGTGGTGGTGTTCTTGGCTCCAATAATAGAGGTAGTAACATACACCAATAGTGTTCATGAAGGAGGTGGTGGTGGTGTTCTTGGCTCCAATAATAGAGGTAGTAACATACACCAATAGTGTTCATGAAGGAGGTGGTGGTGTTCTTGGCTCCAATAATAGAGGTAGTAACATACACCAATAGTGTTCATGAAGGAGGTGGTGGTGTTCTTGGCTCCAATAATAGAGGTGGTAACATACACCAATAGTGTTCATGAAGGAGGTGGTGGTGTTCTAGGAGGAGGTTAAGTCATAACACAAAACTTATCTCTATCTTTGCTTTG
The DNA here is from genome assembly GCA_032716605.1 of Paralithodes platypus. Classification (NCBI taxonomy): domain Eukaryota; kingdom Metazoa; phylum Arthropoda; class Malacostraca; order Decapoda; family Lithodidae; genus Paralithodes; species Paralithodes platypus. Next base: position 55,858,455 of record CM064495.1, read on the forward strand.
AGTGAATGCAAATCCAAAGAACCTGGAAACTCGCATCAACATAATATTATAATATAGGCCTAGTGGGGGAGGGAAAGGGGCAGAAGTGTGGCAGCTGTACGGTCGCGCTAATAGTCATGGCCCAGCTGTGCTGTATTAATGTCTGTCAGATGCTGAATAGGGTGGGTAAGTGTAGGAAAATGTTTGTATATTTCACTCGATATGAAGAAATGAAGTTTAGATATTGCTGATACCAATTATCGATCAAAACATACTTGGTGCCGAGACATGATCACTTATTAGCGCGATTGTACAGTTGCCCAAATCAATTATTCAAACCCACTCCGATATTATATGAATGGAAGTTAAATAGTGTGATTGACAAGAATTAGTTGCTGTAAAATCGTTAAATTTACATATTAATTAACTACTTCCTAAGAATATACACTTTTAGTTCAAGCATGCTAATTTGCTTTCCATACATAAAATCAAGGACTGTTCATAAATTAATGTGGCTAACTGTGCATTAAGGGGGATGACCTGCTTTTTGTTATTTCTGTCCTTTTCTATCTTTCTCTGGCTTGTATCCATTCGGCCCCATTCAGCCAACTATTTTAAGACGTTTATCCCCATCTAGGTGTCGATTTCTTCCTGGCGAGCGATAGCGAGCCAACATTATATGAAGAAATCCGGCTTCGCCGGAGACATTTTTCTATCGAAAAATGTACAAATTTAGCCTGCTGTCAAACAAAAATAAAAAATATGCTGGCTCGCTACCGCTCACCAGTAAAAATGTTACACCTGGATGGGGATAAACGTCTTAAAACAGTAGGCTGAATGGGGCCAAATGGCTACAAGCCAGATAAAGATAGAAAAGGACAGAACAAAAACAGGTCACCCCCCTTAAACTCAGAAAGGAGAACCGAATACAGACGACCAAAAGGAACCAGAGAGTTGCAAGTGAAAGAGAAAAGGAGAAAGTGGGATTAAAGAGAGAGAGAGAGAGAGAGAGAGAGAGAGAGAGAGAAAGTGGTGGGGTAGCGTGAGAACAACAGAGTATAGTAGCGGCGTGAGGGAGAACTTACCGGTTGTTTCGTATACCGGTTGGTTCGTCTACCGGTTGTTTCGTATGCAAGTTGGTTCGTCTACAGGTCTCTTCGCTCACACTCCAGTTGTTCAGTCCACATGTTCAGATGGGCTTCGGAGGCTAGTTTAAGGGGAGGTATTTAGTTTGTTCCCTAGACCTCCAGCAAGCTTAAAATTACACCCCCTTGAGTCCCTTTCAAGATTAATTTGTACATTTTTCGGTAGAAAAATGTCCCGGCCGAAGGACGTTTCCTCTTAAGTTACAGGCTCGCTATCGCTCGCCAGGATAAAATCGACACCTGCATGGCACGAAAGGTCTTAAAATGGGGTGAAAGTTCTTAAAATCGCCAAACTAACGGGGCGAACGTTTTATAATATCAAAAGCAATGGGGCTAAACATGAGGGAGAAAGGGGTCAAGGAAAAAATCCTTCTAGTGGAGATCTCCCCTTAAGATCAAGTTACGTTAGGTTGAGTTTAATTTCGGTAGGTAACGCTGGAGCAACCTTGGTGACCCTGGTCTCTGGGTCTTCTCCTGGGTGACCTAGCTGTGTGTGAATTTGTGTTTTTATCTGTGTTTGTTTGTTGGTGTATGTTGTTTTTGTGTTTTCCCTGTTCTTGCTCTGTCTTAAGGGGAGATTTCCACTTGAGGGATTTTTTCTTGACCCCTTTCTCCCTCATGTTTAGCCCCATTGTTTTTTAGATTTTAAGACGTTCGCCCCATTAGTTTGGCGATTTTAAGAACTTTCACCCCATTTATGTAACTTTTAAGACCTTTCGTGCCATTTAGGTGTCAATTTTTCCTGGCGAGCGATAGCGAGCCTGTAATTTAAGAGGAACCGGCCTTCGGCCGGGACATTTTTCTACCGAAAAATGTACACATTTATCTTGAAATGTCAAGGGGGTGTAATTTCAAGTTTGATGGAAGTCTAGGAAAGACACTAAATACCTCCCCTTAAGGCGGCCACCCCCAAGAAAAATAAAATAATAAAATAGAATGAAATAGAAAATAAAAATAAAAAATATGAAAAAATGTGGATTGGGCCTGAGCATATAGATAGAGATAGATAGATAACGCTGTAGTTGCATAGATTATGTTTAGAATCATAGGACAGGATCATAGTATAAGTTGGGTTCGGATAGGATAAGGTGGGTAAGGATAAGGTTAAGATAAGAGAGGATGAGTTGTTTCTTAACCCCTTCAGTACGATGACGTCTTTTTACTTTTGAGTCAGGCTAAAATTAGACTATTATAGGCAATCTAAGAAGGCCCTATGTGATTCAGAGGGTTAACTGAGATGTATTTACCTCTATTTTTTTTTTTTTTTTTTCTACGTGATTGAGGGAGGCAAAAGGCATAACTGCCTATAGCGAGTGCCTCCCCCATAGTTGAAAGAGTGACAGTGCCAAAATCAAGGGACGTTCGAGCCAAAATGCCTGGACACACGGAGTTTGAAGCAATTTAAGTCATAGGAAGAGGGAAAGACTGATTCTGGGAGAGAGTTCCAGAGCTCAGATGTTGAGTAGAAGAAAGTTTGAGAGTAACGTTTCACTCTTGGGTTGGAGAGTTGCACAGAGTAGGGGTGGGATTGAGTTGCAAGACGGGTACCACGTGCCCTACGTAAAGGAGTGGTATGCACTGGGATAGCTCTGAGGAACACTGAATTTTATAGTAGCGCTAGAATAGAGTGAGAGATGCAACATTGCGGCGGAGAGAGAGAGAGATTGCAGAGAGTTGGTGAGTGGACGGGAGTTAATGGATACGAAAGGCCTTCCTTTCAACTTTGTCTAGGAGAGCGGTGTGAGAGGAACCTCCCCACACATGTGACAATACTCAATACAAGGGCGCACTATGCCCCTGTACAGAGCAAGAAGCTGTGCAGGGGAAAAAGAACCCCCTAAGGCGGTTGAGCACACCCAGCTTCTGGGAGGCTGCCATGGAAAGACTGGTCAGATGGTCCTTCCAAATGAGGGCAGAAGAAAAAGAAACACCAAGAATAGTGAGAGAAGATAAAGGGGTTGATTTTTGTATTGTTGAAGAATAAGGGATAGTCCGCTGGGAGATCCTGACGGGTGGATAGATGGAGAAATTGGGTTTTGGAAGCATTAAAGTTAACAAGGTTTTCTCTGCCCCAATTGGAAATAGTATTTAGATCAGAATTTAAGAGTTCTATGGCTTCATTACGTTTGTCGTTGAGGGATTGCTGGCTGGGGCGTTCTGAAAAACTAATGGAGTAGTGTAAGGTTGAGTCGTCTGCGTATGAATGGATGGGAATTAAGGTACAGTTAAGGAGATCATTTATAAAAATTAGAAAGAGAATAGGAGATAGGACAGAGCCCTGAGGAACACCAGAGTTTATAGGGAGGAGGGTAGTTTAGAAATTAAAGATTTATGCCAGACTCTATCGAAGGCTTTCGATATGTCTAGTGCAATAGAAAAAGTCTCACCGAAGTCCCGAAAGGAGGATGACCAAGAGTTAGTAAGATATGAAAGAAGATCACCAGTAGAGCGACCCTTAAGGAAGCCATACTGGCGATCTGAGAGCAGATTATGAGAAGAGAAATGCTTAAGAAATTTGGAAGCAAGAATAGTTTCAAAAACTTTAGAAAGACAAGAGATAAGAGCAATTGGACGATAGTTGGAGGGTTTAGAGCGGTCACCCTTCTTTGGGACAGGTTGAATGTGAGCAAACTTCCAGCATGAAGGGAAGACGTTAGAGGATAGACAGAGACGAAAGAGTTTGCCTAGGCAGGGAGTCAGCACGGAAGCACAGTTTTTGAGAACAACAGGAGGAACACAGTGTTAAGCCCAGTGTGGATTAGAAGTAGATTACAAGCTAACAAAAATCGTCTATTAGTAACCATGGAGGGAAATGATATCATCGTGGTGAATGAGTTAATATGTGCGAAGTGTTAGTATATGAAAGAACCCCCGTGAGAGAGCGAGGTGACCTGCCCCCCGGCCTGTGTTAGGAACAGACGGGAGGCGGGGACCACATCACGGTCAATAACAACAACAAAATAAAATTAATTAATGAATTAATTAATGAAGAAAGAAAGAAAAAAGTATGAAAGACAGAAAGAAAAAGTATGAAAGACAGAAAGAAAAAAAGAAAGAAAGAAAGAAAGAAAGAAAGAAAGAAAGAAAGAAAAGGAAAAAATAACACAGAGGGGGCACACAATTTGCCTACATTTATGGTACAATTACGTCCGCTTGTTTATCAATGTTGCAATAAAGATGCTCTCCGTGCAAGAAACGTACCCTGTGCAGTTTTATACCTGAGGCCGAATTTTGGTAGGAGTAGTTCCTTGGGGATGAGGAACCTCGTGTGTGTGTGGTTATATATTTGATACCAGAACTTTGTGGATGCCAACATTATTTATTCCGAGTTATTCATATGTTGACTCCTAGGTGTAGCCTACATATTACATGATGAAGAAAACTCGGAACCATCACTCAAACGATGCTCCAAGACATATTATATTCCACACAATTACACATTTATCAATGGTATTCAGCACACATTATACAAAAAGTTTATATTTAGTATTGGCACAATTTGAATAACATATCTGTAATGTAATGTATGGCCATTTTTAATCCAAAATATAAAATTGATTTATCAGTAAAAATAATAGTCAATAAAGCTTACTTATGTCAAACTTACAGAATAACTTGAATAGGCACGCACGCAGATGCGGACATTATGCTTATCGATCACATTCAAAATCTTATATTTGCTGAACGAGGTCATCCAAGACAAACAGGAAGATACACTAAGGACTTTAATTGGTGTTGTTGGGCCCTGCCAAGATTTTGGATAGCAACTAAAAAAATAATAAAATAGAGTAAAATAGAAAATAAACATTAAAAAAAAAATAGGAAAAGTGGGGATTGGGCCTGAGCATATAGATAGATAGATAGATAGATAGATAGATAGATAGACAGAGCTATATATTGCCCATAGCTAGCCATCAATCCAACGAATCTGACAAACAAATGTCGCACAGGTGGCTTCTGTGAGCGGACTTATTCTAAACAGGAAACTCAAGAGGTCATGCACGCGCCCTGGAAAATAATCAAAAAGCTTATTTATTCTATTTTAAGGGGAAGGTAGTTGTTTTTTCTGGACCCCCTTCTCCCTCATGTTTAGCATATTAGTGTTGATATTTTAAGACGTTCGTTCCGTTATTTTGCCGAGTTTGAGACCTTTCGCGTCATAGATTTGTCAATATTAAGACTTTTCGTGCCATTTAGGTGTTTATTTTTTCCTGGCGAGCGATAGCGAGCCTGTAATTTTAGAAGTAACCGACCTTCGGCCGTGACATTTTTGTACCTAAAAATGTACAAATTTATCTTGAGAGGGGATCTATGGGGTATTTTTTAATTAAAGCTTGATGGAGGTATAGCGAGGAAACTCTAAAATATATAAATAAATATATATATAGAGAGAGACCAAAAAACAAGCACTACCCCCTTAACCCTGTGTCATAAGAGGTCCTTCCTAAGGTGACTGTGTAAGTGGGGGTAGTACTGGGGGGAGGGGGGGTCCAGAGGTCAAAAAAGGCTATCTGTGGAGCTTGTGGCGTCTGACTACAAATGCAGGAAGGACACAGGTAGATTTGGTTGACCCTAAAGCCATTATCACACGAGAGCATTTACAGTCAACATTCGATGATCAACATTTTTCTGGCAACATTTCTGGAATATTTTGTACTGGTATCGGAAACTAAACTGGTAACAGATCAATTTAGGCGACAACAATGTTTTGAATGTTGACCTCATAAGCTACCAGACCAGTGTTGAGGATAAATGTTGAGGGAAAAAGTGCTCGTGTGATATCGGCTTATTTGAACTATGAATTAACCCCAATGCACTGTGATGAATTGACCACTTGCGAGTTTCAGGTTATAAGGAAGTTGGAGCTGTAAACATCGATATTAAACTAGAATTGCAATAATAATGTAAGTTTCTGATGGATAAAAAGTAAGTTGAACTTGCTTGTATGTATATATAAATGTACTACAACCACACTTTAGCTGGGAATTCTGCTAAATATCGATGTCTACAGCTCCAACTCCCTTATAGAACGAAACTCGCAAGTGGTTAATTGAGTGTACGGTTTTTTTTTTTTTTTTTTTTTTTTGGCGAAATGTTATACTAGTAATAATTATTTTTTATATTTCTAAGTATTCAGCAGAAATGCATCAAAGTAATGACCTTAAAGCACATATTACAAAACATAAGGTATCATCTAGATAATACTATGACAACTTTATCACAGATGACATCTAAATAGAGCTTATAAATGTTATCGAAAATCCGTACATGATCCCACAGCTACAGCTCAGAGCATAACACCTGCATCACTTTCTTCCCATTGTATAGAGGGTAAATCTAGGTATCAGACATTGCTCCCGGGTTCACGGCCACAGACCACCACCACCACCACTACCACCACCACCACCACCACTGCCCCAGACTTCCCAAGGACACACTATACTGAAGTTACCCTCTATACACCCACCACCCTGGGGAACATCACCTGCAGTGGGAGTGCTAACGTGCACGCGGATTCAAGCTAGATTCATCATTCCTCTTCTAAAACTATAATAAACCGATCACAGGTTTAGTTGCACAGCTGTGGACAAATAAAATACGCTACAGAGAGATATCACTAGTAGAAGTTTAATTTCGAATTACGATGTAGATTCTTCAAGCATAAGTCAAAAGGAGAAGGAATAAACTATGTTCCATTAAAATTGCAATGAACAAAGTAATTTGATAATTCCACGTTTTGTTCTCCAACGATCAAACTCTTCCACCCTACCACAGCACCCAGTTACACCCCAACACTACCATCCACCCTACCACAGCACTCAGTAAAACCCAACCCAGCCTTCCTCCTTACCTCAGAAGTTCCCTACCACCTAACCCCACGACTTCTATTATAATCCCATCCATCACTGTCCACCCACCCCCACACTACTGCACTGTCCCACATCTACCTTAACACCCACACTCCCACAAACAAAGAAAGGAAGAATGTGAAGTGTAAGAGCGCATAACTATATAACTAAGCCATAGCCTTGTTTTCCTCCTTACTGATTAACGTTTCCCCTACCCTCTCTTCCTTGTTTAACCCCTCTATGTAAGCTTCTGGGGATGATAGCGTTCCATTTTACCACACTATCTGGTCACACCCCACCACTGCCTTCCTCCCTGCCTTAGAAGTACCCTCCTTAAATCGGCCACCCCATCTCGTAACCCCTGGACCATCCTTAGTATAGTCCCATCCATTGCTGTCCACTCGCCACCACACTTGTATACTGTCAAACAACTACTCTATCACCCACAATTCCAAGAACAACATTAAAGGAATGACATGCACAAAGCTAAGAAAGTAAACACTAATTCTCCGTTTATGGATGTACAGTACGTCGATTCACCTGCTCTGTATTCCCTACCTAGTCCCTTCTGCCCCGTCAAAACACTCTATTTATAATACTGAGGTTAAAATAATACTGATATATATTACCACGTCACTGAGGCACACCCCAACAATGTCTTCCCCCCTACCTCAGAAGTACTCTACCCTTCTTATCTTGGCCACCCTACCAGCCAGCTAACCCCACGACCTCTTCTTGTAGACCCATCCATCACTGTCCACTCACCACCACACTCCTACACGGTTCCACATTTACTCACTCTACCATAAACAAATAAGGTAGAATTTGAAGCTTATGAGTGTACATCTAAGAAACGAAATCATTCCACTGCTCTCCATGTTACTGATTAATGTTTCCCCTACTCTTTCGGTCCTGCCTAACCTCTCTATTTAAAATTCCGGTGATAATGCAGTTCCATCCTACCACAACACTCAGTCACACCCCACATACCCCCCCCCCCCCCCCCCCCCTACCTCAGAATAATTATAGTCCGCTCCATCACTGTCCACTCACCACCACACCTCTACACTGTCCTATATTTACTATACCACCCACAATTCCAGAAAATAAAAAGTATATGATGGTTAAGGGCGTACCACTAAGAAAATACACCTAAGTCCCTGTTATCCCCACCTTACTGATAAATATATGTCTCCCCTACTTCTTCGGTCATGCCTAACCCCAGTATTTAGAATTCTGGGTATAATACTGATCCACTCACGCACACGCACACGCACACACACACCTGTGGTTCCTGTGGTTGTAGTTGAGGGCTGTCAGTTAACGCCCCGTGGTCCACGCCGTTGCGGCGCCGCCACTGTCACACACATGTACACACACATACGCGCGCGCGCGCACACACACACACACACACACACACACATACACTGACACACACACAACATTCAAGATAAACTTGTATATGTTTGTTCAGAAAGAATATTTCAAAATAACCGTACTGTATTAACTTCATACACCACCAAGGAGTTCTTGAAATGGGGCTGCCGCTATTCTTGACTTACAGTGGGTTGGCTTAATAATCCAGAAGGGTTGATAGCCTCTGAAGTCTTATTTTAACGAAGCTGGGTTTTGTTTAACGAATCATCCACCACGATCTGCTTAGTACTTCACAATTTACCCTTCTACCTTTATCAACTCGTAGAGTTAACAGTGCATGTTAAGGGGAGATATGCCGGTTTTCTGGACCACTTTCTCCCTCATGTTTGGCCCCATTAGTTTTCAGATGTTAAGATGTTTGCCCCATTAGTTAGTCGATTTTAAGACCTTTCGCCCCATTTCTTCGTCAATATTTAGACCTTTCGTGCTATTTAGGTGTCGATTTTTCCCCTGGCGAACGATAGTGAGCCTGTAATGTTGGAAGAACCGGCCTTCGGCCGGGAAATTTTTCTACCGAAGAATGTACAAATTAATCTAGAAGGGTGATCTAATGTTTTTTTTTTTTTTTTTTTTTTATGGAGGTCTAGGGAGGAAACTAGAAAAATAACGAATACATGCAAAAATTGCCAAAAACGTGAACCATCTCCCCTTAACAAATACTGATTAAAATCCCAGAGCCTGCTACCTTGTGCGAGCCATCCACTGGAATTGAAAGAGCCACTACATTATGCAGAAAGACACCTGCACAAATACGGTATCACCTTATCACCGGCATGTGCTGAATGTAATGGCTGCCTTTGTTATAACCGACTCTACCTCATGCAGAAAGGAACACCTGATATACTCTATGTAAGGGTTTAAAACTTAATTATATATTTGTTATTAGTTAAATGTGTATATTGGCATAATGTATAGAGATGTAATGATATATACTGTGGATACTTAAGCTCTTCAATGTGACATATATTTTATAAGCAAAGTAAAATATTTTAATGTTATAATAAATTAATAATATATTGTGTTGAAAACGGTAATCTAACAATTTCCAAGCTGAATATATATCGCTTAATGTTAATCGTAATAAATGCAAAGTAATCTAAAGTTCTGAATGATGATGTTCACAGGTGTTGGTTACATACACACAGGCACACATACATACATACTAAAGACAGACAGACAGACAGACAGATACAAGCCCATTCCCAATGTTTATTTTATTCAACAGCTGAGCTCGGGAACTCTCTTCTTGAATCCATGTTTCCCTCATCCTATGACTGAAATTGCTTCAAACTAAGTGTGTCCAGACATTTTGGTAAGAACGTTCGTTGATTTTGGCCCTGTCACTCTTTCAACTCTGGGGGAGGCACTCGTCACAGGCAGTTTTACCTTTTGTCTCCCTCATCCACATATACAAAAAATAATACTCACACAAATAAATAGATAAAGGGAGACAGACAGACAAATGCACCTACAGAGAGAGAGAGAGAGAGAGAGAGAGAGAGAGTTGTCCAGGTTGCATCACTAATTAACCATCCCTGGAGTTCACCTGTTCACCAGCTGTTCTGTAGTCACCCCCCCCCCCCCCTCACCTCCTTTCATTTACACCGCCTGGCTCACAATGCGCAGTCACAGTCAATAGTTGGAGCCCCTACTGCATTCGACCCCTCACTACTTTTACTTTTATCTGACTTCCTCACAGTACAATCACGTTCTTAAGTCACAAAGGTCATGTCGTACCAAGAATGTCAACTATGGCTAGTATAAACACACAAACACACACACACACACTCTACCAAAAAAATTACAAATATATTTCAAAGAGTGACCTTGGGAATGTGTTTTTATTTTGTATTTTATTTTGTATTTTATTTTTATATAATATAGCTTGATGAAGGTCTAGGGAAGAAATAAAAACAAATATATTAAATAATTAAATAAATTAAAAAAATCACCAAATACCTCCCCTTAAATCTAAACAACGGTGTTGTTGTTGTTGTTGCTGTTCCTCAGGCTGTCTGATGACCGAGCAGCCCCAAGGTCCCGAGCAAGGCCAAGGCCACAACTGAGCACCCCCACAAAACCCTCCCTGCTTACCACTAATAAAGCCCAGGTGACCGAAGCCACTCCAAGGCGGGGAGCTGAGGAGGGTGCGGAAACGCCCAAGAAACCAAAGCCCCACCCAAGGCCCTGTGCCCCTCAACAATTATGAAGGGAAAGTTGAGGGGCAAAGGAAAAATGTGACGCTTTGGCTCCCAAATCTGCCAACCTCTAGGTTGGCAGTAGGGTGGTCAATCCACGGAAGAGACGCCGTCACTTGAGATCTAGAAAATATTTAAGTAAAAGGAACCGTCAGAGTAAGCTATGGGTATGGCAGAGATCGCTCAGCTCTCATTCTGATAAACCAGCCCATCACCATACAGCGGTGTTGTTATGATGATCAGCAGGGGATGGATAAAAACACGAGTACAGGATTTGACTCTGTAGACGGAATTTGGCATTTTAGGACACTTTAGTATGTTTAGAGATCGAAAGCAATTCCAAGTTTAAAAATCCCTATTCATATTATCTCAAATCCACCAATTAACTTACACATAAACAAATAAACGTCATAATTGTTAGTAGCGTTGTAGAGTTTAGTAGAATTACGAGTATGTAGGAGGCGGGGGGGGGGGGGGTAATGTGGAGCAGAGAGGTGGAGGTGCAGGAGGAGGTGGCGGTGGGGTCCTCTGTGTCATTATCGTAACCTTTAAAGTTCACGGGAGAGCTAATGGGCAAGGGGTGTGTGTGTGAGTGAGGAGTGCCCTTGTCTTTCTCACATCTCCACTTTGGTACAGTTATTACGGGGTCAGATACACAAAGCCCTCCTTAAATCTATTCTTAAGGGGAGATGGGCCAGTTTTCTGGCCCACTTTTTCCCTCATGTTTAGCCCCATTAGTTTTCAGATTTTAAGATGTTTGCCCCATTAGTTAGTCGATTTTAAGACCTTTCGCCCCATTTCTTCGTCAATATTTAGACCTTTCGTGCTATTTAGGTGTCAATTTTTCCCCTGGCGAACGATAGTGAGCCTGTAATGTTGGAAGAACCGGCCTTCGGCTGGGAAATTTTTCTACCGAAAAATTTACAAATTAATCTAGAAGGGGGATCTAATGAATGTTTTTTTTTTTTTTTTTTAATTTGATGGAGGTCTAGGGAGGAAACTAGAAAAATAATTAATACATGCAAAAATCGACCAAAAAGTGAACCGTACCCTCTTAATGCCGTGTGAGGAGTGTCTACGGCGATTTCTTCCACCCTCACTGCTTAATAGGGGGTCAACCCTGATACACCTGTTGAAGAGCATATACTGATGTTAAGGTTGAAGCACTCTTTGGGCTGCATATATATTATTGAAGTGCCCTCACTATCAATAGTGACATAAGAAGGACAACAAATATTTTATGCCAACTTATACTCTGTTGCACACCAATTATTTCACTCGCTATAAACAGGTGACCACAGCCTCTCTTTCTCTCACCTACACCCGCCCCGTTACTCCCAGGGCAGCCTATTGGACTCTATACCCTCCTCCGACCCCTCTCTATCACTGCTTCTCTGCTCTTTCACCCCCAGGGCCCGTTATACCTTCTTTATGGTTCCATGTCATCTCAACCAGTAACTCTCAACCAGTGCCAAATTAACCAAGATCAACCAAACCAGTGCCAAAATCTAGTACTAACCTAACCTAACCTAACCTAGCCGTATTGGTTGATTTGGTACTGGTTGAGAGCTACTGGTTGAAATGGTCTACTGGTTGAGTTGACCGGTCACCCTTCTTTATTACCCGGGCTCGGTCATCCTGTGGGTATGGTTTGTGACTGTATGTGTGTGTGTGGGTACGGTGTGTGACTCTGTGTGTGTGTGTGTGTACGGTTTGTGACTCTGTGTGTGTGTGTGTACGGTTTGTGACTCTGTGTGTGTGTGCCTACTCAAATATATTACAATACCTGTGATGACCAATGCAAGGTCCCTCTAAGGGCATCATGGAGGAAGATGCAGATGTACGCACTGCCCCATTAATTCATATTTTGTCACCAACCAAATTTTACTTCTAAACTCAATTAATGAAATCAACAAATACATGTGGCACTCCAAGGACTCGAACCTAGGATACTCACACCGAAATACCGCACATTTTTGCATTACGCTATTAGGTTATTGTTACCAAGCTCCGGAACTTATCAACTACTTTCAACTTGACTTGTGACTCAATCTCGGGCCCACATAAGGAAGTGTTGCCACTGACTGTCCGATGCCCACTGCAACTAAGTTGTTGGCTGGGTACAGATGCCGAATTTTAAGTTTTCACACTAAGTCTAGAATCAGTAGTCCTCCTTTCTAACCTAGGAGTATTGAGAACATTAAAAAAATAAGTTCAAGCCAAGAGGCTGAATGCTTGACTCTGGTTCGGTCAATGTGGATAGTGTTTCTTTAGTCTGCGGTGTCCTGGATAGGCAACAAGGGCACGCTAGATATTTCGGCTTTGTTTCAAATCAGGGAGCCAGGAGCACTGGTGGTAACATGTAGCCTATATTAGGTGCACTTATCAGTTGTGTATTCGGGGATATTGATTTGACACTTGAATTGGTGGAACCGAGGTAGATATTAATATTAGAACTTAGGGGTGATTTCTCCACTTTTGGCCTGTTAATTGCACTTGGCTGTTTTGATACATGAGTGATTGGAATTGGTCGTAAGTAATTTTCTGTGGTGCACTGGTTTGGATCACTATTGGTGTTAACGTTACATGACGCAGGATGTTATGGTTGTTGCTGGCTTTCCTTGGCATTTCCTTGTGGGTGGCTCCTTGTATTGGGCAAATCCATGTGTTCGCTATTCTTTCACGCTTTTGGTCGTGTTGCAGGTTGCAGAGCGAATGCTGGGTGATTTCTACTGGTACACTGGTTGGAGGCGGTTGTGTGGTGATCAGCTGGTTGTTCGGGCATTTGGGGTTGTTGTGGGAACTCTGTTTGAAGTGGCGTTGGGGGGGGGGGGGGTAAAGATCTCTCGGAAGTTTGAAATAGCTCCCCCTCGTAGATACATTTTCTTTGGTGCGATCCACGTATTTGCTTTTCTTTCGCACTTTTGGTTGTGTTGTAGGTTGTCGAGTGAATGTGAATGCTGGGTGGTTTCTACTGGTGCACTGGTTGGAGGCGATTGTGTGGTGATCAGCTGGTTGTTCGGACATTCGTGGTTGTTGTGGGAACTCTGTTTGAAGTGGCGTTGGGGGGGGGGGGGGGGGAGAGAGAGAAATCTCGGAAGTTTGAAATAGTTCACCCTCGTAGGTACATTTTCTTTGATGCAGTGTCTTGCCTTGGTCCCCGACCCCGTGCTGAACAGATTGTAGGTGATTATATGTTATAGCAATCCTAGCTGGTTGTTCTTCTTGCCTTCTGGCTGCCGGAATTAGTTGTGGGAATCTCAGCTGCACATTTTCTTCTCACATCTTACATATAATAGATATTCAAATTAATTGTAGCCTATTGGTTATAATAATAATAATAATAGTTCTTAAAGCTAGCGCATGCTAAGCTAGCTAAGGATAGCTCAATAATTATGTTCCTTCCAACAACCAACTATACTCCTAAAATCGATTAATGAAATTTACAAACACATGTGGCAGTCCGTGGATTCGAATCCAGGATGCTCACACCGAAAATCAACACCTTATGCATCGCACCACGTAGACAGTTAAAGACCGATTAGGCGTATTTCCATTGGGGTCCTGTACTACTACCCCATCCCTTTGCTCATGAGGGATGGTAACGACTCAGTGCTTGTGAAAAATCTTTAATGCGCCGAGCGTGGGCGCGAACCCGGGCCTTCTGGGTGGAAGTCCGAGACGCTAGTCACTACACCAAGCGAGCCGCGAGGTTGGGATATTAGAAGGATCTGCTTCACATGGGCTAGCTATATTTATATATGTAACTATGTTTTTTAGAACACATTGATCAAAGTTCTTCAGCATCACATCCCTAAAAACAAGCATATCAAAATGGATATTGTAGTTTAAATAAGTTCTATCCATAGAGTTCACCTTTAAAACTGACAGGCGTTTGAATTTCCCTCCACTTTATTCTACACCTTTACGGCCTACAGAAACTTTATTCATTTGTTAAGCTTGATACTATATTTATAAAGTTATATATGTTTTGCGTACGGAAAATTATTTGAATATAAAAATAGCGCAATATTTGAGCAATAATATGAGCCCAAAATATATCTCCATAGCATGAGTTGGATTTAATTTCTGGTTTGGGCGAAAAATGATTATACGGTCTCAATTACGGGAATAATTCAATTAAATCACTTATACCCTTATAGCAAAATTAAGTATACATTATAAAGATAAAGAAAGGTATTTTGAGTATGGCATACACATTTAATGAGCGATCTTGTTAAGGCTGCCAAGTTTTCTATATTTGCCACAATAGGCACAATTTGAGACTAACAATTGTGAAAAAGACTTGTCAAAAAAGTTAGAACGATGGCGGGAACGGAAGGAGTAATACCGAACTCCACCAGTGAGGCTACTAATGGTGATGACGTGCCTGCAGAAGGAGAGGAAGACAAAGGGTCTGAGACGAGGTTCCCCATTTCCAGAATCAAGAAAATAATGAAGGCAGATCCTGACTTAAATTTGGCCAGTCAAGATGCTGTCTTCTTGATCACCAAGGCAACTGTGAGTCGTGTCACTCGTGTGAGAAATTGTTTAGGCTAGGCTAGGCTATTGTAACCTAGGCTAGTAAAACAAAAACGTGGGTAGGGGCCTATTGTACAGACCAACTAGCGGGAAGGATGTAGTGTCTGGGCGTACGGTCGTCATGTTTACATAGGTGACGTCATGTCGATGTTTGCGTCTAGCCAAGGCTATGTCATGAGGGGGGGGGGGGGGGGCAAAGCCCTCCCTCCCTCAACATAGGCCTATTATTGCAATCAAAATAGGCTAGACAGGAACATATTGCAAGCGTCCGCCACCCAGGTGACCCAGCCACCGCAGCCGCCATGTTTACATAGGCTAGGTCGATCGCCGCGGTTATGTTCGCGTCTAGCCTATTTTGACGGTTAGGCCTATTTGCCCCTGGGCCTGCTGACAATATATATGATGATGATAATATGACATGGGATGAGGGGGGGGGCAAAGCTAGGCAAGGCCTATTTTTGGGACAACATTTACTAGCCGCACCACAGCTAGCAGTGCAATCGGTTCAATGTTATTTTAATACCACAAATTTTGTTGATAGGCCTAGCCTATATTTGTAGATAAATATTGAATCTAGCCTAGGCTATGCTCTAAAGATCATAAGAATTTGTTTTTGTTTTTTTATTTTAATTTAATAGGCTAGGCCTAGGCCTACCACAAATTTTCCGAGTGTTTTTTATAAACAAAATTGTTCATTTGTAGCCTATCAATATAGGCCTAGTGTTTGTAATTAATTAGAAATCTCGGGAAAACCTATTTTCCCCATTAGGCCTAGCCTATCGATCGATGTTGAGACACGCCCCCCAATAGTGATTTGAAAAGACATTAGCCTAACCTAACAACCTTACCTAACCTAACCTAGTATTATGGGTGGGGGCTGCCGAGTGCCGCCCCCACACCCCCGCTGTTTGAGTACTAATCCCTTAGTAAATAAAAAAAAAAAAAAAAATGGCTGTCGATTATACGAAGGTGAAAGAAAAGTCGATGAAGTCTACGGTGTTTACTCTGCAATGTTCAGCTTTGATTGTACATTGATAATGGGAAAGTACCGTATTGACAACCTTGTTACGAAAATTAAATTTTAGTACGGTAGCATACTTTTATATAACCCCCCCCCTGGGGGTTAGGGAATAGAATATGCCCCACGTGCCTTCTGAGTGTCGTAAGAGGCGACTAAAGAGGTTGGGTCGGTGGGCTTGCGACCCCCACCCGGAAAAAATATCTAAGCAAAGAAAAACGAACGAACAGCCTCGGATGCGGACGGAACCAACGTTGACGAACCACGACCGACTAAGGACATGCCTTCGGACATTCTGAGAATGGCTACGTGGAATGTTAGTGGCATGAATGATGGCACAAAAGAGAGAGAGGTTCTGGAAGTGTTAGTGAATGCCAGGCTGGATGTATGTGGAATGACAGAGACCAAATGGAAAGGTTCAGTTGTGAGAGAATGGGAATGTGGAATGGGTGTGTGTGCTGGAGTGAGTGAAGGAACAGCGAGAGAAGGTGCATGTTTGTTTGTAAGTAGCAAATGGAAGGAATGTGTAAGAGAGTATGGGTCTGTGGGTTCAAGGATTGTGTGGGTGAGAATGAAAGTAGGAATACAAACGTGGGTGATTGTATGCCCCGACAGAGGATATACTTGAAAGAAAGAAAGAGGAGTTCTGGATGAATGTGGAGGCGTGCCTGGAGAAGTTTGACAAGAACGAAAGAATATTCTGATTGGGGATATGAATGGTAAGGTGGGTGATAGGAAAGTTGAGGGAGTGGTGGGAGGGTGGGGGGTACCATCAGAGGTGAATGGGAATGGTAGTGCACTTGTGGACGTATGTGTGGGGAGGAGGCTGTGGATAGCCAACACCTTCTTCCGACACAGAATGATCCACAGGTACACGTGGAAACGGATGTTGACGATGAAGGATAAGACAGTGGTGGAACGAAAGTCATTGATTGATTATGTATGTGTGGATGAACGAATGAAGAAATCTGTGATGGATGCTAGGGTGTATAGGGGTATTGGAGGGGGTCTGTCTGATCATTATGTAGTGGTAGCTAAGGTTAGGATACAAAAGAAGGGGGTGAGGAGAGCGGGAGGGAGGCGAGAGGAGGGTGGAATGGTGAGGAGGGTGGAGAGGTTGCAGGAGGAGGAAGTCAGGGAGGAGTACAGGAGAGCAGTGGAAAGACGACTAGGTGGGTTCGACCTGGAAGTTATGGAGGAGATGAGCAAGGTGTTTAAGGATGAGATCTGTGCAGCATGTGAGGAGGTGTGTGGAGTGAGGAGAAGAGGGAGGGGAGTGAAAGGTACAGCATGGTGGACAGAAGAGGTAAGAATAGCTGTGGAAGAAAAGAAGAAAGCATATAGAGAGTGGTTGGGTAGTAGAGGGAATGAAGATTCCGAGAGACAGAAACGAGCGAGGTACGTGGAGAGTAAGAGGGTGGTGAAGAGAGTAGTGAAGGAAAGTAAGAGAAGAGTAGATGAGGAATTTGGAAGGAATCTGAGTGTAAAATGGAGGGAGAGTAAGAAACTGTTCTGGAAAGAAGTCAAGAAAGTTAGGGAAGGTAGCAAGGGAAACAGTAAGGGTGTGAAAGATAAGAATGGGAGAATGTTAGCCGAGAAGCAAGAGAGAGTCGAAAGATGGAGGGAGTACTTCAGTGAGTTGCTAAATGAAAGGAATGAAGAGCCAGCAAACATAGCTGGATATGGTATGGGAGGGAGAAGAAGAGAAGTAGTGGAGGAGGAGGTGGGGATCAGGAGGTCAGAAGTGTGGGAAGCCATGAAAAGAGTGAAGTTGGGGAAAGCACCAGGAACAGATGGAGTGTGTGGGGAAATGTTGAGGTATGGTGGTGAGATAGTGATAGAATGGGTATGGAAAATGTGCAAACTAGCATGGGAGAAGGGGAGTGCACCCGATGACTGGAAGACTGGCATAATAGTCCCCCTAATAAGGGCAAAGGGGAAAGAGGAGTGTGTGGTAACCACCGAGGAATATGTCTTCTAAGCGTAGTAGGGAAGGTATACAGTAGGGTAGTGATTGAGAGAGTGAGAGTGAGAACGGAGAAATGGATAGGCGACGAGCAGGGAGGTTTTAGGAAGGGAAGAGGATGTGTAGATCAGATTTTTACCCTGAATTGTGTTGTGGAGAAGTATCTGGAGAAGAAACAAAAGGTGTATGTTGCCTTTATGGACTTGGAGAAGGCCTATGACAGAGTGGATAGAGAAGGTTTGTGGAAAGTACTTAGAATATACGGAGTAAAGGGCAAGTTGCTGAAAGCAGTGAAGAGCATGTATGAGGGTGCAAAGGCGGCAGTACGTGTGGAGAGTGAGCAGAGCGAGTTCTTTGACCTGAATGTTGGTTTGAAACAGGGGTGTGTGATGTCCCCGTGGTTGTTTACTGTATATATGGATGGAGTTATGAAAGAAATACTATCAAGAGCAGTGGATGTTGGTGTATCGCTGAAAAGGGAGGGAATTGAGTGGAAGCTACCTATACTGCTGTTTGCGGATGATACAGTTCTGATGAGTGATAATGAATGGGAGTTGCAGGGTCTGGTAAATGAGTTTGGAACAGTGTGCGAAAAACGGAATTTGAAGGTAAATACGGGGAAGAGCAAGGTTATGGTATTCGAAAGGGGTGAAGTCACAGAGTGTGAGGTGAAGCTGAACGGTCAGGCTATGGAGATCGTCAACTCTTTTAAGTATCTGGGCAGTGTGTTGAGTAAAGATGGGACTATGGATGAAGAGGTGCGGGAGAGGGTACAACAGGGGAAGAGGGTTGTAGGAACGCTAAAAGCAGTAACAAGAAATAGGGTGGTCAGTATGGAAGTGAAGAAGTCCTTGCATGACAGTGTGGTAATCCCGACACTGACTTACGGAAGCGAAGCATGGACGTTGGTTGAGAGACTCCGACCAAGAGTGAGAGCAGTGGAAATGAATTACTTAAGGAGGGCGTGCGGAGTTACATGGAGGGATAGACAGACTAATGAGGAAGTAAGAAGGAGGTGTGGTGTGGAGGTAGATGTGCTGGAAAGTGTGAAAAGGAACAACTTGAGATGGTTCGGCCATATGGAACGTATGGAAAGCGAGAGAATGACTAAGAGGGTGTACGAGAGCGAGGTGGAGGGACAGAGGGGGAGAGGTAGACCGAATATGAGGTGGAAGGATGGAGTGAGGAACTACATGAACGAAGGCGGTGCTGGTTGCGGGGAGGGGCGTCGACTGACTGGGGACAGAGGTGCATGGGGGCGGTTCGTTCGTGGCCACCCCTTCGGGGATCACGGCGTCAGGCAATAGATAGATAGATAGATACTTTTATATTAGGTTTTTCCGAGGGTTTAACACGTTTTCATATGATCTTTAGAGCTGTCGATAACTGGAAGTACCGTATTGACAACCTTGTTACGAAAAATAAATGTTAGTACAGTACCGATACCATACTTTTTTATTAGGTTTTGCCGAGGGTCGGAGGGTTAAAACAAATTTTCTTATGATCTTTAGAGCATAGCCTATAGATTCAATATTTATCTTCAACTATATCAACAAAATTTGTGGTATTAAAATAACATTGAACCGAAAATTTGTTTTAGGCCTAGGCCTAACCCTCGGCAAAACCTAATAAAAAAAGTACAGTACAGTCAGGACCCCCAATACACGATTCCACAATGCGCGGAAACCCTAATACACGAGTTACCCCTCGAAAATAACATTAATTAATTAAACATTAATTACGCGAGGTGGTACCACAATACACGAATCGAGAGCTAAGAAGGGGCCAAATCCGCTATTCCCGCTTGATACGCGAGCACGTCTACATTTCGCGAGGCCCAGGCGTAGCTCCGAAAAGAGAAGAAGACGGGCATACGCCTGCCTTTCCTCCCGCTTACCCTCCCTCCCACAGTCCCGCTCAAGCGCTCATAGCCGTGCGGAGTGACCAAACGTTTGTAGTGCCTGCCACTTTTTTCGCCATGCCACGCCAATATAAGAAGATAACACAAAATGAAGGTGGAAGTGTTGGATCGCAAGAAAAAAGGAGAAGGAAACTGTGCAATAGGCTTGTCAGAGTAAACTGTTCGTACGATTTGGTCAGGGAGGGAGAAGTTGGAGAAATTCGTGAAGTCCTACGATCCTAGTCCTAGCTTATCTACTACTAATTTTAAGGTAAGGTTTCATATTTGTATTCATTGTTCTTCTTATATATAAGATATAGACTGTACTGTAGAGCCAAAAATGTCGAAAATAGGCCATAATTGAGAGATGTCACCCAATCTAATTATTCCCATTTAAAGTTAGTTCCACAATACACGAATTCACAATACGTGATGCCTCCTGTCACCCCTATTCTCGTAAATTGGGGGTCCTGACTGTATGTTACTAAAAATGTCTTTTTCGTAACAAGGTTGTCAATACGGTACTTCCAGTTATTGGTAACTCTAAAGCTCATATGAAAATATGTTAAACCCTCGGAAAAACCTAATATAAAAGTATGTTACTAAAATTTAAGGTAAGATTAGGTGTAGTGGGCGTACCACTACCGACATACAGCATAAATCATCTATAAAACATTAACCTAACCTAACCTAACCTAGTACTACATGAATACTAGGTAAGGTTAGGTTAGGTTGTTTGGTTAGGTTAATGTTTTATAGATGAGTTATGCTGTATGTTGGTAATGGTACGCCCACTACTCCTAATCTTACCAAATTTAATTTTCATAACAAGGTTGTCAATACGGTACTTTCTCGTTATCAATGTACAATCAAAGCTGAATATTGCAGAGTAAACACCGTAGACTTCGTCGACTTTTCTTTCCCCTTCGACAGCCAATTTTTTGTTTATTTACTAAGGGATTGGTATTCAACCAGCAGGGGTGTGGGGGCGGCAGCCCCCACCCATAATACTATGTTGGTTAGGTAAGGTTGTTAGGTTAGGCTAATGTCTTTTCAAATCACTATCGGGGCCCCGTGTCTCAACATCGATCGATCGATAGGCCTAATGGGGAAAATAGGTTTTCCTGAGATTTCTAATTAATTACAAACACTATATATTGATGCAAATGAAAAAATATATATAAAAAACACTGAAAATTTGTGGTATTAAAATAAAAAAAAATCTGTGCAATCTTAACCCTTCCCGCCCGGCGGCCCGGTTGTCATTTTAAAAGGACACCGGCACCGCTGCAGATGGGCAGGAACCCGGGTGTCCTTATAAAATCCGTAAGCTTGAAAGCCTATTCAGCTTGTTTTGAAAGCCACGCGTCCGATGTATGTAAACAAAGCCTGTCGGAGGCGACGCACGCACCTCTGGCAGCAAGCAGACGTCGGAGCTTTGTTGTTGTGTGGTCTGCAAAGACAGATTCAGTCTTGAAAAGTGTGTCACATTGCTAAAATTGCGGCAAAATGCGCTCCACGGAAATCGTCATCACAACTGAACCAGTTGACTTAGAGAGCTCTACTCATAGACTCAATGCCAGTCTACAGATTGGAAACCACGGTATGTTTAGACATGCGTGGGAATTTTCTAGCAGTTAAAATAACAAAGATACGGTAGCCTAGGCATAGACGTATTTCGGCCATATCGCCCGGGTCTCAACAACGTCCTTAGGAGGGCGAGCCCGGGCCAGAAGGGTTAATGGGTGATGGCAAAGTAACATATAAAGATTAAGAATGTTTCTCATAGCCTAGGCCGCCTAGCCTAGGTTTAAATTTTCGGAAATTATTGGGTAATAAATACGATGATTTCTTATTTTAGCTTATCCTACGTCCGCCGCCGCACTTATATTATTGTTGTGAACCTCTCGGAGACTCGGCCCTCTCGCTGCCACTCATTGCTGGAGTAAGGTAGCCTATGTCTCATATACTGTTTTTTGCACTGTTAACCAACTAGCGGAGGTGTGGGGGCGGCAGCCCCCACCCATAATACTAGGATAGGTTAGGTAAGGTTGTTGTTGTTGTTGTTGTTGTTGTTGTTGTTGTTGTTGTTGTTGTTGTTGTTGTTGTTGTTGTTGTTGCTGTTGCTCCCCAGGCTGCCTGGCCGACCAGCCGCAAGGCCCCGAGCAAGACCAAGGCCATAACTGAGCGCCCCCTCAGAACCCTCCCTGCCTACCACAATAAAGCCTGGGTGACCGAAGCCACTCCATGGCGGGGAGCTGAGGAGGGTGCGGAAACGCCCGGGAAACCAAAGCCCCATCCAGGGCCCTGTGCCCCTCAGTAATTATAAAGAGAAAGTTGAGAGGCAAAGGAAAAATGTGACGCTTTGAAAGCTGCCAATCTTGGTAGATTGGGAGGTCAATCCACGGAAGAGACACCGTCACTTGAGATTTAGAAAATATATAAGTAAAAGGAACAGTCAGATTAACCCTTAAAGAGCGGCGCTCGACTTAGTGTGCACCAATTTGTAGCAAGTTAGGAGCATTATTAAGGCTTTTAAAGGGTTAAAATCGAGTGCAAATGGCCGGGAGAGTAGCGGGCCAGACAGCCGACTCCCAGGGCTTACCGCCGCCCATTAACTCATGTTCCCTGTGTTCTCGAGAGGCCGGCAGTGTAGCCAGTAGTGAGCATAGCTGGGAAAAATATACCGATATATGCTAAACTTCCATGTTCGTGGCACCACTGCAAGAGAACCACGAGTGCTACGTAGCTCGTTCTGGTCTCATTTTGAAGCTTTTAGTGCCTAGTTTTTTGCTAAATATTTTTTTGTCATGCAGATGCTTGATTTATCATGCAGGAGGGCCTGAATATGCCCAAATGAGCCCAAAACACCCCGCTAGACAAGGGTTAAGCTATAGGTATGGCAGAGATCGCTCAGTTCTCACTCTGATAGACCAGCCCATCACCACATGGTTGATAGCCTAGGTTAGGCTAATGTCTCCTCAAAGTTGTTGTTCCTCAAGCTGCCTGGCCGAACAGCCCCAAGACCCCGAATAAGGCCAAGGCCATAATCGAGCGCCCCCAAAGAACCCTCCCTGCCGACCACAATAAAGCCTGGGTGACCGAAGCCACTCCATGGCGGGGAGCTAAGGAGGGTGCGGAAACGCCCGGGAAACCAAAGCCCCACCCAGGGCCCTGTACCCCTCAGCAATTATGAAGAGAAAGTTGAGGGGCAAAGGAAAAATGTGACGCTTTGGCTTCCGATCATGGTAGATTGGGAGGTCAATCCACGGAAGAGACGCCGTCACTTGAAATCTATAAAATATATAAGTAAAAGGAACAGTCAGAGTAAGCTATGGGTATGGCAGAGATCGCTCAGTTCTCACTCTGATAGACCAGCCCATCACCACTCTCCTCAAAGTTGACCATTTTTGTAACCTAGGCTATTACCCACTCCACCCTGTGAAATCCGAGCCAGCTTTAGTCAAAAGTTGAATCAGGTTTTATGGGTCTCGAAAATGCCCAAACCCGAGCCAACTTTTATTTACAAATGCAATATATTCGCTTTAGCCTATACGCTTTTTACCCCTCAATTTCCCAATTCTTCACAGCCATTCCCACTATCGGGGGCCGTGTTTTTAGATTCTTGGATAATGGATAAATACTAATTTCCATGAAAAAATTTGGAAAATATTACCGAAACTAGCCTACCACTAATTTTCCCATGGTTTTTCTTTTTGGTTTTAGGTAGTTGTCATCATTACAGCCTACAGTAGTTGAAATTAGTTACAATCCCCAGAATTTTCGGAAAATTTTAATTCTCCCATTATCCAACGATCTTAAAACACTCGGACGTACGGTAAGTAATTTTCAGAGTACTAAATACATAATTTGTGTGCCCCCCCCCCCCCCATGACTTATTGAAATCCGCATCTATTTTGCCAGTAAGGGGCTTAACAAGATTTTCACTGCCGTCAATAAGGAGATTTTTTTGTTTGGTAAATATCCTTTTTAACCCGTACAGCCCCAGCGACGCATCTGACGCGTCGGCGATGTATGTAACGCACAGCCCCAGAGACGCGTCTGATGCGTCACCCTAATTGCGCCGACCGTAACCTCAGGTGTAGCCACTCAAGAGGGCTCAGATTTGTATGGGAACTGTGTACGTATCCCACGCAACCGTGCCGATGGTTGAAAACTCTCAAAGTCCACGTGCGTGCGCGTGAGTGCGCAATAACCTGGTTTTTTGGGGTAATTGCCTTAAATTTTTTACTCTTGTAAAATACGTTTTCGGGGGCTCTGTAGGACCATTCTTTAAGCTTTTTGAGCGGTTTTTCGTGGTTTTTCCTTCATTCCTAACCCATTCGCTATTGTTTCTGGAATAAAACCATTTTTTGAAAACCGGCCGGGTTCTGGTGAACAAACATTACAAAACTAGCCGGGGCTCCACGGGTTAACACCGGGGACGATTTTTACAAGTATTTTTTAGTTGTTTTCCTTGTTTTGGTGTTTTTGGGTGTGTTATTTTATGAACTCCGTCGAAATTGCAAAACAAACATTATCCATCAATCTTAAAGGTGAATTCCAGGGATAAACCTATTCAAACTACAATGTCCATTGGGATCTGCTTGGTTTTAGGTATATGATACTGAAGAACTTTCATCAATTTGTTTTAACAACATAGAAATATAGCTTATCTAAGTTATTTAATGTGGCGCGAACTGGCGTGTTTACCATGACGTCACTTTGTGCAATGGCGGGTACTCTCGACATGGGATATGGGTGAATCTGTGTGTTTTTTTATGTGAGAAACTCTAATAATTTGTATGCATGTTTACAGCTCAACATTTGGCTTCACCACTGTCTGGTCAAGGGACCGCGATATATAAATTGAACAGAAAACGTTATTATCATTACGAAATAGGCCTTAGAACCGACCTCCCTCAACTCTGGACTAGGTTAAACATGCATAAACACTTACTGTGTGATTATTGTTGGCGAGATGGGATTATTTCTTGATGTGCACCACATCTTCAGGACATTGCTCGATCTTTTGCAGAGCTTGAGTATTGAATTGAAAGGTATTAATTACGAAAAACAGACCTCACAATCCAGGAAGACATGTGTTGTTTACA
Organism: Paralithodes platypus; assembly: GCA_032716605.1. NCBI lineage: Eukaryota > Metazoa > Arthropoda > Malacostraca > Decapoda > Lithodidae > Paralithodes > Paralithodes platypus. The sequence continues at coordinate 55,883,603 of CM064495.1, forward strand.
AAGAGCCTCTCCATACAATGGCGTCACTCCCGAGCTTTTGAACTGGTCCAGCTAATCGCGAGAATACCAACGACGTTATATATTAGTATTTTTTTCTGGAGTTTGATGGAATTATATCGATATTGCCCATATACATATTACAGTATATTTATGCCAAGTTATGACCCTGCATTAATCTTCGTTTTTTTCGTTCATCCCTGTAGTTCACCTTTAACCCGGGAACTGCGGGAAGACTCTTAAGAGTTCCCCCGGCGGACTGCGGGAAGACTCTTAAGAGTCAGAGAAAACAAAAATCAACTTTAAACCATCGGAAAAAGAAAAAAAAATTGGGCCCCTGGGCCATGCAAAATATCACTCCTCTACCTCCCCCCCTCCCCCACTTTCCTCCCCTCCTTCAGTTATCACCTATTTTCCCTGTTATTCCCTTATTCTGAGGTATATTTTCGTGCTAACATTAGCGAGTTGCAAGCAGGGCATTGTCATCTCTGTTAGCAAGCGAGTGCAAGAGAGAGAGAGAGTATCGATCGACTGTGTCTCAGTGACCTTGGGGGAAATTGGCGGGAAAGCAGGTTGCCTCACCCTTACATTATACAACTCGCGGCCTGTATCTCCGATTTTGACCATCCAAACGCTGTTTTCACTCGTTTTATTGTTGTTTCAGGTTAATACCTTTATAATCAACCCATAATAGGCGCGTATGGATAAGTATTAATGCTATTTATGGTAAAATGAATATTTTAGTGATGGAAACAGCTCAAATACGTCAGCACAGGGGGACGTTTCTAATTACCCCCATGCGCACTTCTTAGGTTAAGACACCAAATCAACCAAACATATTCGGCAATTTTGACTGCCGTGGGAAACAAAATTACTTATTGTCATCATCATATATATTGCCAGCAGGGGGCAAATAGCAGGTTAAAACAAAAACAGAAGCGAAACCGCGAGCGTACGACCTATGTAAACATGACGACCGTAGCCCGGATACTACATCCTTAGATTTTTGTAAGTGATTTAGGGCTTATATTATAATGAATTACCGACGGTTTGGACATACAGTATATGCCAATGAAGTACATGATATAACTAATATATAAGCCTAAATAATATATCGATGGTTTCGACCCGGTGTTAACCTAGAAAAATTCCTTTTGTTTTTACAATACTTTATATAGTGCACATAAAATGTATTTACAATACTTTATATAGTGCACATAAAATGTATTTACAATACTTTATATAGTGCACATAAAATGTATTTACAATACTTTATATAGTGCACATAAAATGTATTTACACATTTTATATAGTGCACATAAAATGTATTTACAATACTTATATAGTGCACATAAAATGTATTTACAATACTTTATATAGTGCACATAAAATGTATTTACAATACTTTATATAGTGCACATAAAATGTATTTACAATACTTTATATAGTGCACATAAAATGTATTTACAATACTTTATATAGTGCACATAAAATGTATTTACAATACTTTATATAGTGCACATAAAATGTATTTACAATACTTTATATTTGCACATAAAATGTATTTACAATACTTTATATAGTGCACATAAAATGTATTTCCCGAGGTTGAAACAAATATTAATATGATCTTTGTAACATCCTTATTCTATAATAACCTTCAAATATTGATAAATCATTAGTGGTAGTTTCGGTAATAAGTACAGTACCAATAATTTTATAATAGAAAGCTTATAAACCTTAAAAATAACAAATCCAAAAACAAAAAAACTTTGAAAATAGCTGTGGTGCGTCTCGTAAATATTGACCTAACTTTCTTCAGGTGCAGAACCAATACAGTGAAACTAAACGACCGGAATCGTTTTATTAATCAAGACACAAAGTGCATCGCCTGTGAAGAAGTTGAAAATCTTGATCATTTTGTACTATATTGTGAACATTACCTTACCTTACCTTACGTAAGCCTACTGGATTAAGACTGAGAGAAAAAATGTAGCATCTGTCGATGTTGGGTACACCATGGGAGTAAGCGCTGTAGTAGAATAAAGGGACCCCTGCCGAAGGATAAGTCAGAAATAGAGAAATTTGAGTGCATAGTGTGCAAAGGCGAGCTTGTGTTAAGTTTCTTACAGTAGATCCTCTGGAAAAAGGCAAACTAGGCCTGTGTATCCAGCACAGTGCCAGTACTTGCACTGCTGTGGTCATTCACGGTGTTGGCGGCGGCGGTAGCAGACGCAAAAAAATTACTATTTTTTTCTGTATTTTTGCTTTATAATTAAACTTCAAATCTTGTCTTCCCCATGCTTTATCAAGATTACTTTCAAACTTCCTTATTGATTCGGAATCGACTACATACTGGGGCAGTGCGTTCCACTCATTTACTACTCTATCACAAAATGAGTTCTTTGCCTTTTCAAGCCTATTTCTTTCTTTGTAAATTTTCTTAGTGTCCTCTCGTTCTTGTTCCCTCCCACATCAAGAAGATACCTTCACACACATCCTCATCATACATTCCTGACACTATCTTAAAAGTCTCTATCATATCCCCTCTCTTTCTCCTATATGCCAGTGTCGGAAGCCCCAGTGTCCTCAACCTCTGCTCATAGCCCGCGTTCTTCAACGTTGGTACTAGCTTGCTAGCTCTCCTCTGCACTTTTTCCACTGCTTCTATATCCTTTACCATATATGGAGCCCACACCTGGTTCACATATTCCAGGTGCGGCCTAACCAGCGCTGTATAGAGATTCCTGAAGATTTCTTCGTCAAGTGACACAAATGTCCTTATCAGCCCTACAATTCTATTGGCTTTGTTTATCTTTTCCGCTAAATGTTCTGAGAAATTTAACTTATTGTCTATCACTACTCCTATATCCTTTTCTGCATTAACTTCCTCCATCGCTTCATACATACTGTATCCTACCTTGTCTATCTTGCTTGTCCCAATCCGCATGTACTTGCATTTTTTGGATGAAAAGGCATTAACCAATGTTCAGACCATCCCTTCATGCCCTCCACATCTCCTTGAAGCAAACCCACTTCTTCCTTACTCCTCACTCTTCTATACAGCTTAGTGTCATCCGCATACAGGTATATCTCACTTCCATTAGTTATAACTTCAGGTAAGTCGTTGATAAATATAACGAACAGTAGTGGTCCCAACACAGATCCCTGAGGTACCCCACTTGTAATTTCCCTCCACCCCGAGCCTATTCCATTCACCAGTACCCTCTGTCTCCGATCTTTCAGGAAGGCTTCTATCCATTTCACACATTTCTCCCCTATATTATAGCTTCTAACTTTCTCTATTAACCTTTTATGTGGGACCTTATCGAAGGCCTTCATAAAATCGCAATATACCACATCTATTACATCACCATCCTCCAGAATTTGCATCCAATCATCTACCACCTTAATTAGCTGTAGTACCGTCGACCTCCCCGGCAAGAATCCGAACTGTCTCCCACTGAAAAGTTGGTTTGATTTCATATGCTCCATTATTCCTTCTCTAATTACCGTTTCCATTAGTTTACACGCAACACTTGTCAAACTGACTGGTCTATAATTTCCTGGGTCATTTCTCTTTCCCTTCTTAAAAATAGCTGTTATGTTCGCCTTTCTCCAGTCCATCGGGATTTGTCCTGTATTAAAAGATATTTCAAATAAATTTGTTAATGGCTCTACTAACATCTCACCTCCTTCCTTTATGATTCTTGGATGTATCCCATCCGGTCCCGGGGACTTACTTCTGTTCATTTTTTCTATAGCCCTTCTTATTCTAGCATGGGAAAACTATTAGTTCTAGTGCCGGTGCCTGTTTGATGGGAATAATAGGCACTGCATCATCCGACCACTGTTAGTATCTCCCCAAAGTATTTCCCCAGCACCCCTGCTTTCTCCTTATCAGTTTCTGCTCTACTCCTATCATCCAATTTTCCTATCAGTTCTGGGATACCTACGCTTCTTGTTAACTTTTCCTGAATGTACTTCCAGAATAATTTTGGATTATCCTTCACGTTTTTTGCAATCTCTCTCTCCTTCACCCCCCTCCTTGTCTCCCACCTTGTTTTATTGTTTATTTGTCTACGTTCCAAATCCACTTCTTTAGCTTCTATACTAGACCCCCTGTTCTTTTTTAACACTTTTAGTCTATCCCACAATCGTTTCTTTCTTCTTATCAATGTCCAAAGCTTTCTTTTCATTGGTAATTCTGGGTTCGTTCTTTTCCTCAATTTTGTTTTATCCTTATATTCCCTTACTGGTACACATTTGGATATAGCATTCTCCAGTTTGACTCTAATCTTCCTCCACATACCTTCAGCGTCTTCACCGTTCAAGTATTCCCCCCCAGTCAATGTCCAAACACCTTCTCAGCAGCTCATAATCTGCTCTATCATACATGTATTTTTTTTTTTTATTGCTTCTATTATCCCTCTCTGTTTTAATATTGCAACTAAAACTTATACAGGCATGGTCACTACGACCTATAGGGCTATCCACATTGACATGTTCCACTATATATCCTCCTCATTGCTAAAAATCAAATCAAGTACACTCCCCTGCGTCCCATCTCTATATCTTGTCATCTCTGTAATATGTTGCGTTAAAAAACAATCTCTCACTTTCTCTATAATCTTGTTTTCCAGGCTACACTGTCCCGCTGGAGTAGTACAATTTGCCCAGTTGATCCTTGGCAAATTGAAATCTCCAATCAAAATCTTATATTTGTTCTCTCTATTATCTATTTCCTCCATTGCTTTCAGTAGGTTATCATTCTCTTCCCTACTATTATTTGGGCTTCTATATATAGAAGCAATTAAGTTAAGTGATGATCCTGTGGCTGTGAATTTTGGAAATTAGTCTTTGGAGCTGGTGAACAAGTTTTGTTACCTAGGAGATATCTCTGCCGGTGGTGGAGCCGAGGCTGCCACTGTTGCTAGAATTAGGTGTGGCTGGGGGATGTTCAGAGAACTGATGCCAATCCTGACCATGAAAAGAATGCCTCTCCCCCTGAAGGGAAAGGTGTATGCCTCATGCGTTAGAAGTGCAATGACGTATGCCTCAGAAACATGGGCCGTTAAAGTAGAGGATGTCAACAGAATGGAGCGTAATGAGATGAGAATAGTGAGATGGATGTGCGGGGCCAGGCTACAGGATAGAATAACAAATGTTGAGCTGAGGAGACGTTTAGGTATAAAGAGTATTAGCGAGGTGATGCGTACAAGTAGACTGGGATGGTATGGACATGTGGAGAGAATGGATGAACAAAATTGGGTGAAAAAATGCAGGTCTGTGATTGTGGAGGGAGCTGCACCAAGGGGCGGACCGAGAAAGACCTGGGATCGGACTATACGTGCCGATCTCAAATCCAAGAACTTGACAAGTGAAGCAGCCCTTAACAGGGTTGCCTGGAACGCCGCCATTAGAACAAGAGACTGAAACTGCACGTATGTATGGAACACTCAGTCTTAAAATTTTATGTATGTATGTAAGTTATTTTTCTCGGTTTAACGCAAGTCTTTATCAAACAATTTACCCAACAACTGGTTAGCTTAGCCATTTTAAGTCGACCGCCAAGGCGGGAAGTCACTCCGAGCGTAAAGTAAACAAAGCGACGCTACTTTCACGAACGCAACAGAGTTGTCTTTATATTTCATCTCATATTATCATTATTAAAGTGTCCCCATTGCTTTTTAAGTGTTTTGTACACCAGAAAAGGGTGTAGCTTGGTGTTGGATGCGTGGAAACCGAAAACAAATATGTATTAAATCGTTGGCGGTACCTGTCAAATAGGTGTCCAGAAACTAAAATTGTACCTTTTTCTCAACATGGCAGTATTTAGCTATAATACTCCAATGAATATTAACACCATATGAGGAGGAGCACTTTATTGACAACTGTTGTCAACCCTTTCAGTACCTGTGCTACTATTAGACGACTGTATTCAGTTTAAGGGTAGGTCTAGTGTAAGGGGGGTTTTTGTAGTCTTTACTTTTCTTTTCTAATGTTCCTGGAACTTTGCTTTTACCCCCGCCTTATTTATTATTTCTCTGTTCATTCCAATTTAATATATGTCAACTGATATCTTAATCAAGATAATAACATAATACAGAACATTTCACCTAATCTCAACACTGACTGAGTCATTATTGGGCTTAAAGTGAGTGAACAGAAAAAGTCTTGGTGTAAATATTGCCAAAATTAAGCCTAGTCAATTTAGACCCCTTACACTAGGGCCCTAGACCAAGGGGTGTTCGGCATCTTTTTTTTTTTTTTTTTTTTTTTTTTTTTTTTTTTTTTTTTTTATATGGAAGGACAAACTATTATCACCATAATTAGTGTGAATAATTTTAACCCCCCCTCCCACACACACACACACCAAGGACATTCCAAATTTGTTTTCACCAATCAACAAATTTTTTTTTCCCAGATAGTAGCCTAGGCCTACATGTTGTTCCAATACTGTGTGAAATTTGAGACAAATCTCACTAGAGAATCACCCTCTAACCCCGGTAAAAGTTTATCACCAACCATTTACGAGTTTTTCAGGTTTTGTTGTTTTTTATTTTTTATTTGATATACAAGTGTTGTTTAATACCGAGGACCGTCGCATTTTAGTATTTTCAACATTAGCATAGTATCTGGGCAGTGTGTTGACGGTGACTGTTTAGTAAAGATGGGACTATGGATGAAGAAGTGCGGGAGAGGGTACAACAGGGGAAGAGGGTTGTAGGAATGCTAAAAGCAGTAACAAGAAATAGGGTGGTCAGTATGGAAGTGAAGAAGTCCTTGCATGACAGTGTGGTAATCCCGACACTGACTTTCGGAAGCGAAGCATGGACGTTGGTTGAGAGACTCAGACCAAGAGTGAGAGCAGTGGAAATGAATTACTTAAGGAGTGCGTGCGGAGTTACATGGAGGGATAGACAGACTAATGAGGAAGTAAGAAGGAGGTGTGGTGTGGAGGTAGATGTGCTGGAAAGTGTGAAAAGGAACAACGATGGTTCGGCCATATGGAACGTATGGAAAGCGAGAGAATGACTGAGAGGGTGTACGAGAGCGAGGTGGAGGGACAGAGAGGGAGATGTAGACCGAATGAGAGGATGGACTGAGGAAGTACATGAACGAAGGCGGTGCTGGTTTGGGGGGAGGGGCGTCGACTGACTGGGGACAGAGGTGCATGGGGGCGGTTCGTTCATGGCCACCCCTTCGGGGATCATGGCGTCAGGCAATAGATAGATAGATAGAACATTAGCCTAACCTAACCGAAAACTAACCTGTCTCGCTGACGGTCTAAACCCAGCTCACGTTCCCTGTTTATGGGTGCGCGACGGTCTAAACCCAGCTCACGTTCCCTGTGTTATGGGTGAACAATCCAACAGTTTCTCGTATTTCACTTATAGTGATTTTGCGACGGTAATTACATGTACACCAACAAAGTATCGTTCATGAAAGTGATAAAATACTGATAATCATCGATGGGGCCCGTAACTGGTTGGTCATAAACTAATACCCTAACCCCCCCCCCCAAAAAAAAAAAAAATAATACTTATAAATCTATAATACTAGGTTAGGTTAAGTTAGGTTGTTTGGTTAGGGTAATGTATTTTTGTATCCAAAGGCAGTCAAAATAGGCGGGAACATGATGGTGAGCATCCGCGTAGTGTAAACAAGACGGGTGGTACACCGGGTAACTACATTCTTGCCAAAAAAATTACCCATTTCGGGAAATATACCTATACTCGATAAAAAAAACATTCCATTTACTAGAGCTACCCATGTAAAAAATCTGTTTTCTATAAGACTAATAAGAGAGAACGTAAACAAAATGGGTCACTATTATAGGCCTAGACTGATTTGAGTCCACAAAATTTTATTTGTGAAGTAATTATGATCTGATAGTCCTATAATGATGCATAATTGCAGGAGATACAGATATGAAGAGTATTTCCCCAATTTCGGCATAAAAGAAATTTGGCAAATATTTTCTGGTTGGATTTTGCGAAATTTTGTTATAAAACTACAGTATTTCTAAAATGTGTTTAGGACATTTCTCATTATATATACCACAAAATAGCTTTCATGTATTGGAGATACATGCTTTAGGAATGCTCCATAAAAATTTGATAGGGGTTACAAAATATTTGTATTTTTGGCGAATTTCGGCAAAATATTATGAAAAAAAAAATGACTTAAGTGACCAAACTCAGTGAATATGTTTAAAATACATATAAAACTACATTATAAACAAACAATAATAAAACAAAACAAATGGGCCCAAAAACCCTGTAAATCGGGCCCTCGCCCTTTGATCTAACCTTAAAAAGGGCCTCCAGCATTTAACCCGGGAGCTGCGGGGAGACTCTTAAGAGTTCCCCCGGCGCACTGCGGGAAGACTCTTAAGAGTCAGAGAAAATAAAAATCAACTTTTGACATCGAAAAAAAAAAAAAAAAATTTTTTTTTTTTTTTTTTTTTTTTTTTTTTTTTTGGCCCCTGGGCCATGCAAAATCTCAGTCCTCTACCTCCCCTCCTTCCCCACTTTCCTCCTCTCCTTCAGTTATCACCTATTTTCCCTGTTATTCCCTTATTCTGAGGTATATTTTCGTGCTAACATTAGAAATCCGATTGGAGGGTGTGGTCATCACTGATAGCAAGCGAGTGCAAGAGAGAGAGAGAGAGAGTATCGATCGACTGTGTCTCAGTGGCCTTGGGGGAAATTGGCGGGAAAGCAGATTGCCTCACCCATACATTATACAACTCGCGGGCTATATCTCCGATTTTGACCATCCAAACGCTGTTTTCACTCGTTTTATTGTTGTTTCAGGTTAATACCTTTATAATCAACCCATAATAGGCGCATATGGATAAATATTAATGCTATTAATGGCACAATGAATATTTTAGTGACGGAAACACCTCAAATACGTCAGCACAGGGGGACGTTTCCAATTACCCCCATGCGCACTTCAGAGGTTAACAGGCTTTGAACTATCTCAATTAACTCCTTTTACTACCACAGATCCTTCTTAAACTGCACAAAATCGTCTAAATATAGCAAGACTATAGTACAAATGATGTCGCCGGTACAAAAGGGGTTAATAAAGTGCTCCTCATATGGTCTGTAAAATTTTCCGAGTTTATTTTTTATCCAAATGTCCTTGCTATTGAATTTAGCCTCAGCATCCAGTGGAGTATTTGCAATAAGGAGTAAGTCATTGTATTCTACATGTAACAGCTCCCATTTTTTAAAAGGTGTTGGGATGATGATAATAGTAATGCGAGTTGGAAACAAAATCATGTTTAACCCCTTCTGTACCAGTGATGTCTTTATTTATATTCTAGACATGTTTAGACGATTTTTTTGCAGTTCAAGCCGTATCTGGTAGTAAAATGGGGTAGGTAAGAGTAAGATAGTTTGAAGCCTGTTAGTTGCTAGAGCCCTTTTTTAAACTGAATACAATCGTCTAATAGTAGCCAGAATAAAGTTAAAAGGACAGCACCGGTACTGAAAGGGTTAAAGGTTATGTGGTACATAAAAATTGGAACGTAATATAATTATACAAATATTCATAACTATTTCTGAAGTTATACATTGTATTGCAGGAAATGTTTGTGACAAGTCTAGCGCAGGAGGCCTACCAGTTCACCTGTAAGTCCCGAAAGAAAACCATATCTCGTCGTGACCTGGACAACAGTATTGAAACCATTGAAGCCCTCGCCTTCCTGGATGGAGCGCTGGACTGAAAAACATACACTCACACACATCAATTTGCCTCATAATTTTCTCCAGTATTTGATATCCTAGTTTTCTTTCTTTTCTCAAACCTTATTAAGTTATGTTGTCTTTGTCCAAGTTTTGGTTTGTTTAGTTTGCAAGTTTTACATTTTGAATTGTACAGTAGGTTATTTATAATTTCTGAAAGTACCATACTGATCCACTGGTATAGTCGGGAACATTGCAATCTACCATCAGATAGAAAAAACAGACTAGTAAGTCTAATAAATAATTTCAAGCAACAGTATCTCAAGATAAAGAGGTGCTTATAAAGGTTTAACCCGCTCAGGGTCCATTTACTTTAATTCTGCCAACTATTAGACAATTTTATTCAGCTTAGGAAGGATGTCTACCAATTAAAAGGCAACAGACTGTCTCATTGAATCCTTTAACCCCTTCCTTACCGCTGATGTCTTTTTAATGTTTTTTTTCTGGCTACTATTTGATGATTTATTCAGCTTATGAAGGGCCTCCAGCAATAAAGAGGTTTCGAACTATCTCACTTAACCATTTTTACTACCACACAACCTTCTTAAACTGCACAAAATCGTCTAAATACTGTATAGCTAGAATAAAACTAAACAGACATCGCGGTACAGAAGGGGTTAAGCTACCACAGATCATTCCTATGCTTCATAAAATCGTCTAAATACAGCTGAAATATAAATTATATGTTACCGGTACAAAAGGGGTTACGATGTTTGTGTAATACTGTACATGCAGAATACTTAACAAGTTACCTTTGGATGGATACCTTTGGATGTGTTCGCCACTCTTCTAGCGGCACCAAGGAGTGCGACGCCCCTCGTTATGGGTGGTGATTTGGTGCAGTAGACTGTTTGAAGCGACAGCTCGCTCCCTTGCGAGGATGGGCTCGTCTGGCACTTTTTGCAGTTCGACATCTAGGGCTCTCTTGAAGTTGTCTAACGAGATGTCCCTCATGTCTCTTAAGTGGCAGTTTTGTTTGCACAATACTCTACTGCTGTACTGTATATGGATCTATAGTATTTAACACTAGTTTTCTTTGCATTTTTATATCGGTAGCCATTTTTCTTTTACTCTCCACCCAGAAGTAATGCATCCAATATCTTGGGAATTTTCTACAGTGTTGAGAATTAACCACTGCATATAGTGTAACTTTATATTTGTTTGCTAAAATGTTTATCAATAGGAAATATATACATACTGTACTGGTAATTATTATTATTATTACTACGGTACTTTATATACAAGACATGAAAATCATCTTCCAGCTAGTAAGGACTTTTAATAAAATATCAAAATAAGTATAAAACTTTATTAAAATAATAGTTGTACAATTGCAACCCTTGCACACTAAAGATAAACTTATCTAGTTTTATTCATACTCTTATGATGTGTATTTTACTGGATATTCTTAAACTTGCAATTACTCTGTGTAGATTTGTTTATTTTTTTCAAATAAATATAAAATTTATTATTATTTTATTAATTTCTATTTGTATGTATTTATGTATGTATATACACAGGCACATACCCCATAGCTGGGAGTGGCCGACTTGAGACAGAGCCCAGAAGAAAAAAAAATCACACATCTTGGTCGCCCAGGAGAAGACCCAGGGACCCAGGTCCATTTGGGGTCCCCAGCAAAAGATTCCTAGGTCCCAGACCTCCCAAAGAGGTTCCGGTCTCAGCAGCCAGACACGCAGTGAATCTTTACCACCACGATGCCCACCCACCTCTAAACCATCCATGACCCTTCATATACACCGGTTCCCCGGGCCAGGCGCCTGACGGACTATTATTTAGTCCAACTGGTGTCCTGGTGGCGGGTGCCCAACCCCGAATGGGGTTGAAATAGGGGAGCTATCCCCCCGCCAAAGGCGGCTTTCTAGGGCCTTTCCTAGCTGATGCTGAGAAGATTGGGTTCTAGTCATGTGGTGATGGGCTGGTCTATCAGTGAGAACTGAGCGATCTCTGCCGTACCCATAGCTTAGTCTGACTGTTCCTTTTACTTATATATTTTCTAGATCTCAAGTGACGGCGTCTCTTCCGTGGATTGACCTCCCAATCTACCAAGATTGGAAGCCAAAGCGTCACATTTTTCCTTTGCCCCTCAACTTTCTCTTCATAATTGCTGAGGGGTACAGAGTCCTGGGTGGGTCTTTGGTTTCCCGGGCGTTTCCGCACCCTCCTCAGCTCCCCGCCATGGAGTGGCTTCGGTCACCCAGGCTTTATTGTGGTCGGCAGGGAGGGTTCTGTGGGGGCGCTCGGTTATGGCCTTGCTCTGGGCCGTTTGGCCAGGCAGCTTGGGGAACAACAACAACAACAGGTGTCCTAGAGATCATGTGAAGTTTGATGACATCAAAGAGGGTTAATTATACATAATAGCAATACTGGTACCCGTACTAGTTTCATTTGTGAAATTAGCATTAGCTAGATATGCGTCGTGCATTTTAACCCTCAAACCCCAGTTGACGCATTTATGCATCAATAAGGTTCTGTGCCACAACCCCAAGTTACATGTATACACACCCGTTACCCCGTATCTGAATATTTAAATTTTGTCAAATTACATTACTGATATCTCTGCAAAATTAACTTGGTTAGATCTTCTTATATTTATAAAAATGCAGCATTTGCTGTTATCTTGCAAATGGTGAAGATTATAACACTCAACACCAACTGATTCTTGTTTGAGGTGGAATATATAATTTTTATTTGTGGGGATGTATTCATGAATTGTTCGAATGCGCTGCCGGCATACCGGCACCTATGGCTTCAGCTTGAAAACACAAAAGATCAGCTAAATTGAGTACTTGCTGTAGCCTTGATCCTGGCGTTGACCGGACATCGCTATGTCGTCTGGTTGTTGTGAGGTTGTGAAAATTTAGCGCGCGGGAGTATAAGGGGACAGCCGAGTTCCGCGGTGAAAGTTCAGTGTGGAGTATAAGAGGACAGCCGAGGTCAAGGGGTTAATGTGTGTTGCAAGCACAAGTCAGCTGACTGTACATGTGTGGGTTCCGTGGACCGCCTGCCATGACAATAAAGCTTTCTCTTGTGCGGTTTTAAGTTGTGTAATAGCCATTTGCCTTCCAGAGCACCATCCAGGCTACTTGGGTTAATATAACAATTTATTCTGGCGAGTCCGAAACAATCAAATTTATTGGGTAGTCCTCATGGTCAAGGGGCTCATGCCTTAAATTAAAAACTTGCAACCCCATACCATAAACCAAAACCTTCGCTTCATATATATTCCTTAAAATGCCCTCAGATGCCATCCTGCTGCTCCCGTCAATCTCTAGCACAGCGAGGCCCTTCACATCCGGGACCCCTGTGAAACAAGAGGCTAGTGTAGTCAAGGGATGGGGCGTGCGACAATTCCCTTTCTCTCTTCTCCCCTCATCCTCTATTTCTTTAGCTAGATGTGGGGGCTGAATCTTCTCAAACGTAACATAATACCCAAGTGTATTATGTTGACTGTCTCTTTCAACAGTGTGTATATCTCTTCTCTGGGTTTCAGTTGATGATGTACCTATTTCACGAATTCTCCAGACTACCATCCGCTGGTCAATAGAGACACTGATGAAACAGGTGACGGATAGCCAGTGAAGTCCTGAAAATAAAATAATTAATTGCCATTAGTAATAACAAATAAAATAAATACATGTAATACCGATATTCCAAATGACAAAAATGTGGTTATATGTACAAAATAATATGTACAGTTACCCACATAAGTTCTGTTCCTCTCCATGATCTTATTCATGGAAATATAATGCGCATGATTGAATTAAGAATGTAGTTTCTTCAACAGTGGTTAACTTATCTAATGTGTTAACTGATAATTATTAAAAGAAACAACACTCCTAATTCATTCATACTAATTATATTTTCATACATAAGATCACAAGGAACCAAACTTATGCGGGCAACCATATCTTTGGATCCCTCAGGCAGTCACCAGAATGAGGCATGAGGAGCAAACATGTTATGTCAGCAAGCTGCCCTTGCTAAAACTATAGAAAAGGTCCTGTTTTTCTAGGGGTTTGGTTATTACTTTCTTTTATAGGTGTTTCCCTCTTCCCAGAAATGACTAACCTAACCTATCCCATCCCAAGTTAGGCATGTTGTCTCCACATCCCTACTGATCTATCCATTGATGAATAGGATGAGGTTGTAGGAGGAATATAAAAATTACCAGATTTCAGGTATTTTGGTATAATATCAAACTTCAAAAATAATACAAGGATTGGCAACACTGGAAGGGAAGAAATTAAAACATACATACTGTGCACATGGATAGTTCTGTAGATGCATATTAAGCTTCATTTTTGTATATACACCTGTTCGCACATCTATACATGTAAAGTCAGTGAAAATAGGTTGGCCTAAACTGAACTAGATGCAGAAAGACACTTTAACTATAGTACCAGACTAAGTGAGGTACCTTTATTACAGTAGTCTCGTGGTAACGTGTCTGCCTCGTAACCCATGGGTCCCGGGTTCGATTCCCGCCCAGGGTACAGATTTTGGGGAGGCTATTTAAGCATCTAATGAAGTTTAGGTGAGTTGGTAAAATTGTCAAGATGGTTGGAAGTAAGATTGGAGCTCCATAACCCTCCTTACAGGCAAGGTGTAAAAACCTAATCCTACAGGACAAGTAAGGGGGCAGGAGAGTATTTACCTAATTGTAGTTTACAAGAGTTGAGCTAAGCAACCAAATAGGATGAACGGTGGCCCAGACCTTAAGTCATTCCCATTTTAATCATCTCTTAAGACACGCAGTACCATTAACCAGACCAACTCCTGCGCATGAGGCTGTTTGCCCAGGCAGCCTAGGGAATGACTACTACTCGTGCCGCATGACAACTCCAGGCTCTCGGTGCACAGACTCTGTCCTTCAGAGCATTGACTGCCCCCTAGAAAAATGTCATAGGGTGCAGACAGCTGAGCTATGTTATGAGGTACAGTATGTACAAAGATCCCTCGAGTAGACCTACTTGAAGCACAGTGTAAACCTGTAAACTGAATGTAAACCATACACAAACCTGTAAGTTGCGAAGCATGTCCATGGACTTCACTTATGCAGGTGGCATGCACACCAAGAGCACCGTCATGATCTCTCACTGTCACCATTACTTGCCACACCGTCAGTAAATTGTCGTCGCCGCCCGTTGCCATAAATGTGATGTATGTGGGGATGGGGACGGAGGATCTATGCAGCCGGGAGAATGCGAGGCTGTTGATGCCAGATTGGTGTGCAGCTTCAATCTTCAATTTCTGAATCAACCGTGGTAGTGGTGTATTGTCTGCATCACATCGTTCTATCCAGTCGACAACATCCTGTGGATAATAATCAAGTCTTCAGCATGCATTGGAATAATAATGGATGACAGACTGGTGTGTGTAGATTTTCAATAACAGTCAGTTGTGGTGGTGGTATATTGTCTGTGTTGTATAACTCTATCCAGTTATAGGGCATAGCTCACAATGTCAGCTATCCTCATTATCATGACTGTCAATGTGCAATATACCCCCCATGTGCAATACTAGGAGTCTGAGTTCCTTATCAATTTAAGTAAAATAAATTAGTGCTTTCTGGTGATAGGTAGCGCCCTCCAATTCCTGCGATGTGTTTAGAAGTATTTTTAGGTACCTGAAGGCTACTCTATCTACAGTAACACAAAGTGGACAACGGGCTTCAGGAGTCCTTGGCCGGCATCTTGAATCTGTCTCTCCGTTAAGCACTCCATGCTATGAAAGCAGTTATAAAGATGGACAAATATTTTAGAGAGGTATGAGTAATTGTAGGAGCAGATATGCTTTTTAATGAAGTGTAATGTTGTTGTTCCCCAGGCTGTCTGGCCGAACAGCCCCAAGGTCTCGAGCAAGGCCAAGGCCATAAACGAGCGCCCCACAAAATCCTCCCTGCTTACCACTAACAAAGCCCGGGTGACCGAAGCCACTCCAAGGCAGGGAGCTGAGGAGGGTGCGGAAACGCCCGGGAAACCAAAGCCGCACCCAAGGCCCTGTGCCCCTCGGCAATTATGAAGGGAAAGTTGAGGGGTAAGGGAAAAATGTGACGCTTTGGCTCCCAATCTGCCAACTTCTAGGTTGGCAGTAGGGAGGTCAATCCACGGAAAAGATGCCGCCACTTGAGATCTAGAAGATATATAAGTAAAAGGAACAGTCAGAGTAAGCTATGGGCTCTTAAAGCGCTAGAAGAAAAGAAAAACGTGGATGTCATTTACACCGATTTTGCTAAGGCATTTGATATATGTGACCATGGTATAATAGCCCACAAACTGAAAGCAAAAGGTATAACGGAAAATCGGGCGGTGGATATACAATTTCCTCGTAAACCGAAAACAATCGGTAGCAGTAAACCAAGTCACTTCTGAGCCTTCGGATGTCAAAAGCTCAGTGCCCCAAGGAACAGTGCTAGCGCCCCTTCTGTTCCTCATACTAATTTGCAACATAGATACCAACACCAGACACAGTACGGTGTCGTCTTTTGCTGATGACACAAAATTAAGCAAGATAGTAAACACACAAGAGGACACGGGCCGACTGTAGGAAGACATGAATGTAGTGTTCCAGTGGACCAGGGAAAACAACATGCAATTCAATGAGGAAAAATTCCAATTAATACGGTACGGAGATAATAATGGTGTTAAAGAAATTACAAATTACTTAACAGAATCTAACCACATAATAGAACGGAAAGACAGTGTGAAAGACCTTGGGGTATTAATGTCTGAAAATATGGGTTTCAAAGTACATAACCAGGTCAAAGTGGCGGCTGCGAAACGTCTAACGGGTTGGATTCTGCGTACTTTTAAAACACGCGGTGAATTGCCTATGATAACGCTCTTCAAATCTCTAGTGCTACCGCGGCTTGAATACTGTAGCGTATTAACATCCCCATACAAAGCAGGTGAAATAAATGACGTAGAGAATGTACAAAGAAATTTCACTTCGCATATAAGTTCGATAAAACATCTACACTATTGGGAGCGTTTAAGAGCACTGAATCTGTACTCACTGGAACGTAGAAGAGAACGTTACCTAATAATATACACGTGGAAAATCGCAGAGGGTTTAGTACCAAACCTACATACTCCGATAGTCATGAACTTCAGTGATAGGAGAGGCTGGGAATGCGAAATCCCCCGGATGAATAACAGGGGTGCTATGGGCTCTCTGCGAGAGGGCTGGTTATCACACAGAGGCCCACGTCTCTTCAACAAACTCCCACGGCGAGTAAGAGACATGAGGGACATCTCGTTAGACAACTTCAAGAGAGCCCTAGATGTCGAACTGCAAAAAGTGCTAGACGAGCCCATCCTCGCAAGGGAGCGAGCTGTCGCTTCAAACAGTCTACTGCACCAAATCACCACCCATAACGAGGGGCGTCGTGCTCCTTGGTGCCGCTAGAAGAGCGGCGAACACATCAAAAGGTAAGGGTATGGCAGAGATCGCTCAGTTCTCACTCGGATAGACCAGCCCATCACCACATGACTAGAACCCAATCCTCTCAGCATCAGCTAGGAAAGGCCCTAGAAAGCCGCCTTTGGCGGGGGGATAGCTCCCCTATTTCAACTCCTTTCGGGGTTGGGCACCCGCCTAAGTGTGAAGTGTAATTATAATGGCAAGTTATTGAATAACTCACTGTGGAACTAATTATCAAGATGGCATCCTTTGTTAAATTTGGCAGTACTATATTTTACTAAGCTACTTAGTTCCATTACTATGGTGTTGCCATATGGATAAGGTTATTTATTATTAGCAAAACCAAATATGATTAATCATATTGATAGATATGTAAATATAGACAGATTTTACACTCATGTGATACTAATATGAAATACTAACCTTAACATTATATCATGTACAAAATATATCCGGGTAAGTTACATAAAGGCAAGATCTAAACAGATTTGATTCACGCGGTCTAGTCTCTTTATAGTACTGTACATGAATAAAGGATTAGTACATGTAAGCAAGTCAGTCATGCATGCACATGAGAGCCTTGGTCACATACCGGTACAGGTAACACACTTGGTAGTGGAAACAGAGAGGGAATTGACAACTGCAACAAAGCAGTTATGTGGGAGACCCAAACTCCAGCACCACCTTGCAATCTCTAGAATCCATATGGTAGTTGAGAGTAGCAGATACTCCCAAATACAGGTCTATAATTAGTAGAGTTCGTCAATGACGTACTATACTGTCGATATTCATATTTGGCGCCATTGCTAACCAGGCAAGCCCTTCTTATGAAACATCTTGCTCATCAACAATAAAACTACCAACTTCATAGGTGACACCATTAAAATACCTAAGGAATGCCATTTGAATCAGATACCACTGAAGTAATAAATTAGAATCATAATTCAAATTTACCTACTAGAGGAGACAGAGATAGGGGCGAGGGAATGCAAACATGGTCCCTGATCCTAAAAATTGGAACTTGAAATGTGCGAGGCTTTGTAATAAATGAGAAGCGAGAGGTCATTGGCAGGTTGTTTGAAAGAAGAAAGTATGACATGCTTGCGCGGAGTAAAACAAAGATGAAAAGAAAAGGTGAAGTGGATTATGGAAATGTGAAAGGTAAAAGTCTAGAGTAGATAAGAGTGTTGAGAGAGGGAATGGTTTCAGAGAGCTAGCTGGGTTGCTCTCTGTGTTTGTAAAGAACGATATCCGATCCACAAGAGAGGCCAGGCAGATTAAACAGGAGTTCCTGCAACTTCTTGATCTTGAAGGGGTTTAAGGGCACTGCAGATGAGAGGGCATCTGATTCAACCCTCTTATCACATCTCTAAAGCTTCAACAAAGGTACTTCCCTCTTTGATTGTTTTCTTTAACCTACCCTCCCTGTGGATAACTTTAAGTGCCGGTACCTTTACCATGTTACAGAATAATAATTATAATTGATGACTGACAGTTGTGTATCGATCTTGCCAGAACGTCCCGGACTTCCCAAACTTGACTACAGTACTTCCTTTAACGTGACGATAGTGCGTTGTTATATGTGCGATTAGTTTGCTTGGGAAACAGATTAACTTGCTCATGTAGTAATGTACACCCTATGTGGTGGATTGTGTTCTTTTATTTAATAATTTTCATTTTAGTAAACGTTGTTTCCACATAGCGATTTTGATATTTTAATTTGACTTTATATTGTCCTTGTCCCAATTTTGGTTTGTTTAGTTTGCAAGTTTTACATTTTAATTGAATAGAGTATTTGCTTATAATTTATTGAAACAAATTATTAGTCCTTTGTCAATTTTAATACAATCCCATTGCATAGTTAGTATCCAAGTTAAGAGAATACCTCTGAAGTTAAACAGGCTCGGAGCACACGTAAGCAATGCTTAAATTCCACAAAAACAAAACAATAATGATTTCAAACGGCTTAGATACATTACACGCATGATAGACACATGCATATGATCCTTAGTTAGCCAAAAATGGCACTCTTTATAGTGGAAACAGAGAGAGAAGTCCTTGAACTACAACACAGTAGTTATGTGGAACGCCCTGGCCCCATTACCACTTTGCCACCTCTTGGACCAATGTGGGAGTGTTGACAGGGCGTATAAACTTGTCAAACACCTTTATGTGATGCTGGAAAGTGTAACTGGCCTGATACACTTTCCAGCAAAGGTGCATTCTTTAACCTAAACATTGGTGACAGAATGTCCTCACTTACCATTCACTAAGTGCATAAACTGTGGTGATTGTGTATTGTAAGAGTCTTATTGTTCTATCCAGTTAACAACAACCCATGCATAGTAATTACATCTTTTCATTGTGTTGTGGAATTATTAGGGCATTGTCCTATCCAGTAGTAGTAGTAGTAGTCATTCCCTAGGCTGCCTGAACGAACAGCCCCGAGCACCTAAGGAAGGCCACTGCCGAGACCGGGTTTTCCTACAAAGTTCTCAAGGAATGTATGTTAGTGTTGTTGGCGTCAGTGGTTGTGTGTTATGCAGACTTCCATAATGTGTTTGATAGTGTGCAGTGCTGTGTTACAGCATGTCCTATCCAGTTTACAAATTTGGTTATATCTGTTCATTATGGCATGGAATGTTTTTTATATAGAGTATTTATATACAAGATAAAGTATGTACAGTATATTTAATTTGTGAAATAGCATTAACTTTTAAGTAATTTGTAGTGTTTATAAGCTAACCTGAGTATCCCAGAAAGTGATAGAGCCTCTTGTGGTAGCAGTCACAAGGTAGGCCCAATCTTCACAGTCCAGGACAACAACCTTCAAAATACAACAGTTCAACTCCTCACTACACACAAGATCCAAACTCTCCGAGTCAGCGCAGAACTGGAAAATCCTGTAGGCAATAGTATGGTTCTTGTATTAGAACATCAACATTAGTATTTTATATACTAGCTTAAAGCATTGAAATATTTTATTACAGTTTATCTCTTTGGTAAATAAAAGTTTTACTAGTTTCGCCTGGTTAATTTTAAGATTTTCTAGCTTCAGCCTTATCCCAATTTGAAGGTAGCTACTAGTTCCTTTATTTCATATTCAAAGTTTACCCTGTACTAGTTTCATTAGTCTCAAATTAAGAGTTATAGCCTACTAATGTTACTTGTCTCAATTTTAAAGATTGACTAATGATGTGTGGCAGGAGAACCAAACAAGACTTTCTTATCCCTTTCAGAGAATGATGCACATTTTCCACAAAGTGTTGGCTATCATTAACCCGGGAACTGCGGGAAGACTCTTAAGAGTTCCCCCGGCGGACTGCGGGAAGACTCTTAACCTGACAAGCGCGAAATAGACCTAGGGGCTAGGGTAGTTATTTGTGCATTTCTAGCCTTGGATTCTGACAGAATTCGTTATATTTACAATATAGAGCATTATTTGTTTTCGGTATGCTTTTATTTTACATATATGATGTATATATGAACCTTCAAGAGTGCTAAAATAAGTGGGAAAAGCATTTGGGTGGTGAAAAACGAAGATATTGGCCACCCGGTCATAATCTCAGGCGAGAGAGAGCCACAGGCAACCCTCCTCTCTCGCTGTCTGTGAGGTAACTGAGACGAGCGGGGCGGTGTGGGCCAGTGTCTGGGTGTTACATACCGATCTTTTCTGCAACCCACTTGTGCTACATTATCGCGGGAGAAAAATAACCGATAAATGATGATAAGAGGAAAAATAGGTGATAATTGAGGAGGGGAGGGAGGGGGGAATAAGGAGGGGAGGGGGGTGGGTTGAGATTTACATGGATGAGTACTGGAGGGGAATTATCTCACCTAGAGACAAATTCCTTTGTTTTGATAGGCCCTTTTTTTTTTGGGAAGGTTTTTTTTATGGTCTTGCTTCCGTGAGGCCTATCGCGTTCCCTATAGGAAGCCTTCCGTGAGGCCTATCGCGCTTGCCGGGTTAAGAGTCAGGGAGAAAAAAAAAATCCATTTAAAACACCCCAAAACAATGTTTTTTTGTATTGCCCCTGGGCCATGCCAAATATCACTCCTCCACCTCCCCTCCTTCCCAACTTTCCTCCCCTCCTTCAGTTATCACCTATTTTCCCTGTTATTCCCTTATTCTGTGGTATATTTTCGTGCTAACATTAGCGAGTTGCAAGCAGGGCATTGTCATCACTGTTAGCAAGCGAGTGCAAGAGAGAGAGAGTATCGATCGACAGTCTCTCTCAAGACGTGGGGAAAAGTGGCAGGAAAGGAGGTTGCCTCAGCCATACATTATGTAACTCCCGGCCTGTATCGCCGATTTTGACCATCCAAACGCTGTTTCCACTTGTTTTATTGTTGTAACAGGTTAATACCTTTATAATCAACCTATAATAGGCGCATATGGATAAGTATTAATGCTATTTATGGTAAAATAACGATGTTAGTGATGGAAACAGCTCAAATACGTGCGCACAGGCAGTGGTGTCTCATACCCCCCATGCGCACTTCAGAGGTTAAGTAATGTTAGTCAGTTTAGGAGGGATCTCATAGTGTCAAATGGAGATCAAACTACCTCAATTAACCCCAAACTCCCACTGATTCTTCCTAGGCTGAGTTCTGTATAATCATTAAAATGTAAAACTTGCAAACTAAACAAACCAAAACTTTGACAAAGACAATATAAAGGCAAAATAAATTATCAAAATCGCTATGGGGAAACTACACTTACTAAAATAAAATTTATGAAATAAAAGAACACAATCCACCATACCACAACATGAGCAAGTTAATGTTAGCCAAAACAAAATTAAGAATAGCATCATGATATAGTAAAAGTGTTAAATGTGGGGGGAGGCAAGGAGGGCAGCAGAGTTATAGTTGTTCACACTTTCAATTACTTTGGCTTTGACTTGCACTCGGAAAAAGGTAGGAAGGGATTTTATTTTATTTTTTATTTAGTTATTAATATTTCAGCTCTTATTTATATATTGTAATTTATTTTCTTTATTTTTATTTACCGAATGTATTTATTGTATTTCATATATTTATTTATAATTTGTTTACTGTACCTGAGAACACCATCGGATGAAGCCAGGGCCACCAGTGCTTTAGTGTCGGTAACCCAGAAGGATGCAGCATCCATATACCTCGTCTCTGGGTCTAGAGTGGGCTCCTGACTCTTCCAGCTCTTGTGGGAGCCTGTACGCAGCATGTGGCTCGTCACTTCACGGCATAGAACGTTTGGCGAATTGTTTGGTGGGGCAGCACAATTATCGCCAAGTAGTTTCATACCCATTCTTTCACCATCTATGTTGCTTCTATCACTATCTATCATATCTAGTTTATCACCAAGTTTAATGAGTGGTTTATCGCCTGCTTTCTGATCTAATTTGCCTGCTTCCATAGCTAGTGCATCACCAACCTCTAAGTTTAATTCTTCAAATCTAGAAGCACTGGAAGAATCTGAATGATCAACTACAGTGCAGTTCCAGACTTTGACTTGGGCTCGTCCCCCTGCTGAAACCATCCACTTAGTATTGTCGTCTTTGTCACTCTTCTCATAATTAACACCTGCTTTAAAACAAATATTTCTTCTTTTTATGATACATAAGGCCCTGACGCAAGAGAGGTGGCTCCGAAAGACGCCCAGGGATCGGCGGCTCTCGTGTTCCCCGACAGAGTGGAGTCGGAGTGTTGTATCCTCGCCGCCCGTGGCACAGATGATTGTTTGGCCCCTGAAGAAAAGGGGCTGAAGGCACATGGTCTCCTGGGTGTTCAGAGGAGCCTGCAAATATGAAAGAATCGATATAGACATGCTAATCCTGTCCTGCATTTCTGGGTTAGTCTATCTATATTCATCTAACCATCCACATCTCTCCTTCCCCTCAATACATACACCAGGGTGGAGAGGAAAAGTGGGGAGTAAATACTGTAGATAGATAGATAGCTAGAAAATAAAATTAGGATTTATAGTTCCAATTATGTCTTTGGAAGTGATAAAATGGCCAAAACAATGCTATTTCCTGTTCATCTTCATGTGTTCCTTCTCATAATCATTCAAGTCTTCAAAAAAAAATCTGCGGTTTGACCTGACATACACACGCATAAATATACATAAACTTATAAACAGTATATACAAACATACACACACATGCATACAGTATACACATGCACACATACATACCGTACAGAGAGAGCGAGAGACAGACACAGAGATGATAGATAGGGGGTGAAGTTACTTATATATAAGTCTCCAGTTCCATGCAAGTATGGAACCTATGAAGGGCCTATGTAGGGTTCGCCACTCTGCTAGTGGCACTGAGGAGCGGACTACCCAAATGCCCCAAGACAGCCCTTCAGGGCAAGAGCAGCTATCCCAGAGACTAGATTTGACATTCTGCTGTCCTGTAGCTACCATGAGGCTGAAATGAACCAAATAGGATGAACGGTGGCCCAGACTTACGTCATCCCCCGTTTAGTCTATACTGTAAGATAAAGTAAGGGGCTGTAAATCACAAACGGTAGAGATCTGGACTAGCTACATAGGTACAATATTACCTCTTGACTACATACAAGTTTAAAGACCGTTTCGTCCACAGAGAATATGGTTACGGTCTCGCGTCCTAAATGGCGGCATTCCAAGTGATAGGTCATCGCACTCCTAACACACGAGGTATACACCTTGAAGTGAAGCGAAGTGGGAGTCCTCTCATGGTCAGGAGTGGCACAAGCTCTCTAAACTTCCCCCAGCCACTTCTGACTCTAGCAATGGAGCCAGCTTCAGTGCCACCTTCGGCGGAAACCGTATCACCCAAGTAGCAGGTATTAGCTTGTTATACAGGTATTAGCTCTTGCTCACTATAGATAGGGTCCAGGGCTAGCTATAAAATCAGGTAAGGTGTTATAGCTCAGACTCACAATAGGTATAGTTCTGGGCTAGCTATATTAAACTGTAACGTCAAATAGGGAGTTATGACAGTGTAAGCTGTAAAGAAAGACACCAAATATACTGCAGTATACTGTTAAATCAAGTAGAGCAATATAACAGTGTATATCATAAAGAAGGCACCAAACATACTGTACCAATACTATAAAATTAAGTAGAGCATTATCATAAGTTAGAGTGTATACCATAAAGAAGACACCAAATTTACTGTACTGTAAAATCAAGTATGTATAGATTTATGACCATGTATACCATAAAACAGAGAGTGTTACCAAACCCACCTTTATAACTGGTAAGAGGGAATCTGTGAGTTTGGCCTTAAAAGTGAAGACCCTGGCCGCCTTGAGGAACACACACACCAACTCCTGCTGGTTTGGGAGGATCTGGAGGTCCCAGGAGCGATGGCCACCCCCACACTCCACCTCCACCAGACTTCGCTCCTCTTCCAGACTCCACACTTTCAGTTTCACCTGTTAGTCCCATGGTAACCACATTAGAATGTTGTGTAGTAGTATTGTAGTATAGTATAGGTAGTGATTATAGTCCTACATGGTTACCACATTAGAACATTGTATAGTAGCAATGTAGGAAGTTGTATATAATCCCACATGGTTACCACATTAGAACATTGTACAGTATAGTAGCAATATAGACAGTTGTATATAATCCCACATGGTTACCACATTAGAACATTGTACAGTATAGTAGCAATATAGACAGTTGTATATAATCCCACATGGTTACCACATTAGAACATTGTACAGTATAGTAGCAATATAGACAGTTGTATATAATCCCACATGGTTACCACATTAGAACATTGTACAGTATAGTAGCAATATAGACAGTTGTATATAATTCCACATGGTTACCACATTAGAACATTGTACAGTATAGTAGCAATATAGACAGTTGTATATAATCCCACATGGTTACCACATTAGAACATTGTACAGTATAGTAGCAATATAGACAGTTGTATATAATCCCACATGGTTACCACATTAGAACATTGTACAGTATAGTAGCAATATAGACAGTTGTATATAATCCCACATGGTTACCACATTAGAACATTGTACAGTATAGTAGCAATATAGAGTTGTATATAATCCCACATGGTTACCACATTAGAACATTGTACAGTATAGTAGCAATATAGACAGTTGTATATAATCCCACATGGTTACCACATTAGAACATTGTACAGTATAGTAGCAATATAGAGTTGTATATAATCCCACATGGTTACCACATTAGAACATTGTACAGTATAGTAGCAATATAGACAGTTGTATATAATCCCACATGGTTACCACATTAGAACATTGTACAGTATAGTAGCAATATAGACAGTTGTATATAATCCCACATGGTTACCACATTAAAACATTGTACAGTATAGTAGCAATATAGACAGTTGTATATAATCCCACATGGTTACCACATTAGAACATTGTACAGTATAGTAGCAATATAGACAGTTTTATATAATCCCACATGGTTACCACATTAGAACATTGTACAGTATAATAGCAATATAGACAGTTGTATATAATCCCACATGGTTACCACATTAGAACATTGTACAGTATAGTAGCAATATAGACAGTTGTATATAATCCCACATGGTTACCACATTAGAACATTGTACAGTATAGTAGCAATATAGAGTTGTATATAATCCCACATGGTTACCACATTAGAACATTGTACAGTATAGTAGCAATATAGACAGTTGTATATAATCCCACATGGTTACCACATTAGAACATTGAATTGTAGTACAGTACAGTATATTGGGGAATTTTCTAGTAGGTATACTGTAATATTTTTACAATAGCATTAAAAGAGGTACAACAGTGTAAAGGATGTACTATATGAAGAGATTGACTAAGTGTGCTATCTGCATGAATAATATGACAAACAAAAATTGTAATGATGATGAATATGTTTTGTTTACATACAAACACACATACATAACATTTTAAGACCGAGTGTTCCACACATACGTGCAGTTTCAGTCTCTTGTCCTAATGGCGGCGTTCCAGGCAACCCTGTTAAGGGCTGCTTCACTTGTCAAGTTCTTGGATTTGAGATCGGCACGTATAGTCCGATCCCAGGTCTTCCTCGGTCCACCCCTTGGTGCAGCTCCCTCCACAATCACAGACCTGCATTTTTTCACCCAATTTTGTTCATCCATTCTCTCCACATGTCCATACCATCCCAGTCTACTTGTACGCATCACCTGGCTAATACTCTTTATACCTAAACGTCTCAGGTCGTGTCATTAGTTTTAATTAAGTACAGGTAAAACCAAAGATGATGTTAATAAATCAGCAGTACCTACATCATGAAAACATACTGCCAGTGTCCTGCCATGAGTGAGTACCAGCTGGGCCACCCACGATGCTACAGTGACCCGCGTAACTGTCAATACCTGAGGAAGTGGAACAACAATATTAAATATTGTACCGGTACATAATAATACAAAATAAAAATAAATCACTTTTATTATCTACAAATGGAAGGTTCAAAGATTTGATACTTTATGAAGCAGAATGTTTTGTATTATTAACTCTTGATAATGCAAACCATAAGAAAATGTCGAGCAATATTAATATTATATTTTAATAATTATTTAAACAAACCAATAGGAATATAAATTAAAATGTAAAACTTGCAAACTAAACAAACCAAAATTGGAACAAGGACAATATAAAGTCAAATTAAATTATCAAAATCGCTATGTGGAAACAACGCTTACTAAAATGAAAATTATTAAATAAAAGAACACAATCCACCACATAGGGTGTACATTACTACATGAGCAAGTTAATCTGTTTCCCAAGCAAACTAATCGCACATATAACAACGCACTATCGTCACGTTAAAGGAAGTAGTCAAGTTTGGGAAGTCCGGGACGTTCTGGCAAATTTTACTAAACTCTGCATGAATAAAGAAACTACATGTTAAATGCAATACAAGTAAAATAACCTTTATTTCATTGTGTTAGATGTGTTTCCCAATGTTCGTTACCAAAGTGCACATACCTGAAGCTGTCCATCCTGTACAGCCAGATGCCTGACACAACCGTCCCGTCCACTGCTGTACAGTCGCTCTCCTTCAGATACCACACTCGTTACACCATTCCTCCCATGGATACTTCGTAAACTGTTCACAGCTTCACCAAGCTGAAAATATTTTCTTATTTAGGGCTACTACTGTAACAGTATTTAATTGTGAAGGTCATTGTCTTGATCCTGAATTTGCAATAATTAAGCTTATATTATATAATGTAAAACTTGCAAAATACACAAACCAAAACAGGGACGACACAATATAAAGGCAAACAAACTTATCAAAATCACTAGGACTATGTGGAAATAATGCTTTAGCAAAATAAAGTTTTGAAATAAAAGAACACAAAACCACCACATAGTGTACATCACTACATGAGCCAAGTTAATCTGTTCTGCTGTCGTCCCATAGGTAGTGTTACTCGAGGAACCACTGTACATCTGTGATAGCATGGTTCAGTCTTTGTGTTCCTCATGATAATTCTACAGGCTAATGTTTGCTAACATATGTATAGAGATGTCCGTATCTGCAGGGTTACCAAGGCTGATACTGATGTGGACATGAGAAAGCCTTTTGTGTACCCCACTACAGTACCAACCTGTGGGGTATACAAGTGAAGACTCCCTGCCCGGTCACCACACACGAGGCGCCTGGTTGTGTCATCACTGTTTGAGTCACCAAGGTACAGACATGCAGCACTCACCCACCGCTGCTTAGACACAGGTAACTCATGGCTTGACACTTTGCTCAATTTACCTGTATAATTTGAAAATTTGATTTGAGCATATGGTTACCTTGACAGCATGATTTGAAGTCATGTACTTTATTGCACAAAAAGGTCAAACTTTATCTTGGTATTTGTAATTTTATTAAACTAAATTTGTTAACCCTTTCATGCACAAGGACGCAATTTGCGCCATTTCTGGGATACTTAAAAGCCTTTGTGACCATGAGAGGTGTTTAGAAACCTTTGGTTGAGTTACTTCAACCTCTCTGCAGTTGTCTTTGAGTGAGCTGTGGGCAGAAATCTAATTTTGGAGAGGTAATTTTCAGATTAAGATAATTCTATTTCTGAATACTAAACAGCAACCCCCGATGCATGAAAGGGTTAAAAAGACTGACAATATCTTCTTAAACTCAAAAGTTTTTTATAATATATATTTTTTTGTCTATGTGTAAGAAAGAGACAAAAGACAAAGCTGCCTGTAATGAGTGTCCACCCCAAAAATGTAAAGAGTGATAGAGAGCAAAATTCAGGCAGCATTGTCTTTTGTCTCCTTCATTCACATAGGAAAGAAAAAGTATGTTAGAGTAAAAATGTCTGGATACTCGGAGCTTGAAGGAGTTTAAGTCATAGGAAGAGGGAAAGATAGATTGAGGGAGAGAGTTCCAGAGTTTACTTGTTCTTGTTAAGTGTAAGAAAGCATGGGAAAATTGGTTCACTCTTGGGTTAGAGTGTTGAACAGAATAGGGGTGGGAATGTGTTGGAAGGCAGGTGCCACCTACTCTCTGTATGGAACGTTCAGAAAGGAAATTGGAAATAAAAGCACGGAGAGAGGGATAGAAACTGAAGGATGGTAGTTTACAATTAAGGGGTTTGTGCCAGACTATATCAAAGTCTTTAAATATGTCTAACGCAATAGAAAACATCTCACAGATGTACCAAAAGGCGTTAGTAAGACTAGAAAGGAGATCACTAATAGAGCGGCCTTTAACCCCTCGAACCCCAAAGACATTATTTGGCCGACGCCTACTTTCGTTACACACAGCCCCAGCATCAGCCATTGTACGTCAGCTATTCTCGCCTTATTTTTGTTTTAAATATATGCCACCCAAAAGACATATAGGGCCCGTAGGGGTCTCAAAGCTGTACACATGGTAGTTTAGGATGTGGGGCAAACAAACAGTAGTTGGCAGCCCACAAAAACCACCCTGGGCCACCCAATTTTGTTTAACCCTCTCACGACCATAGGACGCAGAAGTTGCCAGATTAGCAATACTAAATAGAGTTCTCTCACACTTATAATTACCTCTCCAAAATTAGTTTTCTGCCCACAGCTAACTCAAAGACAACTGCAGAGGAAGTAAGTAAACTAAAGGTTTCTAAATACCCCTGATGGTAACAAAGGCTTTAAAGTATCCCTAATAGGCTCAAAATTGCGTCAAGAACGTTATAAATTATATAAAGAACAAATACGAAAAATGTCTGGGGCTGGGTGTTACACTACGTTACTTTTAGAATGGGGCTCAATGGGTTAAGGTAACCATACTGGCAATTTGAAAGTACAGTACACTAGGAAGAAAAATGCTTCAGAAATTCTGAATTAAGAATAGAATATCCTATATACAATGCAAGTACGATGCAAGATATGAGAGTAATTGGACGATAGTTGGAGGGTTGAGAGCGGTCACCTCTTCTTTGGGACAGGTTGAATGAGAGCAAACTTCCCACAAGAAGTGAACATTATTAGATATGGCTTCAATACTGTGAAGACTCCTGTAAATTACACAATCAGAAACTGTTTACTGTAATAATGAAACAATTTTGAAATAAAACATTAATTAAAAAAACAAATATTACAAACATTTCAAATCCTGTGTTCTAACTTGCCTTCCTTTTCCCAGACCTGCCAAACCTCCATGACTCCACCTCCTCCACACACAAGCAGCTCATCATCACTCAACCATAACATAGAGAAAATCTTGCCATTGCTTACTTTAACATCCACCAACACCTTCAAGCTTGAGTTTCCTGCAACAAAACATATACTGAACAGTACTAGCATTAAATTCATAGCAAGTTATATTATCGAGTACAATAATTAACAGACAAGGATCATTCTCATCTTTTTTGTTGAGTGGTTAAATCATAGACTCAGCCTGAACAGATGTAACCCTCCTGACCTCTTCTCCACCCCCCCCTATTTTGATAATTGTTCAGGTGTTCAAGCTTTCAAAAGCCTTGACGTCACTCAGACCAACAGTGAGAAGGAATTTTGGTTATTAGACTGTACATCTGCCAACAGAGATAACAATTAGTTTAGTTTATTAACAGCAATTTCAATCTTATTTTAAATATGTAGTGTACTGTAATCATCACCCTTATTGGCGCTCACATAGAACCGATTTTGCTCGATTGCATTATGCAGCCATGAAAAGAACTGTTGTCCATGCTGTGTGAATAAAAAAGGTTGAGTACTATCAGGGTAAAGTTAATTCTTGTGGTAGTGGTATGAAAAACTGGCTGCACTAACGAATAACTTGCTTGGGAAGTACAGTACAAAGTTGAGATATCGACCTCTACATCTGATGATCAGCTGGCTTCTGATTTTGTTTCATGTTTTAAGACCAAGGCATATCGCATAAGGTATGAGTTAGACAATGTCTCAGTGAACGATGATTTTTCAGTTTACTTCCATCCAGGCTGTGCAGATTATATTATCTTTTCTCTTCATCCACTGGGTCTGAATGTGATATGACATACAGTACAGTATTAGAAGCCTAAATAAGACTATTTGCCCAATTGATCCATTAAATGTGTTGCAAATGCCAATGGTGTATTAGCATGCAGCACTTTATTTGTAAAATACTATAATTAATAGTTGCTTCACCAAGGGTAACTTTGTAGTCTGAGAAACAGGCATTGTTGTGGCCTCTTCTGAAGAAATCTGGACTCGATATTGAAAACATGGCAAAATATTGCCCTGTCTCTAACTTGTCTCTTTTGTCTAAGATCATAGAGTGAGCTATGCTTGATCAACTTCTACCACTACTAGAATGAAACGGTGTCAATTTCACTGTCTAATCAGCATATAGAAATCATCATTCAACAGAAACTGCACTAGCAAAGATTAAGGACTTGGCAGAGAGCACCAGTAAAGGGATGTCTTCTCTTTCTGTCTTGCTTGATCTGTCTGCAGCTAGTGATAAAGTAGATCATGAATTACTACTTAGTGATTTGCATTTTCATGGTCTTTGCGACGATGCCCTCGGGCATTTAAAGTCATACCTATCAGGTAGATTACAGAGCGTGGTATTTGGACAGACTTTCTCACACACAGTTCCCCTCAAATTGGAGTTCCACAGGTATCAGTTTTGGCCCCAGTTTTATTCACAGTTTACACCAGTAGCCTGTCATTCCTGCTCGATGCACATGATGTTGCTTATCACTTCTACGCTGATGATAAACAAATTTACAGTATATCATAATTACGAACAAAAATTATACTAGGACAATGATAAAGTCCCTATTGTCTGATACCGGTATTAAAATCTGGATGGTAAGGAGAAGACTTAAATTGAATGATAGTTAAACAGACTGAAATCATTATTATTAGAGGAAATCAAACATGTGATGATGCTAGTAAAATCCAGGATAGAATTTAAAGTGTATCTTATGACTTTCAAGGTTCAAAAGTTTGGTGAACCGAAGTATCTTGCCGAGCTGCTGAAACATCTATTTGCACACTCAGGTGCAGCATTGCGAAGTGAGGATGATCCTTTGCACCTTGATGAACCTGCGGTAGTACACCAGTCAGTTATGATCTCCTAAGAGGTGTCATGACTGACAGCTACAGGGCAAAGTTGGTGATTCTTGTATAAATACATGGCATTGAGGTTCTTGTTAACTGGTGTGTTGAGCACTAGTGAATTTCTATATATTGGAAGAACTAGCACTTTTGAATAAGAAAAAATCAGATTATTATTATTATTACTGGTGCGGTTTTTACCACCATGCACTCCCTGCTCAAGAGCTGGGATAGGGTGGGTGCCCTGACAATCAGGGACTTCAGTGAATAGTAGATATATAAAATCATCTGCAATGATGAGTAGTATAAATTTAATTGAACGATTCTGACTCGCTGGTTATAATAATATGAACATTTCCCTCAAGCCACATTCCCCGAGTCAGTGTTTTCCCCTCAATCAATGTTCATTAGCTAAAGTTAATCATTAAATAGTACAGTACTGTATAAGAGTTACCATGTAGGCAACTGAACCACAAACTTCTAATATTACTTTATTAACAACTCACCTAACTGCAAGAGTATTAAATCTCCATACAGGGTTGCCAATGCTGCCGTCTTGAGATTTGGGCCGACTTCCAACAATGCATAATTCTCCAGTCTCTCATCCTGGTACTTCAGTTGCCACGACGACGAATGACAATGCCACAAGAACAACCCCCCACTATCCATCACCAACAGAGGCTGCTGAGGCCCAATCAGCGCAATACAACGGGGAAAATCCGGCTTGTATGCTTCTTTCTTGGGTTTGGTGCTTGCCTTTTTGCTAGTCTCATTAAATAGTGATGGTTTGAAATTATCTACAAATACAAATTCAGTGCAGGGGTCTTCCAAGATTTCAATACAAGGGTCTTCCATGTTTTCACTGCAAGGCTTTTCTAAGTTTTCTCTTATGACTGATGAGGAACATTTGGAACTTGCATTACTTTTATGGGTGTTATCTGAAAATAGCATATGTCTTCTATCAAGCGATAAGCCAGGCAACTCCACAAGCGGAGGGTCTTTCCTATCCAAACACCAAGACCTGACACTTCCATCCCCAGCCCCTGTGATCAGCCTGTCTGCTCGTTCTGTTGCAGCCACGCTCCAAATGCTGGCGCCATCGTGAGCCTTCCATGATGACACTAAATTCCCTTCTTGATCCCAGACGCACACTTTTGAGTCTTCCCCAACACTGATGATGCTTGAGGGTAGAATCAAACATCTCCAGACTCTTGCATTGTGCCCATAACTCCTAAATCTCTTCACAATCTTGATATATTTCCAGTAGTCTTGTGCTTGGGTCTGGTTGGTCATTTGTGTAGAATCAATGTTTGACTCTCCTTTAGTTTCAAGTACTTCCCAGACTTGTACACTCCGGTCGTCAGAAGTTGTAGCGATGATCTTTTGTTCAGCACAAAAGCTCACTGAGAAGATAGAGCCCTGTAAAGACAAGTATGCAGGGATAACATTATGTTTATGCTTAGTGCACAAGGACAGAAATCATTAATAACATATGAACCCTAAATTAAAGACTACTATATTACTATAATTTTCAGTTATTTGGAAGTAGCAGAAATAGTACTGAATACTGTACAGTATTTAACTCGAACAGCGTCACCAGTCATATTTAAACCCTTGACACCAAGTGATGCCATAAGGCATCAATAGGGTTAATGGGCAGCCCCCAAGTGACGCCATACAGCGCCAGCATGTTTTGCGCCAAGCAATCAAATTATTCATGGTACAATCGCGGCCCTATCGGCCAGGTGATGAACTATGCTCCATCCCTATTGCCTCCTGCACTTCCCCAAGCCTCTCCCTACTCCCCTTCCACTATCTCCCCCACCCTCAAGCACCCCCAACCATCTTTGGTCTAACCCATTCTCTATCTCTTCTTCCCCCTCTCTATTTATCTTCCCTCCTCAATTCCCTTCTATCTATATTGTTTTTCTATCCTCTTTATCCTATTTTCCCTCACTCCACCTTCTAAGTTCTTCTCTCACTCTTCTCTATCCTCTGTCCGACTTTCTTCCTTCACCTGTTTTCCTTCCTCTCTATTTATCCTCATTCTCCATTTCCCTTCTTCATTTCCTCTCATCTCTATTCTCCTTTCTTTTCTCTCAATGCTGGCTTCTCTGCTGTCTTAATTTTTCTCTATCTCATGTATCTCTTTATTTCATCTCTATCTCATTTATCTGCCTATACCTGTAATCACTTCTATCTCTTTCTCCTCTTTTCTTCTCACTTTCTTCTCTTATTTCCTCTCTACTCCTGCTCTTTCTCTCTCTCCTTCTCAAGGCAAGGTTTTCCCTCTTCTTACTTCCATTCTTTCTCTGTCCTGCATATAACGTTTGTTCCTCTCTCTCTCTCTCTCTCTCTCTCTCTCTCTCTCTCTCTCTCTCTCTCTCAAGAGCAAGTATTAACTCACATTTTTACCCCATCACTGATCAAAGTATTTATTGTTGTTGTTGTTGTTGTTGTTGTTCCCTAAGCTGCCTGGCCGAACAGCCCCAAGTCCCTGAGGAAGGCCATGGCCACAATCGGGCTTTCCCACAGAGCTCTCATTGAGTGTAGATTGTGTTGTTGGCATAAGTGGTTGTGTGAAATGCAGTCTTCTATGATGTGTTTAATGGTATGAGGTGCTGTGTTACATCCCGGGCAGGCGTCGACAACGGAGTCATCCAGTCTCTTCTGATAGCTCAGGAGAGCTGGATGGTGTCCGCATCTCAGCCTGGCCAGGTGGACTCTGTCCTCGCGAGGAAGGGAGGATTCGGAAGGATGGATTTCGGGAGGTCGTGCATGTAGCTGCGTGTTGTCTGTGAGTGAGTGGATGGATCGGTGAGAGATATGAGTATGGATGTGCTTCTGAAAGTTGGTTCGGGGTGGGCAGGGAGGGAGAGAGGACAATAATTGTGTGTGATACCGTGTGCTGGGTGTTGTTTTTATATTTCTTGGTGTCTGTGGGTGTGTTGCCATGTAGTTTAGTGGGTGGTCTTGGTTTGTGGAGGCTGCTGCCAGGAATTGAGTGCCTCTCATGTCCAGATGGTCTTTGACTTTGAGGATTTTGGTTTCTTGATGTAGGTGATCTGTGGGTGCAGTAGCTGTGCAGCCTGTAATGATCTTCAGGGCTTTGTTTTGAATAGTCTGTAAGGTCTTATGATGTGTTTCAGCTAGGTTAGAAGCCCAGGCTGGGCTTGCGTATTCCATCACTGATCTTATGTATTGTTTATATACTGTGGTGGTAGTTTCTTTGTTGTGTCCAAATTTTGTGTGAGCAAGTGACCTGAGGGTGTTAAGTCTGGGTGTCAGTTTCTTTTTAATGTTTGTGGTGTGCTGTTTGAATGTCATATGAGTATCATATGTTACTCCTAGGATTTTGGGTGTGTGTGTATGTGTTAGGGGTGTGTTGTTTATGGTGAGTTGAGGGATGTATTCGTGTTCTGTCCAGCTTGTGAGCAGGGTTGCGGTGGATTTGGCTGGGGCTAGATTAAGTCTGTTTGTAGTGCACCAGCCATGTAGTGTGTTGAGATAGGGTTGAAGGAGATCTGTTGCTCTTTTTGGGTCATGGTGTGTGCATGTGAGTGTTATGTCATCTGCATAGGAGGCTAAGTTTATTTGGGGCGTATTGGGTGTAGTTATATCATGCATGTACAGATTGAAGAGTGCGGGCGATAGGACGGATCCTTGTGGGACTCCGTTTGGAAAGTTTCTGATTTTAGATGACTGACCGGCAAAAGATACGTGTGCACATCTGCCTGCTAGGAAGTTGGCCAGCCACCTTTTTGTGTTGTTGTGCATGTTTGTGTTGTAGATTTTGTTTGTTAGGTTGTGGCGGGGGATGGCATCGAAGGCTTTACTAATGTCGAGTGTGGCTAATAGTGATCTGTGTGGTGGTCTAGCTGAGTTGATGCCGTCAAAAGCGGTTTGTGTAAGGTCTGTGAGAAGAGTGTTTGTGGAGTGCAGTGGCCTAAAGCCATGTTGTGTTGAAGCTAGGGGTAGGTCAGGTGTAATTAGTTGTAATACTAGGCGTTCCATGACTTTGGAGGGGGAGCAAAGGAGTGTGATGGGGCGGTGCGAGGAGGGTAGCGTGGGGTCTTTGTTGGGTTTGGGGAATGTGATGATGATACCATGCTTCCAAATGTCTGGTATTGTGTTGTGTGAATAGCTGAATGTTTCCTGTGTATGTGTGTGTGTGCGGTGTTATATCTCTTCTTTTCTCTATTTCCATTTTTCTTTGTCTTCTCATTTACCCTTATTCCACCTTCTGGAAGATGGCACTATTATATTTGTCTTCTTCCCTACCAATCTCGCTCATTCATGTATTCCTCGCTATTCTTAGTCCCCTTTTCTGATCTCCCTTCTACCCTCATATTCCTCTATTCTTTCTCCTCATTGATTTCATCTCCATCCTTCCTTCCTCCTGATCTACCACCACCACCATAACCCACCCCCCTGGCTATGTTCCCATGGTCGGGCTCGCAGTGTTGCCACATAGGCTGGTAGGCTCATTGTCTTACATTTCGAAACCCATTAACGCCATCAGACAGTACTGGTGATGGGCTGGTCTATCAGAGTGAGAACTGAGCGATCTCTGCCATACCCATAGCTTACTCTGACTGTTCCTTTTACTTATAAATTTTCTAGATCTCAAGTGACGGCGTCTCTTCCGTGGATTAACCTCCCAATCTACCAAGATTGGAAGCCAAAGCGTCACATTTTTCCTTTGCCCCTCAACTTTCTCTTCATAATTGCTGAGGGGCACAGGGCCCTGGGTGGGGCTTTGGTTTCCCGGGCGTTTCCTCGCCCTCCTCGGCTCCCCGCCATGGAGTGGCTTCGGTCACTCGGGCTTTATTGTGGTCGGCAGGGAGGGTTCTGTGGGGGCCGCTCGGTTATGGCCTTGGCCTTGCTCGGGGCCTTGGGGCTGTTCGGCCAGGCAGCTTGGGGAACAGCAACAACAACAATACTAGGACCATACGGCTGGGAAAGTTTAGATAGCAGAGAAGGGGTGTTGTAGATAGAGGAAGCTGTTGGAATGGCTTTGGTATGTGTGTTAATAGTCTGTAATGTCGTCGAGGTGTCCCCCGACCGGGTGCGAACATGATATACAGTACAGTAGGGTCTCACATAAAACGAGTTTATGGTCGATAAACGAGGGCGTTTTATGCGATTTCGTTTTATGTGAACACAGCATTTTGGTGGCGCAATATCGTCAATGTTCACTGTAAGCGAAAATTTTCGTACAAAGCGAACGATATTTTGTACGTTTTGTACGATATTTCGGCGTTTTATATGAAAGCGTACGATATTTCGTACGTTTTGTACGATATTTCGGCGCTCTATATGAAAACTCCTCGGATTTGCCCCACTTTGGCGGCGGACTCGTTTTATGTGATCACATTCGTTCTGATCGAAAAGTAAATATTAATATTTTAGGTCGGTCGTTTTAATCGAGACTCGTTTTATGCGAACACGTTTTATGCAGGACCCTACTGTACATGCTAGGACGTACTACCACACCCATTAAATCTCCGCCATGGCTGGGATCGAACCCAGGTCAAGCAGATTCACATGTGAGCGTGCTCTTCACTCGACCGCCGCGCTGGTTAAACACACTGGCTATAACATCTAATACATGTGGAAACACCCATCGCACCATTCCCACGGCTCACATTTGTCGCCAAGCTGAATTATTTTGCCTGCGAAACCAGGTGCATAGATTCTATGCACCTGACGCTCAATGCACAAAACCTGAGGGGCAGTACATAGAAATTACGTATCTGATGTTTGGGTTGATACCAGTTAATCTACAGTAGAACAAAGGCATCTTCCACTCTGGATTGGTAATTATCATATTTTCCATTGAATTAAAATATACCTGTACAGTACTAAAGTTTATGCATTAATCATTGATTTCAGAATGCCAGTTGTACATAGTACAGTATATACTGTACACAAATTTACAAAAACTTATAATTATGTACTATACCTGGTGTCCTGTAAGTCTATGAAAAGGAATAATTCTTCCGCCATCATCCTTACTCCCCCCCGGCCCCCAGACCAACACCTCCCTGGTCACAGTCCCTGCCATAAAGACAGCACCCGCCCACGACCCTGTTACCATCACAATGCAACCCGAGAACAGTACGCTCTTCTCCGCACTCTCAGCTTTCTCAACTACGCTCTTGTCATCACTCATGGCTGTCTCAACTACACTCTTGTCACCACTCATGGCTGTCTCAACTAAACTCTTTTCACCACTCTTGGCTTTCTCAACTACGATTTTTTCACTATTCTCAACTACATTCTTGTTGATGCTCAAATCTTGCAGCACACCAGTTTCTGTTTTACTGGAATTTATCAAAGAATTCTCTTGACTGGAGTTACATTCTGGACTAGGATAAGATGTTCTCTCTGAGTTGTCTTTATATGCTTTCTTCACTAAATCTTCAATCTTAAATTCACATCTGAGGAGTGAGTTGTGTGCCAGAGCCAAAATAATGTGCGATACGTCTCTTTCCCAGGCAACATCAATTATCCAGTCAGAGAAGCTTCTTTCAGCCACAACTGTCAGACTGAAATGAAAAGAAAAAGTGAAAATATTAATGTACACTACCATATATACAAAATCTTAATAAATAAAGGTCAATGTTTGTCTGTCAGTTACCCGACCTTTGTTACTAAACTCCTCCCACAGTTTTGGTGCCAGGTGGGAGTGTGGGGCACCGTTGGAAAGCCCAGGCTTTGGAGATGGTTTTAGGCGAGTTTAGTGGAAATCAGAGACACTTTTGTTTAATAAAATTTTCGGCAGAACTTATGTAGCATACGGGAGCGAAAAAACTGCGAAAAAAATGGCCGTTTGGGGCAGGAGGCGGCCTCCGATCGAAAAGGTGTATGGAACTAAAGTTGTTCGCAGCCCCCCAAAATGGGAGTACGGATGAGGTCAAATCCAAAATCGGAGGTCATTTAGCGGCCGAAATCGAGGTCGCCGTTTAATGAGGCACAGGGAGGTCGAGGCCGGTGATTATGGTAGTAGTAGTATTGTGATGATTGTGGTAGTAGTAGTGGTGGTAGTAGTGATGGTGATTATGGTGATTACCCGGACAATGTCGGGTACCCCTGCTAGTGTATAATAAAATAAATCATCAACTCTGCCAGCTCTGATACGATCCCAGCTATAAATATAATCCTTGCATGGTCAATTTCCAAGGTAATAAACTACAGTACCTCCAAAGTTAACAATGCAAAGAACACATGATACAGCGGATCTGCTCAAAATCCATAAGAAAAATCAAGAATTTATTTTTGAAGGCTGAGATACATCCATTCATAACAGACATGGATCTGCTCAAAATCCATAAGAAAAATTAAGAATTCATTTTAGAAGGCTGAGGTAGGCCTACATGCATTTTTAACAGACATGCATGCACGTTTGAGCCCTGGTTACCCAAAGATAGTTGTGGAAACGGAGGCAATCCCAAACCGTAACACATTAGCTATGTGGGAGCAACAGCTCCATCAACATATGATCACCTCTAGGGACCATATGTGGTTGCTGGAAGCACTACATTGTTCACAACTACAAGGATATTTATCTTTACTGACGCCCTGGGCGTGATGTGATGTTGAAAAATGTAACTACAGTAGTCACTGACCCGATACACTTTCCAGCAAAGATAAATTCTCTGACCAACACATTGGCCACAGAATGTGGATGATGGGCATCCCCTCCTACCAACTAACACCTACCTAAAGTATTAAAAATAAGTAGAATAGGCCTATAGATATACTGTATATATTATATCAACAAATAATTACCTGTACTTAAATACAGTACTGTACTGTAATCAGGATACCAATGTAAAAATATTTATTCTTACTTCAATAGGCCTATATGCTTTGAAAACCCCAAATACTTAAAGGCCTAATTAACTTATTCAGTATAATTTTTTGTTATCAACATGGTGTAGTAGTAATAAAATCTAGCATAAAACTTGCTTGTCGTGGATTCGAATCCTGGCGACTTACCAAATGTTTGTAGTAGGACTGAAACTCAAAATGGAGAGACTCTTCTGACCATAGAGTGCCAGTATCCAAACATCATCTTGTGGTGTGGTCACCTTGGGAAGGAACTGAACTCTGACTCCGTGGATGGCAGTAGCACGGAACACCTGGTGGCTGGATAGCCTTCTTCCACTGTATACATTGTGGATGTGAATGTGTTGACCTTCACCTGGAAGTTAACGATAAGATAATTATCTATCTATTGATCTATTTACCCATCTAACATATTCATCTAACCATCCATATCTCTCCAAGCCCCCAACACATACACATGCATATACATATATATTATATACATATACTGTAAATTATACACAAGCACACATATACATATCATACAGAGAGATAGACCGACACAGATATGATAGATTAGGGATGAAGTTACTTATAAATAAGTTTCCAGTTCCATGCAAGCATGGAACCACCCCAAACGCCCCAAGGCAGCCCTTCCAGGCAAGATCAGCCATTCCAGAGACTGGATTTGGCACAATGAAGTCCCGCAGCTACCATGAGGCTGAAATAGTTCCAATAGAATGAACGGTCGTCGGTGGCACAGACTTACGTCATTCCTCTTTTAATCGCCTCACAGTCCGTAGCGCGATTGGTAGAGCAATCGCCTGCAAACCGTGAAGTAGAGGGTTCGAGTCTCGGGCCAGCCAGAGTGGTATTTGGCTGACGCCAGTGCTGTGGTGTACGGTGCTATCTAGCTATCTGGGGCAACTTTTCACTGAAGTCCCTGATACATTCAGGGCACTCACCCTAGCCCAGCTATTGAGCAGGGAGTGCATTGTGGTAAAAAAACCGCACCATTATGACATACAGTAGACAGTGGGGCATATTCTTATATTTCCTCTACCCCATTGGTAAAAACCCCATAACCCCCTCGGGGTGGGGATAGTTTAAATACTGTACATACAGTTCCTGGAGTGGGATGTCAAATTAAGGACAAAAAATGTTCCTGTATTGCAAAACTAAATTATTATTATATGTACCAATATTTATGTACAACCCAATAGTTAATTGAAAACTGGATTTATTAACTGTAGAATATACTTTCCCTAGGCACTCCACACATATGGTACAGGGTGGCACAGAATTGGTTACCCACCCAGCGGCTATTGGCAACGCTGTCTTTCAATACATTTGTATAGCCAGGCAGTGGACTTCTGGATCGTCCTATGGATATTTTATCTTAACAAACAATATCTTTAGCTTGAAAATGGTGAAAACTTCAGAATCATAGCTAGTCTGGTTACCATTTGGTGGGCGTGTGAAGAAGCTATTTATTTATTAGTGGCTCCTGAGTGAGTCCTTCATCATTTTGACATAGTGCCATTAATTATAAACAGTATCAGGAGGCTTGACGACCTCCCACCAAGCTAAATACGGTAAGCCCCTTATTTGGTAGTAGCCTTGGAGTATCCAACTTTATGCTTTATACACTGTATAATCTCTCCTGCTCCAGGAGCGGTCGATATATAAAAAAATTGCTTGCACAATTAACTCGAGGAGCACGCCATTCATGTACACTATTTTAAAAGGCTGTGTATGCTAATTTATTACCTTTGATTCTGAAAGAATTAATTATATTTACCATATAAAGCATTATGTCTGCTCCATGTACATATATTCTACTTGTATGATGAATATGTGAACAGGGAAGACCAGAAAATAGGTGTAAACGGCAAATATACAGTGAAAAGAGAGAGAGAGAGAGAGATATATATATATATATATATATATATATATATATATATATATATATATATGTGCCCTCTGGGTCTGTTTGAGCTAGACTGATAGTCACAGCCGTCTTCCGTGCATGTTCATCATATCAAATCATCATATTTCATGCAGGGAAAGAGAGGAATGACAAACATAAGAGGAAATATAGCCAATAATTACGGGGGGGGGGGGGGGGAAAGGGGAGGGAGAAATGTGGGGAAGGAGAGGGAGGGGGGATTGGAGAAATGTGGGGAAGGAGAGGGAGGGGGGATGAGACACATGTGGGGGAGAGGAAGGAGGTAGTAGATGGTGAATATGCCACCTAATCACATATTGCTTCCAATTGAATGCCTGTAGTGTATTACCCCCCTCAACTCATTATTGTATCCCACGGCCAGGTGCTGGGTAAATTTGTTACCAGCTGTGGGATACAATAATGGGTTGAGGGGGCTTTGCCCCCCTCACCCCTCATGACTTATTGTCATCATCATATATATTATTATTACCTGCAGGGGCAAATAACAGCAGTTAAATTAAATGCGAATGTAACTGCTAACGTGCGACTATATAAACAAAGCGGTGGTACGCCCGCTAACACAACTCTTAATACAGTATTTGTAATAACAAATCTCACATTTTAAGCTATTAACAACTTTTAAAATTAATTATAAATATTCTGTATAGCCTAGGCCTAGATATAATTCAACAAAAAGTTGTATGGTATTAATAATGCGACACTTGGATAAATGCAAATAATTTGTATAAAAAATTACACTGTTGTTTTCGCGATGTTGCCAAATGGATTAACCTAGGCCTATACTCTATGCAAGCGACTCAGGCAAAATTACGGTCCACTTATATGGCAATAGTTCCAGTCCAGCTGATTGGCTTGTGCGACTGTTAGTATTAAAACCTTTGTTTAGAAGGAATAATTAGTACAAGAAGAGACATTGGAGACGATTGCAAGGGCCAATATCAGCTGGAATTATTGACATATAGGCCTATGGGAGTATGGGGGGGCGTTATTTTGCTGGAGTCACTGAAACAGAGTATAGGGTACGGGTGGACCTGAGGTGTCAGGTGCTGAGGTGTGTTACCGTGTGTGTCCACGGTGGCTGTTTCTGTTTAACCTAGGCTAAACATGGCAGCTGCGGCTTTATCTGATGCAGACCCCACCCGAGCTGCCTTCATAAATTAGACGGAGTACTGTATTATCTGTATAACCTAACTAAGCTGTCCAAATTTAACCTAATTTGCATGAGGAATGCATTAATCGTGAAGTTAAACGGGCGTAGTTTTAGTAATGTATAGTAGCGCGCCGAATTGGAGAATTCACCGACTAGGCTATCTAATTGTCTAATTTGACCTATTTTTCCCCCTAAATTAGCCTTTGGTTCAAGCTAGGCTATTCTTCAAGGTTTCTTAGTAAATAGGCATCTGAAAATCAGTTCCACCCGCTACACAGGATCTTACCAAATCATCTAGGCCTAAGTAAACTTAACCTAACCTTGTATTAATTAGTAAGGGCTGCTGCGGGATGGATGTAGCCTAGTATCCAGGAGTATGGTCGTCATGTTTTTATAGGTCGTGAGCTAGTGTTCCCGATCCCGTCTATTATGACTGCAAATTTGTCTGTTATTTGCACCCTTCTGACAATATTTATGATGATGACAATAAGTCATAGGGGTTGAGGGGGGGGGGGGGGGGCAAAGCCCCCTCGGGCCCCTCTTAACCCATTATTGTATCCCACGGCAGTCTACTTAAAAAAAACAGGAAGGGATTAGGCTACACAATGCGAGTAAACTAGTCAGGCCATAGGCCTATGCCCGAATAATACATCCTTACCGCTGCTGCCCCCACACCCCCTCTGCAAAGTGAATAGACCTAACCCACTGACACTGTACAGTTTAGGCCTAGGCCTATGCCCTTTCTCATAGGCTAGGCCTATTTCCTATTTTTTCCACCACGTCTAGGCTACCTACCAATAATCACAATCTCTTCCTTTATTTCCAATGCTGTTACTTGAGTACTAAGGAAGTTGTGTTCAATCGAAGTCATGGCGTCTTTATTTAACACATGCTAGCAAAAATACTACGTTCTAAGGAAAACCTTAGCCTTGCGCAATATGGGAATATCACATAGGCTATCCCTCCCTTTGACGTTTTCATGCCGTTCGTAGAAGGCGCTTTCCTTGATAGCTGGCTGAAAGTTGTTCGATATTGGACTTTGGACATTCGGATGTAGCCTAAACTAGAAGTCTCCAGCTGGCTGAAAATGTCAATTCGTCACCAACGACTATATATATTAGTATTTTGGGTAAAATTCTAGTTTCACGTGCACAGCGACAAAAGGGAGGCGCCGTTGTAAAGGCATAGCTTCCCGACCAACTATGAAGATCAGGAAAATTGCTGGGTAAAAGACTTAATATAATGATAATAAACTACATTAACGACATTAGCCTAACCTAACAACCTTACCTAACCTAACCTAGTATTATGTAAT
This sequence comes from Paralithodes platypus, assembly GCA_032716605.1. Classification (NCBI taxonomy): domain Eukaryota; kingdom Metazoa; phylum Arthropoda; class Malacostraca; order Decapoda; family Lithodidae; genus Paralithodes; species Paralithodes platypus. Next base: position 55,927,624 of record CM064495.1, read on the forward strand.
AGCTATGGTGCCGCATATGGGGAGATTTTTTTTTTTTTTTTACAGTAGGTATAATTCCTTATAATGCATTTCCGCCGCTTTGGACATATATAGGAATTAAGTATGGTATATGACAACTCTAAAGTAGCCATAGAAATTTTTGAGTATGCTGTGAAAGCGAAACTAGAATTAAACCGTATTTTGTTCTGGAGTTTAATGGAATAATATAGATATTGCACATATACATAAATTACAGTATATTCATGCCAAGTTATGACCCTGCATTAGCCTAATCTTCGTGTTTTCGTTCATCCCTGTCAAGTTCACCTTTAACAAAATTTTCTCTGAATTATGCTTTTTTATTATATATATATTTAACAATTATAGGTCTGCCATGAGCAACTTTCCAGTTTTTCAAAAACATAAAAGCTCTATGGTCCACGTGTCTTTGAAAAATGCGCGTTAAGCAAACCAGCTTGCTTCGTTCAAGATCGCTTGAGATTCGTCGCTTTGTTTAAATCCGAATGTCCAAAGTCCACAGTCCAATATCGAACAACTTTCAGCCACCTATGGACTCTTCTTCTTCTTCTTACCTCTGACAGGGTATACTGGACTCTTCTTCTTCTTCTTACCTCTGACAGGGTATAAGCTATCCTAGTGTTTACTAGCCTATACCCCTTTGAAAGGACATTAGCCTAACCTAACCTATCCTAGTATTATGGGTGGGAGCTGCCATCCCCACACACCCGCTATTAGACATCTTTGACAGATTTTTGGTGTATTTTTTTGTGAAAAGTGTATTTTTTCAATTTGTGAATAACTAAAATCCTCATGCGGACTATATGGAGAAAAACAAATCGAATCTGTTACCCGGCTGAACATGGTTCCCGGTTCCTTATTCCTTATTCGGAAAATTTAAACTCTGGGCTATATCTTCTATAATTTTCGAAGGGCGGAATTCAAACATATCTCAAAAGGAAGCTATATGTATAGGCTTTCTATTGAACCTATTATCAACTTGCAACGAACCTAAGAACCGTCTCTAATAGAACCGAAATAGTAGAAAAATAGTATTTCCTCAGTTAAAACATCCACAATTGTTGCTATATTGTCTATATAGTTATAGCGGCAGAGATGAGATACATGCCATATAGAAGCTATATGTATAGGCTTTCCATTGCACCTATTATCAACTTGCAACAAACCTAAGAACCGCCTCTAATAGAACCGAAATAGTAAAATAATGGCATTTCCTCAGTTAAAACATCAACAATTGTTGCTATATTGTCTATATGCTTATAGCGCCAGAGATGAGATACATGATATATAAAAGCTATATGTATAGGCTTTCAATTGAACCTATTATCAACTTGCAACGAACCTAAGAAACGCCTTTAATAGAACCGAAATAGTAAACAAATGGCATTTCCTCAGTTAAAACATCCAACATTATTGCTATATTGTCTATATGCTTATAGCGGCAGAGGTGAGATACATGACATATATAAACTATATGTATAGGCTATCCATTGAACCTATTATCAACTTGCAACGAACCTAAGAACCGCCTCTAATAGAATCGAAATAGTAAACAAATTGGCATTTCCTAAAACATCCAAAATTGTTGCTATATATTGTCTATATAGGCCTACTTATAGCGGCAGAGATGTGATACATGCCATGTAAAATCTATATGTATAGGCTTTCCATTGAACCTATTATCAACTTGCAACGAACCTAAGAACCTCCTCTAATAGAACCGAAATAGTAAGAAATGGCATTTCGTCAGTTAAAACATCCAAAAGTGTTGCTATATTGTCTATATATGCTTAGAGCGGCAGAGATGAGATAAATGCCATATAGAAGCTATATGTATAGGCTTTCCATTGAACCTATTATCAACTTTCAACGAACCTAAGAACCGCCTCTAATAGAACCAAAATAGTGAACAAATGTAATTTCCTCAGTAAAATCATCCAAAATTAATGCTATTTTGTCTATATGATTATAGCGGCAGAGATGAGATACATGCCATATAGAAGCTGTATGTATAGGCATTCCATTGAACCTATTATCAACTTGCAACGAACCTAAGAACCTCTTCTAATAGAACCGAAATAGTAACAAAATGGCATTTCCTCAGTTAAAACATCCAAAAATTTTGCTATATTGTCTATATATGCTTATAGCGGCAGATATGAGATACATGCCATATATAAACTATATGTATAGGCATCCATTGTAGCTATTATCAACTTGCAACGAACCTAAGAACCGCCTCTAATTTAACCGAAATAATATATAAATGACATTTCCTCAGTTAAAACATCCAAATTCTTTTCTATATTGTCTATATGCTATTAGCGGCAGAGGTGAGATACATGACATATAGAAGCTATATGTATAGGCTTTCCATTGAACCTATTATAAATTTGCAGCGAACCTAAGAACCACCTCTAATAGAACCGAAATAATAAAACAATGGCATTTCCTAAGTTAAAATATCCAAAATAGTTGCTACTGTATATTGTCTATATGCTTATAGCGGCAGAGCTGAAATATATGCCATATAGAAGCTATATGTATAGGCTTTCCATTGAACCTATTATCAACTTGCAACGAACCTAAGAACCTCTTCTAATAGAACCGAAATAGTAAGTAAATGTCATTTCCTGAGTTAAAACATCCAAAATTGATGCTATATTGTCTATATACTTATAGCGGCAGAGATGAGATACAATCCATATAGAAGCTATATGTATAGGCTTTCCATTGAACCTATTGTCAACTTGCAACGAACCTAAGAACCGCCTCTAATAGAACCGACATTGTAAATAAATGGCATTTCCTCAGTTAAAACATCCACAGTTGTTGCTATATTGTCTATATGCTTATAGCGGCAGAGATGAGATACATGCCATATAGAAGCTATATGTATAGGCTTTCCATTGAACCTATTATCAACTTGCAACGAACCTAAGAACCGCCTCTAATAAAACCGAAATAGTACAAAAATGGCATTTCCTCAGATAAAACATCCACAATTGTTGCTATATATTGTCTATATACTTATAGCGGCATAGATGAGATACATGCCATATAGAAGCTATATGTATAGACTTTCCATTGAACCTAATATCAACTTGCAACGAACCTAGGAACCGCCTCTAATAGAGCCGAAATAGTAAAAAAATGCATTTCCTCAGTAAAACATCCAAAAGTGTTGCAATATTGTCTATATGCTTAGAGCGGCAGAGATGAGATGCTTGCCATATAGAAGCTAAATGTATAGGCTTTCCATTGAACCTATTATCAACTTTCAACGAACCTAAGAACCGTCTCTAATAGAACCGAAATAGTATACAAATGGCATTTCCTCAGTTAAAACATCCAACATTATTGCTATATTGTCTATATTCTTATAGCGGCAGAGATGAGATACTTGCCATATAGAAGCTATATGTATAGGCTTTCCATTGAACCTAGAATCAACATGCAATGAACCTAAGAACCGCCTCTAATAGAACCGAAATAGTGAACAAATATAATTTCCTCAGTAAACGCATCCAAAATTAATGCTATATTGTCTATATGATTATAGCGGCAGAGATGAAATACATGCCATAGAGAAGCCATATGTATAGGCTAACCATTGAATCTAGTATCAATCTGCAACCAACCTAGGAACCACCTCTAATAGAACCGCAATTTATAAAAAAATGCATTTCCTCAGTTAAAACATCCAAAATTGTCACTATATTGTCTATATGCTTATGGCGGCATATATGAGATACATGCCATATAGAAGCTATATGTATAGGCTTTCCATTGATCCTATTATCAACTTGCAACGAACCTAAGAACCGCTTCTAATAGAACCGAAATAGTGAACAAATGTAATTTCCTCAGTTAAAACATCTAAAATTTATGTTATATTGTCTATATGCTTATAGTGGCAGATATTAGATACATGCCATAGAGAAACCATATGTATAGGCTATCCATTGAACCTAGTATCAATTTGCAATGAATCTAAGAACCGCTTCTAAAGGCGCGGTTACACATGCCCGAGTTGCCCGAATCGGTGACAAAAGTTGCTCCGTGGAGCAACTTTTGCGCCCCAAGCAACTTTTTCGGGACCCATTTGTCACCCGAATAGGGCAACTTTTGCGTCCCGAACGTACGGGACGCATCGCCTGTTGCGGCAACTATAATTATGGGTTGCATGCAATAGTAGTGTAATGCCCTCGAAAATGTCCCGCACCCACAATAATACTAACCCGAGTTGACGTCAGGTATAGCGTAAAATAGTCGTAGATGGTAAGTCCAATAAACTCATCACGTGATAACACCACGAGACTATCACCTGGTTCTTAAAAATCGGACTAAGGTTGCTATACTTTTGTACGTCCGTGGTAGTACAGTGGGTTAGCGCGCGGGCCTGGTGGTGATGGTTGGGTCACTAACCAGGGTTCGAACCCCACCCAAGGCATCTCAAAACCTGTGGGTTTTTAGGGGGGTTAAATTCCCTTCAGAGGTTCGTACTCCGCGCCAGGTACCAGGAAAAGTTGATCCTAAAGGTAGCCTGGGGATATTTCAGGAGACCATGAATTCCCTTCACACCCAGCATAACATTGGCGGCAGCGGTGGTTCTTGATTCGGATAAAAGGTTGCATTACATTGCAAGTTTGGAAAAGCTAGAACACGAGAACATCATGGCGCAACCTACCCACACTTCCATCCCAAATTATGATGAAACAAATTATGGGATCGAAGTATTCATGGACGTAGTGAAACTCTTACTTGACGTTACTTATACCACGGACGCACAAAAAATAGACGTAACATTACCACACCTGGGAAAAGCCGTTTCCCTGGTGGCCTATCAAGTGCACTCTGACCTCACCTGGAACGATTTTCGCACAATAGTGATAGAAGCCATTAAACCTTCGTTGGGCGTTTTCGTGGCCCACACCCGTATCTTAGACACAAAATTCGAAGGCGATCTAGATACCACAGTGAGTAACCTTGCCCAACACATACAAAATTCTTTCCCCACGTTGACCAAAATCCAACAAGAACAGCAAATTCTGGTCAACCTTGTGTCGATATTGCCCTCAGCAGTAAAAAACCATTTCCGGGTGCACGATTTCGTCGGATACAAAAAATACCTCATCACGATCCGACGTATTTTGGCCGTGCGCACAGAAGCGCCCACCCAAATCGCTGCAATCAAGAGGTTTCCCACGCACCCGCAGCAAACCAACCACCAAAACCCCAACAATGCCTACCCAGCCTCATCTTTCAACAACAGACCCACCTACCCTTCCGGCAAGCCCCAACCCAGTAGACCCCGGTTCCAACCGTCCCAGCCACGCAGAATCTTCAACCGGAACAGCAACTACAACACCTACCAAAGTAAAAACCCTACCTTAGTCATTATCAACCCCTATGATTTCCCTGCCTGTAATGCTCAGTGTGCCCTCCACCAAATTCGTGACTCTGCCAAACCTCGCCCCTCTACTCCTCGCATTTCTGTAAATGAAGAGGAGTGGGGACAAGAGGAAGAAATTGCCCCCCATACCATGACCTCAGACGATACCGAGGAAATCCTGGAAGAGGTAGATACCGACCCCCAGGATTTTTAAAGTATCCCCCGCCCACGATGGGCTCGGCGGGGGACGCCATAACTAGTCGCACTGCCCCCATTTATTACATGGCCAAAATCAAGGACATTCCTGTCCGCTTGCTAATCGACACGGGAGCTGCCAAGTCATGTTTGTTCAAATCTTACTATGAAAACATCCCCGACGATTTGGCCCTTTGTTAAACACCAAAACAGAACTCATCTCAGCTGCTGATACTTACTTAAATCTCCTAGGAGACACTTTACCCCTATCAGTAACCACTCCTGGCCCCCATGCTCGTTGTTATCACACATTTACAGTATTTTCCTCCAACTGTAAACATTATGATGGTTTCCTTGGACTTGACCTCCTTCAAAAACTAGAGGCCCAGATTGACTGCGGCCAAAGGCTGATCTCATTCAAAAACAAATTCCAGCCCAAAGCCTCTGACAAACCAATCACGCAGAAACCCATTCCCAAAAAGAAAAAACAACCTCCCCCTCAACAAAACCTGATTCAGGATTACCAAGATGCAGCTAGCACTAAGGTGACTCCTAAAACCTCCCCTTGCCCCGAGATCTCTCAAAACCTCACTCAATTCAGTAAAAAAATGCCTCAACAAACGAAAGAAGACAAGTCCAAGCAACTCCCCCTCGGTAATCCCCTCAATTCTCGTAACTCTGTCCAGAATAAATCCTCCCATGTTTTCAGGACAGACTCTGATATATGTAACCCTAATTCTATCCAATGTTTATGTACACATGTTTCCAGAGAAAATGCCGACCGATGTACCCAACAATGTTTCCCCCATGCCCCCAGAAATGTTAACAACCCCAAATCAATACACCAGTCCTACACCAATAACCCATGTTCTACACCTAACTTTTTCCCCACCAACCCTCCGCAGTCCCCCCCCCAAATCCCGTTTTCTAACTCGCTCACCTCGCACCCTTCTGAACCGCCCGCACGCGCCGGTAATCCCCCCCTCACGCGTGCCGACCGAGGGACACAACCATGTTCCCACCATGCCCCCAGAAATGCCCAGCTATTCCACCACCCCCCCAATCCCCCTTGTGACAGTTTTTCGTCAGTAGCTCCCTTCCACCCCCCCACAATTCACACCCCTAATAAACTTCAAAACCCCACACTTGACTCACCCCCTCATGACAGACAAACCCACCAACCCCAGATAACCTCTAAACAAACCGTTACTGCCACCGACAACGCCCCCCCCACCACCAACCCTCCAACAAATCCCGTTTTCTAACCCCCTCACACCGCGCCCCACTGATCCTCTCACACGCGCCGTTAATCCCCCCTCACGCGTGACCCCCACCAAAGTGACCTTGCCCCCCCTTATAAGTACCAAGCACCTGCTCGCCAGTCAATCCCCCACCATCATTAGCCCAGCGGTAGTTTAGGATAAATGACAAATTCCCCCCCACCATCAAAAATGGGTGAACCTGCGGCCCATACCCCAAACTCACATGGTATTTTCCCCCACTAACACATCCCCCAACCCCCATCGCTGCCTCTTACAACCCGCCATCATTCCCGCTCGTATCAACCACATTCTCGTGGCTAATATCTCAGAGGAACCCCTGACATTACCGAAAGGTCTCATTATAGGAGACCTCGAAACTTTCGATGACCTCCCCATACATTGTAACGACACCCCTACCAGCCTCCAATTGCCCCCTCTTCCTGAGACACTATCTGACCACCAAAAGAACGGCATGTACGACCTACTGCTGGAATTCAGTGACGTCTTTGCCCAACAACCCACCGAAATCGGACAGACGGATGTAGAACAACACATCATTAACACCATAGGCCCCCCCATACGACAACCATCCCGTAGAAAGAACCCCATACAACGTCAGGAAGAGGAACGCCAAGTCCAGGAAATGTTAGAGGCCGGGATTGCCACCCCGTCCATTAGCCCCTGGTCTTCCCCTGTTGTCTTAGTCAAAAAGAAAGATGGGACAACCCGTTTTTGCGTCGATTACAGGAGGTTAAATGACATAACCATTAAAGACGCTACGCCCTTACCCCGAATAGACGATTCTCTTGACTCCCTATACGGATCCAAATGGTTCACTACCCTCGACTTGCAAGCAGGGTATTGGCAAGTGCCTATCAAGGCCGAGGACCAAAAGAAAACAGCATTTTCCACTAGTGGTGGCCATCACTATGAATTTAACGTCCTACCTTTTGGCCTCTGTAACGGACCCGCCACTTTCTCCCGATTGATGGAAACGGTATTACATGGCCTAACCTGGGAAACCTGCCTAGCCTATCTGGACGATATTATTGTGTACTCTCCAACCTGGGAAGAACACCTCCTCAGGTTGAGCCAAGTCCTGCAAAGAATCCGAGCCGCCGGGTTGAAATTAAAACCCTCAAAGTGCGTGATTGCCCGGAATAAGGTAGATTTTCTCGGACACGTGATATCTGAACATGGTATTGCGCCAGACCCAAAGAAACTTCAAGCCATACAAAACCAAACCCCACCCACCACGGTTAAAGGAATACGTTCGTTTCTAGGTTTAGCCAGGTACTACAGACGTTTCGTCCCCCACTTTGCCACCATAGCCAGACCCCTCCACCAACTTACCCATAAAGACACCCCGTTCGCCTGGACACCTGAAAGAGACCTCGCGTTTAACACTTTGAAGCAAAAGCTAATCCAAGCCCCTATTGTCGTTTTCCCTGACTACCAGAAACCTTTCCGTCTTTATACCGACGTATCTCTGTACGCCATAGGTGCAGTATTAGCTCAATTCAGAGATGGAAAGGAACATGTGATAGCGTATGCCAGCTACACACTCATCCCACCCCAACAGAATTACGCAGCCACCAAGAGAGAGTGCTTAGCGATCATTTGGGCACTCAGCCACTTCCGGTCATTTGTGTTGGGTGCAAAACTCAAAATAATTACCGACCATCAATCTTTACAATGGCTGCGTAGGTGCGAAACCAACTCCGCCATTATGGTACGTTGGAGAGAGACACTAGAGGACTACGACTTTACAATACAATATCGTCCCGGCAAACTCCATACTAATGCAGACGCCCTGTCACGTTTGCCAGTACCAAAAGACCCCCCCACCAACCTAGCCGCCTTACAAAACACTCAATTGGTATCTACCCCCACCTCCCGACAGAATGCCCCCCCAGCCCCCTCCCTAATTCAATCTTGGGAAGCACGAATCAGACCCCCCTGGATACCGTTAAACGTCTTCAGGAGACTGACTCGCTGGGGAGATCAACTTGCCACAGACACTGGTCACATAATCTTGGACCCCACCATAGCCCACGACTACATGATTGCCATCCACGAGGGAAACGGCATACACCTTGGACAAAAGAAAATGTTAAAGATCTTCACAGACCAATACTGGACCCCCAACCCCTCCAAAATTGCACAACGAGTGACAGAATCCTGCAAACCGTGTTTATTGGGAAAGGATAGATCACGCACCCCAGGCCCAGCTGGTACCATTTCTGCCAACAAAACCGTTCCAAGTCCTATCCCTCGACATCATGGGCCCGTTCCCTTCTTACGCTGGCAACCGCTATATCGTCACATTTGTAGACGTATATTCAAAATTTCTAATAGCCTGCCCAGTTAAAGACCACACAGCCACCACAGTCGCCACACTGCTTGCCACCGAAGTGTTCTCTATATTCGGCCTTCCCCTTGCTCTTCTATCGGACAATGCCCCCGAGTTTAGTGGACACGTTTGGCAACAATTCACCCAACAATGCGGTATCAAGATTAAACACTCATCCCCGTACTGGCCTCAAGGAAATGCTATCTGCGAACGCAGCCATCGCACCATCAACAACCAGTTACGTACAAGAATGATTGCTCTTAATACCTCAGACTGGCCATCACAACTAAAGATGATACAGTGGGGTATGAACACCTGTCCTCGGGAAGACGGTATTTCCCCTCATGAACGTGTTTACGGTGTACCCCCCTGTTACTGTCATTCCACCACCACGCTCACCTTCCCTCCACCACCTCCACAATTGACCCATTGCAACATCTGCAAAACACCCTCCATACCGCCCAGATCTGTCAAGACACCAAAACTGATAACATCGATGACAAAAACCCTTTCGCCATCCATGACACCGTAATGGTAGCCAACCTCCCTATCACCAACAAGTTAGGCCCTCGCTATGTCGGACCCTACACCGTAATACAAGTCCCAAATGCCTTTCAAGTCACCATCGACTATCACGGCGTAACTCGCACGCTCCGAACTAGATTCGTCCGAGCGTTTAAACCTCTAAAGCCACAAGACATTACCCCACCCCACACGTCCGACCCTAAATTAAACACCCCTACTCACCCCCTCACTCAGGCTACGAATATTCCCATACAAACCCCTAAGGACCTAAGCCCTCCAGCACCGAACCGACAAATCTTTTCTCACCATACCCCCCCAACTAACCCCCACAAACCCCAAGCCCCCAATATCACACCCAGCATTTCATTGGTGGCAGCTAGGGAACGTGACCAGGTAGCTACGTGGAGCACCCGTCACGCGAACCCTATACCAACAATATTGAGATTGCTGAGGTAATACAGCTACGATACCTTACAACCTTAAAATAGGCTAGGGACTAGCCCAGTTAAAGAAGGATGTAATGTAATTCCCTCGAAAATGTCCCGCACCCACAATAATACTAACCCGAGTTGACGTCAGGTATAGCGTAAACTAGTCGTAGATGGTAAGTCCAATAAACTCATCATGTGAAAACACCACGAGACTATCACCTGGTTCTTAAAAATCGGACTAAGGTTGCTATACTTTTGTACGTCCGTGGTAGTACAGTGGGTTAGCGCGCGGGCCTGGTGGTGATGGTTGGGTCACTAACCAGGGTTCGAACCCCACCCAAGGCATCTCAAAACCTGTGGATTTTTATGGGGGTTAAATTCCCTTCAGAGGTTCGTACCCCGCGCCAGGTACCAGGAAAAGTTGATCCTAAAGGTAGCCTGGGGATATTTCAGGAGACTATGAATTCCCTTCACACCCAGCATTTCAAGTAGTAATGTGATAACTATATATATGATGTGCAAGCATTAATATACTATAATAATGCTCAATCCTTAAATATATATGTCATCACAGTATAATATTCAATGGATTGGGATGAGAGAAAACGGTTTAATCAAGAAGTAGGCTACGGTATGAATGCGAAATTTCAAGTTTGTACAAATAGCCTACAATAGCTTTAGGCAAGAATGGGAAGAATATTCTCTCAAGGGATTAAATGTATCATATATCGGTTATCATAATCAACTTACAATTATAATTTGCAGCAGTAAACGATTTGTTATAACTAAATATGAATAATAGCTTCGTTACTGCAATGGTTAGCCTAATACTTCCTTCAGTATTACAAATTATGTATTCTGTATGTTTTGTAATCTTGATTAAATACCGTATTTATGCATTATAGGTTCGGTTAATGCGACGTGCTAAATAGTAGGCTACTCTTTACATAACTTAGTAGCCTACATGTACAGTATACGGTAATAGTGTTTGGCGTGAATTGGTAGGCTATGTCGTGGACATATATTCCATATGTAGCGTATAGCCTAAATAGGCCTATATATATATATATATATAATCCATATACAGTAGGCTATATTAATATAATTTCGAAATGAAAACGAAAGAGTGTAGGCTACGGGAGATAGTGCTACGAGCAACTCTCTTCCTGCATGTGTAACCACTTGTTTTGGGGTCTCAGAAAAGTTGCCCGTAGCGGTGACAAAAGTTGCTTGGGTGGCAAAAATTCGCGCATGTGTAACCGCCCCTTAATAGAACCGAAATTGTAAAACATCCACAATTGTTGCTATATTATCTATATGCTTATAGCGGCAGAGGTGAGATACCTGCTATATAGAAGCTATATGTATAGGCATTCCATTGAACCCTTAATCAACTTGCAACGAACCTAAGAACCTCCTCTAATTGAACCGAAATTGTAACAAAATGGCATTTCCTCAGTTAAAACATCCAAAATTGTTGCTATATTGTCTATATGCTTATAGCGACAGATATGAGATACATGCCATATAGAAGCTATATGTATATAGGCATTCCATTGAACCTATTATCAACGCAACGAGCCTAAGACCGCCTCTAATTGAACCGAAATAATATTTAAATTACATTTCCTCAGTTAAAACATCCAAAATCTTTGCTATATTGTCTATATGCTTTTAGCGGCAGAGGTAAGATACATGACATATAGAAGCTATATGTATAGGCTTTCCATTGCACCAATTATATACTTGCAGCGAACTTATAAGAACCACCTCTAATAGAATCGAAATAATAAAACAATGGCATTTCTTAAGTTAAAATATCCAAAATAGTTGCTACTGTATATTGTCTATATGCTTATAGTGGCAGAGCTGAGATATATGCCATATAGAACCTATATGTATAGGTTTTCCATTGAACCTATTAGTAACTTGCAACGAACCTAAGAACCTCTTCTAATAGAACCGAAATAGTAAATAAATGTAATTTCCTGAGTTAAAACATCCAAAATTGATGCTATATTGTCTATATGCTTATAGCGGCAAAGATGAGATACAATCCATATAGAAGCTATATGTATAGGCTTTCCATTGAACCTATCAACTTGCAACGAACCTAAGAACCGCCTCTAATAGAACCGACATTGTAAATAAATGGCATTTCCTCAGTTAAAACATCCACAGTTGTTGCTATATTGTCTATATGCTTATTGCGGCAGAGATGAGATACATGACATATAGAAGCTATATGTATAGGCTTTCCATTGAACCTAATATCAACTTGCAACGAACCTAAGAACCGCCTCTAATAGAGCCGATCGAAATAGTAAAAAAAATGCATTTCCTCAGTTAAAACATCCAAAAGGGTTGCTATATTGTCTATATGCTTAGAGCGGCAGAGATTAGATACATGCCATATAGAAGCTATATGTATAGGCTTTCCATTGAACCTATTATCAACTTACAACGAACATAAGAACCGCCTCTAATAGAACCGAAATAGTAACAAAATGGCATTTCCTCATATGCAGTTAAAACATCCAAAATAGTTGCTATAGTTTATATGCTTATAGCGGCAGATATGAGATACATGCCATATAGAAGCTATATATATAGGATTTCCATTGAACCTATTATCAACTTACAACGAACCTAGGAACTGCCTCTAATAGAACCGAAAATGTAAAGAAATTTAATTAATTCCTCAGTTAAAACATCCAAAATTTTTGCTATATTGTCTATATGCTTGAAGCAGCGGAGATGAGATACATGCCATGTAGAAGCTATATGTATAGGCTTTTCATTGAACCTATTATCAACTTGTAGCGAACCAAAGAACCGCCTCTAATAGAACCGAAATAGTAAAACAATTGCATTTCCTCAGTCAAAACATCTACAATTGTTGGTAGATTGTCTATATGCTTATAGCGGCAGAGGTGAGATACATGACATATAGAAGCTATAGCCTACGTTTTGGCTTTCCATTGAACCTATTATCAACTTGCAACGAACCTAAGAACCGCCTCTAATAGAACCGAAATAGTAAAAAAAATGCATTTCCTCAGTCAAAACATCCACAATTGTTGCTATATTGTCTATATAGGCTACTTATAGCGGCAGAGATGAGATGTATGCTATATAAAAGCTATATGTATAGGATTTCCATTGAACCTATTATCAACTTGCAACGAACCTAAGAACCGCCTCTAATAATAGAACCGAAATCGTAAACAAATGGCATTTCCCCTGTTAAAACATCAACATTTGTTGATATATTCTCCATGTGCTTATAGCGGCAGAGGTGAGATACATGCCATATAGAACCTATATGTATAGGCTTTTCATTGAACCTATTATCAACTAGCAGCGAACCTAAGAACCGCCTCTAATAGAACCGAAATATTAAAGAAATGGCATTTCCTCAGTTAAAACATTCAAAATTTTTGCTATATTGTCTATATGCTTATTGCGGCAGAGATGAGATACATGCCATATAGAAGCTAAATGTATAGACTTTCCATTGAACCTATTATCAACTTGCAACTAACCTAAGAACCGCCTCTAATAGAACCGAAATAGTACAAAAATTGCATTTCCTCAGTTAAAACATCCAAAATTGTTGCTATATTGTCTATATGCTTATTGCGGCAGATATGAGATACATGTCAAATAGAAGCTATATGTATAGGCTTTCCATTGAACTTATTAACTTGCAACGAACCTAAGAACCGCCTCTAGTAGAACCAAAATATTAAATAATATTAAATAATGTAAGTATTGTTTTATCTCTTCGTTTCCTTCTTTCTTGAATAGTAAATCTCCTATAAGTTTTTCAGTGTCTTGGACATATGGCCTGTGTAATCTTGTTATTTTTACCCTAATTTCATTATATTCTTCACATTCCAGGATAAAATGCTCTAAGTTTTCTGTATCTTTTTCACACAGTCTGCATTTTGTATCCTTTTTTGTTTTTTTATCTTTTTCGGTCTCCGTTCCACCTCCATGTTCTCGACCAGTGGATGATTCGAGTAATAATAATTTCGATTATTTGTATTATTATCTTGTTTACGTACTAAAAATTAATATGATTTTTGGCAGTAATGGTAACTGTCAGGAAATGAATATCATATAATGAAAATAAGTTACAAACATAAAGATGTGTCGGATATAAGGATTTAAAACCGAATTACCCATGAGCCGTAGTGGTATCACTTGGCACTTGCAGCAGCTGGGGCGGCCTAGGAGGAGGATGGACTTCGAATGGAAAGAAAAACGGAACAATGAAAGGGCCAAAGTTGAAGATTTATTCGGTTATGAAGGCTGCAAAGTGGGAAGAGGAACATATGGACACGTTTATAAAGCAAAGAGAAAAGATAGGTGAGATACAATGTGTTTAAGGTTATAGCCTACTGGTAAATTATACAAACCATCCTCAGCCTATGGCGGCTTACGGTTAGGCTACCTTACCTAGTGAGCCTAGTAAAGCAACAGTTAATTTGAGTCTACAAGCTTGATATATTTGAGAGGCAGTAGCCTACGCTGTGGATATTTGTCTGAAAGGCTCGGACCAATTTTATAATTAGGCTAATTAGGCTATAAATCTTAGGCCTAGGCCTAACTAGGATCATGAGTCAACTGTCAATATAAAGACCATAAAGTTTATTTAGGCCTAGCCTAGCCTAATTAAATTGCTAAGCTAACAATTGGGTAAATCTGACTTTTTGGACCGACAGCGATTTCAGTAAGTTTTAAGAACATAAGAACATAAGAAAATGGGAGTCTGCAGAAAGCCGATTGGCCTAAGCAAGGCAGATCCCTGTCCCACACAACCCCAATTCATTACAAAGCCCAATTATAGGCTTCACACTCTAATACCCTGAGGATCATCTTACCAAAACGGTTAGAGATTAACGCAGGATTATGGAGGTCTGCAGAGCGCTGATTGGCCCAACCCGGCTGATCCCCCTTCGGCCTTCACACCCAACCCTTCTCGTCCATATGCTTATCCAATTTTATCTTAAAGCTCCCTACAGTTTTAGATCCCACTATAGCACTTGGTAGTCCATTCCACCCGTCTACAACTCTGTTACCAAACCAATACTTGCCTATATCTTTTCTGAAACTAAATTTATCTAATTTGAAACCATTGGTACGAGTTCTTTCGCTATCACTGAGCTTTAGTACATTTGCCATGTCCCCTTTGTTAATCCCACTAACCCACTTGAACACCTCTATCATATCCCCTCTAACTCTGCGTCTCTCTAACGAATGTAAACCTAATTTCTTCAACCTTTCTTCATACGAAAGATTTCTAATATTATGGATCATTTTTGTCATTCTACGCTGTACTCTCTCCAATGAATCTATGTCCATTCTGTAATAAGGACACCAAAATTGGACAGCATAATCCATATGGGGTCTCACTAATGACAAGTAAAGTTTTAAGATAACATCAGCAGTTCTGTTACTCACACTCCTAGAGATGAACCCGAGAATCCTGTTTGCCTTATTACGAACGCTTATACACTGTTTTCTAGGCTTCAAATCATTGCTAACAAACACACCTAGATCTTTCTCGCAGTCTGAATTTTTTAATTCTAAATTAGCTAGTTTATATTTAACATTTGTTTGCATCTTCCCTATCTTTAATACCTTGCATTTGTCAATGTTAAACTTCATCTGCCAATTTACTGACCATTCATGTAAGGTATCTAGATCCCTTTGGAGGCACTCTATATCGCTATCTGAATCAATTGATCTCCCTATTTTAGTATCGTCTGCGAATTTACTTATCCTACTAGTTATACCTAAATCTAGGTCATTTATGTATATAAGAAACAACAGGGGACCTAATACCGATCCCTGGGGGACACCACTTTTGACTGCTCCCCATTCTGACTTGGTACCATTTATGCTGACTCTCTGCTTCCTACCAATTAGCCATGACCTAATCCATCCTAACAACGCCCCACCTATTCCATGTGCCTCAACCTTTCTCATCAATCTCTCATGAGGGACTCTGTCGAAAGCTTTACTGAAATCTAAATATATAATATCATATGACTTGTCATTATCTACTGCTTCATATACCTCTGAGAAAAAACTAAGCAAATTAGTAAGGCAAGACCGTCCCTGAGTGAATCCATGCTGAGAAGAATTGATTAAGTTAAATGTTTCTAAGTGGTTTCTCATTTTCCTAGCAATAATTGACTCTAGTAGTTTTCCTATGATTGTATTTTTTAATTTTTCCTTCAGATATAGGCTAGGCCTAGTGTTGTTTTATACTGAAGATGAGCTGAAATGAGTATTTACCCATTATCCAATAATCTAAAAGCACGCCCCCCACTAGTGGGGAGGGCTATGAAGTTCAGGGAAAATGAGGGGTTAAAAGCGTAAAAATACAATAATATAGCGTTTTGTATCAAAACTTGGCTCGGGTTTTCCCAAATTGCAAACCCATAAAACCCAATTTTGTGAATACCCGAGCCAACTTTTGACGAAAGCTGGCTCGGAATTCACGGGGTGGAGTGGGTAGCCTAATATCTTATGTTATAAAAATAGTCAACTTTGGGAAGACATTAGCCTAACCTAACAACCTTACCTAACCTATTCTAGTATAATGGGTGGGGGCTGCCGCCCCACACCCCCGCTGGTTGGGTTAGGTTTTTTTTTTTTTTTTTTTTTTTAATTTGCTAGTCTAGGCCTATTAGCCTAACCGGTAAACCTGACTTTTTAAACCAACAGCGATTTCAGTAAGTTTTATTTTGTTTTTTGTAATTTTTCCTTCAGATATAGGCCTAGGACCTAGCCTAGTGTAGTTTTATACTGAAGATGAGCGGAAATGAGTATTTACCCATTATCCAACAATCTAAAAACACGCCCCCCACTAGTGGGGAGGGCTATGAAGTTCAGGGAAAATGAGGGGTTAAAAGGATAAAAATACAATAATATAGCCTAGCGTTTTGTATCAAAACTTGGCTCGGGTTTTCCCAAATTGCAAACCCATAGCCTACAACCCAATTTTGTGAATACCCGAGCCAACTTTTGACGAAAGCTGGCTCGGATTTCACGGGGTGGACTGGGTAGCATAATATTTCATGTTATAAAAATAGTCAACTTTGGGAAGACATTAGCTAACCCAACAACCTTACCTAACCTATCCTAGTATTATAGGTGGGGGCTGCCGCCCCCACACCCTCGCTGGTTGGGTTAGATTTTTTTTTTTTTTTTTTTTTTTTTTTTAAATAATGTTCTAGGCTATTAGCCTAACCTAACAACCTTACCTAACCTAACCTAGTATATGGGTGGGGGCTGCTGCCCCCACACCCCCGCTGGTTGTTTTTTTTTTTTATTTTTTTTTTTTTTTTTTTTTTTTTTAATGTGCTATTAGCCTAACTTAATAACCTAACCTAACCTAGTATATGGGTGGGGGCTGCCGCCCCCACACCCCCGCTGGTTGGGTACTGGCTGAAAAACTTATTGTTTTACAGTAGCCTAGGCCTATACATGTATTTTAGCATTTTATTTTTCTCCCTTATAATACATTTCAGCTCTTAATGCCACATATAGCAATGATGTATATGCTCTACCGGACCTATTAGGCCTAAACAGATCGATGGGCTAACTGTCGGACCAGCAAGATAGACAAGGTAGGATACAGTATGTATGAAGCGATGGAGGAAGTGAGTGCAGAAAAGGATATAGGAGTAGTGATAGACAATAAGTTAAATTTCTCAGAACATTTAGCGGAAAAGATAAACAAAGCCAATAGAATTGTAGGGCTGATAAGGAGGACATTTGTGTCACTTGACAAAGAAATCTTCAGGAATCTCTATACAGCGCTGGTTAGGCCGCACCTGGAATATGCGAACCATATGGTAAAGGATATAGAAGCAGTGGAGAAAGTGCAGAGGAGAGCTAGCAAGCTGGTACCTACGTTGAAGAACGCGGGCTATGAGCAGAGGTTGAGGACACTGGGGCTTCCGACACTGGCATATAGGAGAAAGAGAGGGGATATGATAGAGACTTTTAAGATAGTGTCAGGAAAGTACGATGAGGATGTGTGTGAAGGTATCTTCTTGATGCGGGAGGGAACAAGAACGAGAGGACACTCTAAGAAAATTTACAAAGAAAGAAATAGGCTTGAGAAGGCAGAGAACTCATTTTGTGATAGAGTGGTAAATGAGTGGAACGCACTGCCCCAGTATGTAGTCGATTCCGAATCAATAAGGGAGTTTGAAAGTAATCTTGATAAAGCATGGGGAAGACAAGATTTGAAGTTTGATTATAAAACAAAAATACAGAATAGTAAAAATGTTGCGTCTGCTACCGCCGCCGCCAACACCGTGAACGACCGCAGCAGTGCAAGTACTGGTACTGAGCTGGATACACAGGCATAGTTTGCCTTTTTCCAGAGGATCTACTGTAAGAAACTGTAAGAAAACATCAGTATAACCGCCTAACCTAACAACCTTACCTAACCTAACCCTAATATATGGGTGGGGGCTGCCGCCCCCACACCCCCGCTGGTTGGGTACTGGCTGAAAAACATTGTTTTACAGTATACTGTATTTTAGCGTTTTTTTTTGTCTTTCTCCCTTATAACACATTTCAGCTCTTAATGACATATATATAGCAATGATGTATATGCTCTACCGGACCTATTAGGCCTAAAAATATCGATGGGCTAACTGTCGGTCCAAAACATCAGTATAACCAAACAAAATTTTTGCTTTTTATTATCAATTTTAGAGGTCTTTAACCCTCTCACCACGGAAGGGCTCTTGAACGCCCATAAAAAAGCATATAACAGGTACCCGGATGGTATCTTGAACGCCCAGTGGTTGAAAGCCTGTGAGCTTCGTGTGCGAGGCGTCGGTCCGACGCATGTAAACAACAGCCGGCTGGACCGTCGCCCCGCATCTCCGGCCACAAGAAGGAGAGCGTCGCTTGTTCGTGTGTGCCTGTATGTTGTTGTTAAGTATCGAAAAGTGGTGTAAAGTGGCTGTTTTGGCCATAAAGTTATCTCCAATGAAATCATCATCACAGCTCAACCAGTTGACTTAGAGAGCTCTACTTAATGCCATTCTACAGGTAAATAACACAGCTACGCTTGGGGATGCGCGGGAATGCGGGAAGCAGTCTGATTAACGAATATACGGTAGCCTAGCCTAGACATTTTTCGGCCAAAACACCCGGGTTTCGAGGAATATATATATAATACATAGCCGGGGCTGGAGGGTTAACCCTTGTCTAGTGGGGTGTTTTGGGCTCATTTGGGCATATTCAGGCCCTCCTGAATGATCAATCAACTATCTGCATGAAAAGAAATGTATTCAGCAAAAAACTAGGCGCTAAAAGCTTCAAAATGAGACCAGAACGAGCTACGTAGCACTCGTGGTTCTCTTGCAGTGGTGCCACGAACATGGGAGTTTAGCGTATAGCGGTATACAGTATTTGGTTTAATTCTAGTTTCGCTTTCACAGCATACTCATCAATTTCTATGGCTACTTTAGAGTTGTCATATACCATACTTAATTCCTATATATGTCCAAAGCGGCGGAAATGCATTATAAGGAATTATAGCTACTGTAAAAAAAAAAAAAAAAAAAAAAAAAAAAAAAAAAAAAACTCCCCATATGCGGCACCATAGCTATTACATAATACTAGGTTAGGTTAGGTTAGGCTAATGTCGTTAATGTAGTCTATTATCATTATATTACGTTTTTTACCCAGCAATTTCCCTGATCTTCATAGTTGGTCGGGAAGCTATGCCTTTACAACGGCGCCTCCCTTTTGTCGCTGTGTACGTGAAACTAGAATTTTACCGTATATTTTTCCCAGCTATGCTCACTACTGGCTACACTGCCGGCCTCTCGAGAACACAGGGAACATGGGTTAATGGGCGGCGGTAAGCCCTGGGAGTCGGCTGTCTGGCCCGCTGCGCTCCCGGCCATTTGCACTCGATTTTAACCCTTTAAAAGCCTTAATAATGCTCCTAACTTGCTGCAAATTGGTGCACGACTTAAGTCGAGCGCCGCCAATAAGGGGTTAAGGGTGTTTAAATGTGTGGTAGGCCTAATAGCCTAGTAGGAAATGCATATTTGCTCAGTAGGCTAGGCTATCCAACATAGAATAAAAAACAGAAAAATAAGCTTAGGCCTAGGCCTATTTGATTTGGCCATAGCCGTTTGACGTGGGATAGGCCTACATAATTTGTTGAAGGGGCCAGGGGGGGCTTACCCAGGACTTATTGAAATCCTCATATTTCAACAGAAGCGAGGCCGCTCAGGTAGGCGATATAGTCTAGGCTAGGGCCTATAAGAATAAAATATATTGTGTAAGAAAGCTATAGGCATAGGCCACGATATAACCGACGGCTGAATTTAATTACTGTACATAAACTTTATATTGTCCGAAATCCGAATCATGCACTCTCCTAACCTAGCCTATATAGGCTAGGGGTAAACATCTTGATTAGGCTTTAGCCACTTTTAAAGGTGTTTTTTTTTTGGTATTACTGACTTTTAGCACCAACAGTTTAACAGTTAGCTCATCGATCTATTTATGCTTAATTGATCTGGTAGAGCATATACATCATCACCATTGCTATATATGTCATTAACCTAAGAACGGCGAGCCTATGGTATTTAAAACGTCCCGCTGGGCGAAGGTATTATGGCATGGGTAAATCCCAACAAATTTTGTCATTTTACGATAAATATCGTTATTAGGCCTAGGCCTACTTATTCATATGCACCTATTTTACGTTTAATATGAAAATATTAATATGTAACAACAATAAAACAAGTGGGAATAGTAGCTTATTTGGGGGGTGAAAAAGACAAATTATTGCTGACCGTCCAGCCATGAGGTGAGAGGCGCGAGTCATACACCCTCCCCTCTCAGTCTCGGGGGGGGGGGGGGGACACATGTGGAGGAGTGATAGGAGGTATGGAGGGGAATTATCTCACTTAATCACACATTCCTTTGTTTTGAGTGCCAGTGGGATGATTTAAAAGGCTTTTTTTTAGGCCTTGGCTCATATGAGGACGCTCGCCCTCGTAGGGTTCAGACTCAATTGAGGACACTCGCCGTTCTTGGGTTAAGAGCAGAAATGTATTATATATAAGAAAACAAAAATACGCTCCCTATGTAAGGCACTGCCACTCCCATCATCAGTTGTTTGTCTAGATTGCATGCTATCTATAGGAGATTATTGACCTTTTTTTACAGTAGGTATGAGGCTTTTCCCCCCTCACCCCCCATGACTTATTGTCATTATCATATAACACCAGCAGGGGCAAATAACAGCAGTCAAATTAGACACAAATGTAACTGCGAGCAGCGAGCGTGCGACTATGTAAACAAAGCGGACGGTAGGCCTACGCCCGCTACCACAACTCTTACTAAAATTTGCTATGGGATGATTTATGTTTTTAAATTGTACTGTAGATAGATAGTTTTCTAGGATAAGGGGGCATCACACTGGGCCAAATTCTCGCCATTCTCCGATCTCCAGTCTCCGTTTCCGGTCAGTAGCGCCGGCAAATTCTATCACACACGCCAAGCGTCCTGGCTGCGTGAGTCTCCGACACAACAATAACAATGTCCGACCTTAGCCTATATTGTGCCGTTTCACCTATACTGTAATGAATAGTAATATGGATTTACATCTACAATTAGAATGCAATATGACTCAATCTACACGTTAGTGTAATTTTTTTTAAATTTGAAGCTCATATGAGGAAATTTATATTTTGAACTTCTCGGAGGTTTTCGAATGTTTTCGATTCATACCAATCGCCGTGGCGTAGGCTATAGAACAGTGGTTATTTAGCTGAAAGTGGTGTAGCTATGTTAGCATTAATTCACCTTGAAAATTGTTTATGTCTACCAGCAGCCCTTCTCACAATCAAAACACTTAATTTTGTAGCAAAATATATATTTCGATCGTTATATTGTGGTGTTTCACTTAAACTAGAATAATATGGATTGATATTGACAAACTTTGAGTAATAAGACCCAATCTATACGTTAATGTTGCTATGTTTTGCGTTTGAAGCTTATATAAGTAGCTATGAGGAAGTTTTTCGCAAAATATAGGCTATAGCCTGACGGAGCCCCTGTTGTTACCTCGGCACTAAGCGATCGTTTATATTGTGCTGTTTCACCAATAATTTAGAGTAATATGGATTTATATCGACAATTATACTGTACAGTATTTCAATATGACTCAATCTACAAGTTTGCGTTATTATTTTTTATATTTGGAGCATATATGAGGAAATATTTTGAACTTTTCGGAGGTTGTAGAAGGCCATAATCCTGTGTATGCGGGTAGACCTGTATTTATCTCAATAATTTGGTAATGTTACAATATATTTTTACATTTTACATTAATAAATAGTTCACTAATATACTAGGTTAGGCTAGGTTAAATATATTGTTCAATGATTCTTAGTAAATAGGCATCTGAACAACAGTTCCTCCTGCTGCACAACCGAATGTTTTTATTTCATACCAATCGCCGTGGCGTAGGTATAGGAAGTGGTTATTTAGCTGCAAGTGGTGTAGCTATTTTATCATTAATTCACTTAGTTTATGTCTATCCGCAGCCCTTCTCACAATCAAAACACACAATTATGTAGCAAAATATATATTTCGACGTTATATATCTGAGATGTCAATGAGATTAAATGCGAGCTGTAAAGAGGCTGACGATCTACCTCCGTCAAAAGATGGAGCTTCCTACCCAGTGCGGGAAGCATCCTAGCTCCGTCAAACGGTGAGATTTATGTCGGAGAATGGCGGTAGCTCCATTTTTTGCGGTAGAATGGCGAGAATTGGCCCAGTGTGATACCCCCTTTAGGTAGGCCTATCCAATTATATTTGCAGCCGTCATATTCTACATTCAACAATTCATTAAAGTGCTCTTTTCATCTCAACTTTTTCTTGCTTCTCCACTAGCACTCGCCCATTTTTATCTTTCACACCCTTATTCTTTCCTTTGTTACCCTCCCTAATTTTATTGACCACCTTCCAAAACAATTCTTACACTCCTCCACTTTAAGCGGCTCGCTTGGTGTAAGCGGCTCGCTTGGTGTAGTGACTAGCGTCTCGGACTTCCACCCAGAAGGCCCGGGTTCGCGCCCACGCTCGGCGCATTAAAGATTTTTCACAAGCACTGAGTCGTTACCATCCCTCATGAGCAAAGGGATGGGGTAGTAGTACAGGACCCCAATGGAAATACGCCTAATCGGCCTTATTGAGCTATCCTTAGGTAGCTTAGCATGCGCTAGCTTTAAGAACTATTATTATTATTATAAACATGACTATCTTCCAAATTCCTAATTTACTCTTCTCTTACTTTCGCTCACTACTCTCTTTACCGTTCTCTTTTTCTCCACATTTTCCTTTTGTGATTCTTTGCATCATCATTCCCTCTTCTACCCATCCATTCCCTGTATGCTTTATTTTTCTCTTCAACTACTTGTTCCACTTCCTCAATCCACCATGCTGGTCCTTTCACTCCCCTCCCACCCTTCTCCTAACCCTACATACCTCCTCACATGCTGTACAGCCTGTACATATCTCTTCCTTAAACAC
This sequence comes from Paralithodes platypus, assembly GCA_032716605.1. NCBI lineage: Eukaryota > Metazoa > Arthropoda > Malacostraca > Decapoda > Lithodidae > Paralithodes > Paralithodes platypus. Next base: position 55,951,408 of record CM064495.1, read on the forward strand.
ATTGCTCACATCTTTCATTCACTGCAAATTATATCTTATCAAATCATATCTACTACTCTTTTGAACTCCCCCGAAATCCCTCCTCCTGTAACTTTTCCACCATCTTTGCCAGTCCTCCTCCCTCATGCTTTGCTCTACCTCTCCTCATCCACTTCTTCTGTATTTTCATTTTTGCTACTACTGTACCTGTACAGTATCACGTAATGGTCTGACAGACATCCCCCCTTTACCCCAATACCTCAGTCTATACACCCTAGCATCTTTTGTTGGGTAATTACTGTATAGGGAAAAGGCTCACACTCTTATTTTTCATGTTTTTCCTTCAGATTTTGATAAATTAGTGGGTCACATTGGATTTTAGGTCACTTACGTGTTTTTTGTATTATAATCCTTTTTCTCATCAGTTCCTTCATTGATTAGTGTTTTAAGGTGTTTTTCCTTCCGGAAATTCATATTTACCCATTATTTTGCAATATTAAAACATGCCCCCTAAAACCATATTTTGTCATTACCCTAACCTAACAACCTAACCTAACCTGGGGATGCCGCCCCCAGACCCCCGCAGGGTTAGTACTGATATAGAATATGACAAAATACTAAAACTATGGTAAAAAACAAATATATATATTAGTTCTCAGCTGATCCAAGATGGACGCCATCACCCTTATTTAACCCACAAAGTCTACGGAAAAATAATTTAATATGCAGCGGCAAAGACATATATTACGGTGACTAATACTCTATGACAAAGCTATAGTATACATTTAGAACATTATATCCCTACGTGACCTAAAATCCAGTTTGTCCAATTAGTGTTTTCATGGTTTTAGTTATACTGTACAGTACAGTAATTCCAACGTGGGATACAAACCCGCAACCCCCTATGACTTATTGAATTCATCATCTATGTTGCCAGCGGGGGTTAAATATCAATTGTACTCCATAATGAAGACGTTTGTAAGCAGTGAGGACATCCGAGGGAGCTCTGAGAGTGATGGGACTTTTCAATTTTTGTATTAATATCGGGTTTTATAAATGTGATCAAAAATGTTCTCCCACAGTGGATTATACGTGAGTACGATACAGTATAAGGATTCCATAGACCCGCATTGTCCCTAATAAATTATTTATAATAAGGCGGCGAGCCTTTTCTAAATAATTTTCTTTCTTTGCACCGACATTACCCATTATGCCACCAGTTGGCCCTCTTGTGCTTAAACAAACACTTTAAATGTTTCATATAAACTGAATACCATTATGCAGTTATGCCATTTAGATTTATTATATTTATAAATATTTGGAAGTCTAATGTTCAATAGCCTCCTGTACTGGTACTTTATCCTGTACATATATTTCTCTCTCTCAACAGCTCTGATACGAAGGAGTATGCTCTCAAACAGATAGAAGGCACTGGGTTATCTATGTCTGCATGTAGAGAAATTGCGGTAAGTCATTTAACCACTTGTTTATTTTAAGTACACTGATTCAATAGTTCTACAATCTTCATGAACAGCTGCATATCTTGTAGTTTATAAGTAGTATGGTAACTACCTACTAAATATAGATTATAATGTTATAGGCTACAGCATACAGACAATTTGAATGTACTGTGCTGTGTACTGTCTGATAGCCTGTACGGTACTACAATCTTAAATCATGAGATATTTGCAAGAGGTTGGAGCTCTTAGTTTAATTTTCTAGTAGGTAACTAGTACAATCACAAACCATGATAATTATGGGACAGTATATACTTCTTGGAATTTTTATCAAATCCAAACAAGATAATTCAGCGCTATATTAGATGCTATAATATTGGCAGTATAGGTTTTAATGGGTGACTTATTATGGCTTGTGAGTATACGTTACTTGTTAATATACGATACCGGTATATCTTGTGAGTATACGGTACTTGTTAATATACGATACCGGTATATCTTTGTGAGTATACGGTACTTGTTAATATACGATACCGGTATATCTTTTTTATATTTGAGATGATTTATGATTTTTTTTCCAGTTACTACGTGAGTTGAAGCACCCCAATGTGATCAATCTCCAGCGAGTCTTCCTCTCCCACGCCGACCGCAAAGTGTGGCTCCTCTTTGATTATGCCGAACATGATCTCTGGGTGAGTATTTGAATTGTTGATAGTGGTAGGAAGGCACACTCTATGTTATAAAGTAATATAGAGGAGATAAATTGTAAAACTATTTTGCTATGATTGTATGTATATACTCAGGCACATACCCATAGCTGGGGGTGGCCGATTCGAGAGAGAGTTTGAACAGAAACAACATTTAAAATTCAAATTCTTAGGGTCTGGGACCACTTTCACGTTCCCTCGCCCCTTGCTCTGTCTCATCTAGTATGTAAATTTTACAAGGGGAGGAGGATTCGTAGCCCCTGTCCATTTTGATTGTGATATTTATTATTACTGTGTATGTATGTATGTATGCTATGTATATACTCAGGCACATACCCCATAGCTGGGGGTGGTCGACTCGAGAGAGAGCCCGAACAGGGAAAAAAAAAAAAAAATCACACATCTAGGTTGCACAGGAGAAGACCCAGAGACCAGGGATCACTAAGGGCACTCCCCCGATCTCCCAGAGAAGTTCCGGTCTCAGCAGGCAGACACGCAGCGGAGCACACCATAGTGACCGCCCACCATTATTGTAGGGAGGTTCACTACGTTGTATAGAGCAGGGGTGTAGAGTCGTACTGTACTTATAAAGTTTCCGGAGTTGGATATTTTATCACTTACAGTAATTCATTACTTAAAGTTGTAATTACGTTCCTGAAAATCGAAACTTTAATTATTAAAACAACCTCAAGTAATATTTATTTTGTTAAATTCAATTTTGGACCATTCTTGTCTGATTTACAACTTAATTATAATGGATAACTTTTAAGTTATTTGTTTTCCCCTAATTAATATATACAGTGCAGTACATTAAATTGTAATTAATATATACAGTGCAGTACATTAAATTGTAATTAATATATACAGTGCAGTACATTAAATTGTAATTAATATATACAGTGCAGTACATTAAATTGTAATTAATATATACAGTGCAGTACATTAAATTGTAATTAATATATACAGTGCAGTACATTAAATTGTAATTAATATATACAGTGCAGTACATTAAATTGTAATTAATATATACAGTGCAGTACATTAAATTGTAATTAATATATACAGTGCAGTACATTAAATTGTAAAACTTGCAAAATAAACAAACCAAAACTACCATCATATCAAACATACCATAAATACATACTAGTTTAAAAACATCTTTATCCACAGAGAGTGAGATTTCAGTCCTTTAAATTAAATACAGTACTGTACAATAAAGTCTTGAACTTTAGAATAAGAACAGTAGAATATAGTCTTAAATAATGAACAGTGTAATAATGAATTAACTTAAGATAAGGTGACTTCAAGTTAGGACTGCCTGTATCCCAAAGGTTGTGGAGTGTAAGTCCAGGTATCGTCTGTGTTTGGGTGAGTCATACTTGTAACATTTACATGGTTGGAGTCAGAGCTGGACATTTTTACAGCGACTCCACAACCCTGGTATAAAATAGTGCACAGAGATACTGTATATTCATTAGTTTATCCTTGCCTTGACAGATTCTGGTAATGTACTGTCCTGTAATCTTATTCTCCAATGGTTCTTATGTCACCAAAGAAAGGGAGAGCATTATGGAAGTTCTCTACACTGGTCGTTATAAAGTAAAACTAAACTAACGCTTAATTGGGTAATCCTGTATTTCTCCCTGAATCAAGAAACAAAAAAAGTACTAAAATAGTCAAATAACTATATTAAAGGAAAAAGGCATCATCAAATAGCAAGAGTTAGTAAAAGGTGTCATTACAGTATAAACTTTGTGTATCCAGGCATTTTGACTAACGTAACTTGAATTTGGCTCTCTGTCCTTTAAACTTTAAGGGAGATACTATAGGTAGCGCCAAAGAACTTGACAAAAATCTTGACCCTTTAACTTCTTATAACTTAAAGGTGGGGGCTCATGGGTTGAGGTAAACATGGAAAAATAATTATTAACAATGGTATAAAGGGTTTTGCGGATCGTCTATACCGGGCCTGTGACGTCATAGTGACGTCACACCAGTATCCTTAGCCTGGACTGGATGGTGGACTTACACTCTTGTGACGTCACAGGCCCGGTATAGACGATCCACAAAATCCTTTATACCATTGTTAATTATTATTTCAGTGCCATTGCATTTTGCAATATAATTATGTACAGCTTGGTGATTATCATTCCATGCTTATCTCAACCCATGAGCCCCCACCTTTAAAATGAATGAAAGCAATCGGGCTGAAATTCCTCTCATTTGGGAAGAGTCCACCAGGTAATAGGTGTGGATATTTACAGCCTGTTTGCTCTAGTCCCTTTTGAGTTACGAAGAGGTCAGGGGTCGAGATTATTGTCAAGTTCGTTGGCGTTACCTATAGTTACGGCCAGCTTTGCCTTTTGTCTCCTTCATTCACATAGGAAAAACAAATAATGGTAGTCAGAATTAAGAAAAGGTGTCATCATAAAAGTATGTAATCTCATCTAATGTCAAAATAATACTGTTTTTCCAGCACATCATCAAATTCCACCGTGCAGCGAAAGCCAACAAGAAGACAGTCCAGGTGACGAAGGGTATGGTCAAATCCTTATTATACCAGATTTTGGATGGCATCAGATATCTTCACTCCAATTGGGTTCTTCATAGAGATCTGGTGAGTTGTTATTGACTTTTCTGCTATTAGTTTATCAGATTTAAGGTAATTTTAGGATTCCAGATGAGATACTGTCAAAAGTAGAGTTTGTTGGGGGGGGGGGGGGGGGGGGGTAGCAGTGGCAAAAGAGGCAGTGTGGACAAAATATCCCGGAGGATTTACCTGTAGCGGGGGTTTCCCTGGAGGAAACAAGGCATGAGTGATAATTATAAAGGAGATCAAAATATATATTACCCCTTTGTGATTGGTGAAAAAGGCACTGACAGGAAACGTGTATGAATCTTTAATTCCTTGTCAAGCCTCTCTGTATATAGTATATTGTTTAGTTTTGTTATTTCCCTTCTTTTTATATATGGATTATATTATTTATATTTGTTTTGTAACTGGTATATATGTGTTTTTTATTACACTAGATATAAAAGGAAAGCACCAACATAAATTCACACAAGTAACCCGGGGCTGCGAGTTTCCTTACGGAATGTTCTTCTGGTGGGCTGCGACGTTCCTTCCTATATTTAAGATTTCAAACTCTTACCAAACCGCAGGCATAGGCGACTACAAACTGGTTCAAGAATAGGCCTACATGGCAACTTTCAATACCAAATATCAAAATTAACTTTCGCCTTACACACACACTCACACACCTTTATTATCTTGGAGGCGATGGCCGAGCTCTAGTACCGTCTCTCAACCCCACATACAGTATATCCTATATACCGGTACTAGATACGTATACGAGGGCCCTGAAATGAGCGTATGCTTGCAAACACCGATCAATAACAAAGGGAGGGAGGGAGAAGAAATTCCACCCTCCCTCCCTCCTCTCTCTCACTCCCAAACCTGCTTAAACCTGACCTAATTAAGTTACAGTACATGGTTTTTTTCTTCCCCTATACCTAATATCTGGATCCTAATTCTTCACATGTGTCTTGTGGTGCAATAACATTGCTTTATAAGGGAGATAAAAAGGTACATTGCATAATTCCTACAGTGCTGAGCTGTTCTTTATTCCATTCAAACTCCACATTTAGCAATCTTTCATAATGCACCTTTCATGCCTCTCTAATTTTGTTTTCTGATTAAACGGTTGTACCACTGTCATTGTTTATACATTATTCACCCACAACGTCCTTGCTACAGTCCCACACACTCTTAGCTAGTTTAAAAATCCCATTATTATTATTTGTGATACAAACCTGTTTTATCACACTATCATGTAGTGTGTAGACCTCCTGTGACGCATGTCCAGTGTGAGCATGCTGTACAGAACGCCTAGTCATGCCCCACTCTCGCTAGGATCGTCAGGGCAGGAACTTTGGCTGTAGTCTATGTAGAGTTTCCTAACTTAGTTCATGTGAGCCGTTGTACTATAAGTATTATGAATATGTATTTTGTTTTCATCTGAGTCAACGAGTTCTATTTTATATCATTAGTTATAAGTATTGTGTGTAAAACTTATTTGTAATGATGGGAAGAGAAACCGCCACAGTTGGGGGTCAGTGGGTGCCACAGGCGGGAGGTGGGCCTAACTCACTAGCACTCCCCCCTCCCCTCAGTGCTAGGGGAGCCTTTGTCTATCCCAGAGGAGAGAGAGAAATTACGTAATGGTTGTCAGTGGGCGGTCCTTAGTAGTTCACGTTGGGCTCACTAGAGGGCCGGGTATAAAAAGGGAAGTCTAGCCATTTTTTCATCAGAACTCATTAGGCAGAGCGACTTCTCATTTCCCTTGCTAACTATATATATTCTTCTGACTGATGTGAACTTTCTCTACTACCCTACATTCTTATCTCCTCTTTTCCCTGCCTGTTTAACTTCCATGGTCCCGTTGGTGCAGAGCTAGTCAGCCAACGTATTATCGCTTGAGTTCTCACGAGATACTTGCCTATTAGATAGCCTATTTTGGAAGGGTTAACTTAGAATAGGATTGATTTATGTTTGTTGCACTTGTATATGCATTTCCCTGTGTGTTATTATTATTATTCCTGTTTTCTGCTAGTCTAGGTAATGCTAGACTGGGGTAAGGCTTTTCTGTGTTACGAGTTGTTGTTTGATGCAGTGGTTAAGCGATAAACCTGCATACTCGTTTCGGTTCAGTGAAGCCTAGGTTGTCTTCGCGGATGACTGTGTTGAGTTAATAATTTACAGTGCGTGAGGGCAAGAGCCTAACCACCCTGTATTTTATTAACAGTTTGTTTTTACTTTGTCAAGGAGCCGGGAGAAAACCAGATACAAGGGATCTGGATTTTTCAAAGTGCACTTGTTAGTTTTAACGTAATACTTTAAACAGTTGTGAGGACTTCGCTAGGCTACGAGCCGTTTTTGCTCAGTCACTGCTACCTTTTGCCCACAGTACCCCAGCTAGACTTTACTCGATTAGTAGATACAGAATAGTATTGAAGCTTTCCTTATGTATGATATTGTTTATGCACTATTGATTTCATGTGTTGCACGCTTGGCTACTTTAGTGATTAGTGGCCCACGAGCACAATCCGAGTAGGCTATTGCCGTTGCATTTGCGGAGTACTTCTTTTTAATGTTTGCCATTTACTATTGCATATTATTTTAATTATTCTTATGCCAATTTAAACCTTTAATAATATTAATTGCCAGTGTTTTGCTTATTGAATTGCTGTTCAAAATCCGATACGTACTTCTTACGAGCATCCGAGAAGCATCTAACTTTTTTCAGAAGATTCCTTGCTCGATGCTTAAGGACTATTAATTAACGTAACGTAATAGTGCCGATCCGAAGTAGAGGGTGGAGGACTTTTTAAGTTCTTAGTCAAGGGTGGATTACTTCGGCTTCGGCCAACACTATTCTTTGGTGTTGTTGTTTTTACTTCATTGTTTGATTGTTGAATAGACTAGATAATTCCTGTCTCTTTATTAGTCTGTTGTTGAACACTAGTACCGAGTTCTTGTATACCCCATTATAGCAGATTAAACTCTGGAGGGTATTGGTGTTTTTTGTTCGGCTGGCAGTACTCAGGGGTTGGGATCGTGTGTTTCCGTTGTGGCAGCGAGCCGTATTCGAGTCCTGATTGAGAGCCCTTGTGTACCCGAGTGCCAGTTCGTAACACTCCTTTCTAGTATTACATTTGGCGGTCAGGTATTCTTCCTTACTGCCATCTTCCTTCCATACTTTGAAACATCTTTTCTTCTCTCTGACTGTAGCTTCATCATCGTTGTTCCATTAATAGGAGAACTTATGTTTGGGGGGACCTCTTGTTTTGCCTTTGCAGGAGGTTGCATTCTATAAAGTTACACTGGGCGCAGTCAACGTCAGCTGACCTAGCATTCACAATTCTTTCAGTTTCCATCATTTTTCATGTGGAATCTGTGTTTGGATTCCTATTTTTTTAACAACCATACTTTTCGTTTTGGCAAATATACTTTCACACAAGAACTCTACTTAGGCACATATCACACGCTAGGAGTTTGTGTTGGGGGATGCATTCTTCACCCAATATGATTTTAGCATCTCTAAACCATTTCCTGTCAGATTTGCTGATTAGGAAGTATGTAGTCTATCTTGCTACTGGAGCTACCTGATTCATGTTTTCAGGTGGCTCTTCCTCTTCCTTTTTTTTTTTTTTGTATGTATACAATTAGTTTAACCAGACCACCGAGTTCTCGGATAGAACTCCCATAGGGCTGGCCCGAAGGGTTAGATCATGATGTGCGAGCAATCAAAGCAGAAATAGACTTCCTCTTCCTGAACATGGTGTTACACACCATCATCCCTGTGGCAGCACAGTGCTCCATAATGTATTCACCTACCAGGTTCCTTCGGCCATATACTTGACCTTCGTGTAGGCCCTCATATCCATCAGCATATGCCCCAACATGCCCATTAAAGTCCCCTCCCACAATTACTACATCCTCTTCCTTTTATCAGACAAACACCCCTAGTAGCTCATTCCAAAACTTTTCTTTTACAGCTCTACCTCAGCCTACTTGGTGATATAACATTTATAACTCTCGCTCCTATTTTCAGTCTTAGCACGATCAGACTTTCATTAAACGTTTTAACTTCTATGACACAATCCGCCCACCTCTCTGCCACCAGGAAAACCACCCATCCTGTGCCACATTCATTTCCCTTCTATAAGAACTTATAACGTTTATTCTTTCCAGTTACTCACCTCGCTCTCCCCCCTCTCCACCGGGTTTCTTGGTCACAGTATATATCTACTCTGTGTCTCCAACATTTCTGCAATCTCACCCGTTCTTCCTCTCATTGTACAATCACACTTCAACCCTGAACTTGGGAGGATCTGCGGAAGTGTGCTAACACTATTAATTTGACACTTTTTCTAACCTGTTAACAGAAACCTGCCAACATCCTGGTGATGGGTGAGGGTACAGAGCGAGGGCGAGTGAAGATCGCAGACATGGGATTTGCCCGACTCTTCAACTCCCCCCTCAAGCCCTTGGCTGACCTGGACCCGGTGGTGGTCACATTCTGGTACCGCGCCCCAGAGCTACTGCTGGGGGCACGACATTACACTAAGGCTATAGGTAAATATAAGTACAGCTATTGATAATTGACCACTTCTGTTGAGTTTCCAGTTGCACTAAAGCTATGCAGGTGAATTATATGTACAGTCACCTTGAATAGTTTAATGAATATCTGAAGACTCTGTCTCGAGTCGGCCACCCCCAGCTATGTGGTACTGTATGTGCCTGAGTATGTACATACATACATACTGAAGCATTTACAAAAATACAAAATATTCTTAGTAAGATACTCCATAACTCATGCTATGGGCCCAACACTACATTACTATGTATGTATTTACCTAATTGTAGTTTACAGGAGTTGAGCTAAGCTCGTGTTGTCCCGTCTCTCAGTCTACTTTTTATCCAATTTTTTCTTGAAAATATGGATGTTCCTTGCCCCTACCACCTCCTCCTCCAGCCCATTCCATTTGTCAATACATCTATAGGGGAAGCTAAACTTCCTGATATCGTTCTTGCAGGTAGGTCTTTTTACTTTGTAGCTGTGGCCTCTAGTTATACCTGTATCCATAATTAATATATCCTCCCTATCCAGCCTCTCCAGCCCCCGGGTGCATTTGTACATCATTATCATGTCTCCCCTCTCTCTCCTCTCTTTTAGACTTGGTAGATTTAATTTGTCTAGCCTCCCTTCATATGGCAGTTCTCTGAGACTTGGAACAAATCTAGTAACTGCTCTCTGGATTCTTTCTAACTTGTGAATATGCTTCTTTAGATGCGGGGACCACACCACTGCTGCATACTCCAATCTTGGTCTAATCATACTCTTCATAATTTTCGCTACCATGGTCTCATCCAAGTAGTTCAGAGCAACTTTCATATTCCCGGCCATTGCATACATTCCGCTAAAGAGCTTGTTAATATGTTTCTCTGGCGACAAGTTATCTTGTATAATCAACCCTAAATCCTTTTCTTTTTCGGCCTTGCTAATTATATTATCTCCCATCCTGTACTCCCAATTTGGTCTATTCACACTTCTTCCCATATTTAACACATGGCATTTACTTATATTAAATTCCATTTTCCACTTGGTGCTCCATTCGTATATTTTATCTAAATCCCCTTGCAGCTCCTCACAACTACTTTTATTTGTTATTTGTCTCATAATTTTTACGTCATCTGCAAACATTGACATGTAGGAGTTTATGCCTATCGGCAGGTCATTCACGTACATAAGGAACATGAGAGGTGCCAACACAGATCCCTGCGGCACACCACTCTCAACTTCTCTGAATCCAAATTGCTTTGGGGTTATTATCTTCTTGCTCTCCAACATTTTCATCCATCTCTTCCTAATTAGCTTTTCACAAATCTTGCATACAATACTAGTAAGTGAAAGTGGTCTATAGTTTAGAGGGTCCTCAGGGTTTCCATTCTTGTATATCGGAATTATATTAGCTCTTTTCCATTCAACAGGAACCTGTCCTTTATCTAAGGAAGCTTGAATTATGTCCCTCACTGGCTCCACTAATTGCTCTGCACACTCCTTTAAAACCCAGGCAGACACTTCATCCGGTCTCATAGCTTTCCTTACTTCAAGTCCTCTCATCGCAGATAACAGCTCATCTCTAGTTATTTCAATCTTACTAAGACCACTCTCCAGTACTCCCGCCTGTGGTTCGTCAAAACCTTCCTCTCTAGTAAAAACTGACTCCAATTTGTTATTCATTACCTCGCACATGTCCGATACATTTTCATACGTCCTAGCATCAACTCTTAATTTAGTAATTTGTTTCTTTACCTTCAACTTACTGTTTATATATTTATAAAATATTCTAGGGTCACTTTCACATTTATTTACTATGTTCTTCTCATAGTTCATTTTAACTTGCCTAATTATGTTAACATATCTATTCCTCTCCTGTTTATATTTATTCCAATTACTCTCAGTGTTCCTTCTTCTTAATCTAGCCCAAGCTGCATCACGCCTACCCAAAGCTCTTTTGCATTTCAAATTAAACCAATCTTTCTGCTTAGTAAAATTTCCAGTTTTATATCTTGGGACAAACCGATTGGTTCCTACTCTATAAATTTCGAGGAATCTACTATATTTACCTTGTACGTCCTGTTCCTTCAAAATAAGATCCCAATCTACTCCCTCTAAATATCTTTTCAAGGATACATAATCAGCATTACTATAATTTAATCTGTCATTTATGTACCTATTGTCTAATCTATTGGCATTACTCGAGGTCAACTTCCATTTTAGTAATAGGTGATCACTTTTACCTACAGGACATAGATAGTTTATATCACTAATTTCGTGAGGACCTTTTGTAAAAATCAGATCGAGTTTAGAAGGTTCGTTATTACCCCTCATTCTTGTATTTTCCTTCACATGTTGTGCAAGTACATTTTCCGTAACCAACTCCACTAGCCGACTTTCCCAAGATCTCTGATTTGGCCCTGCATCTCCCGATTCCCAATCAACCTCACTACAGTTGAAATCTCCTACCAAGATCAATCGAGTCTTCCTTAACCTCTGAACTGCGCATGGGGGTTGTTGTTGTTGTTCCCTAAGCTGCCTGGCCGAACAGCCCCGAGTCCCTGAGAAAGGCCATGGCCATGATCGGGCTTTCCCACAGAGCTCTCATTGAGTGTAGATTGTGTTGTTGGCGTAAGTGGTTGTGTGAAATGCAGTCTTCTATGATGTGTTTAATGGTATGGGGTGCTGTGTTACATCCCGGGCAGGCGTCGACAACGGAGTCATCCAGTCTCTTCTGATAGCTCAGGAGAGCTGGATGGTGTCCGCATCTCAGCCTGGCCAGGTGGACTCTGTCCTCGCGAGGAAGGGAGGATTCGGAAGGGGGTACAGTAATTAGAAACTTCTGCCTGTGCGCATGTATTTGAGCTGTTTCCATCACTAAAATATTCATTTTAGCATAAATAGCATTAATACTTATCCATATGCACCTATTATAGGTTGATTATAAAGGTATTAACCTGTTACAGCAATAAAACGAGTGAAAACAGCGTTTGGATGGTCAAAATCGGCGATACAGGGTGGGAGTTGCATAATGTATGGGTGAGGCAACCTGCTTTTCCGCCAATTTCCCCCAAGGCCACTGAGACACTGTCGATCGATACTCTCTCTCTCTCTTGCACTCGCTTGCTAACAGTGATGACAATGCCCTACTTGCAACTCGCTAATGTTAGCACGAAAATATACCTCAGAATAAGGGAATAACAGGGAAAATAGGTGATAACTGAAGGAGGGGAGGAAAGTGGGGAAGGAGGGGAGGTAGAGGACTGATATTTTGCATGGCCCAAGGGCAAATTTTTTTTTTTTTTTTTTCCTTCGATGTTTAACCCTTGTCTAGCGGGGTGTTTTGGGCTCATTTGGGCATATTCAGGCCCTCCTGCATGATAAATCAAGCATCTGCATGAAACAAAAATATTTAGCAAAAAAATAGGCACTAAAAGCTTCAAAATGAGACCAGAACGAGCTACGTAGCACTCGTGGTTCTCTTGCAGTGATGCCACGAACATGGGAGTTTAGTATATATCGGTATATTTTTCCCAGCTATGCTCACTACTGGCTACACTGCCGGCCTCTCGAGAACACAGGGAACATGAGTTAATGGGCGGCGGTAAGCCCTGGGAGTCGGCTGTCTGGTCTGCTGTGCTCCCGGCTATTTGCACTCGATTTTAACCCTTTAAAAGCCTTAATAATGCTCCTAACTTGCTGCAAATTGGTGCACAACTTAAGTCGAGCGCCGCCAATATGGGGTTAATATTGATTTTTGTTTTCTCTGACTCTTAAGAGTCTTCCCGCAGTTCCCGGGTTAAAAGCAATCTTCTCAACGACTGAATCATATCCTCGACCATCTCCTCAAACTCCAACTCCCTCCATGCTCTGGTCTTTGGTGGCATGTAAGCTACTGCTATGTCTAGCTTTTTTCCTTCTATATCATTGAGTTCAACTGCCATTATTTCTGCCTTGTCATTATTTAACTCCACGTGCTTTGCTGTCATAGGGTTCTTAACTAATACTGCCACTCCACCTCCCCTTTACCCTTTCTATCATATCTCCATATATTATATCCTTCACTAAACACTATGTTGCTGTCAAAGTCCTGGTTCAGCTTTGTCTCTGTCAAACAGACTATCTGTGGTTGATCTTTTCTTAATATATCATCTAACTCTACCTTTTTACTGTTTATTCCATCTATATTAGTGTAGTAGCACAGTATATTTGAATCCACCTCCTTGTTTCTCTTCCCTCTCTGCCTCCTACCAGGTTCACCTCCTCCTCCATCCCTTCCCTGACCTAGTTCCACCTCCCCTGCTAATTCAATTCTCCTCCCCCCCCCCCTCCACAACCTCCCATACCCCCTCTCTCTCCCTCTGTTCCACCTTCTCCACCATATCCTGGCTCTCTCTCCGGTCCCCTGCTTCCTGCATTATCTCTCGCTCCGTCTCCTTGCTTTGACTTCGTACTTGTCTCTCTGTCTCTTTCCCTATCACTCCTCTTACTTTCGGTTCTTGGTGGCTCCTGATGTACCACTTCCTTAATTGCCCTTCCCTTATTCTCCAAAAAAAATCTTCTTTTGCTCTTCAGACAACTTTCCATTCTCTTCATCAGCCTTAGCTTGGAGTTCCCTTAACTGTTCTCGTTCTTCTACACTTAGGTCCTTTTTTACCCTTATATGATTCAGCTCTGTCGAATTTAATTTCCAGCTCACATTGGCTACTGCTTCTGCTGTTGATCTAAACTTTAGTTCCACTCTTAGTGGTCTCGTCTCGCCCTTCTTATATTTTCCTAACCTTCTCACCTCCTCCAGTTCTTTTACCCATCCATAACCCTCGTCTAAGTAATCCAGTATCCCCTTGACTTTCACAACATCCCTTTCCTTTCTTGCCTTCATATCTGCCAGGTGCTCTTCCACATCTCCAAAGATTACTACACACTTACCTCTATCTATTGTCTCTCACTACCTTCTCTTTCTTCTTTAAAACTTGCACTACATTTTTTTCAAACTCTTTCTTTTCCTTTTCTCTCTCTTCCTTCTCCTTCACAATTTCTTCAAGGGCTACCATCGTGGCACTCTCTACCCTTGTCCACTAATTTTTTACCTCACTAATTCTTTTTACTTCCTCACTCAGGTGGCCCTCATATTCCTTAAGCTGAGCCTTGAGTGCCACATTTTCCGCCGCTAACTCGTCTACTCTGACCATCACTGCCTCTAGGCTGTCACTTACTGGCCTATGCCTATCCACCCCGCTAGTAATGCCACACATATGTATATACTCAGGCCCAATTCCCACTTGGAACTTAAAATGTTGTTTCTGTTCGGTCTCTTGTCTCAAATCGGCCACCCCCAGCTATGGGGTATGTGCCTGGGTAGCCTATATATATACATACATATATATCATATTTTGCTGGCATTTAAATTGCACCTTCATGGAAATTTCTCCTCAAATTTGGTTATGAAATTATTTTTAACATCATGCTTAATACCAATAACACTCCAAATGAAATTAATGAAAGCATGTGATTCTCCCAGGATTCGAACCCAGGATATAATTTTTTTTTTTTTATTTTTATTTTTTTGTATGGAGGAGACAAAAGGCAGGTTGCCTGTAGCGTCTCCCCCAAAGTTAAAAGAGTGACAGCCAAATTCATGGGATGTTAGAGTCAAAATGCCTGGACACTTAAAATTTACAGTAGTCTAAGTCATAGGACGAAGGAAAGATTGATTGAGGGAGAGAGTTCCAAAGTTCACTTGTTGAGTAGAATATGATAAAATTTGCCACTGGACAGAATAGGGGTGGGACTGTGTTGAAAGACGTGTGCCTCGCACTCGCCGCATGGAAGGGGGTATACAGAGAGAGCTCTGAAGAACACTGATTGTTGTAATAGCGATAGAAGAGTGAAAGAGATGCAACATTGCGGCTTGTAGAAAGAGATTGTAAGGAACTAGTAAAAGGAAAATGCTTTTGATTGTACTCTTTCGAGAAGTGTGGTATGGGTGGAGCCTCCCCACACATGCGAACAATACTCAATACAGGGGTGCACTGTGCCTTGATACAGAGTAAGAAGCTATGTGGGGGTGAAGAACCCACGGGGACGGTTGAGCACACCTAACTTTTGGGAAGTTGTTTTTAGCAAGAGTGGTAATATGATCATTGCAAGAAAGGTTAGATCATAAAAATACACCTAGAATGTTGAGAGAAGATGAAGGGTAGAGTTGTGTGTTATTGATTAATAGTTGATAGTCTTGTGGAATATTGTGATGGAGAGATGGAGGGAGAAACTGGGTCTTGGAGGCGTTGAAAATAACAAGATTTTCTCTGCCGCAATCAGAAATAATTAAAAGATCAGAAGATAGGCATTCTATAATTTCTATTGCCTCGCCACGTTTGATTAGGAGCGCTTGCATTTTGGGTTGATGTGAATAACTGGTTTAATAGTGTAAGGTAGAGTCATCAGCATATGAGTGGATAGGACTAGAGGTACAGTTGAGGAGATCATTGATAAATATTAGAAAGAGAATTGGAGACAGGACAGAACCCTGCCCTGAACTTACACACACTAACCATTACACCATCAAGACAGTTTCAAGACAATTTCAGAAAAGAGGTTATTTAAAAAAAATATATATATATTATATATATATTATTTTAAAATTACAGTATTTTTAAGATGTATTGATAACAAATATTTTTTTTTTTTTTTTTTTTTTTTTTTTTTTTTCTCTGTACAGATATCTGGGCGATAGGTTGTATTTTTGCAGAACTCCTAACTTCTGAACCAATTTTCCACTGTAGACAAGAGGACATTAAGACTAGTAATCCATATCACCACGATCAACTAGACAGGTAAATATTATACATGTTGCAGTATTTTCAGCCTTAAGCCGGTATCACAAGCACTTTTTTTGCCTCAACTTTTATCGTCCCAATGGTCTGGCTATTAACCTTTTAATATCAATGACAATACAGTACAGTGGGCCCCACAAGGGTGCGGTTACCTAAGTCCGAGACATGCGCGCACCCTTGTAAAACGCACCCTTGGAGCTTAAGAACCTATGGGAAATTCACTATGTAGTCCGGGGACTCTTCAAACTTACCCTTTTTTCGCCCAATAACCCCTGAAAAACATGAACTAAGGAAAGAATACCTGCACAGTATAGAAATGTTATTAGATATTAGATAGAATAGGGGTATTACACTCACTTTGGATGGTTTATGTATGCGTGGAGGTTGGGATGTTGGTCTTACTGAGGAGCCTCGGACCCTCAGTAAGACCAACATCCCAACCTCCACGCATACATAAACCATCCAAAGTGAGTGTAATACCCATATTCTATCTAATATCTAATCACATTTCTATACTGTACAGGTATTCTTTCCTTAGTTCATGTTTTTCAGGGGTTATTGGGCGAAAAAAACGCACGCTTTGCTTTTTTCGCGCGTTTTTCGCACCCTTGGATTATAAGCACCACACGGACATCTGCCGCACGGTTGGAGAATCGCACCCTTTTAGTGCGCACCCTTGCGGGGCCGACTATACTGTATTATGTTTTTTTCCAGGTGATCCCAGACAAGTTTATTGATGATGCAGTTTTTAACTGTGCACATTCTTGATTAACATTAATTAAGGGCGTACCCTTGTGACAAGGACTTACTGGACATTGCCACGAATCACTAGACCGCGTGTCCAAACTCTTGACATCACGGGTGAAGGCTGGTCCTATCTAGAGTGAAGTTTGGCATCCTCTATCCTACCTTAGCCATTTCTGTCTGTCTCTTTTACTTTACTACTTTATCTTCTAAGTGCTGGTGAGATCACCCGATTGGGTGGCACTGCAAGGGGGTCTGTGGACGGTGGGGGTGTAACCCCGTGGGCTGATGATCTCCCCCGCTGACCTCTCAGAAACAGATCTCATCTTTTTTCCCGTGCCCCTCAACTTTCTCTTCCTAACTGTTGAGGGGCACAGGGACCTGGGAGGGACTTTGGTGTCCCGGGTATTTCTGCACTTTCCTCAGCTCCTCGCCTGGGAGTGGCTTCGGTTACCTGGGCATTCTTTAGTGGTAAAGCTGAGAGGGTTCTGTGGGGGCACTCGGTTACGGCCTGGGGCTGCTCGGCCAGACAGCCTGGGGATCAACAACAACAACAACTCCTCTTGACATCTGCCAATGGCTCGGCCAGACCTTTGAGAGTTCCGTATGGAGCTCAGTGGTCTGGTTAATCTGCTCTACTTAACCAAACGGCCTGGGAAGAACTGCTGACCCTTCGATCAGCAGCCAGATGCATTACTGACCATGCCACAACCTGTGGCAACTTGAACTTGAAAAAGGCAGCATTCAGAGAATTTTGTCCTCAAATTCTGTAATCTTGTTATACTTGTTGCAATAAAAATATCTAATGGCTTCATACCAATGTTATAGTCATGTAAGCATTGGTTCCCTTATGATTAATAGATTATACTGTATCTGTACAAGTTTCTCTTTTGTTTTCAGAATATTCAATGTGATGGGCTTCCCTCAAGAGAAGGACTGGGTAGACATCAAGAAAATGCCTGAGCATGGAACATTAATGAAGGACTTCAAGAAGAACAAGTAAGAATATATTTACATCTACAGTTACTCAACTACAAATCTTGCTTTCTTTAAAAAATAAATGATTTACCTAAAAATCACTACATTATTTTACAGCAAACTACAAATCTGTCTTTTAATGGATTTACCTTAACCCGCTGAGTGCCAGGTCCGTATATATATACGGACTCGCCGAAAAAAAATTGTAGCAGCGAAACGACTGCACCTATGGCTTTCATATTTCTACCACATGTACCTTACCCTTCTGGCTTCTTGCCACCACCAACACAACCCCCTCCCCCCACCCACTCGCTGACTATCGGTCGCCTCACAAGGCAAAAAAAGGAAAATCTGTGGTGGCGAAACGACTGCACCAATCGGTTCCATATTTGTGTGACAAGTCCCTTACCCTTCTGCCTTCCCCCCACCACACCCCCAACCGCCTCCCACCACCCACTTCCAGCGTATTTGTACGAAGAAAAGGAAAAAAAGGAAAATCCGTGGTGGCGAAACTACCTCACCAATCGGCTTCATATTTGTAACACGAGTCAATTACACTTCTACCTTCCCCCCACCATCCCCCAAACCACCCTCCCACCACCCTCCTACCTATACGTTCCGATACCATAAAAGTCGATGATTTACTCTGAAAATT
Organism: Paralithodes platypus; assembly: GCA_032716605.1. Taxonomy (NCBI): domain Eukaryota; kingdom Metazoa; phylum Arthropoda; class Malacostraca; order Decapoda; family Lithodidae; genus Paralithodes; species Paralithodes platypus. Next base: position 55,969,888 of record CM064495.1, read on the forward strand.
TCAGCTACATTCGGGACCATCGGGGACCTGATTTCTGGCGAAAATGGACAAGGGGAGTGTTTTTTTTACCATTATCCTTCCTTTCTCACCCAACTTGATAGATTTAGCCAAAAAAATAATAATAAAAAATCCTCTGGCACTGGCAGATGCATAGGGTCAAAAATTGTCTGGCACTCTGCGGGTTAAAACCACCATTTTTTTACAACAAATTACAAATCTGGCTTTCTAAAAAAAATATATATATTTACCTAAAAAACAGCATTTTGTAAGAGCAAAAATATATTAATAACCTATGAAACATGGATGGCCTCCCAGTTGTACAAATTGAGTCTTTGCCTCACAGCCTGGATTGCCGCCTTGGCTCCTGGAGCTATTGAAGGACAATTAATACCGGCTTAAGAAAATTTTGTTATGTCAGGCGGACCGGACCCAAAACGTAAACATACCCTACTGCCTGTGTTATGGCTGCCAAGCAAGCAAGCAAGCAAGCATAGGCACTTTGGTCCTGAGGATTCCGGATTTGTAGTTAAGCGGCTGTATTATTGAAATTTGAGGAAGGTGATTTTAACGTACCGTAAAACTACCAAACCTCGGACATTTCGTAGGGTGTTCATTGAATAACTCTGTAAAATGATACAAAATTATCCCTGTTGGTGTCATTGTGTAGCCAGGGATAGTACGGTACCAACTGAATCCTTATAATGGACAAAATATCAGCATTAAACTTGTGTGTCATAGAAACTATTTTCTGGCATCCAAAATTTGGAAAAATTATCCTAACTTCGGACTGCTTTTCCGAACATCAGACACTCATGTATTTTCTCTTTAAACAGGAATACAGCTAACAGCACCTTATCTCCGAACACCACTGTCCAAACTTAGGACACTTCAGAGTTTAAAAAAAATACTGTAATAGAAATTAAATAGGACGTTCCCGTGTACAGTAGAGTTATACACGGGTTTAGAAAAATAGCCAATCATATCTTCTTTTTTGGCTCATAAATTCATATCACCATTTCACCCATTAACTTACAATTAACCTAATTAATAAAATCAATGAAACTAAAATTGAGATCACAGTATAGGCATTATATCACATTGCAGTGAAGTATTCTGGTTATGAATCCAACAACAGACTTCACAAACTTGATTAGACCAAAAATAAAATACAAAAATATATCGCATATACCCCAAACTATAAGAAGAACTGGGCTCCTACTCCTAGCACCTAGCTTCACATAATTAGCAATTTTTTACTTCACTAACCTCATGACCGGCCAACTCTGTTCGAAATCTGGGTGTATATGGGAACTCCCGATTAGATTTCAAAGAGCATGTAAACCAGATAGTTAAAAGTTGTTACTTGCACATCAGAAATCTCTACTTGGTGAAGCCGTTTATAACCAGACGTTGCCTCCTGACGTTGGTTCACTCATTGGTCTTCTCTCGTGTTGATTATTGCAATGCCCTGTTGGTTGGTCTTCCAAATTATATTTTAAAGAAAGTTCAGTCTGTTCTATCTGACGATAGTGCGTTGTTATATGTGCGATTAGTTTGCTTGGGAAACAGATTAACTTGCTCATGTAGTAATGTACACCCTATGTGGTGGATTGTGTTCTTTTATTTAATAGTTTTCATTTTAGTAAGCGTTGTTTCCACATAGCGATTTTGATAATTTAATTTGACTTTATATTGTCCTTGTCCCAATTTTGGTTTGTTTAGTTTGCAAGTTTTACATTTTAATTAACAGGGCCGCAAGACTAATTTTTGGTGTTCCACCTAGAACTCCTACTACATCTCTTCATATAGAACTGCACTGGCTGCCAGTAAGAGCAAGAATAGAATTTAAGTTGTGTTTAGTGACTTTTAAGGTTCTCAAATTTGGTGAGCCTAGATACCTTGCGGAGCTGCTCAGGCGCCCACCGGCACATCATGGTGTAGTTGTGCGTCATGACAATGACCCTTTTCGTCTTGATGAACCAAGGGCTTTCCAGCAGTCTTCTATCTTTGAGAGGTCATTCTCCTACATGGCTCCGAGGTTGTATAACAGGTTGCCGCTGTCCATGAGACAACTGAGTTCTGTTGAATGCTTCAAGAGACAACTTAAGACTTTTCTCTTTGAGAGAAGCTATGATCTTGAGAGAGGTGTCATGACAGATGGCTATAGAGTTTAGGCTATTTTGCCACTGCTAGTGATTGTTATATGTGTTGTATATAAGCTTTCTTTTGATGCATTGATTTTGTTCTTTTTTTCTTTCTCTTTCCGAGCGCTAGTGCATTCTTCGGAAAAATTGGCGCTTATGAGAATTAAGTAACATGCTTATTATTATTATTATTATTATTATCATCATTATCTTGATACACATCCTATTGGTCCTACTGACAGACACCCATACAAATTCAGACAAGGCATTCTTGGATAGTGAATTTATAATGTAAAACTTGTAAAATAAACAAACCAAAACTGGGTCGATACAAGGTAAATGCAAAATAACTAATCAAAATCGCTATGTGGAAATAACGCTTAATAAATTTTTTTTTTTAAATAAAAGAACACAATCCACCACATAGGGTGTACACAACTACATGAGCAAGTCAATTTGTGTCCCAAGCAAACTGATCGCACATATAACAATGCACCATCGTCATGTTCAAGGAATTAGTCAATTTGTGAAAACAGAATTTTCTTAAGATGTTTGATCTGTCTGATTGTCATGGGGTAGAAGCACTATGGCCAGATTGTTAGATCACTTATATAAATTACAGGGATTAAAGAACACTCCATTCCTTCCATAGGCCTCAAAATGCCCATAAAAATACTTAATTTTCAGCTGCAGAGGCTCGCTTTGCTCGAGCCCCCCACCCCCTTCTCTGGCGCAATTCCAGTGCTTGCCATACGCACTACTGTCCGTAGATACACCCTGCATACAACTAGCTGGCCGCCTCGCCCAGGCAGGATATGACTGAAGTTTATACACTAAAATATTGGACAATATTTGATTCCATTCTTCCTATTACAGTTACTCAAGTTGTTCACTAGTCAAGTACATGGACAGACACAAGATCAAGCCTGATGGTAAAGCCTTCATGTTGGTAAGTATTATACAGTACTGTACTGTACAGTATTTTGCTTGCTATTATTTACTATAATTTAAATGTTATTGTTGTTGTTGCTGTTCCCCAAGCTGCCTGGCCGAACAGCCCTAAGGCCCCGAGCAAGGCCAAGGCCATAACCGAGCGCCCCCACAGAACCCTCCCTGCCGACCACAATAAAGCCTGGGTGACCGAAGCCACTCCATGGCGGGGAGCTGAGGAGGGTGAGGAAATGCCCAGGAAACCAAAGCCCCACCCAGGGCCCTGTGCCCCTCAGCAATTATGAAGAGAAAGTTGAGGGGCAAAAGGAAATATGTGACGCTTTGGCTTCCAATCCTGGTAGATTGGGAGGTCAATCCACGGAAGAGACGCCGTCACTTGAGATCTAGAAAATATATAAGTAAAAGGAACAGTCGGAGTAAGCTATGGGTATGGCAGAGATCGCTCAGTTCTCATGTTAAAATACTTACTAATATTGGATTATCTATTTTATACTGTAAGCCATAGTTTCCTTTATAGTGATATCATATTCTTGGCACACTGCACGCCTCGGAAACTAAAATGTATAAGGATTTGTTTTGGTTTGTCAAATAATAAATATTCAGTAGATGTTCTAAACAAAAACTAATGTTGAACTTGGGGATTTATACTACAGAGATGTGAAAGAACATTTGTCAGTGTTCCTACAATCTACAGCTATTAACACTCAAGTAGCGGGGTGTCGTGTGTATATCACCGTAGCACCAGGTGGCTATATTTACCGAAAATTTCCTTCATTCCATGCTCTTTTTCATGCATAAGCAAGAGCCAGAGCGTAATACAATTATATATCCGTGAAAGGACGATGATAGCGCTTTCCAATGACACCTGAATCATCCTTGTACGACATCTGGTTATCTTGCAACGATCGTGCAACCGAAGGGCAAAATTGGCAAATTATTGGCAATTTTGCGTATTTTGGGGAGTGTGAGAGGTATGTGTAGGACTTTAGTCTATGCCGTGCGGCTGTGGCGAGCGGTTGAAGCCCGCCTATAGTCCCTCCAACGCCCGTTCTTTCTCTCATCGCTCACATTAGCCTCAAAATGGCGCCCGTCACATGACGGGTGCTGCAGGATAGGCCAATTTTCTCTCCCGTCATATGACGGTTACCACAAATTGAGGGTTAATATTTGTGACTATAGTTACAGAAGCTGCTGACCATGGATCCCACAAAGCGCATCACCTCGGAGGTGGCCATGCAGGACCCATATTTCCTTGAGGACCCTCTACCCACTCAGGAGTATGTATCGTGCTTTGTCTTTATCAGTTGTTAAGTCTCCTCCCACTCCTAGATAATATTTATCTGTAGTATATTCTTTACTCTCCTTTCATGCATGCTCTAATATGAGCCTTATCCTGCCAAGGCTAGGGGATCAATTATTTAATTGGTCTACCAGATTTGGTGGTCAGCCTATGCACCATTTGGGCAGAAGGTACTTTTTGATTACTTTGCCTGACCCTGAGCGAGTCTTGAACTCGCAATACGTCTGTGGAGTTTGCTCGCTAGTCTTTTTTATAACATAGTTTAACCAGTCTACCGAGTTCCCAAAAATAACTCCCATAGGGCTGGCCCGAAGGAATAGATAAAGATGGACAACTAATCAATTTGAGTCAAAATAGATAGGGAAGATACAGTTTTTACCACCATACACTCCCTGCTGAATAACAAGGCTAGGGTGGGTGGCCTGATGAATCAGGGACTTAATGAATAGTTGCCACAGATTGCTAGACCGCACCGTTCACCAACAGCACTGACATCTGCCAATAACACACTGGCTGGCCCGAGGCTCGGTTCCAACCTCACGGTTAGCAGGCGAACGCTCTACCAATCGAGCTACGGCCTGTGGCAAGGGCAAGAGGTGAACAAATCGATGAAGGTGAAAACACGCAGACATTTCTCGCCACATGAGCTCCACAGTAGAGATCTTATAGGGCAGGGCCGAAGGATGAGTCAAGAACTGCTACCCTGCAGCACCAACGAAGAAGTGATCAAGGGCGAAGAATGAGAGATCAGGACTAAGGTAGAAAATATCACATCATGCAAAAAAATGCACTACTTAGGGGAATCGAGTCAGCTCGGCTGCATTAGCGACCGAAGAGACAAATCAGGTCAGGAACCAACATCCTTGTCAGGCCAGGGTGGAAGTGATATAGGCTGCCCAAATGAGACAGAATAAGAACAGAAGGGGAAAAACATAGAAAGAGAAATGAAAATCTACACAAAAATAGTCAAGCCAACGACGAAAGCTGAAGGGGAGAGGGAAATATCCACAACCCTCCCCCATCAAGCTCCAGTCGCCGGCCCCGAAGCCCCCCAACTGATTCAAGGAGTGTAGTAGTAGGGGGGATCAGACATTCTACCGATGTAGCTAATTGTATGTATATATATGTATCGGTATGTATGTATATACTGTACTCAGGTATATACCCCATAGCTGGAGGTGGCCGACTCAAGACAGCTAATTGTAACATTGTATATATTGATGGAGCAATATTCGTTGTCACCCAGATTGCGCTTTGTTTTTAACAGCTGTCTATATTTCTATCATACTCATTTATCTGTACTGTAGTGGGTTTTTTTGTTATCATATTGTTTTGCTCTTCCCTCTGTTGAGTAGCCTATCATTCAGATACTTTATGTTGACCCATATATTTTCTTCTTATTTTTATTTATTCATCTGTGTTTTCATAATATTGGTTTGCTAAATCTTCAATGCGAAGTCTTAGCATTCTTTATTTATGTAAAACCCAGAGGATATTCATAAGAGCAAAAAGTGCTTCTTCTAACATTTATCCTTTGCAGTGTGTTTGCGGGGGGCCCCATACCATACCCCAAGCGAGACTTTCTGTCTGACGAGGAGCAGGATGATAAGTCTGAAAACAAGGTGGGTTGCTGTATTCCTCTTGATGGTCAATTAACTATTATTCCCACAGAGCAGCCTCTCTTTGGTTCCTGTCGGCATATCCCCCGGTCAATTCAATCCCTTTTTAAAACTTTAATTGCATGTACAGTAGGGTCCCGCATAAAACGTGTTCGCATAAAACGAGCCTCGATTAAAACGACCGACCTAAAATATTAATATTTAATTTTTGATCAGAACGAATGTGATCACATAAAACGAGTCCGCCGCCAAAGTGGGGCAAATCCGAGGAGTTTATATATAGAGCGCCGAAATATCGTACAAAACGTACGAAATATCGTCGCTTTGTATGAAATATCGTTCGCTTTGTACGAAATATCGTTCGCTTTGTACGAAAATTTTCGCTTACAGTGAACATTGACGATATTGCGCCACCAAAATGCTGTGTTCACATAAAACGAAATCGCATAAAACGCCCTCGTTTATCGACCATAAACTCGTTTTATGTGAGACCCTACTGTATTTGTTAGTAGTCTTGGCAAATCCAACGTCAAGGCTATTAACCTAATTGCAATGACGACTTGTCTATTTTGACTGCTATGTCGTCATTCCAACCGCGGTTAAAAAGAAAACTTCTAGAGTCTACTCCTTATCTTGCTCTAGGAGACGTTGTACATTAATAATAATAATAAGCATGTTACTTATTTCTCATAAGCGCCAATTTTTCCGAAGAATTCACTAGCGCTCGAAAAGAGAAAGAAAAAAGAACAAAAATCAATGCATCAAAAGAAGGCTCATATACAACACACATTTAACAATCACCAGCAGTGGCAAAATAGCCTAAACTCTATAGCCATCTGTCATGACACCTCTCTCAAGATCATAGCTTCTCTCAAAGAGAAAAGTCTTAAGTTGTCTCTTGAAGCATTCAACAGAACTCAGTTGTCTCATGGACAGCGGCAACCTGTTATACAACCTGTTATACAACCAAAACTACGACCGAAGGTGAAAAAAGCATAGAAGAGAAGAAAAAGGGGTTTACCTTAGTTACCGCTTAAGGCCCATCCCGTGTTCCGTCATGTGCAGATCCCTGTCGAACGTGCGCATGAGCGACCCTCTCTTGTCATCATTTTTTCACGCGCTCCATTGAATGAAGTCGCTTTTGTTGTGCTCCTTTAATTCACCCTGTTTAGGTTCGTTTCGGCTTATCTGGCCTTCTTTTTTGTTAGACAGATGTTACGTGATCTAGGGCACACGTAAACGGGCTCCTAAGTGTGTATAATGGAGACGCGTGTGGAAATAGCCTACCGAAGGTACGGGGGCGCCTGGCGTTCCTCGTATATGTTTTTCATTCTTTCTCTTTTCATATTCTTTTTTCCTGTTAGTCTGGGCATAGTTTAGCTTTTAGCTTAATTTAGCCTAGCTCGTTTTCTCATTCAGGATTTGCTATGCCCCTATGAGTTTTCATTTTTTCATAGCCTAGGTGTACCGTTGGTAAACAATCTGAGATTTCGTTGTGGCGGTGCTGTTTGTAGAGTTTGTGTCGGCCGCATTATTAGCGTTATTCCCGAGTCCCCCCTTTCGAGTCCTTCACTGTGTCTCAAGGGCCTGGGCGACAGGTGGTTCGTGATACTCCAGGGGTACCTCACGGGGGCCCCTCTTTCACACCACAGGGTTTTTCGCCCCTGACACATTCTCTGCTCCCGGCTAGGCCACCCTTTTTCTCACCAGTTTCATTTACTGGTTTTTGTTTTCTCTTCCTGTTTCACCTCCATCCTTTCATAGTCTTTTGCCCAATCCATGGGTACCTCACGGGGGCCCCTGTTTGTGCGAAACCACCCTCCCTGCCACTTCTCCTCATGGGCTTTGCTCTATCTCTGTGGGTTGGGGTGGTTCCTGGGGGATGTGCCTCCTCTCCCCTGGTGTGTCTTCCTTGCCTCTCTCTTTACCGGTTGAGTCAGGATAAATTCAAGGAAGACACTGCTCAGCTTGATGGCCATCATTACTTGGAGTTCATAAGGAGATGACGCATTTTTTGTGGCCTTTTTTGGTATTCCCTAGACGCTCCTCTCGCTTTTTTCGGCGCCGGACCATCTCGGCCGGTCCCGCAAATTTGCAGGAGCTCGATTCGGTCCTCTGGGACGTTTCGGCTCCCCGCAAATTTGCGGAGATCGTTGGGGGGTCCCGCAAAATTGCGGAAGGGTGGTGTCAGTACGGTTATGCCTCCATTGGCCCGCAAATTTGCGGTGATAGTTGGCTTTCACTATTGACTTTATTTATGTCATCTTGTTGCCTGATACTATATTGGTGTATGCACTTTACTGGTGTTATAGGCCCTGCATGTAAGATGTTGAGTGGTGGTTAACACTTTCTCCATCTTTGCAGGTTCTGCTAGTGCTCTTCCGCCTCGGCCGCCCTCCTCACCTACCTCTGTGCTCCCAGTTTAGGGTGAGTACGGATACCTGTTTGCATGTGTGTTCCTGTTTCCCCATGCTCCTTCCCTGGTTCTTCTTGGACATTCTCTCCACTTACTCCTTCGACGTGCTGATAATGGTGTGTGTTCTTCTAGTGCAGGTAGGCTGCCTTGCTTTCGCCTTGGTTTGCGCTCCCCGTGCTTGGAGAGCCACAAGTCCTGCTTGCGCCACTCGCTCTGTGTGTCCTCTACGGCCTACCTCCCTGCTCTGTGTGGCACGTGTCTGGCCCTGGTGGATGTGCTGCACCATGGCCCTGGTTCCTCAGCGGCGGCTGTGGCCTCTGCTTCCCTTCCGTCGGTGTGGACGATGGTCTCCCGCCACATTAGGACTGTGGGCCACCGTTCCCCGGCCTTTGTTGCCGACCGCCCTGGGTATCCCTGACCCGACTGAAGGCCGTTCACCTGGCCCTCTCCCCTGGGTCCCGCGGACGGTCGTCCCATCGTCAGGGGGGTTCCCCAGCTCCGTCCACGCTCTCGCTCGCCTCGTCGTCCTCCTGATCGCCTTGCCGACGCCCATCGCCTTGCCGACGCCCATCGCCCTCGTCATGGTTCTCGCCCTGAGGCCGGGGTTAGCGGCTCTGCCCCTGTGTGCCCTCCCCTGGCCTCTACGGATAGGGGCTCTACTCCCTTCCGCCCGCTTCCCCAGCCCAGACGACTTCCTCTTACGTTGTCCTCTCCGCGCGCGGTTGTTCATGCTGTAGCTGGCCCTCTGCTCCCTCCTCCTACACTGTCCAGGAGGGTCCGCCTGGATGTCGTTGCTTCTCCTACTTCACCTGCTTCAGTGCCTATTCTTCCTTCACGGTCTCGTCCCACGGTGGAGGTCCCTCCCTCCTCCGCCTCGGTGTCGGGCCGCCCTGTTATCTCTGCCCCGGGTATCCTTGCTCTGTTTCCCCCCGCGGCTCCTTCTGGCCTCCTTTCACCCGGCCAGCCTTCCCACTCCCGTCTTCCTGCTCCTCCTCATTCTTCTCTTCCTGACCTTCACTTACCGTCTCGCCAGGGGGGTACCCCTCCTCTTGCCTCGGTGGGGTTTCGCGAGGTTTCGGGGTCCCCTTTCTCAGGAGCTGACGTGTCGCTGGAAGAGGGGGATGGTGCTGTTTCCCCCTCGGCCGTTCGTGATCGGGGACGAGTCCCTCAACGGCGACACAACCGTCGTCGCTCGCCTTCCTTGGGCCGCGACGCTGCTGGTTCGTGTCGTGGGTCTCGCTCCCGCTCGCTCGCCCCTGCGGGGCGACCAATCGGGGGAGGGGGGGGTCGCGTCTCTCGGATCGATTGTCGGCTATGCAGGGCTGGGTTGTGTCACGCTTCGACGGGCGCTTGGAGTCGATGGAAGACTCCCTCTTCTCGCGCTTCTTGGCGGTGACTCACCCTCAGCGCCTCACCCTACCTACCCCTGTTACGGTCCCCCTCCCTTCTGCAGGCCTACGCTCTGGTCAGACTTCAGCCGCCCTGACATCCTTCCGGCTGTTCAGTCCCTGGCTGTGTTGACGGGTCTGTCCTCCTATGGGACAGGTTTGTGCGACGCCGGTACGCCTGGCTTAGCCATCATGCTCGGTCACCCTCTCCCATTGGAGGCCTGGTTTGCTAAGGCCTTCGACTTCACACACCGATCCGTCGACGGCTCTCCTTCAGTCCCTCCCCCGGAGTCATCACTGATTTTGCCTCCTCTTGTATCTGTCGGCGAGTTGGACGGCGCGTTCTGGTCCTGGATAAGCGCGCCCGTTCTTGAACTTTGTTCTATTGCTACCCCGTTCTTCTCTCACCTGGATCAGCCCTCTGTCGCCAAGGTTTTTCCCTTGCGACAGAGGGTGACGGACTTATTGTCTTGTCTTTAGGTTCCCTCCAGACGTCTGTTCACCACCTGCAGCTTTTCGAGGTGTCTGCGCCAGGCGATCTTCGCGAGGGTTTGGACCGCGTTCAGCGGGTGCACCTTCGGCTCGCGGTGTCCTTGGTTCCCGAGCTGAAGGCGGTTTTGTGCTGCGCGGCAACTCGGCAACGCCCGACGGTACGGTCCTCGTTCTGCCGGCCGGCCCCCTTGGATATTCGTCAGGGTTTGTTGTACTCTGCGCTATATACGTCGTTTTTTTTTAAGCAGGTTGCTTGGGAATGCTACGCTTCTCTGTCGGCGGCCCCTGCTTCCGACACGCGACGACGCGCTGTGTCGTTGCGGACCCTGCTTACGTCACGCACCGACGCGCTGTGTCGCGCGCGGGGTCTTCTCAGTCCCGTCCTTCTGCCGGTCCTCTTCGGGGTGCTACTGCAAGTGCTGCCGCATTGCATGGGCGCAGGTCTGGGACGTTGCAGGCCAGTGCGTCGGTTCCGCCTCGCACTTCTGTTCTTGCCCCTTTCATCCCCACCGTGTCGGGGCTGGCCGGCCTTCCACTTCCGGCCGCCTTCGACGGGGTCAGCCCCGCGACGGCCTGGGGTTGGGGTGGCCCGCCCTTTTCGACGAGGTTGGGGGGGGGGGGGGGGGGGGTAGAGGAGGTCAACGTGGCGCTCATGCCCGCACGGCCCGTACCGGGGGTACCTCCACGTCAACACAATGTGTAGTTCTCTGGGTCGGCCTCCTTGTTCTCCTTCTCGCCTGGCCGACCGGGTCGCTCCCCTCCTCTCGGGTGCTCCCTCGGGTTGTTTTCGCCCTTGCGCCCCTCGGTAGCCGCGAGGGACGTTGGGGGCGGCGGGTTGCGCGGATGGGTCTCACCTGGAGGTGGACGTCCTGACCCCCACTCCGCTCTTGTCACCGACGCCAGCCCATCTCTTCAGAGGTGGCCCACGTGTTCACTTCCATGCCCGAGCTGGGTAGCGTCGAGGGAGTTGACCGCCGGTCACCCGATTTTCCTCTCCCGTGTCTTTCTGGTACCGTCGACGAACTGCGACGCGATGCGACCGGTGGTGGATCTGTCGGCCCTCAACGGGCACATCGTGCACACACGGTTTCGGATGCTGCCGGTACCCCTGGTCCGCCTGGCCCTGCGCCCTCTGTCGTGGGTAGTGTCGCTGGCCCTCCAGGATGCGTCTTGGCTCGTTCCTCTCCATCCTCGCTTCCAGCGATTCTTGGCCGTTCGGACTTCCGATCGTGTGTTCCTGTTCGACGGCCTTCCCTTCGGTCTCCACATCGCGCCGCGGATCTTCTCCGCACTGGTGGGGCAGGCTCTGGGTCCTCTCCTCAGGAGCGGGCTCCAGATCCTGTTTTCCTTGGCCGATTGGTTGGTAGTTTCCGAAGCCCTAGGACTGTGCATTGGCGACGCCCTCACAGTCGTTCGCAACATTGCACGGTTAGGGTTCCCCTTCGATGTTCCCAAGTCACGCTTGACCCCGTCGCGTGTCGTGCCATGGGTCGGTCTCGCATGGGTTTTGTCCGGCGCTACGGTGACCCGGGGTCTGCCGGCCGCGGTGCACCTTCGGTGGAAGGTGTTCGCCATGTTGCACTCGGTCTCCCTCCCGGGGTGGCTCTGGGACTCGTTCGTGGGTTCGCTGCTTTGGGCCGCTCTGCCCCTTCCCTTAGGGAGCCTCTGGCTACACCGCCTCCTCCTCATGGGCACCGCGGTGTTTCCGTTGCCCCTATGGATCGGCTCCTGCCGCTCCCGCGTACCGTTCGCAGACGCTTCGGTCGCTGGGTTGCTCGGGGCTCGCTTTCTGCGGCTGTGCCCTGGCCCGCCCCCCCCCCCCCCCCCCCCCCCCCGCCGACGGTCTGGGTAGCCACAGATACGTCGAGCGCGGTTGGGTGAGGTCCCCGATCGAACCTGGGACGTCCACTTCCCGGCAGATGGGTGGGTCTCCCTCCACTTATCCGTCTATGCCCTCGGACTGTTGGTTCCTTTGTTCTTCCTGCGGGACCACGCGCTGGCCCTTCGGGGTAAGTCGGTGGCCTTCGGGTTGGACACTCAGACAAGCTGTCCCCTGTTTCCTAATGCGGGGGTCCTCCAGGTCGTTGACTCTATTGGGGGTCTCGGTGGAGTTGTTCTTCCTCGCGGACCGACACCCCTTCTCCTTGCGTGCCTCCTACCTGCCCGGGCCTGCCACCCTGTGGGCGGCCGCCCTATCGAGAGGGCAGGGCGTTCTTGTCGAATGGGCGATGAAACGGACTGTGTTCGCCGACCTCGCGGCTTCCTGAGGTGTTCCGGAGGTCGCCTTGTTCGCATCGGGGGTGCTGCGCCGGTTGCCTCTGGACCTCTCCCTCCGGCCTCGCGCTCCGGGGGGGGGTCCGGACGCTTTCATGGTAGCCTGGTACAGGTGGCGGTCAATATACATCTTTCCGCCACCAGACGCGCTGTTGATGTGCCCAGTCCTCGCGAGGCTGCGGCTGTACCACGGCTGCGTCTGGCTCCTCGCGACTCTGTGGCCGGCACGGGTTTGGTCCGCCCGGTTGCCGCGGTGGTGCCCGAGTCCGGTCCCTCTACCTGTCTCCGGCTTCCACTTGGGCTAGGTTGGGGACCTGCGGACCTCGTTGGCCTTCGCATCGTGCTTGTTCATGAGGCACGGTGGCTCCCGGTCCCCGGCCGGGCCCTGACTGACTTCCTGCAGCGTTCCTGGCCGTCTTCTCCTTGGGGGACTTACGGGTCCCGCTGGAGGTCTTTTACTAGGTGGCTAAAGGCCACTCGCCTGCCAGTTGGCTCTCCTTCCCTCGTCCTACGCTCCTTGTTTCACCTCTTCCGTACACGTCACTTTCCAGTCGACGCTATACGTACCCACTTGTCTGCCGTCCGGGGGTCTTTGGGTCCATCGCTGGGCTGGTCGTTCCGCCACAGGAGCTGGATTCCTTCCTGACGGCTGCCTTCCGGGATCGACCGCCTCCGCGCCAGGTCCCTCCGCAGTGGGATCTGGGGCGGGCTCTGGTCCTTCTGGCTTCACCCACATATACAAGGGCCGCTACGCCGGTTCCGTTGCTCGGGCGTCCACTCTTCCTTGTCGCTCTGGCCACTGGGGATCGGGTGTCTGCACTAGCGGCATTGTCCCGGCCCCGGGACTGCGTGCGATTCTCCCCGTCCTTGCATGGCGTCTCGTTCGCCTCCTCCCCTCCTTTTGTTACCACGCATGGGAGGGAGGCCCCCGTTTTCCAGCCTTTCGCCGTCCAGGCTTTATGGTGTGGGCATCCTCGCCATGTGTTGTGCCCGGTGTCAGCCTTGCACTCCTCTGTTGCGTCTGTGGCGCCGCCTTCGGGTACTGCTGTGTGGGTGTCTCCTCGGACAGGTGGGAGGCTCTCGCAGGTGCAGATGGGCCGCCACGTTTGTCGGACCGTACGTGCCCGTCACCCTGTTTGTAGGGGTTCTGCGCACGATGTCAGATCCTTTGCTGCCTCCTTCCGGTTCCTGCCACGTCGATCCTTACCTGCCATCGCCTCAGCGGTTTTGTGGTCTTCTATCAATTCCTTCATCTCCTCCTACCTCTCCGTGTCCAGTGTTCGACCCCCTCGGCCGGTGATTGCTCTCGGGGGTTGTGTTTCCTGGTGCTCTGGCGAAGATCCCTGGTCTTCCCCCCTTGTCCCTCGTTCTTTTCCTTTGTTTTATTTGACAAAGGGGGTGGGGGGGGTGTACGGGTTTGCAACACTGGATTGCAAGTTTGGGATTATGTATTGTTCCAGTACATAAGTGTTTTTGCCACATTGAAAATTGTGTTTTGTTCTTGTGTTCAGTGTTTTTGTTGGTTTTTGAAGAAAAGGGATTTTGGGTACAGTACCTTTTTGGTTTCAGACAAGTCTATGTTTTTGCATTACTATGAATGACGGGCATGTGTTAAAACTGTTCTTTTTAGCTACTCCTCAGTTTTTCACTCTTTTATTAAACTCTCTTGTTTAAATTGTGTCTTTGTCATTCATACTTTTGTTTTATGCATTTTGTTTTTTTGGTAGGTTGGGCTTGGATGTCCTCCTCCTATTTGTTATGCAGCCTTGATGTTGGATTTGCCAAGACTACTAACAAATTGGGAGGTTTGACGTACCTCCCAACCTACCAAATAGGAACACCTACTATTTGGTAGTAGTCTTGGAAAATCCAACGTACATAATACCCTCCCTCACGCCGGACCCCTGCCCATCCGCGTTCTTCTGCTGACGTGAGATGTGATGACAAGAGAGGGTCGCTCATGCGCACGTTCGACAGGGATCTGCACATGACGGAACACGGGATGGGCCTTAACCCTCTCACCACGGAAGGGCTCTTGAACGCCCATAAAAAAGCATATAACAGGTACCCGGAAGGCCTCTTGAACGCCCAGTGGTTGAAAGCCTGTGAGCTTCGGGTGCGAGGCGTCGGTTCGACGCATGTAAACAACAGCCGGCTGGACCGACGCCCCGCATCTCCGGCCACAAGAAGGAGAGCGTCGCTTGTTCGTGTGTGCCTGTATGTTGTTGTTAAGTATCGAAAAGTGATGTAAAGTGGCTGTTTTGGCCATAAAGTTATCTCCAATGAAATCATCATCACAGCTCAACCAGTTGACTTAGAGAGCTCTACTTAATGCCATTCTACAGGTAAATAACACAGCTACGCTTGGGGATGTGCGGGAATGCGGGAAGCAGTCTGATTAACGAATATACGGTAGCCTAGCCTAGACGTTTTTCGGCCAAAACACCCGGGTTTCGAGGAATATATATATAATACATAGCCGGGGCTGGAGGGTTAAGCGGTAACTAAGGTAAACCCCTTTTTCTTCTCTTCTATGCTTTTTTCACCTTCGGTGGTAGTTTTGGTTAATGTACAATGTCTCCTAGAGCAAGATAAGGAGTAGACTCTAGACGTTTTCTTTTTAACCGCGGTTGGAATGACGACATAGCAGTCAAAATAGACAAGTCGTCATTGCAATTAGGTTAATAGCCTTGACGTTGGATTTTCCAAGACTACTACCAAATAGTAGGTTTTCCTATTTGGTAGGTTGGGAGGTACGTCAAACCTCCCAATCAGTAACTTACTTTCTTAAATCAAGCAAAGTTTAGATATTAACACCATGCATTATGTTGTCAATGTTTTACTTATAGTGTAGATCTTACCTTTAGATACTTCAAGTACTGTACTGTAATGGTGAGAATAAAGTGATGTCAGATATATAATTACACCCTTTCAGCTCTGCTGAGTGGGCTAGCCTTATCAGCACAGTAGTTAATGTATTTGCCTGGTGTCCTAGAGGATGCTCATTTGATCCTATGCCCTAGCATAAGAAAAATTTATTTACCTGATGCTGTCTTATCATTACAAGAGTTGTGGCATACACATACAGAGTATCTAAGAAGTGAGAAATTAGGGTTTAGGATTAGTTTCGTGGGTGATTGTATGCGTGTATGCCCCGACAGAGGATATACTTGAAAGAAAGAAAGAGGAGTTCTGGATGAATGTGGAGGCGTGCCTGGAGAAGTTTGACAAGAACGAAAGAATATTTCTGATTGGGGATATGAATGGTAAGGTGGGTGATAGGAAAGTTGAGGGAGTGGTGGGAGGGTGGGGGGTACCATCAGAGGTGAATGGGAATGGTAGTGCACTTGTGGACGTATGTGTGGGGAGGAGGCTGTGGATAGCCAACACCTTCTTCTGACACAGAATGATCCACAGGTACACGTGGAAACGGATGTTGACGATGAAGGATAAGACAGTGGTGGAACGAAAGTCATTGATTGATTATGTATGTGTGGATGAACGAATGAAGAAATCTGTGATGGATGCTAGGGTGTATAGGGGTATTGGAGGGGGTCTGTCTGATCATTATGTAGTGGTAGCTAAGGTTAGGATACAAAAGAAGTGGGTGAGGAGAGCGGGAGGGAGGCGAGAGAGGAGGGTGGAAGGGTGAGGAGGGGGGAGAGGTTGCAGGAAGAAATCAGGGAGGAGTACAGGAGAGCAGTGGAAAGACGACTAGGTGGGTTCGACCTGGAAGTTATGGAGGAAGTGGAGGAGATGAGCAAGGTGTTTAAGGATGAGATCTGTGCAGCATGTGAGGAGGTGTGTGGAGTGAGGAGAAGAGGGAGGGGGTGAAAGGTACAGCATGGTGGACAGAAGAGGTACGAATAGCTGTGGAAGAAAAGAAGAAAGCATATAGAGAGTGGTTGGGTAGCAGAGGGAATGAAGATTCCGAGAGACAGAAACGAGCGAGGTACGTGGAGAGTAAGAGGGTGGTGAAGAGAGTAGTGAAGGAAAGTAAGAGAAGAGTAGATGAGGAATTTGGAAGGAATCTGAGTGTAAAATGGAGGGAGAGTAAGAAACTGTTCTGGAAAGAAGTCAAGAAAGTTAGGGAAGGTAGCAAGGGAAACAGTAAGGGTGTGAAAGATAAGAATGGGAGAATGCTAGCCGAGAAGCAAGAGAGAGTCGAAAGATGGAGGGAGTACTTCAGTGAGTTGCTAAATGAAAGGAATGAAGAGCCAGCAAACATAGCTGGATATGGTATGGGAGGGAGAAGAAGAGAAGTAGTGGAGGAGGAGGTGGGGATCAGGAGGTCAGAAGTGTGGGAAGCCATGAAAAGAGTGAAGTTGGGGAAAGCACCAGGAACAGATGGAGTGTGTGGGGAAATGTTGAGGTATGGTGGTGAGATAGTGATAGAATGGGTATGGAAAATGTGCAAACTAGCATGGGAGAAGGGGAGTGCACCCGATGACTGGAAGACTGGCATAATAGTCCCCCTATATAAGGGCAAAGGGGAAAGAGGAGTGTGTGGTAACCACCGAGGAATATGTCTTCTAAGCGTAGTAGGGAAGGTATACAGTAGGGTAGTGATTGAGAGAGTGAGAGTGAGAACGGAGAAATGGATAGGCGACGAGCAGGGAGGTTTTAGGAAGGGAAGAGGATGTGTAGATCAGATTTTTACCCTGAATTGTGTTGTGGAGAAGTATCTGGAGAAGAAACAAAAGGTGTATGTTGCCTTTATGGACTTGGAGAAGGCCTATGACAGAGTGGATAGAGAAGGTTTGTGGAAAGTACTTAGAATATACGGAGTAGAGGGCAAGTTGCTGAAAGCAGTGAAGAGCATGTATGAGGGTGCAAAGGCGGCAGTACGTGTGGAGAGTGAGCAGAGCGAGTTCTTTGACCTGAATGTTGGTTTGAAACAGGGGTGTGTGATGTCCCCGTGGTTGTTTACTGTATATATGGATGGAGTTATGAAAGAAATACTATCAAGAGCAGTGGATGTTGGTGTATCGCTGAAAAGGGAGGGAATTGAGTGGAAGCTACCTATACTGCTGTTTGCGGATGATACAGTTCTGATGAGTGATAATGAATGGGAGTTGCAGGGTCTGGTAAATGAGTTTGGAACAGTGTGCGAAAAACGGAATTTGAAGGTAAATACGGGGAAGAGCAAGGTTATGGTCTTCGAAAGGGGTGAAGTCACAGAGTGTGAGGTGAAGCTGAACGGTCAGGCTATGGAGATCGTCAACTCTTTTAAGTATCTGGGCAGTGTGTTGAGTAAAGATGGGACTATGGATGAAGAGGTGCGGGAGAGGGTACAACAGGGGAAGAGGGTTGTAGGAACGCTAAAAGCAGTAACAAGAAATAGGGTGGTCAGTATGGAAGTGAAGAAGTCCTTGCATGACAGTGTGGTAATCCCGACACTGACTTACGGAAGCGAAGCATGGACGTTGGTTGAGAGACTCAGACCAAGAGTGAGAGCAGTGGAAATGAATTACTTAAGGAGTGCGTGCGGAGTTACATGGAGGGATAGACACACTAATGAGGAAGTAAGAAGGAGGTGTGGTGTGGAGGTAGATGTGCTGGAAAGTGTGAAAAGGAACAACTTGAGATGGTTCGGCCATATGGAACGTATGGAAAGCGAGAGAATGACTAAGAGGGTGTATGAGAGCGAGGTGGAGGGACAGAGGGGGAGAGGTAGACCGAATATGAGGTGGAAGGATGGAGTGAGGAAGTACATGAACGAAGGTGGTGCTGGTTGGGTGGAGGGGCGTCGACTGACTGGGGACAGAGGTGCATGGGGGCGGTTCGTTCGTGGCCACCCCTTCGGGGATCACGGCGTCAGGCAATAGATAGATAGATAGATTAGTTTCTTCCTCAGTCGCTTCAGTAAAATATCCTATATTAAAGGCTCCTCCTTCTTGTATGGTATTTATATATATTTTTTCTTCAACTATTTGCAGTTCAGATTTTCAGCGAATCTCTTCCCTTACCTAAACTAAGAGTTAATAAGAGGTTTGAGTTGTCTGGTGGTTGAATTGATAAATTGTCCCTTTCTCAGTACTCTGATCTTCAAAGACTTTACAATGTTATTGTTGTTTTTAGTAGCCTTTCCTCCCCCCCCCCCCCCCCCCACACACCTTTATGGGAATCCCATGGCATCTAGGTAGTCCCAGAAGCCGCACCTGCCCGGTAGGAGGTAGGGTATAGTGAGATCCGTTTGTTAGGGGGCAGTGGGGGAGGAGGTCAGTTTCCTCTATCAGCAGCTCTCCTAGGAGTGCCACTGTTGCAGGCAGATCTCATCTGTGAGTAATTCTCTTATAGTCGCCTTGTACCATATGCAGTAGGATACGTGAGGCATTTTCTTTTCCTCTAAATATGAAGGACCCCCTTTCCCTCAGGGGGGATTGTACTGTATTGACTGTATGAGTGATTTGAGTCTTCCAGGATAGGAGCTGATCATGCTTTTACTTACGTGTGCATATTTTTTTATTGAATGAAAGACATGTTTAAGAAATGTTAAAATATATAATAATTACTGTTCTGTAGTGGATAATTTTTCAGTATAGACTTATGATCATCTCAAAAGATAGCCACATTGATTTAATTAAGCGCAACATACTGTACTGTACATGTTTTTACTGCTTCAACTTGAGAACAGCTCTTTGGCAACCTGTGACTCCAACAGGGTTCCGAAGGTTCTTATGCTGGCTAATGATACATGCTTCTTTGTGCACAGCTTCACCTTGCAAACAGTGGGAAATAGCCATTTAGTATATTGCTTTTAGCTTATTGCACAATCTATTGCTTTAATAAAATACCATAGTATTTGTTTCATTAAAAGTGTTGCAAAGGAAATGGAATACAGGGTATATACAAGAATGAAGTGTAATAATTGACAGGAGGTACTGTAACAGATATCATTAGTGAATAGGCCTATAGGTTTGTAAAACATTGCACTGGAACAGAACAGTATTAGTATTATCTGTAGAAAAAGTAGACAAGGCCTTAACTCTTTCAGGTCTGGGGGTTGCTATTTAGTATTCATAAATATAATTATCTTAATCTCATAATTACCTCTCCATAATTAGTTTTCTGCCCACAACTCGTTCAAAGACAACTGCAGAGGTTGAAATAATTAAACTAGAGGTTTCTAAACACTCCTGATAGTCACAAAGGTTTAAAGTATCCCCGTAAGGACGCAATCGCGTCCTGCAGTGCGCGAAAGGGTTAAACTACAAGGTGTTCATTATTAATAGCTATGAATATCAGTGTTTTAAGTCACGAGGCAGAGTATAATTACCTACCAGTGAAAGGTTCTTTAGAGCTATAAAGAAATATAGGAAACTTTGAGATGTGTTCCCTTAATCAGTAGGTCTTGTATGAAAGTCATGACATTTCAACTTACGTATTCTCTAAATTTAACAGTACTGGTAGTCAGTGTTTCTTGTCAATACGAAATAGTGTACAAAATAATTCAGGTATTTCAAATACTATCTATTGTAACTGAAGTGGAAGTTGAGAATGTGTCAGCAAGCTGGCAAACAAGAGACTTTTCATATCCAGTCCCAAAACGGAGTTTCTTGATTTGTTTTGATTATTTTTAAGTATACAATGTTAAAGTTATGCTCCATATATCCCATTATGCCCCTGGAAGTGATCAAATAACCAAAGCCATGCAACTTCTTAGGATCCGTCCTATCGCCCGCACTCTTCAATTTGTACATGCACGATATAACTACACCCAATACGCCCCAAATAAACTTAGCCTCCTATGCAGATGACATAACACTCACATGCACACACCATGACCCAAAAAGAGCAACAGATCTCCTTCAACCCTATCTCAACAACTACATGGCTGGTGCACTACAAACAGACTTAATCTAGCCCCAGCCAAATCCACCGCAACCCTGCTCACAAGTTGGACAGGAGAACACGAATACATCCCTCAACTCACCATAAACAACACACCCCTAACACATACACACACACACCCAAAATCCTAGGAGTAACATATGATACTCATATGACATTCAAACAGCACACCACAAACATTAAAAAGAAACTGACACCCAGACTTAACGCCCTCAGGTCACTTGCTCACACAAAATTTGGACACAACAAAGAAACTACCACCACAGTATATAAACAATACATAAGATCAGTGATGGAATACGCAAGCCCAGCCTGGGCTTCTAACCTAGCTGAAACACATCATAAGACCTTACAGACTATTCAAAACAAAGCCCTGAAGATCATTACAGGCTGCACAGCTACTTCACCCACAGATCACCTACATCAAGAAACCAAAATCCTCAAAGTCAAAGACCATCTGGAGATGAGAGGCACTCAATTCCTGGCAGCAGCCTCCACGAACCAAGACCACCCACTAAACTACATGGCAACACACCCACAGACACCAAGAAATATCAAAACAACACCCAGCATACGGTATCACACACAATTATTGTCCTCTCTCCCTCCCTGCCCACCCCGAACCAACTTTCAAAAGCACATCCATACTCATATCTCTCACCGATCCATCCACTCACTCACAGACAACACGCAGCTGCATGCACGACCTCCCGAAATCCATCCTTCCGAATCCTCCCTTCCTCGCGAGGACAGAGTCCACCTGGCCAGGCTGAGATGCGGACACCATCCAGCTCTCCTGAGCTATCAGAAGAGACTGGATGACTCTGTTGTCGACGCCTGCCCGGGATGTAACACAGCACCCCATACCATTAAACACATCATAGAAGACTGCATTTCACACAACCACTTACGCCAACAACACAATCTACACTCAATGAGAGCTCTGTGGGAAAGCCCGATCGTGGCCATGGCCTTTCTCAGGGACTCGGGGCTGTTCGGCCAGTCAGCTTAGGGAACAACAACAACAACAACAACTTCTTACATATTATCCTGCAATCCCTCTCACACTCAATTCAGTTCCTAAACAACATTGCCTTCATTAGCCACCTTATGTATCAATATTAATTTGGTTAAGTTTCATAGGTGTAGGTAAGTGTGTTACAGTAGAATGTTGAACTGAACTACAGTAAGTTCATAGACCAGGGTGTGATAGGATTGCTCAAGAAAAGCTCTGTCTGTGTGTGAACATTAATTCTGTTTATTTCCTCTTGTAATCTGTGCTGTAAAGATGTACTGTACTGTAGGTCTGTTTTGGTATTATATATACAGTATTTGTTTTTTTAATATTGTGTATATTATAATGTTCATGAGTTACATCTGCATGTAACGTAATGTTTAATTTGAGATGATTAAGAAGACGGTCCCAAGCATCGGTGCATTTGAACCAAGAAAAAGAAGTAGAAATTCATGCCTGAAATTTATTTTAGTAATTATCACTTGGGGTTCATAGCTAGAGTACCTATTATTGTCATTGAAAAAGATGACTATTTGATTAATATGACTTATTACAAATTTATTTATTGTTTATATTGTGAAATAACTTTCAATAATTCAGTAAAGATCATTTAGCATCCTGGCTTGCCAAGATAGTGGAAAATTGGCCCCTGAGCAGTCACAGTTTTATTACACAAGCTGGAGATGGGCAAGTGACATTTTCTGTATTGTGAGAAGAGATTTCACTGGTGTTTACATTTGGGCCAGTGATGGACTCTTATGTTTCTCTTGGTGTTACAGAAGAAGGTTTTCATGGAGCAGAACTGGACAAGCCAACAGAGGGCGGCAGCTGCAAAGGTTAGACACCGGATGAACACACAAATTGTAGGCATTATGTATATTTTTTATCAGTCAAATATTGGCTAACGTTGACATCATCATTCCACCAAGTACTGCGGCATTTAGGCATTTTGTAGATGTACCGAGTGAACTAATGCTAAACTTAGATATCATCCCACCATACCTCGCTACGTTTTATGTTATAATTATTGTTTTGTCACTTAAACTAATAGCTCGTTTATTTAGTTCATACTTGTAAACATAATTTGTTATATTTAATAATACATATAATTTTACAGGTTTTGGATTGATTTGTCAAATAATGTTATACTATAGCACTGTTGGACCTACGTTTCTGTATAATAATTTCACTAGTTTATGAAGTTACCTTTCATGAATGTGGAAATGAAGATTATGTTGAAGTATTTTTATACTAGTCAACTGAGTAAAAGCTCTACTTCTATATTATTTTAAATTATTATTTTTAATTATATATAACTGATATATTTAGTTTGCAAGTTTTACATTTTAATTTTAATTTTAATACTGTACCAGTTAACATGAGAGTTTGAGGGTGAGGTAAGTGGAGTTGTGGTGTTGGAAATTGACAAACTTTGTTTACATGTGCGAGCACAGTTCACTACCTCACTGGAAGAAATTTTTTTGAGAGGAAGAGGGAGAGAGATATGTAAAGACTAAGTCACAGGAAGATATTTCTCTCTGGTCACTTCTTGTGGTGGAGTTTTTGGCAGCAAACTTATCAGCGATGTATCAATCAGTTCAGTTGCCATGAAATTAAAAAACTACATAAAAATACCATTTCTGTTAATTGATATTTCTGTGAGTAACTGCTTTCTCAAACATCCTTGTGAGTCCTCCTTTCCTCGCAAGGACAGAGTGACAACACCCCATACTATTAAACACATCATAGAAGACTACATTCCACACAATCATTTATGCCAACAACATAATCTACACTCCTTGAGAGCCCTGTGGGATAGCCCGATCTCGGCCATGGACTTCCTTAGGTACTCCGGGCTGTTCGGCCAGGCAGCCTAGGGAACGACAACAACAACAATGAAAGTGGTGATGGGCTGGTCTATCAGAATGAGAGTTGAGCGTTCTCTGCCATACCCATAGCTTACTCTGACTGTTCCTTTTACTTATATATTTTCTAGCTCTCAAGTGACGGCGTCTTTTCCGTGGATTGACCTCCCTACTGCCAACCCTGGCAGATTGGGAGCCAAAGCGTCACATTTTTCCTTTGCCCCTCAATTTTCCCTTTATAATTGCTGAGGGGCACAGGGCCTTGGGTGGGGCTTTTGTTTCCCGGGCGTTTCCGCACCCTCCTCAGCTCCACGCCTTTGAGTGGCTTAGGTCACCTGGGCATTATTGGTGGTGAGCTGGGAGGGTTCTATGGGGGCGCTCGGTTATGGCCTTGGCCTTGCTCGGGACCTTGGGGCTGCTCGGCCAGACAGCCTGAGGAACAGCAACAACAAGAACAACAACAATGAAAACAAACATTCTAAGAAAATAGGAGCTGAGTATTACATATTTTATTAGCATCAAGAATGTCTCAGAACTGAGTGGTATAATGTGTATGTGTGTGTCTAAATATGACATGGTAATGAGTGATGCACATCAATTGGCCAATCTGAAGGAATGGAAAAGGAATATGAGGGAAAGTGAAGGAAAGATTAGTATGGTACCTTTTTAACGTTACAGACATGCAGCCCTTGTTCCAACAATTTAATTTAAATGAAGCCTATGTTTATAGGATTTGTGATTGTGGCTGTGGGGAACCAAAAAGATACTTTGTACAGTTGCCCACGTAACTTTGTGAATACGATCTGTTATTGCGAGTCGGGTAGCAATATGGGTTAAATCTGGAGTTTTCTATTAGTGCGGCCAAACTTTGTACAGTGTGATCAATTTTCCCGCCTGACTCGTGACGTCACTGGTGTTTCAGCAGCTTGGGTTCCGAGATGGCTGGTCAGTTAGAATTTTTTTACCCCGTATTATGTCACGTTATCTCGCATTCTCGGGTTTGTTTCAAGGACATCTAGCCAAAATCTGACGTAATTTGTTTTTAGTTTTTGTTTACTGAATTTCTAAAGGTTTAGTGATGCGATTTGCGTGACTGTACACTTTAGGCAAAACCTCCAAATCACGCAATTCACTAATGTGAATCGCATCATAAGCATCAAGTGGTTAAGTACAAAGTTCGGTAGCCTTATTAAAGTTTTTACTTTTTAGCATTAAGAGATGAAATACATAAAAAATATTCAGTAACTTTCATTATTATATTATTTCAATATATTATAACTTGATAAACAAACTATTTTCTGTTACTTATTTAGCTTATCTAGTTCTGCATCACTGTATTTATAATAGACAATTACATCTAGTTTTTATGAGGTTATATTGAATTTCTAAAGTAAACATTGATGTAGTTTAGAATCGACAATCGTGCGAGTTTCACTGGGTTTGGACTATACATGTGGTCATCATTTTGTGTCAATGAGTGTCCTATACCATATACAGTATTGTGTAATTACAATTACTGTACGGTATATATTATGGATTTAAGTACAGTATGTACTATTGGTTTACAAGTGTGGCTATAGCTAATTTCCCAGGGTATACCAATATATTCAGACGTTAGAATTATATACAGTAGTATTTTTTTATACTGTGTGACTATTGATTTGGAGTGGTGTGCTTATAATTCAAGTGAATAGCTATTAACTTACCAATGGTATTGCTGAGCTGTGGCATTTTTATAGTGTTCTCTATTGTTAACCCTTTCAACACAATGGCGTCAGTTTCATTTTACTTTGAGCTAACATTAGATGTTTTTATGCAGTTTAGGAAGGAATTGTTGGATTCAACTACCTTTACCCCTTTGATTAACTTAAAAGATCTGTCGGTATATATCATGCACCAATCGCCTCACCCGGGATATTTGGCGTGTTATACATGTTCAGCAGGAACATTTGTCAGCCAGTGGACAGAAGGGTGCTGGGCTGGTATGGTCATATTGAACGAATGGGAGATGAAAGGCTTACAAAGAGAATATGTGAGTCAGATACAAGGGGAGATAGAAGGGCAGGAAGACCCCTATTGAGATGGAGAGACTGTGTAAGACAAGCTTTGGATGATAGAGGAATGACTATAGATCAGGCAAAGGAAGTGGTAATAAACAGGTATGAATGGAGAATGCTTGTGAATAGATGAGTGAACACGTGGTCATTTGGGGGAAGGGGTCGGGTGCAAGTTGGACTAGTTAATATTCCATCAGGCGCCTGGCCCTGGGAGACGATTTATATGAAGGGTGCGCCTGGAAGTGTGGTGGGCGGGCTTTTGGCTTCGGCTCCGCTGCATGTCTGCCTGCCGAGATCGGAACCTCTCCGGGTGGTGTGGGGCCAGGGGAGTGCTGAAGCGACCTTGGTGACCCTGGTCTCTGGGTCTTCTCCTGGATGACCTAGATGTGTGTAAATTTGTGTTTTGTCTGTGTGTGTTCGTTGTTTTATGTTGTGTTTTCCCTGTTCTTGCTCTGACTTGAGTCGGCCACCCCCCCAAAAAAAAGAATATAAAATAGGAAAAGTGGGGATTGGGCCTGAGTAAATAGATAGAGATACATGCTCTATCTCCGTAAATAATATTAGTACAATATTAAATCAAATATGATCACATATCTTAATTCAGCTTGAGAATGGTGAAAACAATGTCTTTCTAAGTTGCTTTGTTCCATGTTTATCATCGCAAGAGCCCTCAAGCAACAGTTTCACCGCTTGAGTGTGTGTGCGTATACATGTGTATGGGGAAAAACCGTCTTAAAACAGTAGGCTGAATGGGGCCGAATAGATACAAGCCAAAGAGAGAGGGAGAGAAAGAGAAAAAAAGCGAGGTGGGGCCACTTAACCTGACAAGCGCGATATAGATGTAGGTGCTAGGGTAGTTATTTGTGCATTTCTAGCCCTGGATTCTGACAGAATTCGTTATATTTACAATATAAACCATTATTTGTTTTCGGTATGCTTTTATTTTACATATATGATGTATATATGAACCTTCAAGAGTGCTAAAATAAGTGGGAAAAGCATTTGGGTGGTGAAAAACGAAGATATTGGCCACCCGGTCATAATCTCAGGCGAGAGAGAGAGACAGGCAGCCTTCCCCTCTCGCTGTCTGGGAGTCAACTGAGGAGAGCGGGGCGGTGTGTGCCGGTGTCTGGGTGTTGCATAACGATCTTTTATGCAACCCACTTGTGCTACATTATCGCGGGAGAGAAAAATAACCGATAAATGATGATAATAAGAGGAAAAATAGGTGATAATTGAGGAGGGGAGGGAGGGGGGAATAAGGTGGGGAAGGAGGGGAGGGGGGTGGGTGAGATTTACATGGATGAGTACTGGAGGGGAATTATCTCACCTAGAGACAAATTCCTTTGTTTTGATAGGCCCTTTTTTTTTATGGAAGGCTTTTTTTATGGTCCTGCTTCCGTGAGGCCTATCGCGTTCCCTATAGGAAGCCTTCCGTGAGGCCTATCGCGCTTGCCGGGTTAACGCCATATGGCATCATCCGGGTTTTAAGAGTTAATAGTTTCGTCCAGAGCTTTTTGTAATCTTCTAATGTTAATCAAGATATATCTAAAATTATGCCATTGTATTGAAACCGTTGCTAATTACTTTGCTCATCAGCCCATCATGCTGTACCCTGCTTAATTAACTGCTGTGCATAACTAACTTACATTGTGACCCTAGGTACTATAGTCTATTCGCAGTAAGTAGGCGAGAAATCATGACTTCTATCCTCTGTAACTCAAAAAGGGCCACAGCAAATTGGCTGTAAATTTCCACATCCATTCCTTGACCGACTCTTCCCAAATGGTAGAAATATTAGCTTGATTACTATAGTCGTTTTTGAGTTACAGAGGTTAAAGGTCATGATTTCTCGCCTACTTACAGCAAATAGACTATAGACTAGTTAGAGCCTATGATACTGTATATATTAAACTTGCAGTAATAAATGTCTGTAAGCTAAATGAGATCTAGAAATGTAAGATCAGTGTAAACCATGGGAGCATCTTTTTATAAGTATTTATTTACCCATCTGTACCGGTGACGTTTTTTTTCATTTGATTTCAGCTACATTTAGACGATTTTATGAGGCTTAGGAAGGATATGTGGTGGGTAAAAGGATTCATTGAGATAGTTTGTAGCCTTTTGATTGGTAGACGTCTTTCCTAAGCTCAACAAAATCGTCAATAGTTGCCAGAATATAATGAAAAGTACATCACTGGTATAGAAGGGGTTAAGCTTATATTATCATTAGTATTAAATTTACCTAGTAGAAGAAGTTTAATGAACTTCAACATTTAATTTGATGTTAAAAATAGCCCCCAGTCTGGGGAGTATTTGTTTAGCCTTACAAATGATAAGATAAATGGAGTGGTATTGGTTAGGTTGATAATGGATAGCCAGGCATAGAGTTTTAGATACACATTTTTCATTTTAGTATAGCTACCTCCAGATGAATTTGTTTAACTTACAAAGGATGTCTTTAGATAACTTCACCTTTTAACCCCTTCAGACTCATATGACGCAGAGGTTGCCAGATTAGCAATAAGAAATAGAGTTCTCTCACTCTTATAATTACCTCTCCAAAATTAGTTTTCTGCCCACATCTAACTCAAAGACAACTGCAGAGGTTGAAGTAACTAAACTAAAGGTTTCTACATACCCCTGATGGTAACAAAGGCTTTAAAGTATCCCTAATCGGCTCAAAATTGTGTCATATGTCGGAGAGGGTTAATTTACAGAGGTCCTTCCTAAGCCTAGTACACTATTCTGACAGTAGCATTAACCCCTTCCTTACCGAAGATGTATTTTGTGTTATTCCAGATATATTTAGACAACGTTAAGCAGCTTAGGAGGAAATCGTGGTAGTTAAAATGGATAATCGAGATAGTTTGAAGCCTTTTTAATGGCTACACGTCCTCCTTTAAGCTGGATAAAATTGTCGAATAAAATCCAGATTATAATGAAAAGGACAACTCTGTAGTAAAGGGGTTAACAAATTAAAGTAATTGTCATCTGATTGAATAGGTTGATTGTTTAGGTTTACAAAGGATAAAGAGGAATGGAAAGTTAAATCTGTTGGTAGAGTACAAATATGATGAACATTTGTGGTAAGCCTTGGATAAAGGGGCCTTGCTGCAAGGGACCACGTACATGAACACACTAATCAAATATATATATGACTACTCATATAATCCTGGAATTTGCTGTAAAATGTTGTTCATAATGATAATGGTCATGTTAATAACTCAAAGATATAATTTTTGCAGGTTGAGTTTGATTGTTTGGCTACTGAAGTGGATTTTTACTGGCACTAATTGATGGGCTGTTTTTCATCAGATCTGATGTGTCTTTCTTCAGGAATATATAATGGTTTAACCCTTTGATATCAGGTGACGTCAATAACGCTAATAGAGAGCAAGGGACTCACCCACACAGCGATAGTGTGGATCTGTCCATAGTCAAAGGAAGAGGTCCCAAACATATTCTCATGACTTTCACCCTCGCTAGGCATCTGCTATGCTTCATTGATAATTTTCAATATACCGGTACAGTACAAATTTTAAAAAATATTATTCAACTCATTGCTATAGAGGAGTTATTGGTATCTATTTGAAGTATCGATACCATGCTTCTTTAAAAAAAAAAAAAAAAAAAAAATAGTTTTCTCCCAATCCCTTTCTTTTCAAGAGATTTTTTTTTGTAAATATGATCAGACATGGCCTACATCCATGATAGCATGGCCCAGCCAGTGTGTACCCTATGGCAGTTACTCAGAGGGTAGAGTTGCTATGAGAGAAAATGGAATGGTTAAAGATTGTTGTAGCTCCCCAGACTGTCTAGCCGAGCAGTCCCGAGTCCGGTGACCAAAGCCGCGCCAGATGCTCAGGCCCCTGAAGGGGCCAGGGTGAGATGAGATCTGTCTCTGAGAGGGCAGCGGGGAAGGGGATCATCAGCCCACGGGGAGCTTGCACCCCTTGGCCAATGCCCCCACCGTCCACAGCCCCCCTTGCAGTGCCACCCAATCGGGCGATCTCGCCAGTACCTAGAAGATTAGGTAGTACAGGAAAAGAGACAGACAGAAATGGCTAAGATGGTAGAGGATGCCAAACCTCACTCTGGAGAGGACCAGCCCTCACCCGTGGTAGTATGGCTATATTTACACCAGCTCCATAAAGTTAACAGGCCCCACCTAGTTTATATTGGGGGGTTTTCTTCCCAAGACATATTACCTGCCAAGGCTGAGAGAGAGTGTATTCTTCCTTCATTGTGCTACAGATGACTCCTAAACCCAGGGGATGAAATACACAAATTATACAATTCCTGCATCTTACAAATGAGAGAATAAACAGGTTGTTCGGGAGGAAAGATTATTCAGGCCTGGACTCCATTTTTACTGTGTGTGTCTCTGTCAGGGTGGCGGTGGACAAGAGCCTGCGTCGAAGCGAGTGCGTCTAGGGCACCACCAGAGCAGCATGGCCAATCAGCAGAACTTCTCTCACACACACATGACCCAGCGTAACCACCCAACTCAGGTAAGTTGGTCACAATCATACTCTAGTTTGTGTGATATAGTACATTTTTCTTGGTTAGTCTATCTATCTATTGCCTGACGCCATGATCCCCGAAGGGGTGGCCACGAACGAACCGCCTCCAAGCACCTCTGTCCCCAGTCAGTCGACGCTCCTCTTCCCAACCAGCACCGTCTTCATTCATATACTTCCTCACTCCATCCTTCCACCTCTCCTTCGGTCTACCTCTCCCTCTCTGGCCTTCCACCTCGCTCTCGTACACCCTCTTAGTCATTCTTTCGCTTCCCATACGTTCCATATGGCCGAACCAACTCAAGTTGTTCCTTTTCACACTTTCCAGCACATCTACCTCCACACCACACCTCCTCCTTACTTCCTCATTCGTCTGTCTATCCCTCCATGTAACTCCGCAAGCACTTCTCAAGTAACTCATTTCCACCGCTCTCACTCTTGGTTTGAGTCTCTCCACGAACGTCTATGCTTCGCTTCCGTAAGTTAGTGTCGGGATTACCACACTGTCATGCAAGGACTTTTTCACTTTCATACTGACCACTCTATTTCTTGTTACTGCTTTCAACGTTCCTACAACCCTCTTCCCCTGTTGCACCCTCTCCCGCACTTCTTCATCCACAGTCCCATCTTTACTCGACACACTGCCCAGATACTTAAAAGAGCTAACGATCTCCATAGCCTGACCGTTCAACTTCACCTCACACTCTGTGACTTCACCCTTTTCCCCGCATTTACCTTCAAATTCTGTTTGTCGCACACTGTTCGAAACTCATTTACCAGACCCTGCAACTCCCATTCATTATCGCTCATCAGAACTGTGTCATCCGCAAACAGCAGTATAGGCAGCTTCCACTTATTTCCCTCCCTTTTCAGCGATACACCAACATCCACTGCTCTTATAGTATTTCTTTCATGACTCCATCCATATACTGTATACAGTATACAACTACGGGGACATCACACACCCCTGTTTCAACCCAACACTCAGGTCAAAGAACTCGCTCTGCTCATTCTCCACTCGTACTGCCGCCTTTGCACCCTCATACATGCTCTTCACTGCTTTCAGCAACTTGCCATCTACCCCGTATATTCTAAGTACTTTCCACATGCCTTCTCTATCCACTCTGTCATAGGCCTTCTCCAAGTCCATAAAGGCAACATACACCTTGGTTAGTAAGAACATTATTTCTGTCACACTAATTAATGTGTCAAATTTGGTTATTTATAAGATACGAATTAGAATGTAAAACTTACAAAATAAACAAACCTAAGCCAGAAACTGCACAATATAAGATAAACTTTTGTTAAATCACTATGTGGAAGTAATACTGTATATTGAAGATTTAGCAAAACAATATTATGAAATAAAATAACAAAAAAATTAGGTATTAGCTCATATTTTATATGTTGTTATATCTTAGTGTAACTTTACATTTATAAACACCCATATCCATGCTAGCATGTGCAAGTCTTTCACCCCATATATCTCCTTATTCGATCCCCTGGTCTGCATATCATTGTAGACTATCTTCTAATATTTCCTGTCACTTTATGTGTATGAAGGAGACAAAAGGCAAAGCTGACTCTAACAATTGTCTCCTCCAAAGTTGAAAGTGATAAGACAAATTCAAGGTACGTTAAGAGTCAAAATGTCAGCGACACACAGAGCTTGAAGCAATTAAAGTCATGATATGAGGAAAGGACAGATTGAAGGAGAGTTCCAAAGCTTACTTGTTGAGTAGAAGAAAGATTGGGAAAACATTCAATCTTGGGTTAGAGAGTTAGGCAGAATAGGGGTGGGAGTGTGTTGAATAGCTAAATATGTCCTTACTATCATTCTCTAGTATTTATTCTAATAACGTTATTGTATTGTTAAGCTGTCTGGTCGTCAACAAGGTCATCCAGGACATGTCCAGCAGAGTACCATGATGAACTACAACAACACCCAGCAGACCAACAACTTCAACCAGCGATACTGAACGTGTTACTCAACCACCATCACACTCTACACACATAGGAAGTCCAAATTTTCATTTTATCAAGAAGTGGTATAAAGGCATACAGCTCGCAGATTGGAACGCTACCTTTCCCTGTGAAGTTGTGTAGTATTATTCTCTACTTTGACTGTTCCAGAGTTCATGTCAAGAAACAGCACTCATTAGCCAGCCCATAAAGCACACATACTTGAATCGCTGCCTGTTCTTTGAATTCTTGGTTCCTATTTTTGTTACTGTACCGAAATATTCAGTATTACGACTTTTGATATTTGCTATTTATCTCTTCTATATTTTGCCTTAAACCAATATTATTCTCTTTTACGACTTGTACTATTACTACAGTATGAATTATATTGTGTGCTTTGACCATTACTACTACTACTTCAACTATACAATATAGTCAAACACGTAGCAGTACTGAATATCCAACTTTCTATGTGTGTGCATTGAACTCCAAGATTTGTCTTGTACCAATTTTATCATGTACAGTATGTACTTGTGTGCTGGTGCTACTACAGATACCAGCATTATAAATTTGTTCAGTCCAAAATTACATATTTGCAACCCATTTTGATAATCCAAGAGTAGATAGATTATTTTTCATGATTCCTCGTAATGGTTCTGCTCATTTGAATATGATATTTGCAAATGGAACATTTTTAAATGCCATTTTAATTTACTCATTATGAGTAGAATGAACACGAGAATCGCATAACGCCTAAGGTTAAGTATCAAGAGTATCAGTGATGTGATGCATACTAGCAGGCTTGGATGGTTTGAACACGTGGAGAGGATGGATGAACAAAGCTGGGTGAAAAGATGCAGGTCCTTGAATGTGGGGGAGCTGCACCTAGGGGCTGGTCAAGAAAGACGAGAGATCGGACTTTGCGGTCTGATCTTAAATCAAAGAACCTGACAAGTGAGGCAGCTCTTAACAGGGCTGCCTGGAACGCCGCCATTAGGACGTGAGACCAGAACCGCATTTTGTGTGGAGCACTTGGTCTTTAAATTTATGTATGTATGTACAGTATGTATGTATTGTCAAAATTTATTGCAAAAACATAATTTCAGGCTAACAAAAAGAATAGCTACTAAATTTTCAACCCTCAGTAGTCACCACGGTATACCACCACATATTAAATTCTGGTTTTCTTTAGACAATTTTATCAAGTTTAGAAAGAGTCTATGGGAGCTAAAAAGAGATAAGTGAGATAGATACCTTTTTAATTGCTCAAAATCCTTCCTAAGCTGTATAAATCGTCTATTGTTTGCATGAATATAGTATAAAAATATACCAATGACTTGTGCTACAATTTGTTCTACTATGATGCACTACATTGTTATGGTGGTCTTAACAGGATCAGTCTTTCATAGCTTTATTCTTGAACTGATTTTGTTTTTACTGCTGTGAAGATGTATAGCTCTTTTAACTGGTTTGATATGCATGATTGGAGTACTGTTCATGTAATAATATTCATGGTATGTAAAAGAATATAACTAAGAAAGAAGGGCGACAGAATCATTCCAGTTGTTTTTATGTAATGTATAATTTTACAGTGTTCAGATATATACAGGGACTGTATATGTAAATCCATTATGATTCTATCTACAGAGAACATAACCTTTGCCTTTGAGAGGGGTATAAAAACTCCTAGCAACATTAAAGCAGCATTATTTCCATAACAAGAATGAGTATACTAACAGCTTAAGTTCATGCAAACCAGACAATGCCAATTTACCTTTTATTCTGACTACCTCCAGGTAATTGTATTCAATTTCGGAAGAACCTCTTAGTGTTAGGGAGTTAACGTAGATATCTAGACTATTAAATAATTTAATTCCTAAAGGTTCATCATAAGTTGAGTTCAATTCTCTAGCTATAGCATTAAGTATAAATGTTATCTAATTAAAGGGATTCAATAATATTAACTTCGTAAGTCAGTCAATTCAGTGTTGCAATTTAATTAAAATTCGGTTACCAGGTATTGTAAATTATCTTATCCAATATATTTTACAATTATGACAGTTTGTGTAAAAGTAAAAACATACTATACTCTATTTTTTTCCAGCTGATCGTAAATTGAATCTCTTATTAGCTGATTTCTCGATACTTAATGGAAATATATGAAACTACTATGGCTGTGTGTTATATTAATGCCAAGTTTTCAGAATAACCATCATCTTTCACTACAAAATCTACCTTATAGCTGAGTAACAAAGATAGAAACATGACAATTTACCCTCAGCTGGAAAAAAAAAAGACTATAGCAGTATTTTAAATAATTAACAATCATAAAATTGGCACTAAGGAATAGTATATAAATTTCAAAGAATTAAAGAACTTTATCGAGTTTACTGATATTTCTTATCCAAAATCATATAAGGCACAATCAGATGGAGCTCATAGGTAATGTGACACAAACCCCCATTTTTAAAGCTGTTTTTATCAATTTTTCAGGTACTGTATGTAGGTTTATTATCTCATGGCATACAGGTTAGTAGGCATTATATACTTATTGAACGACAAATTTGAATTATAATGGTCATCATGATGAATGGGCGATTTTTTTTTTTATATTGGCTGGCTGGCTATTTCATCACCTTGATTATTTCACATGTTCTCTGGCCTTGGTCAATCATATCCAGAATCTAGCAAATTTTTACACTGTGTTGGTCATTGAAGCAGCCTATAATTATCAACCCCCCCCCCCCCCCCTACTACGCCCCTTTCCGCGGTTGGGGCTTAATGTGGGAGGGTTTTGGATATTTCCCTTTTCCCTCTCCCTCAAGATTTTGTCGTCGGCTTGACTAATTTTGCAGAGTTTTCATTCCTCTTTCTATGTTTTTCCCCTTCTGTTCTTATTCTGTCTCATCCGGTTGTCCTCCGGACAGCCTAGATCACATGCCTCCCTGGACTGGCTAGGTTATAGGCTCCTGACCTGATTCGTATCTTCGCTGATGCGGCAGAGCTTACTCGATTCCCCTCAGTGGTGCAGTTTTTTGCATCTCGCTGTGATTATTTTCTACCGTAGTCCTGATCTCTCATTTTTCGCCCTTGATCACTTCTTGGTTAGTGCTGCAGTGTAGCAGTTCTTGCCTCATCCTTCGGCCCTGCCCTATAAGAGCTCATGTGGTCCTGGTGAAATGGCGAGAAATTTCTGCGGGTCTTCACCTTCCTCGATTTGTTCAAATCCTGTCCTTCCCTATCTATCTTGACTTGATAAGTTGTCCATCTTGATCTAATCCTTCGGGCCAGCCCTACGAGTTCTTTTGTGGAACTCCGTGGTCTGGTTAAACTAATTTTATAAAAAAAAAAAAAATCAATAAATTAAAATTTAAAACTTGCAAACAAAGTCAAACCAAAACTGGGACAAAGACAATATAAAGTAAAAACAAAATATCAAAATCGCTATGTGGAAACAACGCTTACTAAAATAACATTTATGAAATGAAGAACACAATCCACCACATAGGGTGTACATTACTACATGAGCAAGTGAATCTGGTTCCGAAGCAAACTAATTGCACACATAACAACGCACTATCGTCAAAACAAAACAAAAATAAAACACTCAGCAACAGGGAAAGCCATGAGATTGACAAAAATATTCAAGGTTGGTGAATTATTTGTTTATTTTTGTATTTACTGTCACGAGCCGTGACATAGTCAGTAAAGCGTCAGCTGTTGATCAAGGTGCGGGAGGTCAAGCCCATTCTGTCAAAATGTTATTGGTAGATGTCAAGCCCGGGCAACTTGACCTAACGATTTGTGACAAACGCCTAATGTTCATGGCCACCCCTTCACGGGAATTATGTACAGTCACACTCATTAACCCTTGTCTAGTGGGTGTGTTTTGGGCTCATTTGGGCATATTCAGGCCCTCCTGCATGATAAATCAAGCATCTGCATGAAACAAAAATTATTTAGCAAAAAACTAAGCACTAAAAGCTTCAAAATGAGACCAGAACGAGCTACGTAGCACTCGTGGTTTTCTTGCAGTGGTGCCACGAACATGGAAGTTTAGCATATATCGGTACAGTAAACCCTCGCTATCTCGGACCTCTAGAAGTCGGAAACCCGGACTACTCGGACTGGCATCGGCCTCTCTGAAAGTTCGCCGTATATCTCGGAAAATTCCGAGATGTAAGGGGAAAACTCCGAGGGCCCATATGGTCTGTAGGACAGGTGTCATATATCTCGGAAAATTCCGAGATCTAAGGCTACAGTGAGGTGGAGAAAGACAGTGAAATGGAGAAAGACAGTGAAATGGAGAAGGAAAGTGATATTTATAATATATGTCTGCTGGATACTGTACAGGTACTGTAATTTATCTTGAATCAACGTTGTTAGTGATAGGGAAGTCTCCGTTTTCTCTGGTGGCTCGGACTCCCTCTTCCAATTCGGACATTTTCCTCTCTTAAGTCGGACTTCGGACATCTCGGATTTTCGGTCATCTCGGACTGGGTCTCCCCCCAATTAGTCCGAGATAGCGAGGGTTTACTGTATATTTTTCCCAGCTATGCTCACTACTGGCTACACTGCCGGCCTCTCGAGAACACAGGGAACATGAGTTAATGGGCGGCGGTAAGCCATGGGAGTAGGCGGTCTGGCCCGCTGCGCTCCCGGCCATTTGCACTTGATTTTAACCCTTTAAAAGCCTTAATAATGCTCCTAACTTGCTGCAAATTGGTGCACGACTTAAGTCGAGCGCTGCTCTTTAAGGGTTAATGCTGTCTTATTATTTTTAACATTTCTCATGTTGAATTTTATCTCCTACTACTGTAAGTAGAGGGCTAGGAATCGTCCTCCCCTTGTAAAATTCTCCTACTCAACGAGACAGAAAAAGGGGCGAGGGAACGCGAAGGTAGTCCCGGACCCTGAGAATAGGCACTTTAAATATTGTTTCTGTTAGGGCTATATCTCGTGTTGACAACCCCAGCATTGGGGTATGTGGCTGAGTATATACATACTGTACATACATACTGTAAGCATGTATGACAAACAAGCAAACAAAAACGGCACAAATCACAGTACATTACTGTACTTCATTCCCACACTTGACAGATTTTTTCAACTTGGCTCCAAAATTTATACAGAATATTTGAACCTAATTCCCATTTTGAGAGTGTTCCTCTTGGTCCACAGCTCCAGCTTGGCCTGTTGTATGGGGGTGAGGCTCTTCTTCCACCCGCCGACTTCACCTGCAGGAAGATGGAGGTTATTATTCATTCTCTCACTCACACTCTCTCTCTTAACTTATTTACTTCTTTACTAATTTAAAGCTTCTTCCTTTATCTCTTGTGTATATTTATGTATGTATACTGTAGACTCAGACACATATTCCATTGCTGGGGGTGGCCGACACGAGACAGAGCCCGAACAGAAACCACATTTAAAGTTCCTATTCTCATGGTCCGGGACCACTTTCGCGTTCCCTCGCCCGTTTCTCTGTCTCGTCGAGTAGGAGAATTACTAGCCCCCTGCCCCCTTATAGAAAATACATTATAAATCTATCTATCTATCTATATGCTCAGGCCCAATCCCCATTTTGGGGGTAACCGACTCAAGACAGCAAGAACAGGGAAAACACAAAAACAACATAAAACAACAAATAAACACAGATAAAAGCACAAACTCACACACATCCAAGTCACCCAGGAGAAGACCCAAAGACCAGGGTCACCAAGGTCGCTCCAGCACTCCCCCGGCCCCCGACCACCCGGAGAGGTTCCGATCTCGGCAGGCAGACATGCAGCGGAGCCAAAGCCACAAGCGCTCCCACCACACTTCCAGGTGCACCCTTCATATTAATCGTCTCCCCGGGCCAGGCGCCTGATGGACTATTATCTAGTCCAACTTGCGCCCGACCACTTACTCCAAATGACCACGTGTTCACTCAACTATTCACAAGCATTCTCCATTCACTCCTGTCCACCACCACTTCTCCTGCCTGATCTATAGTCTTTCCTCTATCATCCAAAGCCTTTCTTACACAGTCTCTCCATCTCAATGGGGGTCTTCCTGCCCTTCTATCTCCCCTTGTACCTGACTCACATATTCTCTTTGTAAGCCTTTCATCTCCCATTCGTTCAACATGACCATACCAGCTCAGCACCCTTGTGTCCACTCTGGCTGACAAATGTTCCTGCTGCCCCACTCTCCTACGTATCTCTTCATTCCTCAATCTGTCTCTACGAGTAACTCCACACATACTCCTCAAGCAGCTCATCTCCATCACATCCAGCCCTCTTTTCTCCTTTTTCTTCAGAGCCCATGTCTCCGCCCCATACATCACTGTTGGCACAACAATTCCTTGATACAGTGCACATTTTACTTTCACTCCGAGATTTCTCGTCTTCCACATACTTCCCATTGCTCCGAAAAATACAGATAAATGTAAATAATACTAAAATTGTTTACAGTGAAGTAGAGTGGGGAAATCTAGAAAGAAGTGGTTCACACCCATATGCAATGTAGTGTCTGTCTGTAGAGGGTTTATCATGGGAGGAGCCTTGTCTGTACATATATGAACCATTGTCAATGTACGATGTAAATATTTTAGACTACTGTACAGTAAACAAAGATTTCAATTTAGAAAAGAAAGAAGTACTGTACTAGGATAAAAGGACCCACTGAGGAAGAAGTCAAATATTGAGAAATTTAAGGCACTGGAGATGGTGGACAAGTTTTGCTAATTGGGAGATACCATCTTTGCTGGTGGTGGGGCCGAGGCCGCCATTATAGCCAGAATAAGATGTGGCTGGAGAAACTTCAGAAAACTCTTGCCATTACTTACCATGAGAAGACTTCCTCTCCCCTTGAAAGGAAAGGTGTTCGCTTCATGTGTTAGAAGTGCAATGCCATATGCTTTATAAACTTGGGGCCTGTCAAAGCGGATTATTTCAACAGAATGGAACGTAATGAGAAGAGAATGGCGAGATGGAGGTGTGGTGCCAAACTGTAAGATAGGATATCTAGTGAAGAGCTGAGAAGAGTAGCAGTGATGAGATGCGTACTATATCTCATTCCAAATAGGTTGTCCAGAAATTGTGAACCCTAACATCTGTTGCTCAAATAGGGCTAAAGCAAATGGGCAGGAGCTTTCCACACCTATTCCATGGCTGGCCCTTCCCATATGGTAGAAATATTAGCTCAATTACTCTAGTCGTTTGTGAGTTATAGGCTAGTAGGCTTGGATGGTTGTTGTTGTTGTTCCCCAAGCTGCCTGGCCGAACAGCCCCAAGGCCCCGAGCAAGGCCAAGGCCACAACCGAGCGCCCCCACAGAACCCTCCCTGCCGACCACAATAAAGCCTGGGTGACCGAAGCCATTCCATGGTGGGGAGCTGAGGAGGGTGCGGAAACGCCCAGGAAACCAAAGCCCCACTCAGGGCCCTGGCTTGGATGGTTTGGACATGTGGAGAGAATGGATGAATTAAGTTGGGTGACAAGATACAAGTCCGTGAATGTGGCGGGAGCTGCACCAAGGGTTATATATACCAAAAATATGGTCTCGCGTCATTAGGACGCGAGACCAGAATAGCATTTCGTTTGGAGTACTTGGTCATTAAATTTATGTATGTATAAACGTGGCCATTTAACCCTTTCGATCCCAGAAACGTACGTTATGCGTCGCCTATGTATGTAACGCATAGTCCCAGGGACACAATAGTTACGTCCGCCTTAATTACTCGTCCTATAGCACCTAGAGGGTTCAGATTTGTATGGGAACTACTTTAGGATCCCACGAAACGATACCGATGGTTGGCAACCCTCCAAGTCCAGCCGTGCGCAGGAATGATTTTCCAGTATATTGCCTACCCATCACCCCATGTTAATCGTGACTTTCCCCTGCCCCCCAAATGACCTAGGTGAGTGGTTTTATGTTGTTTTTCTTTCATTACTAACCCATCCCATGTGTTTTCAGGAAAAACAAAACAATTGGCAAGTGGCTGGTCCTGGAGTGTACTTTTTTTATTACAGTCGCTTGGGGTCCAGTGGGTTAAAGTGGATAATATTAACAGAATGGACTGTAACAAAGTTAGTGTTGAGATGGATGCCTGGGGTTAAACAGGAAGATAGGATATGGAATGAGGAGCTTAGGAGCCAGTATCTACGAAGAAATGTGGACTAGAAGGTTTAAATCGTTTGGACTTGTGGAGAGGGTGAATGAACTAAACTAAGTGAAGAGAAGCAAGTCTGTGAACGTGTAGGGAGCTGCACCAATGGATAGACCTACAAAGATGTGGGATCATGTCATACGATCTGATCTGAAACTCAAGAAACTGACAAGTAAGGCAGCCCAAAACAGGGCTCTCTGGAACACTGCCATTTGAAATGAGACTAAAACTGCATCCCGTGTGGACCACTCAGTCTTTAAAATTATGTAAATACAATATGTATTATGCTCTATAATGCCTTTCTTTGTATGTACTGTAAGACAATGTCTCTTTACCTATTCTTCCCTTTCTCGCATAAAAATTACGCTATTCATAGTGCAGTTTGGTTGAGTCCATGAATAGATTGATATCCAGTATTTGATAAATGGATATTAATCATAGTCAGCTACTTAACCTTTAACTCTGTCTTGGTGGTATAATGGTTAGAGCTGTAAGTGGTGTCCTGGGTTCTAATACCAACAGGATCATATGCTTTTATTAATTTCATTTTGGTGTTATTGGTGTTAATAACAATAGTAATCAACTCCGCGTAAGCAGAATAGTATCCCCCCACCTGTCTGTCTGTCTGGAAACTCCTCCTAGATCGTTAGAAGGATTTTAACCAAACTTTACATGCACATTCGGTGGGTCAATGCGACAGTTAATAAACAAATCTTTTATTAACCCTTGGGATCCGGGAGGCCTCCTCATATGAGGCAAAATGGTAAAAAAAAAATTGCCGCTATAATCATCAGAACTCGGCAACCACGCGTTGTAGCGACGTCATCTCTACGGCATTCTACAGACAACAAAAAGTTCTACAATTTGCAAAAACATTGACTGCTCTAGGTTGTTGTTGTTGTTGTTGTTGTTCCCCAAGCTGCCTGGCCGAACAGCCCCAAGGCCCCGAGCAATTCCAAGGCTCTAGGTGGTCTCAATCAGTAGCTACTGAATTATGAAGTTGAATTTACCAAAATTCATATGAGGCCCCCCGGATCCCATGGGTTAATTTGTTCAATAATCAAGGTCCTTGGACGAAAATATAGTACTCCCCCCCCCCCCCCCCCCACATTCAGACTTTCATCTTTTCACCCAACTTAGTCCACATGCCCAAACCATCCAAGCCTATTAGTTCGCATTTAATCACTGATACTCTTGATGCTTAACCATCTCCTTAACCCGAGAAGTATGATAAGCCTCACGGAAGTATGTGTATAGCGAATGCGATATGCCTCACGGAAGCAAGACCATGAAAAAAACTTAAAACACCCCAGGGTCTCTCAAAACAAAGGAATATGTCATTAGGTGAGATAATTCCCCTTAAGTACTTCCTACCACTCATCTATGTTTCTTTACCCCCCCCCCCTTTTTTTCTCCTCAATTATCACTTATTTTCCTCTTATTTTCATAATATATTGGTTATTTTCCGCGCAATTTATTGTCAAGCAAGCTGAGGGAGAGTGTTACGTCATATAGAGACCCTTTAGAACTGTGAGATCACCCCCGGGTTTCTCAGTTAGTTAAGAGACGTTGCAAGGGGAGGATGTGTCTCTCTCAGCCTGCCTTCCCAAGACACGACTGAGCAGCGAAAATATAAGTTTTTCACCACCCAAATGCTTTCCAACTTATTTTATCGCTCTTCAAGGTTCGTATGTTCATCATATATATTATGTAAAATATATGCATATGGAAAAGAAATAATGCTTTATATGGGCAATATAACTAATTCTGTCAGAATTGAAGGCAATTA
This sequence comes from Paralithodes platypus, assembly GCA_032716605.1. Lineage (NCBI taxonomy): Eukaryota > Metazoa > Arthropoda > Malacostraca > Decapoda > Lithodidae > Paralithodes > Paralithodes platypus. The sequence continues at coordinate 56,011,691 of CM064495.1, forward strand.
ATTAGCAAATAACTACGTTCGTCACACACCATTCTCCCGCTTGTTAGGTTAACTCCTCACTAGATATCCTATCTTACCCATCTCACCATTCTCATCTCGTTGCGTTCCATTCTGTTGATATCATACGCTTTGACAGGCCACTTTTCTGAAGCATAGGTCATTGCGCTTCTAACACATGAAGTGTATACCTTTCCCTTCAAGGGGAGAGGGAGTCCTCTCATAGTGAGTAGTGTTAACAGTTCTCTGAACTTTCCCCAGACGCATCTAATTCTGGCGATAGTGGCGGCCTCCACCACCGGTGGAGATGGTATCTCCCAAGTAGCAAAACTTGTCCACCATTGCTAATGCCTCATTGCCAAAGTTAACACTCAAGCTGTTCATTGATCACAAGCTCACCTTTGCATACTATGCATACAAATTTCTCAACTTTGGACTTCTTCCTCGGTAGGGGTCCCTTTATTCTGGAGCAACGCTTTTTCCCGTGGTGTACCCAGCAGCGGCAGACACTACACTAAATTGAATTTGTGCCCACCCCTTTTCTGCATGCTGCGCATGGGTATGCACCACTTTTTTCTACCTTTCTAAGCCCTAATCTACTGTGTAAAGCCTTGGTTATATTTATATTAACTCCTAATCCTTTACTTGCCGTACCCTCTTTCCATCTTCTGAACTTGGCCTCGGCATCCCATACACTATCTGCGATAAGTATTAGGTCATCTGCGTATAGCAGTTCCCTGGGTAGCCCAACTCTATAATCTCCAGATAGTGCCTCCAGACCCGTAAAAAAGAGGAGGGGACTTAATGCAGAGCCCTGGTGGACTCCTCACGCAAGAGTAGTAGTGATACTAGTGATAGTACTGTAGTACTGTAGTAATATTGGTGACCGTAGTAATGATGAAAGTAGAAGGGATGATGGTAACAGTAAAAGGGATAGTAGTAGTGATGATAGTGACAGTACAGTAGCATTGATTTTGTTGGTATTACTAGTGATGATGGTAACCCATCGCAGAGTTGGGTAAGCCGTTTTGATTTTGGGCGAAATGGCACTTCTACTTTATAAATAATTAAAGTAGATATGTATTATGCTCAAAAATGCCTTTCTTTATATTTAATTAAGATGATACCTCTTTACCTGTATATGTTAGACTTGTTATATATAGCATACTTTATACTCCACCTTCCAAATCTTTACTCACCCTTTCTGAAGAAGCCTCCATCTTTTTTAAAGACTTTATCATTAAACATCCCGGGTGTCATTTCCATCTTGGGCTCTTCTCTCGCCTTCATCACAGAGAAGCTTGTGTGATGGGCCACCTGGTATATGAAATATTATTGTATCATATATTTGATATTATATACTACAGGTATCCTATTTCTTAAGCTTCAATAATGAATAGAATATTGGATATGTTCTTTGATAATGCTATCAAAATAGTATGTAGGTATAGCCTAGGTAGAGTATGAAGATTTTTTTTAGTACTTGCTGAGAATCTGTATAGGGCAGAGAAATAGAATAAAATACTTTACTTTAAAAGTACCGTATGTATCATTATGGAGTGTGTTATATTGGAAGTACAGTATATGGGGAAAAAATTGAGCCATACATACATACAGGTTTAAAGACTGCAACCGTCCACAGTGAATGTGGCTTCCATGGTACAATCACAGTAATGCACACAGTGCACAGCAATCATATCACGGTGGTTACAGTCTTTACTGCAGCACAGTACAACATATACTGTATATATTTCATTCCTTACATACTCCGAATACGTAATTCACAACTCAGGTAATGGTCAGAGAGCACCATCAGATAAATTAACTTGAGATTGAACCACCCTCCCAGTCACAAGTCCACCATGTTAACCATTGTGCTGATAAGGTAAGCCCACTCAGCAAAAACTGAATGGGGGAAATCACAGTATTTCTGATAATTACAAAACTACAGTGTATTTGTTAATACCCTACAGTATTTACAATACTTAGCTCACATTTTGTAGCTGTTTCTCCGAGAGTGAGGATCCCAGGAAGTCATTTAGTTTTTGCAGCTCCCCCATAGTATCAGCCTTGAGGTCTTCATAGAACACAAAGTGCATATTGGTATGGTCCTTGTTCAACCATGCCTCCTTCACATGTTCCCAGTATGGACTGTAAATTACTGAAAACCAGATACAAATTTATACACATTAAAACCGATTTATCATTATCTATCTATCTATCTATCTATATACTCAGGCCCAATTCTCACTTGGGGGGGGGGGGGGGGGGGCATTCAAGACAGAGCCAGAATAGGGACAACACAAAATACAACAGAAAACAATGAACACACAAAAACAAAATACAAATTCACACACATCTTGGTCATCCAGAAGACCCAGAGACCAGGGCCACCAAGGTCCCTCCAGCACTCAACCGGCCCCCGACCACCCGGAGAGGTTCCGATCTCGGCAGGCAGACATGCAGCGGAGCCGAAGCCACAAGGCAGTCCACCACACTTCTAGGCGCACCCTTCATATAAACCGTCTCCCCGGGCCAGGCGCCTGATGGACTATTTATAATTATAATCAAAACAAATCATGTCCACAATTAACTCCTGGAGGTTATGTAGTATTTGAATAATAAATTTTTTTAAGATTAATTAATTTTTATGAATATCTGAAGAATAAACATACAAAAGCTGCCTCCATATCTGGAGCTAGCTATGGATGATCATTATAGAAGGAAATGGCCTCCATATCTGGAGCTAGCTATGGGTGATCATTATAGAAGGAAATGGAACTAGTCGAGATCATGAGTACGTGCCACCGGGTGTAGGGTTGTGGAGCCGAGACAAGCTTGCTAGTGAACATATTGGGCTGCTGGCTGTCAAGTTATTCCTGTTATAGGAAGATATCAAATTCTGCAAGAAGATCTTTGTGTTGGCAATGGAAATAAATGTGGACATCACAACTTGGGTGGAGGTCCTATGGTCTCTTCCCCGGACTTCATCATCTTCCTCCATACTGTCATGTTTCGCCTTCCTCATCTATCTTTGCCGGCTTTGGCTCTTGGCGCCATCTTGGATCTTCTGAATGTTGGTATCTGATGCCTCCCTGAACTGTGACCATGTGGTTGCCTGTTCCCAGGAAATGGCCTGCATAGTCGTCGGATTGTACCTGACAAATCCTCTTCTTTAGGGGTTCCTTCATGGGTACCATCTCTCCATGGGCACCTTCAGCCTCTGGAGAGTGGTTTAGTTCCCTCATCCTATCCTCTTCCCATTACCACACTGCTTCTTCCTGCTGGGAGTCATCTTTCATTGCTTCACCTTTCCATTCCATTTTTCACGTTGTGCAAGTGTTGCTGCCATTGCATATATTGTGTGGACGCTTCCAGGTCCTTGATGTTTGGAACTCCTGTTTCCCCAAAGGCCACAGCAGATCTACACTCTCTGTGATATGATATATACAGTATTTTCTCCCATACTAGAATTAAACAACAACAGCTTCCTTCTCCTAATATACACCTGTTATTAAGGATTTGACAGAAACTACCATTATGTGGGAGGTTTTCTCCTCTGATTGCCCCATTGCGGTAACTTTATCTACTGTAGTGTGTTCAGCTACAAGCGAGTTATTCTCGCAGTCCCAATACGTCTTTCAAAGGTTATGCTCCTGTGTTGGTCAGAAATTTGTGTTTTGATGTGTGAGGAATTGTTGAGATCTAATCATCTTCAAGGAGAGGAAGGAGGAGAATAGTTCACTTCCTAACACTACTCTGTATATACTGTACATACATAGCCTACATACAAGTTTAAAGACCGTTTCATCCACAGAGAGTGTGGTTTCAGTCTTACGTTTGCAATGCCAGCATTCCAAGTGACCTCTGTTGTCAAGTTCTTTCATTTGAGATTGGACCAAAGTACCAGATCCCAAGTCTTTCTAGGTTTACCCCTATGCGCAACTTCGGGGAAATATTGGAACAAGTAGAGTGTTTTAAATATCTAGGAGGAACGATAAGCAGGAGTGGAGGTATGGAAATGGAAGTAAAACAGAGTGTGTGAAGGAAGGAAAGTTTTCGGAGTAATGGGAAGTATGTGGAAGACGAGAAATCTCGGAATGAAAGTAAAATGTGCAATGTATCAAGGAATTGTTGTGCCAACAGTGATGTATGAGGCTGAGACATGGGCTCTGAAGAAAAAGGAGAGAAGAAAGCTGGATGTGATGGAGATGAGCTGCTTGAGGAGTATGTGTGGAGTTACTTGTAGAGACGGATTGAGGAATGAAGAGATACGTAGGAGAGTGGGGCAGCAGGAACATTTGTCAGCCAGAGTGGACAAAAGGGTGCTGAGCTGGTATGGTCATGTTGAACGAATGGGAGATGAAAGGCTTACAAAGAGAATATATAAGTCAGATACAAGGGGAAATAGAAGGGCAGGAAGACCCCCATTGAGATGGAAAGACTGTGTAAGACAAGCTTTGGATGATAGAGGAATGACTATAGATCAGGCAAAGGAAGTGGTAATAAACAGGAATGAATGGAGAATGCTTGTGAATAGTTGAGTGAACACGTGGTCATTTGGGGGAAGGGGTCGGGCGCAAGTTGGACTAGATAATAGTCCATCAGGCGCCTGGCCCGGGGAGACGATTAATATGAAGGGTGCGCCTGGAAGTGTGGTGGTCGGGCTTGTGGCTTTGGCTCCGCTACATGTCTGCCTGCCGAGATCGGAGCCTCTCCGGGTGGTCGGGAGCCGGGGGAGTGCTTGAGCGACCTTGGTGACCCTGGTCTCTGGGTATTCTCCTGGGTGACCTAGATGTGTGTGAATTTTGTGTTTTGTCTGTGTTTGATCGCTGTTTTGTCTTGTGTTTTGTGTTTTCCTGTTCTTGCTCTGTCTTGAGTTGGCCACCCCCAAGAAAAAAAAATAAAATAAAAAATAATAATACAATGGAGGAAAATGAAAAAAAAAAAAAAGGAAAAGTGGGGATTGGGCCTGAGCATATAGATAGATAGATAGCAACTTTGCCCACGTCCAGCATTTTGTCACTCAATTCTGATAATCCATTCTCTCATGGTGTCTAAACCAACCAAGTCTGCATCCTTCCTCTGATACTCCTAATGCCCAGACGCCTTCTTAGTTCCTCACTCGATACCCCTCCTTGCTATCCAGGGGATAGGTCAGGAGAGCCAGAGAACTTGCTTAGAAGCACGGACCAGTGAACTGGCGATTTAGCGCTCTCTTTCGAATTTGGCGGTCACCCGGGCTGTGGCCAGGTGTGGCTCGCTTCTCCTTTGTTTCTCAGGGCTTCGGTGTGTCTTCTTCTGGTAGTGCATCTCGGTTTTGGGTTGTTGTCTTCCTCTCTCCTTGAGTGGTGATGTTATTTCCTGGATGGCGTTTTTTCCTATTTCTCTGTCTTCGGTTGTTTCTTCCCGCTCTTGTGGGTTTCCCGATTTCTGCTATCCTCTCCTTCATTCTTTCTTGATGTCGTCTTCCCAGTTTTCTTTCACTCTTCTCTTCTTTTTTCTTGCTATTCTTGGTGTCCTTCTTTATTCCGTTCTTCTGTATTTCTCGTATTTCATATAGTCTATTCAATATGATGAATATAAACCTTGTGACCACTCAATGGGGGCTGGACAAACAGGCTTCAAATTTCTGTACATAATTCTTGGTGACTCTTCCCAAATGATATAGTTATAAGAGGTTGGGGGCTCGAAATGTTTATACTAGTCATAATGAATAGATTATAGATTACAGTATTAAAATATATTGTGCAGGGTTGAAATGTATGATATGAATACATTGGGGCCCTTACTGTATGTATGTTGTGGGTGCCAGAGGATTAAGTTAAGTATATAAATAATATTATGTTTTTTTTGTCTATGTGAGTGAGGAAGACAAAACAGTGCCTCCCCCAGAGACAGGGCCAAAATCAAGGGACGTTCCAAGTCAAAATGCCTGGCACACAGAGTTTGAAGCAATTTAAGTCATAGGAAGAGGGAAAGACTGATTTTGGGAGAGAGTTCCATAGCTCAGCTGTTGAATAGAAAAAAAGACAGAATAACGTTTCACTCTTGGGTTGGAGAGTTGCAAAGAGTAGGGGTGGGATTGTGTTGCAAGACGGGTGCTATGTGCGCTACGAAGAGGGGGTGGTATACACTGAGAGAGCTCTGAGGACCACTGATTATTGTAATAGCGGTAGAATAGTGAGAGATATGCAACATTGTGGTGAAGAGAGACTGCAGAGAATCGGTGAGTGGATGTGAGTTAATGAGACGGAAGGCTTTCTTTTCTACTTTGTCTAAAAGTGCTGTGTGAGAGGATCCTCCCCACACGTGTGAACAACACTCAATACATGGACGCACTGTGCCCCTGTAGCCTACAGAGCCTACGGGGCGGGTGCCCAACCCCGAAAGGGGTTGAAATAGGGGAGCTATCCCCCCGCCAAAGGCGGCTTTCTAGGGCCTTTCCTAGCTGATGCTGAGAGGATTGGGTTCTAGTCATGTGGTGATGGGCTGAGTGAGAGCTGAGCAATCTCTGCCATACCCATAGCTTACTCTGACTGTTCCTTTAACTTATATATTTTCTAGATCTCAAGTGACGGCGTCTCTTCCGTGGATTGACCTCCCAATCTACCAAGATTGGAAGCCAAAGTGTCACATTTTTCCCTTGCCCCTCAACTTTCTCTTCATAATTGCTGAGGGGCACAGGGCCCTGGGTGGGGCTTTGGTTTCCCGGGCGTTTCCGCACCCTCCTCAGCTCCCCGCCATGGAGTGGCTTCGGTCACCCAGGCTTTACTGTGGTCGGCGGGGAGGGTTCTGTGGGGGCACTCGGTTATGGCCTTGGAATTGCTCGGGGCCTTGGGGCTGTTCGGCCAGGCAGCTTGGGGAACAACAACAACAGAGCAAGAAGCAGTGCAGGGGTAAAGAACCCCTGGAGGCAGTTGAGCACACCCAGTTTCTGGGAAGCTGTTTTAGCCAGAGTGGTAATATGATCTTTCCAAGAGAGATCAGAAGAAATAAAGACACCAAGAATATTAAGAGAAGATGAAGGGTTAATTTGTATGCTGTTGAAGAGTAGGTCATAGTTTTCTGGAACAGGGCGATGAGTAGACAGATGGAGAAATTGAGTTTTGGAATCATTGAAAGTAAAAAAGTTTTCTCTGCCTCAATTATGGATAGTAGAGAGATCAGAAGATAGGTGTTTTATGGCCTTCTTACGTGAGTTTTGGAGTTCCTGCTGTGAATAATTTTGTGGAAGGCTAGTTGAATAGTGTAATGTAGAGTCGTCAGCATATGAGTGAATGGGGCTGGAGGTGCAGTTGAGAAGGTCGTTAATGATTAATAGGAAGAGAATTGGAGACAGGACAGAACCCTGAGGAACACCGGAGTTGATAGGTTGAGGAAGTGAACGGTGGCCGTCCACAACCGCAGCTATGGAACGGCTGGAAAGGAAATTAGAGACAAAGGCACATGGAGGGATAGAAACCGTAGGAGGGTAGTTTGGAAATAAGGGATTTGTGCCAGACTCTATCGAAGGCCTTCGATATGTCTATCGCAATAGAAAAAGTCTCACCAAAGTCCCGAATGGAGGATGACCAAGAGTTAGTAAGATAAGATCACCAGTAGAGCGGCCCTTAAGGAAGCCATACTGGCGGTCTGAGAGTAGGTTATGGGAAGATAAATGCATAACCCCTTCGACCAAAGGGACGCACGTTATGTGTCGCCTATGTATGTAACCCACATTACCAGCGATGCAACGGTTGCGTCCGCCTTAATTACTCTTGTCCTATGGCACCTAGAGGGTTCAGATTTGTATGGGAACTGCTTTAGGATCCCACGAAACAATACCGATGGGTGGCAACCCCCCAAGTCCTGCCGCGTGCGTGTGGGTGAGCGCGGGAGTTATTTTCAATTTTTTTGACTACCCATCACCCCATGTTAATTGTGACTTTCCCCCGCTCCCCAGGACCCCCAAATGACCTACTGTAGGTGAGCGGTTTTATGTTGTTTTTCCTTCATTACTAACCCATCCCATGTGCTATCAGGAAAACAAAAATTGACAAATGGCTGGTCCTGGAGTGTACTTTTTTATTAAATCGCTTGGGGTTCAGGGGTTTAAGACATTTTGAGGCAAGAATAGTTTCAAAAACTTCAAGAGATCCAAGAAATGAGAGCAATTAGACGATAGTTGGAGGATTGAGAGCGGTCACTCTTCTTTGGGACAGGTTGAATGAGAGCAAACTTCCAGCAAGAAGGAAAGACGTTAAAGGAGACGCAAAGACGGAAGAGTTTGCCTAGGCAGGGAGTTAGCATGGAAGCAGTTTTTTAGTACAATATGAGGAACACCGTCTGGTCCGTGTGCCTTCTTAGTATAATGCCCAGAAAGGGTGGAAAGTACATCCTTTGGAAGATTATGATGTTAGGCATAAGTAGGAGAGGGAGGAATAGCACCAGAATCATCCAAAGTGGAGTTTTTAGCGAAAGTGTTAGTGAAGAGTTCAGCATTGTCAGAGGAAGAAGTGATGGTGGTGCCGTCAGAGTGGAAAAGAGGAGGGAAAGACGAAGAAGTAAAATTGTTGGAGAGCTTTTTGGCTAGATGCCAAAAGGTTTGGGAAGAGCTAGTCGAGTTGGTTAGTTCAGTGCATTTATTATTGATGAAAGAATGTTTGGCGAGGCGAAGAGCAGGTTTGGCTTGATTCCGGGCAGAAAAATAGGAAGTAGGAGATTCTTGAGTTTGAAGGCAACGGTATCGTTTGAATGCTTTCTCCTTATTGCGGACAGCAGTAGAGCAAGCGTGAGTAAACCAAGACTTTTTTGCATTAGACTGAGAGAAAGAAAATGGAATGTATGCTTCCATGCCCGAGAGAATTATATTGGTAACGCGTTCAGCACTCTCCGAGGGTCCCCCGGCTACAGAAGCAAAAGTCATTCCATGGGAAATCAAAGAAGAATTGCCGAAGAGCCTCCCAGTTGGCAGCGCCAACGTGCCACAAGCGCCGCCGGCTGGGAGGATCGAGTGGCCGTACCGGAGAGATAGGACAGGTGACAGAGATAAGTCTATGGTCGGAGGAGCCCAAAGGAGAGAAAAGATTTACTGTACAGTATAAGCAGAAGGGTTAGAGATTATAAATAAGTCAAGAATGTTGGGCCGATCTCCGAAGCGATCCGGGATATGGGTGGGTTGCTGGACTAACTGCTCAAGGTAATTTAAGATAGAAAAGATGTAGGTTTGTTCACCAGGTTGGTCAGTGGAAACAGAGATCTCCTAAGATGGAGATTTCTGCGAAAGAAGAGATAGATAGAATGTGTTCCACTTTAGAAGTTAGATAGTCAAAGAATTTTGGATAGTCAGTAAAATTAGGGGAGAGATAAACAGCGCAGAAATATTTAGTTTGTGAGTGACAAGAAAGCTTTAGCCAGAGAGTTGAGAATTTAGAAGAATCAAAGTTGGGAACATGAGAGAAAGCAAGATTGTTGCGTACGTAGACACAACATCCACCTTTGGCTTGACACTGAGGATAGAGATAGTAGGAAGATACAGGAAAGGGTTTGCTGTCAGTAGTCTGTATGCTGAATGTTGTATGCAGTATGTCAGTTTGCTGTATGTAAGTTTTCAATAATCTTACCCTTTACCATACTCACAGTCATCATTGGCCAACAGCTGAGTGAACTGGTCTAGAGTCCCGGTGTACCCATGTGCTGGTGCGAGGCGGCTGTGGTGGTAGTAGGACATACACAGGTCGTTGGGGTTCCGAGCTACATATACTACCTGTTGTTACATAGTTATTTATATACTGTACATACTTTTGTTTCTAGTAGCATTTTTTACTACTATGTTCACTATTATAACATAGGATCATATTATTCAGTTTAGGTATGATTTTTCATAGTTGGAGGGATGAAACAAGTTACAGAGGCAAACCTTAACTACTAAATGTATTTGTAAGCAACTCAGATCAAACGTTCTTTACCTTAGCTGTATCCAGTAGATCAGGAGTGAGGAGGGACAAGGGAAGATGGGTCTTGATGGTACGAGGGTCGGGACTGATGGAAGTAAGGTGCATGGCAACTTCTTCGCGGGGCTCTATCCCCTGCCCCTTTATAAAGTCGTTCAGTACTTTTCTAAGATCTCCAGTACCTCCTGTCATCAAATCTAGCAACATGTCCATACTGTAGGAGAAGAGGAGGTGGTAATAGCGACACTCGCTGCCTCTTAAAAAGAGCGCTTACAAAATACCGATAGGGATACCCATCCTACATATAGTATGGTTTATTTGTGGGTGCATTTCAAAATTCTAGGAGTTTATAGCAAATTTACTATTTTTAATCAATATTTTAAGGCATCCATCAACGCTATCGCCGACGAGTTTACCATCGCACCTCACCGTTTTCTGTTGACCCACTTACTGACCATGCACGGATTTTTTTTTTTTTTTATTATTCTCCTGCAGTACATGTTTTAGTAAATAAATATCTACATCAGTTTTTAAGACCTTTGGTAGGGTCTGGGGGTGGAAGCCCCTGGGTAGGTAAGGTTGTCTGGTTAGGTTAACACACAAAGAGCGGGTGGTAGGGTATTTTACACTGTGCCGCCCAGCGTTTTTTTTTTACCCTAAATAGGGTTGTTTCCGTGCTCATTTTCATGCATAAACAAGACCCAGAGTGTAAAACAAGTATCTATCCCTGAAAGGGCGTAAACAGAGCTTTCCAATGACACCCGAACCATCCTTCTACGACCACTGGTTCTCTTGCAACGATTGTGCAACACGAGTGCAAAAATCCTAAAATAAGGTAATTTCCGTACATAATTCCCTGTGTAGCGAGTGAGAGAGGGAGGAGGAGGGTGGAATACAGCTCAGTACACCCACGGCGGTGGTGGGGAGCGGTCATAAGGTTACTACGCTCGTCCCACCGCTCAGCTCTCTCTCGGAGCAAATTTACGTGCTGAAAATTGCACTCGACATATGTGGAGCGCCGCCACATAGTCCACATTTAGTTAACTCGACATATGTGGTGCGCCGATGGTTAAGAGTTAAGGACAACATTGTTGTCAGAAATGCCGTTGCCATGTGACACTCGTTCACCGCAAGTGCAGCCTTGCAGAATCGCATTATCAATGAAAGCTTTTTAATTTAACCTAACCTGACAACCTTACATAACCAGACCCCCACTATCTGTGCATCAGGTGTAGGGCTTCCAGAATAAGGTAAATAAAAAACAAATTTGTTGTCAAAGGAAAACGACGAAATCGCATACATAAATAAATCTCGCGCAGTAGCATTGTCAGACATCTGGGATTTATTTTTTGGATTAATATACGAGGAGAAGAGAACACCAAGAAGAGGAAAAGATAGAAGAACAAGAGATAGAGAGAGAGAGATAGCCACGCATATTCTCCATCCAAGAGAGGCCTAAACGAGGTCAAGTCTAACACCACCTTTCTTGCCCTCAAACAGACCACCAGTAATAATGCAACCAAAGCTGAAACTACCTCAGCCAAATCATTGGAGGTCAGGTAAAGGGTAGAAATTATTCCACAGATAGGCTGTGTGCACTGGCAATGATTTTGTTAATTGTTCTCTCCCTCTCCCACTACCAACAAGACTGTGTTGTGCACGGACCATCCCAGTTAATATAGTAGTGCAGATACCCCAATTGCTAACGTAATTTACCTGTGCTGTGCACTGGCCAACCCAGCATAAAGATCAGTCAAGCAGGAAGTTCTGACATAGGCTAACCGCTGTATAATAGGTCGTTTTGTGCACCGGCCAAGGCGATTTGTTCTACAAAGAAGAACACTCTAATCCAGTCCTTGCTGAGCACTGGCCAGACAAGAAAGGATAGTCTTGGTTATTTATTCAGGGGTGGCGTTTAGCAAATTCGTTTGTGCACTGGCCAAGATGATTTCCTAAAACCAACTCCGGTGCCTTCCTCCCAAGCCCCAAATAACAGCTCTTAACCTCTGAACTGCGCATGTGGGTAATTAGAAACGTCTGCCTGTGCTGACGTATTTGAGCCATTTCCATAACTAAAATATTCATTTTACCATAAATAGAATTAATACTTATCCATATGCGCCTATTATAGGTTGATTATAAAGGTATTAACCTGTTACAACAATAAAACGAGTGAAAACAGCGTTTGGATGGTCAAAATCGGCGATACAGGCCGCGAGTTACATAATGTATGGGTGAGGCAAGCTCCTTTCCCGCAAATTTCCCCCAAGGCCACTGAGACACTGTCGAAAGATACTCACTCTCTCTCTCTCTCTCTCTTGCACTCGCTTGCTAACAGTGATGACAATGCCCTGCTTGCAACTCGCTAATGTTAGCACGAAAATATACCTCAGAATAAGGGAGTAACAGGGAAAATAGGTGATAACTGAAGGAGGGGAGGAAAGTGGGGAAGGAGGGGAGGTAGAGGACTGATATTTTGCATGGCCCAAGGGCAAAAAAAAAAATTAAAAAATATTTGTTTTTTGTTTTCGATGTTTAAAATTGATGTTTTTTTTCTCTGACTCTTAAGAGTCTTCCCGCAGTCCGCTGGGGGAACTCTTAAGAGTCTTCCCGCAGTTCCCTGGTTAACTGTGTTCTACCGGGACCCGTAGGCCAGCCTCCTAGATAAGGACCTCTACCTGGATGTCGTCTACAATGCCGTGAAGCCAGGCCCAGATCAAGCCACCAACCCAGACGTTGATGCCGGATCCCTAACCAAGAAGAAAATGTTAGCTTTGCTTGAGGCTGCCCCGCAGACTTCCTTTCGAACTGTGTAGGCCTCTTTGAATGAGGACACAATCCACACAAACTATCCTTTGCTCTGCTTAATATTTTGTATACCGTTCCTCTCGAGGTAATAGCGTATGGTAATATTATCCAGAACCAGACCACAAATACATACATGTAAAATCAAAACCGAACTGAAACCCTTTCTTTAAGTGACCCCTGTAATTTACATTCTCTATCAAGTGAGCTTGTATCTGTAGTTGATTTCCTTGTGCTACTGATTCGAACTGATGGCTCCGTGCGAGTATTTATATTATTGTATTAACAGTGTTAATTGTAACTTACTGTATTCATAATGTTTCTCATGTGTTTGAATTAATATTTGCTATCCAAAGGATATCACCATTATTGTATGTACAGTATTTATCCATGTGTTGTTTCTGTGAGTTGAAGCCATATTATTTTCTTTACATGTAATAAACTACCATTTAAATGTTACTTTGTGTTGTACTTGTCCTATTGCCAGAGCTGGGCACTTTAGCCAACACTTCCGCAAATAGCCAATTCCGCCATGGCGGAAGTGTCATTTTGTTGGCTCATTAGCGTTGGCGTCAAAATGGCTGTCTATTTGCGGGTTTGAAGCTCTGGAAAGTACCTCCATGTTGCAAACCTCGAGTCCGCAAAATTAAAATTCCAGCCGCCAGCCAGCCCTGGGCCGCTCCTGCAGCTCCCGCCAAAAAAAGTCACGTGACCAAGCCAACTACCTGTGTTCTGGAATCTAGGCCTATACATCGGCTCTTCACGTTTGTTCACTTACTTAGTAGCAAGCGTCGAGCTAACACCTACAACACACAGCAGTCCAAGAGTTCCAACCTGCTAGCACTTCAACTTTGTTTATATTTTCGGCCTATTGAAGTGAACATGGAGTCTACCATCATGCCTACCGCAGCTGCCAACAGCATGGGGAGCAGTTCACCACTATCATCCGACAGTGATTCTGCAGAGCATGCAGAAATCGAGGACCTAAGCCACCCCTGGCCCCACCTAGAAACCTTCTATGGGCCTGTAATTACCAAGATGTCTCTGGAGAAGGGCAGAATAATCTACCCTTGCAAAAACTGCAAGGCTAAATTTGCTTTTAATACGTAGCCTACAGCGCGTACACCCTTAACCCGTAAACGGCGGCAAAGCTCTTAAGAGGTTTTACTGAGCGACGGAGGAAAAGCTCTTAAGAGGGAGGCCTAAAAAAAAACATTTAAACAGCACTAAAAAAAAAAAAAAAAAAAAAAAAAAAATTCCCTATACCTCATATCACTCCTCCACATCCCCTCCTTCCTCCCTTTCCCCTCCCCCTTCAATTATCACCTAGTTTCCCTGTTATTCCCTAATTTGTTGGTATATTTTTGTGCTAACATTAGCACTGTGTGGGGGATGTGCTTACGTGCCTAGCGGGTGTGTTACACAACCGAGTGTGTGTATGAGTAGGCTCAGTGTGGCTTGAAGCCTCGTGGAGGGAGGGGTTGCCTCAATTTTCTCCATAATTCATGAATGGGCTGGTCCATCTATATTCGCGATTTTGACCAGAAAAATTATATTTTCACTTGTTTTATTGTTGTTACAGGTTACTATCTTCATAGTGAAGGTAAAATAGGCTCATATGAATAGATAATAACGATATTTATCGTAAAATGACGATTATAGGCCTGAATGGAGCCAATATGCTCGCCCATGGGGAGCTAGTTCATTACCCCCCCTCGCCGTTACCGGGTTAAGAGCCATTACCAGCACGTGAGTAAAGTCGAAGTGGTTAATTTTACCTAGCATAACTTTATAATCTAGCCTAATTTAAGATTAGGCCTATAAAGTTAGGCTATCGTTAATTTGATTGATAGCCTGTTAATGTTTTAGCCGAAACTAATGTTATTAGGCTACCCTAATCCCATCAAAATGCCTCAAAGCATGTAGGCCTAGGCTAAGTCTAACTTATATATAGGCTAGGCTATATAGGCCTAGCCTAGACCTAGGTCTATAATCACTAATCCCATCAAAATGCCTCAAAGCATGTAGGCTAAATATTGCATGTTCTAACTTCTATATATAGCCTAGGCCTATAGGCTAATTAATAATATAAGTAATTTTATTAGGCTAGGCCTAGGCTACCCTAATCCCATCAAAATGCCTCAAAGCATGTAGGCTAAATAATATTGCATGTTCTAACTTCTATATATATATATAGGCTAGCCTAGGCCTAGGTCTAGGCTATAATCAGTCAATCACTAATTCCATCAAAATGACTCAAAGCATGTAGGCTAAATATTGCATGTTCTAACTTCTATATATATAGCCTAGGTCTAGGCTATAATCACTAATTCCATCAAAATGCCTCAAAGAATGTAGGCTAAATATTGCATGTTCTAACTTCTATATATAATATATAGCCTAGGCCTAAGTCTAGGCTATAATCAGTCACTAATTCCATCAAAATGCCTCAAAGCATGTAGGCCTAGGCTAAATATTGCATGTTCTAACTTTTATGTATAGGCCTAGGCCTATAATCACACTCATTGCATTAGTGTCAAGTAGAAAGTGTTAATTTTGAAAGTATCATATAGGCCTAGACTAAATTTAGCCTACAATAAAATTGTATTAAATTTTGATCTGAAGCTAGGCCTTTATTCTGAGCATTAACATTAATAGGCCTAGGCTACTTTCTATTAAATTACTTAATCTATCTAAAGTAGACCTATCTAGGCGTATATAGCCTATTGCCATTCCCAAATTCCCACGAATGAATCGCCTCCTTGCACCTCTGTGATCCGGCGTACCTCCTCCTGAATGGTGCGGAATTGCGAATACTGATTATTACTGAAGCACTCTCCCCATAAACAAGTTGCCCCAACATTTTACTGCCCATGTGGACAAACTAAGTGGCCTATGCTATATATATTAACCCTTTCACTGTGGGTGACGTTCTGGAATGTTTTGGCAATTTACAGCAATTTCCAGGCTTTAAAAGCCTGTATGTATATCCTTGAGGTCCATGGAAGTTGGGCAACATTATATTTAAGTAAATATATATATTTATTTACATTAGAGATTGAATTTATTGATTTACCCTTGATTCTGTAGTTTAAATTTAAAATTAATAAAAAACGGTTTGCGTTTGCATATTTGCATTTGAGGACTAGAAATTTCACAAGGTTTGCACATTTGTGTTTGCTGAAGTTATGTTCTGGGTTTGCTGATTTGTGTTTGCTGACTTGACTTTTTGTTTGTGGTGCCCAGCTCTGCCTATTGCATGCCTATATAAATATACACATTCTGTTAGTTCCATTCCTTACCAAGTTAAGAAAAGCCCAATTGCAGTGTCATTCAAACCCAGCAAAAATACTGGTATAACAAGAATATTGGTTAAAAATAGTAAATATTGTTAAAAACGACTAAAATTGTAAAACACATCCATAAATTAAACATATTTTAAGTAGGATGGGTCACTCTTTCGGCATTCTGCGACAGACATGTTTTTTAAACGTCCGCCAGTGAGAAGATTTAGCTTCGATTTGGACAAAATTAGTTATATTTATCATATACTATGGTAGAGGTATCTGTCAGAAGTTGGATATTGAAGTGATGTCTGCCAGATGTTGCAATATTATTTTTGTGTCTGACAGATGTTGAAATATGGTAATAATGTCTGCCAGATGATGGAATAAGGTAGTAATGTGTCATGTTTAATAGTGCATTGATGTTGTTGTTGTTGATGATGCTTTTATTTTATACTAGCCCACTGGGCCTAGGCCCTCTCAAGGCTAGTGGTGGAGGAGGTGGTACAGAGTTTAAAGTCACGTATATGTCAGGAGTTATATGTCATTGTATAAATTTATCGCTCTCAGGAAGTGACGAATAGGGGTGAAATTGAAAGAGTCTGAGTCAGAGAGGATGCCATGTAATGAGGTGTTCAGCAAGAATCTCCGTCTTTCAGATGCATAGACGGGACAAATACAAAGAAAGTGAAAAACAGTCAATGATGTATGGCAATGTTGGCATTCAGGTGGTGGATCACGAGGGGTGGACATCAGGTAACCATGTGTGAGGCGTGTGTGGCCTAAACGTAATCTAGTTAATAGGGTTTGGTCTGCACGTGAACCATTAATTGAAGAGGGCCACAAGTGCATGTCATCCTTAATGGAGCGAAGGTGGCCAGTTAATGGTTGCGCTCTCCACTCAACCCGCCAAGCGTCATAAACATGGCGACGGAGGACAGGGAGCATATCCTCCGAACGCAGCAAAGTAGTAGAGGGTGCACCATGACACGCTTGCTTAGCGAGGAAGTCTGCACGCTCATTCCCGGGAATTCCTACATGCGCGGGGATCCAGCACAGTGTGATGGAACGAGTAGCGCACTGTAATTTGTGTATTGTGTGGATGATAGTCTTGACCAATGGGTCCTTGGGGGCAAATACACATAAGGCTTGCAGTGCACTCTTTGAGTCACTACAGATAACGACCCGTGGAGAGTTCCTCGACAATGAAGAGATGGTGCTTAAAGCACCTTGAATAGCCCATAATTCAGCAGTGAAAACCGTGGAGTGATGGTGTAAGGTACTTTGATACAAGCCATGGTCTGAGACTGCAGCGCAACCCACGGCATCCGCAGTTTTCGAGCCATCGGTGTAAATGAAAACAGCCGGGATGTGATCATCAAGATGTTGTAAAGCGAGATGTCGACATTGAGATGGGGCTTGGGCATCAAGTTGATCCGCTAAGTGAAAGCAAACTGTAGGGTGGTTTAGGGTCCACGGAGTGATGTGACTAGGAGGGGGAGTTATGGGAGGAACGGTGATACTGTAAGTGGAGAGCAATTGGCGAGACAACATTGGGAATGGCACTGGAATGTTTGAACGATAGGTATCTGTGGAATGGAATAGTTCGAGTAGAGTCGGGTCATGACGGAGGCGAACAGCCGTACGCATGAGGACTAATCGACGGTGGTAGGCTAGAGGTAAGGTCCCAGCCTCACATAGGATATTGGAGACACGAGAGGAACGGAATGCCCCCGAGCTAATGCGGATGCCCAAATGGTGTACGCTGTCGAGGGTTCCTAATGTGGAAGCAGAGGCAGTGCCATAGACAGGGCTACCATAATCTAGGGCTGAGAGGATGGTAGCTCTGTAGAACAGTAAAAGCGTAGCGCGATCTGCGCCCCAATGGACTCGTGCGACTGTTTTCAGAACATTCATTCTCTGGAGGCAACGTGCCTTTAAGCAGGCAATGTGACTCTTCCAATTGAGGTGAGTATCAAAGATTAAACCAAGGAACCTGGTATGTGGAAGGATCTGAATATTAGAATGTCCCATGGTGAGAGTAATGGACTGTTTACGTAAATGTCGAATATTTCTATAGAATACAACGGCGTTAGTCTTTTCAGCAGAAAATTGAAAACCAGCAGTGGATGCCCAAGAGTGGATGGATTTTAGAGCAATGTTGAGACGCCGTTGTATGTGAGTCAGACTGGGAGAAGTATAATATATTGCGAAGTCGTCCACATACAAGCTATACGATATTTCAGGTGGGAGGCTGCGTATGACACTATTGATCGCCATAATAAAGAGTAAGCTGCTAAGGGCACATCCTTGTGGTATTCCATTAATTTGTGACATAATGTCCGATAGGAGACCATTATTTTTGACCTGGAATGTACGGTTAGAGAGAAAATTTCGTAAAAAGCAGGGAAGAGGACCCCGCATGCCAGAATCGTGTAAAAATTTTAAAATCCTGTGTCTCCATGTTGTGTCATAAGCCTTAGCAATGTCAAAAAATATTGCCACTGTGGGTTGGTTCTTGGAGAACCCATCACGTATTTGGTGTTCAAGGCGAATAAGTGAGTGCAGTGTAGAACGGCCAGGGCGGGAACCATTCTGATATGGGGATAGGAGGGCATGTGACTCAGCGTAATGTAAAAGTCGAGGATTGATCATTTTTTCCAATAATTTGCAGAGGCATGAGGTAAGCACAATCGGTCTGTAATTTGTGGGAAGACTATGATCTTTTCCAGGCTTCGGTACGGGTATAGTGTAAGCATGCCGCCAAGACGGTGGGAAGTAGTTACTTATCCAAAACTGATTGTACAGTTGTAAAAGATGTTGTAGCGCACGTGGATGGAGGTGACGGATGAGAGCGTACGAGAATCCATCCGGGCCAGGAGTAGAGTCTGTACACAGGTCGAGCGCGTGTCGCAATTCCGCAATTCATGTGTTTTCCCGCTATGAAAAGATAGCGGGCGAGATTCCTCCATACATTTATAACGAAGAAATTGACGAGGCAATGACTGGTCTGAGCTGACGTGACAGAAATGTTTGGCATGTATGGCAGCGATGTCAAGGGGGTCATGTGTAAGCGAGTCCGAGGCAGGGTCTTTGAGTGGAGAGAGTGGAGGCCGTACAGTGCGTCCGTTGATACTGCGAAACTTTTTCCATAAAGTAGAGAGAGGGGTGCGGGAATTGAAGGACGAGATATATGATCGCCATGAAAGTATCTTGTTGTCAAGGATACTGCGTTTGACAACTGCACAGATCTTGTTATAGAACGTTTTAAGGGCAATTTTTTCAATAGTGATGGTTATAAGGTCAAAGTAACGATTAGTGGAAAAAAGTCGGGGGGAAACAGTCTTTAAACGCCGCTGCCTAACACTCAGACGCTTAAGAAGGCGTTCCACACGATGCTTGAATTTTATCATTTGGGCTAGAGTGGGCGTCCACCAAGGGACCTGGCGAGGGTGCGTCAGCGAGGAGGTAAGCGGGATATGAGTGCGAGCAATGGAGTTCAGGAAGGACGAAAAATAATCAAAATTGTGAGCAGGGGAGGAGGTAGGGGAGAAGTCCGAAACGTCTGCAGAGGAGTGCGTATAAGACGTCCAATCGGCTTTAGAGAGATTATAACTCGATATTTGAGGGGAGGATGCAGGGCACAAATACTTAAGGAGTATAGGGTAGTGGTCGCTGGAGAAGCGATCCTGTAAAACTGACCAGTCAAATAGGGGAGCTGCGTCATCCGAGGCAAAGGAAAGATCAACAGCGGAAAATGTACAGTGGGTAGCAGATCTGTAGGTGGGGGTGTCAAAGTTGAGACAACAAAGAGTAGAATGAAGGAGATATTTTTCAATATTATTGCCTGGGATGTCTGTGTTTGGGTTGCCCCAAAGGGGAGAGTGTGCGTTAAAGTCGCCCAGAATAAGGTACGGTGGGGTCAGTTGTTGTACTATTTGATGAAGGTCTGAAGTATTGTAATGACAGGAGGGTTGATTGTAGGAGGAGCAAACAGTCAAGGAAGGAAGGTTTGGTAATAAAATGGAGACGGCAGTTGTTTGAAAAGGGTTGGGGTCAAGGGTGACAGGAACAAATACGCACTTATAGTGCACAAGGATGGCTGTTCGGAGATGTGAAGGGGTTATAGGGGAGCAAGCAGCAACAGTATAATGCCTGGGGGGGACAACAAAATTGCCTACATGTTGGAGGCAAATGCATAATGGTGAATATAATTTAAGTAATCGTTGTAATTCTCCCATACGGAGGCGAGTTTGGTATCCGTTTATATTCCATTGCAAAATGTTATATGCCATCAAGAATAGGATTGTCAGAGTCAACGACAATAGTGGTCTCTTGAAGAGAGTCTGGTAAAGGTTGTGAGTGTGGAGAGGGTTGTGTGGATGGAGGTGAAGGGGTAGATGTAAGGTCTGTAAATTTTTCAGAAATAGCTGTGAATTGTGTGACTAGTTTAGGAACAAGGGTGGGGCAGTGGAGGAGTTTTTGGCGCAGAGTGTTCATAAACAGATAAGCGGAGGTAACATCTCCATCAGGGTTAGGGGGAAGTGTACGTGTGGTGACAAATTCCTGCGTCCGAGCAAGGAGGCAGGGATCCGTAGCACAGATATGGGGTGTGATGTAATTACGGAAACAAATTGGACATCCACATTTGTCAGGTGGGATATTGGTGCGACATATCAATACAGGAGATTGTGAGGGGCTCGGGGTATGATGAGTCTTTATCGAAGGTTCGTCAGATGATGGTGTCGTAGGGTTAGCAGGAGTTTGTGGGGGAATGGCCCTAGGTTTGGGAGCATCGGGATCTGGGCAGTGGGGAGCGGCTAACGGAACATGTCGCTCAAGGTTACAGGGAGGATCAGGCGTGGTGAGGGTGGTACGCACATTGACAGGAGGTTGGTGAACATCAAATCGGGATTGTGATAGCTCTATATTAGTCAAGTCAGAATCCAACAGGTTATTGTCCTTCAGGAATCTCTGCATCAAGTCCTTGGGCGTAGGATCAGATTCACAAATATGGGTGACACAATAACAAGGAGTCGGGTGAATTTGAGCATCTTCCGCTGGAGCTCGCTTGGAAAGAAATTTGTGAAGATGTTCGGTGAGTACTGTACGGGTAGAAGTCTTGTGCTGAAGTAGAAAGAATCGGCCGCAGTTATGGCAGCCACAGTCCGGATCGTGGGTAGGCATAACCCACTTCTGTGTGGTGGAACCGAGTTTCGAGGTCCGGGATAATGACCGGATAAGACTTGCAACCTTACGCTTTTTCCGAGGCTGCGACTGGGTGTAGCGAGATTGGGGAGAAGTCTCTATATCTGGTACTGTGTTACATTCCATGAGGTTCTCTCCGGCAGTCATGTTCCAAAACTCAGTATCATCGGTCAAGTTAGTAAATCCCTCGAACCTATTAGAGGTGGATAGGTCCGGGGAGTTAAGGTGAACTAAACGGAAGGTATCATTGGTGGGGTAATGTTGTGGGCTAATAGGTGGTGCCGGAGGCTGCTCTGGACGCTGGTGGTCAGAGGAGTCAGCGGGTGTAGTTGATTCATACCGTCGATATGGAGGAGATTTACCTTCCTGCCTTAATTGTGCTGCAGCAGACCGGAAGGGGAGTCCTTTTGTGGCCTGTAAATGTAATACATCACGATGAAACGCAAAGTGCGGGCATGTTCTGTCATTGGCTTTGTGGGACCCGTCACAATTTGCACAACGGGGCGCGCTGGCTTGACAATTGTTGAGAGCATGTTGTTCTGAGCCGCAATTTAAGCAACGAGCATTGAGAGCCCGACACCGTGGGGTTGAATGCCCAAGCTTCCAGCAATTTGTGCATTGTCTCGGCTTGTTAACATACCTTCGTACCTGCAGTTGGCGACCTGCAAGACGGACATGCATAGGGAGGTCATGGCGCTTAAAATAGATTTTGACAATGCGTAGTGGGGGCCGATTTCCACGCTGAGGAGCAGTATAAGTGTCAACTTTAACAACAGTGGGGTCAGTTCTTTGCAATAATTTTAAGATACGATTGGTTGAGTCTGTAAAGCTCTGATCTGCAAATTCGAAGTCGGAAGGGAGCACAACCGTGCCAGTACACTAATTCAGGAATTCATCTGGTTTACCTGTGTATCTGTCGTTGGGGGTGTCGAGGTAGGCTTGTAAGGCTTCTGATTGCTCCTGTGTTTTCACCTCAATCATGCACTTGGCCGATCCAACAGCATGCATGGTGAAGTCACCAATATCTTGTGCGAGAGTATCGTATAGACTGAAATCATCCATAGGTTCACCAGAGACCGTGAAAAACCGTGACCAATCAGGGGGACTGAACATAGCGTTATAAGTGTCCTTCGAAGCAGGGGTATACGTGTTACGTTGACGCCTTTGTCGGTTATGCGAAGGTACGAACGGTTGAAGCGTGTGAATGGCAGAGGAAATACCGGCAAGGTCTTTTCCTGTACCTGCATCAATGGCTCGTTGAGATCGTGGAGGTACAGAAGCAGGTTCAATTGAGGTAGTAGATCCTGCATCCGGAGGGAAGATGGTAACAGATGGAGTCACAGACGGGTCAGGGATGCAAGAAGCATCCGTAGGGGTGTCAGCTGAGGGCATGCGAGGTTCTTCATTAAGGTTGTCAACGGAATGAAGAGGTAGGCTAAAGCTAGAATCATAATCTGGTAATTTAGAAGTTAAAGTCGAGACTGTGGGGTTGTCGTCACTATTATTGATCACAGAGGCAGTACTGTGCATAGAAATTGATGCCGGGGAGATCACCTGATGGATCTCAATACCCGACGATGGAGAATTCGTCACACTATCCTTAGGAGGTTTGCCAAGGTCTGTGGGTGCCATGCCTGAGTGGGGAACTCCGGCACTGTTGGCAGCAGGGGAAGGGTCCTTGAGGCAGTCCAATTTCTCGCAGGGGTCGGCGTCGGAGGGGGCAATTTTAGATTCCATAGGACGAATATTTCTAAATTCATCTGAGTCAGATTCCAAACCCACCATGGAGCCACAATTAGAGGACGGGACGACCGCCCTAGGAATTCTTGCAGATATACACCCCGACTAATGCACCTTAAGGGCCGTCGATCCGTCGATCGCCGACCCAGCACAAGGGTTAGGGTTTGGCATAAAAGTTTCCCCTCGCTCTAACACGTCGGGTACCACAGTTCGACGGGTGTAGGGATTGCCGACCCACAACACCCTCCAACGAAACCAAAGAGTGAGTACGGTCGTTTACCTCATGACAGTCACGGTGCTCCCAAAGGAGGGGGCAGCGGGAAGAAGGGAAAAACGGAAAACAGAAAGGATGAGAAATGATAGGGCCCACTACAATTAGTTGGGGGCGGCAGGAAGGGCGGGCATGCGGGCATGCACTCCCCTCCTGCCGCCTCCGTCAGCCCCCGCACGTGTTCAAAAGTGAAACCAACGAAGCAGGCAGAGCGGGGGAGTGCATTGATGTATTCCAGATGTTTCAGTATTGCAGTAATGCCTTCCAGATATTGCAATATTATAGTAATGTCTTCCAGATATTGCAATATTGCAATAATGTCTTCCTGGAAGACAATTCAAGGTGTCATAGTATGAGAAATAATCAGTGAATAACCGGTAATTTTTTTTTGGAATGTAACCGACTGGGCCATTTAAAAGATATTGCGAGCTCTCCACCCTCCCTGTCTCTCAACAATTCTTTAGTATAATCCATGTGCCGTAATGTCTAGCTGACACATTTTATAGTAATTGCATATTGTTACTTATTATCCATTAAAGTCACTGATACTCACAAATAATACATATGAATATAAAAAAAGGAAGAAAGTACTTTCGTGCCTATTTGTTATGATTATTAATCAGCCTTATAATTATGTTTGTAGTAATTATCTGTAGTAATTATATGAATATAAAAAAGGAAGCAGGTACTTTCGTGCCTATAAGCTATTTGTTATGATTATTAATCAGCCTTATAATTATGTTTGTAGTAAGTATCTGTTGACAATGGAAATTCCTACGACAACCACACTATATCAGCACTTAGTGTAGGCATCTACTATAAAGCCATGTATAATAACAAGAAATTGTGATATGCTGTGCATATCCTAAGTGTTGAGTGAAGAGCTGAGGAGACTGTTAGGTATCAAGAGCATCAGTGATGAGATGCATGCCAGCAGGCTTGAATGGTTTGAACTAAGTTGGGTGAAAGGATGCGCAAGTCCGTGAACGTGCAGGGAACTGCACCAAGACCAAGGGGAGGTGTGGTGGAGTGGTCTTGACACTGGACTGGTAATCTAATGGACCCGGGTTCGAATCCCAATATGTCAATGGGAAAATGTTATTGGGATGGAATTTGTGCTGTACCTAGAGTATCAGTGCATTACCGCAAAGCCCACCGAAACGCAAAATAAATACCCTCATTGTTCCCTGATTAAATAGCACTGTATGAATATTCCCATATTAAAAATATCTTACAGGGATGCAATGCCTAGTGAGTTCATTGTTCAATAGGTGGCATTCTGAGAGTGAGGGTCCGAGTCTAGGAGGTGAGACAGTGAGTGGGCAACTAAGCCCCATGCATCCTGAGAAGGCAAGATGGCAGTGGCTGGTTGCAGCTAAAAGTGCTTCACATGTCTCATCCCCTAGACTGGAACGAGACCTCACAGGCTTCACCGTTCAATGTACAACGGTTGAATGTACAGGCTCTCAGCCTATGCCCAAGAGGGAATATACATACTGTACAAGTTTAAAGACCGTTTGTCCACAGAGACTGTGGTTACAGTCTCACATCCTAAATGGCAGCTTTCCAGGCGGCCTTGTCAAGGGCTGCCTCTGTTGTCAAGTTCTTTATTTTGAGATCGGACCGGAGTACCCGAGCCCACGTCATTCTAGGTCCACCCCTACGCGCAGCTCCCCCCAAGTTCACAGTCCGGCATTTGTTCACCCAGTTCTGATCATCCATTCTCTCCACATGTCCAAACCAATCAAGTCGGCTCGTGCGCATCACTTCACTGATACTCCTAATGCCCAGACGCCTTCTCAATTCCTCGCTCGATACCCTGTCCCTAAGATTAACCCCACACATCCATCTCACCATTCTTTTCTCATTCCGTTCCATTCTATTGACATCCTCCGCTTTAACCGGCCACGTCTCGGAGGCATAGGTCATCGCGCTCCTAACACACGAGGTATACACCTTCCCTTTAAGGTGGGGTGGGAGCCCTCTCATGGTCAGGAGTGGCAACAGCTCTCTAAACTTTCCCCAGCCACTTCCGACTCTAGCAATGGAGCTAGCTTCAGCGCCACCTCCAGCGGAAACTGTATCGCCCAGGTAGCAGAACTTATTCACACACTCCAGCGTTACACTGTCGAAATCAACACTGACAGGCGGGTCATTTAATACAAGATCTCCCTTGCACACTGCACATTCAAAGTCTATGATTCTTGTCAAAGGTCCTCTAGCTCCACTACATCTCTTGTGTACCCAGTCACTACAGACACAACATTGAATTGAATTACAGTAGGGTCCCCAATTGTGCGAGAATTTGGTGGATGAATGAGGGTGCACAACTGGAAATAGTACAACTCGAAACATGTATCTTATGGGAAATAATTAATTTGATGTATGGACAGTCCCGAGTTTAGGGGTTCAACTTCATATTACCTATACAAAACAACATTAACTGACACATATTCATAACAATACATAATATAAATAAAAGTAAGCAATAATAAGTCAAACGTGGGTGATTGTATGCGTGTATGCCCCGACAGAGGATATACTTGAAAGAAAGAAAGAGGAGTTCTGGATGAATGTGGAGGCGTGCCTGGAGAAGTTTGACAAGAACGAAAGAATATTTCTGATTGGGGATATGAATGGTAAGGTGGGTGATAGGAAAGTTGAGGGAGTGGTGGGAGGGTGGGGGGTACCATCAGAGGTGAATGGGAATGGTAGTGCACTTGTGGACGTATGTGTGGGGAGGAGGCTGTGGATAGCCAACACCTTCTTCCGACACAGAATGATCCACAGGTACACATGGAAACGGATGTTGACGATGAAGGATAAGACAGTGGTGGAACGAAAGTCATTGATTGATTATGTATGTGTGGATGAACGAATGAAGAAATCTGTGATGGATGCTAGGGTGTATAGGGGTATTGGAGGGGGTCTGTCTGATCATTATGTAGTGGTAGCTAAGGTTAGGATACAAAAGAAGTGGGTGAGGAGAGCGGGAGGGAGGCGAGAGGAGGGTGGAATGGTGAGGAGGGTGGAGAGGTTGCAGGAGGAGGAAGTCAGGGAGGAGTACAGGAGAGCAGTGGAAAGACGACTAGATGGGTTCGACCTGGAAGTTATGGAGGAAGTGGAGGAGATGAGCAAGGTGTTTAAGGATGAGATCTGTGCAGCATGTGAGGAGGTGTGTGGAGTGAGGAGAAGAGGGAGGGGAGTGAAAGGTACAGCATGGTGGACAGAAGAGGTAAGAATAGCTGTGGAAGAAAAGAAGAAAGCATATAGAGAGTGGTTGGGTAGTAGAGGGAATGAAGATTCCGAGAGACAGAAACGAGCGAGGTACGTGGAGAGTAAGAGGGTGGTGAAGAGAGTAGTGAAGGAAAGTAAGAGAAGAGTAGATGAGGAATTTGGAAGGAATCTGAGTGTAAAATGGAGGGAGAGTAAGAAACTGTTCTGGAAAGAAGTCAAGAAAGTTAGGGAAGGTAGCAAGGGAAACAGTAAGGGTGTGAAAGATAAGAATGGGATAATGCTAGCCGAGAAGCAAGAGAGAGTCGAAAGATGGAGGGAGTACTTCAGTGAGTTGCTAAATGAAAGGAATGAAGAGCCAGCAAACATAGCTGGATATGGTATGGGAGGGAGAAGAAGAGAAGTAGTGGAGGAGGAGGTGGGGATCAGGAGGTCAGAAGTGTGGGAAGCCATGAAAAGAGTGAAGTTGGGGAAAGCACCAGGAACAGATGGAGTGTGTGGGGAAATGTTGAGGTATGGTGGTGAGATAGTGATAGAATGGGTATGGAAAATGTGCAAACTAGCATGGGAGAAGGGGAGTGCACCCGATGACTGGAAGACTGGCATAATAGTCCCCCTATATAAGGGCAAAGGGGAAAGAGGAGTGTGTGGTAACCACCGAGGAATATGTCTTCTAAGCGTAGTAGGGAAGGTATACAGTAGGGTAGTGATTGAGAGAGTGAGAGTGAGAACGGAGAAATGGATAGGCGACGAGCAGGGAGGTTTTAGGAAGGGAAGAGGATGTGTAGATCAGATTTTTACCCTGAATTGTGTTGTGGAGAAGTATCTGGAGAAGAAACAAAAGGTGTATGTTGCCTTTATGGACTTGGAGAAGGCCTATGACAGAGTGGATAGAGAAGGTTTGTGGAAAGTACTTAGAATATACGGAGTAGAGGGCAAGTTGCTGAAAGCAGTGAAGAGCATGTATGAGGGTGCAAAGGCGGCAGTACGTGTGGAGAGTGAGCAGAGCGAGTTCTTTGACCTGAATGTTGGTTTGAAACAGGGGTGTGTGATGTCCCCGTGGTTGTTTACTGTATATATGGATGGAGTTATGAAAGAAATACTATCAAGAGCAGTGGATGTTGGTGTATCGCTGAAAAGGGAGGGAATTGAGTGGAAGCTACCTATACTGCTGTTTGCGGATGATACCGTTCTGATGAGTGATAATGAATGGGAGTTGCAGGGTCTGGTAAATGAGTTTGGAACAGTGTGCGAAAAACGGAATTTGAAGGTAAATACGGGGAAGAGCAAGGTTATGGTCTTCGAAAGGGGTGAAGTCACAGAGTGTGAGGTGAAGCTGAACGGTCAGGCTATGGAGATCGTCAACTCTTTTAAGTATCTGGGCAGTGTGTTGAGTAAAGATGGGACTATGGATGAAGAGGTGCGGGAGAGGGTACAACAGGGGAAGAGGGTTGTAGGAACGCTAAAAGCAGTAACAAGAAATAGGGTGGTCAGTATGGAAGTGAAGAAGTCCTTGCATGACAGTGTGGTAATCCCGACACTGACTTACGGAAGCGAAGCATGGACGTTGGTTGAGAGACTCAGACCAAGAGTGAGAGCAGTGGAAATGAATTACTTAAGGAGTGCGTGCGGAGTTACATGGAGGGATAGACAGACTAATGAGGAAGTAAGAAGGAGGTGTGGTGTGGAGGTAGATGTGCTGGAAAGTGTGAAAAGGAACAACTTGAGATGGTTCGGCCATATGGAACGTATGGAAAGCGAGAGAATGACTAAGAGGGTGTACGAGAGCGAGGTGGAGGGACAGAGGGGGAGAGGTAGACCGAATATGAGGTGGAAGGATGGAGTGAGGAACTACATGAACGAAGGCGGTGCTGGTTGGGGGGAGGGGCGTCGACTGACTGGGGACAGAGGTGCATGGGGGCGGTTCGTTCGTGGCCACCCCTTCGGGGATCACGGCGTCAGGCAATAGATAGATAGATAGAATAATAAGTCATTGTTTACTCACATTAAGCTAGGGGGCTCCGAGGCAAACCCCCGCGGCAGGGCGAGTGCAGCCCAGGCCCCAGCCCCGTCTCCGTTCTTCTTATAAATTGATCTAACATTCAACTCGGTAAGTCCCAACTGCCTGGCTACAACTGAATTTACTTTTCCAGCATCCTTTAACTAAATAACTTTCTGCTTTAGTTCCAGTGTGATGGTCAGCCACTCAAGGTACTGTCTACGAATTTCTCACGGAGCTATGCGTGCACTAGAGCGGGGGCAAAAAAATATTGTCGACTACCCCCTCCCACCCGGTACCCAAGCTGGCTGTGACGCATGACGTATCTTGCACAGCTGTGAAGAAACTCGTACATTTGGGTTTCTCCACGGATTTGTTTACCTTTATTCCGGCGCTCGCACACTTCGAACAATATTAGCACAGTTTGGAATTATTAATTTAATATTTTTGGTAACTCGCACAACTCGAACACGCACAAATGGGGACCCTACTGTACTTCCCACCCCCTTCCCACATACTGCGCATGGATAGTCGCCGCTTCTTTCCATAGCTCCACGCCCTACTCCACTAATCATGACCTTTGTTTTATCTATGTTAACTCTTAGAACCTTATTTGCCATACCTTCCCTCCATCTTTTGAACTTCGCCTCTGCTTACTGCGCACTATCTGCGATAAGAACTAGATCATCTGCATATAACATCTCCCATGGGAGTCCTGTCCTAAATTCCCTTGACAGAGCCTCCAGGACTAAGACAAACAGTAATGGGCTCAGAACTGAACCTTGGTGAACTCCAACTTTCACTGGGAACTCTTCACTCAGGCCCCCGTTTACTCTAACTGCTGCCCGTGACCCCTCATTCATTCTCATTATCACACGCACCAACCACTCTTCTACTCCAAGTTTTCTCATTGCCCACTGTGTAAAGTCAGTGAAAATAGGCTAGCCTAAACAGACCTCGGATGCGGAAATACCCTGAGCCGAACAGGCCAAGTGGGATATCTCTATTGGTCTAACTGGTAAGGTGCCTGCCTCACACCCAAGGGTCGAGAGTTCGTGCCCCCTCCAGGACATGATATTTTCGTGAGGCTATTTCCGCATTTAACGAAGTTTAGGTGTGCTGGTTAAATTGTTCAGATGGTTGAGAGTAAGATCGGAGCTCCATAAATCCTCTTTCGGGTAAGGTGTAAAAACCGATCCCCACAGGCCAAGGAAGAGGATAGGAGAGAGCAGGGAGTGTTGTGAGACTCGATTGGGTTGGGTTGTGGAGTTGCCAGCCGCCCAAGCGAGTTGCCAACTGGGCAGTTTGTAGGTGCGTGTAGCATCGCTCAGTGAAGTTGACTCACCATTCCCGTTCATCTCTCTGACGGACTCTCGGTCGATTCGGCTCAAGCTTGTTCCTCTCTGTTCGTTTCTCTCCGTTCGGAGCTTTCGCTTCCCGGAAGGTGAAGTAGTGTAAAGTCAGTGAAAATAGGCTAGCCTAAACAGACCTCGGATGCGGAAATACCCTGAGCCGAACAGGCCAAGTGGGATATCTCTATTGGTCTAACTGGTAAGGTGCCTGCCTCACACCCAAGGGTCGAGAGTTCGTGCCCCCTCCAGGGCATGATATTTTCGTGAGGCTATTTCCGCATTTAACGAAGTTTAGGTGTGCTGGTTAAATTGTTCAGATGGTTGAGAGTAAGATCGGAGCTCCATAAATCCTCTTTCGGGTAAGGTGTAAAAACCGATCCCCACAACTGCACTACCTCCCTGGGCACCCAGTCGAAGGCCTTCTCCAGATCTACAAAAACTAGGTATAACTCCCTGTTTTTCTCTAAGTACCTCTCTTGCATTTGCCTAAGAGTGAAGATAGCATCAGTTGTGCCACGTCCCGGCATAAATCCAAACTGCATGTCGCTGATAGCAACACTTTCCCTGATCATGCATTCAAAGACCCTTTCGCTGACTTTCATGACTTGATCGAGCATTTTCAAACCCCGATAATTTCCCCTGTCTAAGGAGTCACCCCTGAATTTATATATATTTACTATAACACTTTCCTGCCAAGCATTGGGAATTTTTTCCTCCTTTATGATAGCATTAATCAGCTCTGTGACCAATTTTACCCCAATATCTCCAGCTGCTTTTAGCATCTCAGCGACAATGCCGGAGCTCCCAGCGGCTTTTCCTGACTTAATTTTATCTATAGCACTTTTAACAGCGTCGTACCCTATCAAAGGTGGAGGGCCTTGTACTGGGACTACAGTGCTAAGCTGTTCCCTGTTCCATTCAAACTCCACATTAAGCAGTCTTTCATAATGTTCCTTACACGCCTCTCTCATTTCTTTTTCTGTGTAAACAGTCATGCCACTGTCATTATTTATGCATCTTACACCCACGAATAGTTGAATATAGAAAGAAAAGAAAAAAGTAACATACTGTAATACTGTATTATTATCTAATCTCACATGATTGACTGTGTACTCACCTAATTGTACTCACCTAATTGTAGGTGATTGTGTGTGTCACTGTGTGTGCCTGTGTGGTTCGATTTGACAACAACACTCGACGGTATGGTTTTAAATGGTTTTAGGACAAATTCAAGCCTGTACCTTTTAACTATTGTGTTAATATTAATTACTATGTACTGTCCCTGAAAACATAATAATGTTCTTATTTGTCTTTAATATTAAGAACTTCACATACAATGCTGTATTAAGTGTAGCAATGGTAGGGTGATCTCCGCTTTCTATGGTGGCGCGGACTTCGAATTCGAACATATTAACCCTTTGAAGTCGGACACAAGCCGGAATTTGAACATTTCGAAAAATCGGACATTTTGGAATCAGACATCCCCAATTAGTCTGAGTTAACAAGGGTTTATTGTATCTCAAAAAGTTATGAGTCGATTATCACAAAAGTTAGTTGGCAGATGGGATATGCGTCAAGAAAAACGTTATTTGATTTAGGAGGTGATCTGTAGTGTATATAAACCTCTACCAGCGTAGGCAGCTCACAAAGCTATGAACTGATGTTCATAAAATTTGATGAGCAGGTAGGATATGCGCCAAGGAAGAAGTGATTCCATTGAGGAGACGATCGGTAGAGCACCCGCGTAGGCGGAGGTATGAGCTCTCCTGAGTAACCATCTAGTTTTAATTGTATTTTTAATCAATTTTTTGAACAGTTATATTGTTGTAAAGCAATTGAAATTTTGAAATATATTGTAAATGTGATGGTAATGTGAAAATGATGACATTTGTATTTGTAATTGATCCCCCAAATAATACTTGTTTAATTCTAATTATGAACTTTGGTAACTATGACAAATAGAAAATATAACAGCCGCCCAGAGGGTTAAATAGCACTGTATGAATATTCCCTTATTCAAAATATGCTACAGGGGGGCAGTGCCTAGTGAGTTAATTGCTCAATAGGTGGCTTTCTGAGAGTGAGGGTCTGACTCTAGGGGGTGAGACAGTGAAGCACAGAGGCGAAACAGCTTCAGAGGTGGGGCTGCTTCGATCCGTAAATGAGTGATTCATATGTTTCACTCCCTAGGCTGGAACGAGACCTCACAGGCTTCACACTTCACCATGTTAAGCGGTCGAATGAACAGGCTCTCAGCCTATGCCCGAGAGGAAGTAGTTGGAATATAGAAAAAATAATATTAATAATAATTAACTAAATGAAGTTATATACTGTATATAGTTTGCTAAACTTACCAAGGAGCAGCAGACAACAGAGAGTTACGGTAACTGTTGACCTCAACATTAGATAATGCTAATTTCAATATATTTAAGTACCACTAGTCAATTTTACTCAGCTCAAAATGAAGTATGATCATTAGTGACTTACTCGATGAAGGGGCAGCGTGCTCCAGAGGGCATGGAAGCCATGGGATTGTTTAAGTCCGGGTTGTTCCTCATGGTCCACAAGATCTCCTGCATCCATGTCGTTCCACACTTGGGGTATGTCATCACCACCACGTCACTGCTGCGGAACTGATATGTGGATTTACTAAACAGTCTTAACACTATTATTTATGGTATAGTTATGTTATACCAGGATTTTTGCTAGATTTGAATGACAGTGCAAGTGGGCTCTTCTTAACTTGGCAAGGAATGAAACTAACACAATGTACTGTATATACTACTGTATATAGGCATGCAACAGTATAAGTACAACACAGTAAGATGTAAATGGTAGTTTATTACAAGTAACTAAAATAATAATAATACAGATAAATTCATACAATAATGGTGACATCCCTTATATAGTGAATATTAAATCAAATGCATGGGAGTCACTATGAAGGCAGTAATTATTTGTTAACACTATTAATACTATAAACATTAATACTCCTCACACAGAGTCTTCCGTTCAAATCAGTCGCGCAAGAGCGGATCATAAACAGATACAAGCTCACTCAGTAGATAATGTTAAATACATTGGTCACTTAAAGAAAGAAAGGGTGTCAGTTCGGCTTTGATTTTACGTGTAGCATTGATGTATGTGTGGTCTGGTTCTGGATAATATTACCATACGCTATTACCTCGAGAGGAACGGTGTACAAATTAAGCAGAGCACAGGATAGTATGTGTGGATTGTGTCCTCATTCAAAGAGGCCTACACAGTTAGAAGGGAAGTCTGCAGGGCAGCCTCAAGCAACCTAAACTTTATTCTTGGATAAGGATCCGCATCAACGTCTGAGTTGGTGGTTTAGTTCACAGCATGGTAGACAACGTCCAAGCAGGGGCGGACTGGCCATCTGGAGCACCGGGACTTTTCCCGGTCGGTAATATGGGCCGGTCGGTGTATAAAACAAACAAACAAACCTACTACTAATACTAGTAGAAATAATAATAATACAAATAATATAAATTCTTAACTATATAGGCTACATAAGATACAGTATTAGTATACATAAGTATAATGAAACTACGTTAGACTATTAGGCATAGCAGAGAGAGAGAGAGAGAGAGAGAGAGAGAGAGAGAGAGAGAGAGAGAGAGAGAGAGAGAGAGAGAGAGAGAGAGAGAGAGAGAGAGAGAGAGACTCGCGTGTAGGGTTTTCAAATGTCTTGTATTAAAAATATACGTTACCCAAGTGGCAAGACATACAGTATATATGTAAATGAATAGACGTAGTTCACATTAAAACAAAAAAAGTTCACATTGTGACAATAGCTTTTTAAAACAATATATTGTAAATGGGTGATAGGACTACTATAAATTTATAATATACGATACGGTAATTTATTTGTGGGCGTTGTGATGTCATGCCACAAATTGTGGTATCACACCACGCTTACTTGGTGTGATTTGCGAGGTATAGCCTACGCTTCGCAGCCTCAGGCAATGTCAGTTTAGTTTATTCGAATGCCAGGCAGTGGAAGGAAGTGTGTTACATTGAACTATTGAATTTTCATATGTAAATAGTCCCATCTGTGTCTCATAGACTATTAATCTCCTAAGGATCGAAGTTTTAATTTTAACATCATATTTATATATAGTCGATCCTCCTACTGCACGAGTTTGTGTGTTTCAGTATGTGTTTGTGAGTGCGTCGTTTTTAGCAATATTTTAAAGATATTTAAATATCTATCTATCTATCTATTGCCTGACGCCGTTATCACCGAAGGGGTGGCCACGAACGAACCGCCCCATGCACCTCTGTCCCCAGTCAGTCGACGCCCCTCCTCCCAACCACCACCGCCTTCATCCATATACTTCCTCACTCCATCCTTCCACCTCTCCTTCGGTCTACCTCTCCCTCTCTGTCCCTCCACCTCGCTCTCGTACACCTTCTTAGTCATTCTCTCGTTTCCCATACGTTCCATATGGCCAAACCATCTCAAGGTGTTCCTTTTCACACTTTCCAGGACTCTACCTCCATACCACACCTTCTTACTTCCTAATTCATCTGTCTATCCCTCCATGTAACTCTGCACACACTTCTCAAGTAACTCATTTCCACCCCTCTCACTCTTGGTCCGAGTCTCTTCTCAAACGTCCATGCTTCGCCTCCGTAAGTCAGTGTTAGTGTCGGGATTACCACACTGTCATGCAAGGACTTCTTCACTTCCATACTGACCACCCTATTTCTTGTTACTGCTTTCAGCATTCCTATGAAATGGCAAAATATATCCCGATAACATTTCAGGCCCTTATAATTTATATAGGCCTACTGAACAAAATCGTGCAATATGATAGTCCAAACAATTTAAACAAGCTATAGCAGTGTCTATTTTTTTTTAGTCAGATCATCAAAACAAGGAGTTAAGCACACTAGGCTGTAACATGGAATACAACTTTGTTTCCCTTAGCAGAATATTTAATCATGGTATGTGTTTGTCAATACCAGTGACATCAGTACATCCACAGAATCATTTATATATGTAAGTTATACAGTAGGCCTAACATAGGCCTACAAAGCAGACTATTCTTACCATACCCTTGCCAAGTTCATAGGTTGTTTTGAAATAGGCCTATGACATCGACTGTCCGGCAATCGGCATTTCATACATAAGTAGGCTTACATACATATACATATAAAGAACATGTTCTAAACAAGGGTAAGACAGTCTTTTGGTTCACTGTGACCTAATGGTGGCGATCCAGCCATTCAGGTGCAACGGTCCCTGGCATCTCCTCT
Source organism: Paralithodes platypus (assembly GCA_032716605.1). Lineage (NCBI taxonomy): Eukaryota > Metazoa > Arthropoda > Malacostraca > Decapoda > Lithodidae > Paralithodes > Paralithodes platypus. The sequence continues at coordinate 56,046,802 of CM064495.1, forward strand.
GTCAAGTCCTTTAGCCATCAGTGCAAATTGCACTTTGTGGATGCAGTCATTTAAACTTATGTATAAATAATTTGAATAATAAATGCTGACAAACGAAAGGAAGTCTTCTCCATGGTAATGTGCGTGTGTGTGTTATATGTACTGTAGGCTATGCATAGATATATATAATATATATCTCTGTAGTATTGTAGCCTATATTTCCTCATCCATTATAGATTTTGTTTTATAGCCATTGCTTATCTCATTAGTTACCTTATTGGATAGCATCAAAATGCACCTAAAAATGCTTATTAGGCTCGTTTCGCTCCCCCCTTAATGCCAAAATGAATTTCAAACTGTAATTACTGATTCGACAATATAGTTATTTTATCATATATTATATTATTTCACATGACCGCATCAAGTGGGACTGGTCCATACCAGAAAGTCCAGGGCCACTTTTGAGTCCCAGTCCGCCCCTGCGTCCAGGTAGAGTTCCTTGTTGAGGGTGTTGGCCTACGGGTCCCAGCAGGTACACAGTTACGAGCTGTTATGTGGGGCTTGGGAGGAAGACACCGGAGTTGGTTTTAGGAGATCGTAATGGCCAAGGTACAAACGACTTACTAAACGCCACCCCTGAATACATACTGTAACTAGAACTATCCTTTCTTCATCTGGCCAGAGCGCAGGAGTACAAAGAATACAGCAGTATTCTTCCGTATAGAAAAAATCACCTTGGCCAATGCACAAAGCGACCTATTGTACAAGTATAGCGGTCTGTCAGGACTTCCTGGTTGCCTTATCTCTACACTGGGTTGGCCCATGCACAACACAGGTAAATTACAGTAGCAGTTGAGTTATACGCACTACTATATTGATTGGGACGGCCAATGCATAGCACAATCTTGTTGGTAGTAGGAGAAGGGGAGAGGGAACAACAGTGGCATACAGCCTACCTGTGGAATTAGACGATGCTAAAACTACCCTTTACCTGATTACAATTATTTTGACTTAGGTAGTTTCAGCTTTGGTTGCGTTGTCACTGGAAATCTGTTTAAGGGTACAAAGGGCAGTGTGGGACGTGACCTCATTAAAGTCAAAGTGAGAAGACCCCAGCCATGCAAGCACAACCCAGGTTGGCGGCTTGTGTGACTGAAGGACCCAGGGTAGGAGCGTATTTAGGCCTCTCTCGGATGGAGGCTAAGCGCGGCTCTCTGTCTTGATCATCGGTCGTCTCTTCTTCTTGCTGTCTTTTCCTCGTACAGTATATTAGCTAACACCAAATTTTGTACCAAAAGATGATAATGATAAAAGTGCTAAGGCGGTGTCATACGAGGGTGGAGGGAGGAGGAGAGAGAGAGAGTGCAACATAGGTTTGCTTCCTGGGCCTGCTAGAAGCAAACTGAGCTTCCCAGCTGTCATCCACTCATGTGAAGGGTAGGAGGGAGTGTGGAAGACCGTGACTTATCATATTTCGTGCAGGGAAAGGGAGGAATGACGAAAATAAGAGGAATAATAGCCAATAATTGAGGATGGGGGAGAAAGGGGGGGGAAGGAGAGGGAGGGGGGGAGATACATGTAGGGAAGAGGAAGGAGGTACTGGCCACATATTGCTTCCATTTGAGTGCCTGTGGGGCATATTTTGGGTATATTTTCATGAGCTCGCTTCCATGAGGACTAGCGCGTATGCTATACAGACACTTCCGTGAAGCCTATCGTACTTTAGAGGTTAATATGTTTTTGTTTTTTGTGGTGTCTGACATAGTTATTCGATAATGGCAATATAACAAAATACATTTATCGATTAAGTGTATTTTGCAATGAATATCGTACCTTGGTATTATAGAGCTTATCAGCATATTTGAGGTAGGGTGTGGGAAGGAGCCATCTGCCGGGAGTAAGACGAACCAAGCCAGCAGAAGCGTATCCTTCAAAGAATTCCAGTAGTTTCTTCAGCTCCTCCCCTGCCAGATGGTTGACTGCATGACCACTTGCCAAATGCATTATGACTGGTCTTCAACGTTACTGTAGAACAGAAAGATGTATTAATACTTCACAGTCATTTATTGAGTTTGTAAGAAAGATCTCAATAATGACTTGGCTGCCACATATCAGTCACTTGTCCTCTTTGCTGTAGGTATGAAGTTAACATTCTAAATATATTTTGTGGTTGTGCCTGGCTTTATATTTCGATATGGCATTATTGAAAATTATGCCAAGCATTGCCAGAAATATATTGAGAATCTGAGATCTATAACCTATGACTCAGAGTGGGTGAGATATAGCTCTTACTGTTAGTATTCATTACCAACTATTTACAACACACAGGAACATCCTTAACTGAATTATCATTTGGGCTACAATGCTTGCAAATAATATTGTTTTCATTGACATTATCTCGAGATACAAAGTATTATAAGATCTTCATGATTAATAAACTTTATAAAGATGTGGATACTGGGCTGAGCAGACAAACTGGGCCAAATAGGAACTAGTGATCAAATCGGGTCGAATGGGCAGATTGGGCAAAGCAGTTGAATTAGGCCGAGTGGTCCAATTGAACCAAGCAGTCAAATTGGGTCTAAAGGGCAAATTGAGGAAGGCATGATTGAATTGGCCAAATTGGTCTGATCGGTCTTATTAAGCCAAATAAAGCTGAGCAGTTTTATTGGGCTGAACAGTTGAATTGGGTTGAGTGATCGAATTGACTAAATTCGACTGACCTTGAATGGTTGAATAGTGGAATTATTCCAACTGGTCAAATTGGGTCAAGTGGTTAAATTTCATTGTTTGATCGACCAATTCAGGTCGAAATGGGCTAAGCAGTCAAATTTGACCAAACATTGGAAATGGGCTGAGCAGTTGATTGAGTCAAGTTGTTAAAATGGGAGACTTCTTATAGACCTATCTCTGTTGCGAAAGTGGCCATAGCAGTCCGAGAGCTTTTAAAGTCATATCAACATGCTCTTGTGATTGTGTTTTATGTTCTTAGCAAAGAAATTATTCACATCTTTATAACCCAATCATGCCCGAAGTTTCTCTTAATGTGAATTAAAAAAAGGATCGAGGAGCAGGATGAGACGGTGGTCTCATCTTGTCATATGAGGTTATCTTCTGTCAAAAGTAAGTATCATTTTCACGATTATGTTATGAAAAAATCAATTACTTATAAATTTGAGATTAAACAGAGATAAAAAATGTAACCAAATGAAAGAGTCAAGATAAAAAAATATATAAATAAATAAAAACATATCTGTCACTATATTCTCAGGCATAGGTCTCAGGCTATCAATTCCGCTTTGTTGGACCTCATTTCTACCCAGCTTAGAAGTCCCTCAATAAGTGGTTCAATTAGACCGAGCATTTGAATTGGGCTGAGTGGTCAAATTAGCCAAATTAGTTGAATAGGCTGAATTGGAGACCCAGAGACCTAGGTCCATTTGGGGTCCCTAGTTCCCCCTTCTCGCCCGCACCAGGCCCTTACCAGCAGCCGTCACCACCAGAGCGGCTACCACCTTACCACTCACAGCGGGCCAACACCACCAGCCCCTTCTTACACGGAGCAGCCTCAATGGAGAAACCACCACAGCTGAGTTACATCAACCAAGACTGTGTGTGCCATTGTTCGGGGCTTGGCAATTGATTGTGTATTTGGCTGATCAAGGGAATTGGCTCGGGGCTGTTCCGAAGAAGCACTCTGTAAAACCTCTGACTCAACAGTTAATGTAGCCTTGGTTCAGGGCTGGGCTACGGATTGTGTACAAGACCAATCCGTTCAGTCATGCTTCTCCATTAACTGGTAGTTTCGAGGATTCTTGTTGGCCCTGGGATAAAAGGACTTTAAAGTCCGCCTTTTCCTCCCACAGAAAGCCGCCAATTTAAAAACTAAGAGGAGTCCAAAACCGTGGGCTTTAGCCTACCAGAGTTCCCAGCCTGCAACATCAACCCAAGACATCCCAGATTATTGAAGTTGACAAGTAGCAGAACAGATCACCCTCACCTTCTTGGATTATATATAATAGTAGACTTGACATTCACACTACGCTTGGTGAAAGATGTAAAATCATCACACTGTCTTAAGGGGAGATCTCCACTTGAGGGATTTTTTTCTTGACCCCTTTCTCCCTCATGTCTAGCCCCATTGCTTTTGACATTTTAAGACGTTCGCCCCATTAGTTTGGCGATTTTTAAGAATTTCCGCCCCATTCTGTCAATTTTAAGACCTTTCGTGCCATTTAGGTGTCGATTTTATCCTGGCGAGCGATAGCGAGCCTGTAATTTAAGAGTAATCGGCCTTCGGCCGGGACATTTTTCTACCGAAAAATGTACAAATTTATCTTGAAAGGGGGTCAAGGGGGTGAAATTTTAAGATTGTTGGAAGAGTAGGAAACAAACTAGAAACCTCCCCTTAAGGCTCCTCGTGACCCTCTTGCTAACTTTGCATTCCATATAAGAATAAAGATATACAACCCAATCCTCAGACATAAGAATATACTCGGGAGCCTATGACACTTTGTCATTCGATGTATGTATGTATGTACATACTCAGGCCCAATCCCCACTTTTCCTTTTTTTGGGAGGGGGAGGGGGGGGGGGGGACTCAAGACTGAGCCCGAATAGGGACATCACAACAGAAAACAATGAACACATAAAAACAAAATACAAATTCACACACATCTAGGTCATCCAGAAGACCCAGAGACCAGGGTCACCAAGGTCCCTCCAGCACTTCCCCGACCCCCAACCACCCGGAGAGGTTCCAATCTCGGCAGGCAGACATGCAGCAGAGCAAAACCACAAGCCCGCCCACCACTCTTCTAGGCGCACCCTTCATATAAACTGTCTCCCCGGGCCAGGCGCCTGATGGACTATTATCTAGTCCAACTTGCGCCCGACTCCTTCTCCCATACAATAACTACGATAATTGTGTTAGTCTTACACCAAGCTACACTTAATGACATTCTTTACCAGAGTTAGTCTAGTCTACCATCATCAATAATTTGTTTTTCATTTACAAGGGACCACCCGATTTCTGCTGTCCAAAAACTCACCATTAACTAATGTAGAAAACATAATTCATGTCATACTCGCTTGTATACCTAATTCATATGCAACTACTTGCTTGTATACCTAACTCATATGTCACTATTTTTGTATATGTATGTCTTTATGTCTGTCTATTGTGTTAATAAACCCTTATAAACTCACTACCTGTGTTGTTGTTGTTCCCCAGGCTGCCTGGCCGATCAGCCCCAAGGCCCTGAGCAAGGCCAAGGCCATAACCGAGAGCCCCCACAGAACCTTCCCTGCCTACCACAATAAAGCCTGGGTGACCAAAGCCACTCCAAGGCGGGGAGCTGAGGAGGGTGCATTTATTTTATTTTTTTAATTAGTTTAACCAGACCACTGAGCTCCACAAAAGAACTCTCATAGGGCTGGCCCGAAGGATTCGATCAAGATATATGACTAAACGAGTCAAGATAGAGAGGGAAGGGCAGTAGGAGAACAAATCCAGGAAGGTGAAGACACGCAGACATTTCTCGCCATTTCACCAATTCAGCTGGACCACATGAGCTCCACTTCAGAGCTCTTATAGGGCAGGGCCGAAGGATGAGGCAAGAACTGCTACACCGCAACACCAACCAAGAAGTGATCAGGGCGAAGAATGAGAGATCAGGTCGAAGGTAGAAAAAATCACATCGATAAGAAAAACGTGCATTACCGAAGGGAATCAAGTCAGTCCGGCCACATCAGCAACCGAAGAGACAAATCAGGTCAGGAGTCTGCTACCTAGCCAGGCCAGGGAGACATGAGATATAGGCCGCCCGAGGACAGCCAAATGGGACAGAATAAGAATAGAAGGGGAAAAACATAGAATGAGGAATGAAAAACTACTCAAAATTAGTCAAGCTGAGGACGAAAGCTCGAGTGGAGAGAGGGAGGGAAAACCACAACCAACCCCCATCAAGCTCCAGTCGCCGGCCCCGAAGCCCCCCAACCGCGGCAAGGAGAGTAGTATCAGGGGGGTGAGGAGGGTGCAGAAATGCCCGGGAAACTACCTGTGTTATATTTTGTCTCATGGTCATTTAAGTGTGTTGTATACTGTATATGTGATCCTATCCTACCCAGTACGGAGACAACCTACGTCCTGTCCAGTTATAAAACCTGGCATAAACATATATATATATATATATATATATATATATATATATATATATATATATATATATATATATATATATATATATATACATATATATATATATACATATATATATATATATATATATATATATATATATATATATATATATCTATTGCCTGACGCCGTGATCCCCGAAGGGGTGGCCACGAACGAACCACCCCCATGCACCTCTGTCCCCAGTCAGTCGACGCCCATCCTCCCAACCAGCACCGCCTTTATTCATATACTTCCTTACTCCATCCTTCCACCTCTCCTTCGGTGCACTTCTCCCTCTCTGTCCTTCCACCTCGCTCTCGTACACCCTCTTAGTCATTCTCTCGCTTTCCATACGTTCCATATGGCCGAACCATCTCAAGTTTTTCCTTTTCACATTTTCCAGCACATCTACCTCCACACCACACCTCCTTCTTACTTCCTCATTCGTCTGTCTATCCCTCCATGTAACTCCGCATGCACTTCTCAAGTAACTCATTTCCACCGCTCTCACTCTTGGTCTGAGTCTCTTCCCGAACGTCCATGCTTCGCTTTCGTAAGTTAGTGTCGGGATTACCACACTGTCATGCAAGGACTTCTTCACTTCCATGCTGACCACCCTATTTCTTGTTACTGCTTTCAACGTTCCTACAACCCTCTTCCCCTGTTGCACCCTCTCCCGCACTTCTTCATCCATAGTCCCATCTTTACTCAACACACTGCCCAGATACTTAAAAGAGCTGACGATCTCCATAGCCTGATCGTTCAACTTCACCTCACACTCTGTGACTTCACCCCTTTCGAAGACCATAACCTTGCTCTTCCCCGCATTTACCTTCAAATTCCGTTTTTCGCACACTGTTCCACTCATTTACCAGACCCTGCAACTCCCATTCATTGTTGCTCATCAGAACTGTATCATCCGCAAACAGCAGTACAGTAAACCCTCGCTATTTCGGACTAATTGGGGGGACACCCTGTACGAAATGTCCGAAAATCCGAGATGTCCGAAGTCCGGCTGTGTCCGATCTAAAGGACAAAAAAACGACCTGAAAGAAAAAAATCCGACGAATATCGAATAAGTAATAGTGAAACGAGAACAAACTTCACCGAGCGAACTTCATGCATGTGAATAAATACGACCTCAGAAGAAGAGAAACGTGAACGAACTTCATGCACCCATGACAATGAATAGGCCTAGGCTAGGCTACCCTATTCTTACTTTAGGTTAATATACTGTACAGTAATAGCACATATAGTACTGAATATGAAACAATAAGTTCAGTTGATGGTCGAAAAATAAGAATCAACACTCACCGCTTCATTGAAACGTCCACCCCTTCACCTCTTTCCACTTCTCCACCTCACTCTCCTTGACCACATCACTTCCCTTCTCCATCTCAAGTGATATCGAGGTCACCTTACGCTTTGGGAGGCATGATAACACGGGAATATATGTGGAGGAGATAAAAATCACACAAGATGGCTATCCACTCACACATACTGACGCCCATGACATCACTTCTCGTCCAAGCGGGTGACTCGGAGCCAAGCCTGTATATCGGCGCTCCGACGGATCCCCGTTTTGACGGACATTCACCGGGGATTGGGGGGGGGGGGGCGTCATCCGACACTGTTAGAGACTGTCGGAAAGATGACGGAAATGTCCGAAATACGGAAGTACGTGTCCGGGAGGTGACGGCGATCCGGTTAGTACGGGTTTCCGACAATTAGAGGTCTGAAATGGCGAGGGGTTACTGTATAGGCAGCTTCCACTCATTTCCCTCCCTTTTCAGCGATACACCAACATCCACTGCTCTTCCTAGTATTTATTTCATAACTCCATCCATATATACAGTAAACAACCACGGGGACATCACGCACCCCTGTTTCAACCCAACATTCAGGTCAAAGAACTCGCTCTGCTCATTCTCCACACGTACTGCCGCCTTTGCACCCTCATACATGCTCTTCACTGCTTTCAGCAACTTGCCATCTACTCCGTATATTCTAAATACTTTCCACATACCTTCTCTATCCACTCTGTCATAGGCCTTCTCCAAGTCCATAAAGGTAACATACACCTTTTGTTGCTTCTCCAGATATTTCTCCACAACACAATTCAGGGTAAAAATCTGATCTACACATCCTCTTCCCTTCCTAAAACCTCCCTGCTCGTCGCCTATCAATTTCTCCGTTCTCACTCTCACTCTCTCAATCACGACCCTACTGTACACCTTCCCTACTACGCTTAAAAGACATATTCCTCGGTGTATACCACACACTCCTCTTTCCCCTTTGCCCTTATATAGGGGGACTATTATGCCAGTCTTCCAGTCATCGGGTGCACTCCCCTTCTCCCATGCTAGTTTGCACATTTTCCATACCCATTCGATCACTATCTCACCACCATACCTCAACATTTCCCCACACACTCAATCTGTTCCTGGTGCTTTCCCCAACTTCACTCTTTTCATGGCTTCCCACACTTCTGACCTCCTGATCCCCACCTCCTCCTCCACTACTTCTCCTCTTCTCCCATATCCAACTATGTTTGCTAGCTCTTCATTCCTTACATTTAGAAACTCATTGAAGTACTCCCTCCATCTTTCGACTCTCTCTTGCTTCTCGGCTAGCATTCTCCCATTCTTATTTTTCACACCCTTACTTTTTCCCTTGCTACTTTCCCTAACTTTCTTGACTTCTTTCCAGAACAGTTTCTTACACTCCCTCCATTTTACACTCAGATTCCTTCCAAATTCCTCATCTACTCTTCTCTTACTTTCCTTCACTACTCTCTTCACCACTCTTTCTCTCCACGTACCTCGCTCGCTTCTGCCTCTCCAAATATATATATATATGTATATATGTATATATATATACAGTATATATATATACAGTATATGGGGGGGGGGGTACTCTCACAGAGATTCGAACCATGAACAGTCAGGACAAGATTCCATGCTTTAACCTACTCCACCATGGTTTGATAAAGACAAGTTAACTATTTTATATGTACTGTATATATTACGGAGATGGAAAAATCCTTCTTTGAGGAAGTATTCCATTCCATACCAAGTCATAGGACCCATTTTCCAGAGTACCATACAAGGGATTATTACAACTATTCCCACGCAACTCAGGTTGAATTGATTTAATTTAATTTTCCTCCAGGCAAGCACGAGAGATCCATTATGCATAATATGAAGTAAATCTCACAAATACATGGGAGTTTCATGAATGAATGTTTTGACTGGGTGAGGGCTGGTCCTATTCAGAGTGAGGTTTAACATCCTTTACCCAATCTTAGCCGTTTTTGTCTGTCTCTTGTACTGTCCTACTTTTCCTTCTGGGGGTAGGCTAGGAATCCTCTTCCCCTTGTTCTCCTATTTATCGAGATAGAGAAAGGGGCGAGGGAGCGCGAAAGTGGTCCCAGACCATGAGAATTGGAACCCTTGAATGTTGTTTCTGTTCGGGTTTTGTCTCTAGTAGGCCACCCCCAGTAATGGGATATGTGCCTGAATATATACATATGTACATAATCATATTCTTTCCGTGATTTGAACCACGGACAGTCAGGATTTACTTCATATTAATGTATCTCTTGTGCTTGCCTGGAGGAGAATTAAATTACTGTACATCAATTCAAGACGAGTTGCGTGGGAATAGTTGTAATAATCCCTTGTATGGTAGGCCTACTCTGGAAAATTTGGTCCTACGACTTAGTATGGAATGGAATATTTCCTCCAAGTAGGATCTGTTGAACCATCAAAAAAGATATACTCGAACATAACCTTTTAATTATTCTGTACTTTCTTTTAAAGGTGAAGTACAGGGATGAATGAAAAAACAAAGATTAATGCAGGGTCATAACTTGGCATAAATATACTGTAATATGTATATGGGCAATATCGATATAATTCCATTAAACTCCAGAAAAAAATACTAATATATAACGTCGTTGGCATTCTCGCGATCAGCTGGACCAGTTCAACTGCTCGGGAGTGACGCCATTGTATGGAGAGGCTCTTTGTAAACAACACATGTCGTCCTGGATTGTGAGGTCTGTTTTTCGTAATTAATACCTTTCAATTCAATACTCAAGCTCTGCAAAAGATCGAACAACGTCCTGAAGATGTGGTGCACATCAAGAAATAATCCCATCTCGCTAACAATAAACATACAGTATGTGTTTATGCATGTTTAGCCTAGTCCAGAGTTGAGGGAGGTTGGTTCTAAGGCCTATTTCGTAATGATAATATAGTTTTCTGTTCAATTTAACGGATTACATTCGTAAAGAAATGTCTAAAGGTAACTACACCGGTATGGTTCTTCTTGATCTACAAAAAGCGTTTGACACAGTAGACCATGATATCCTATGTAATAAACTACAAGCAATGGGCATAGGGTCTGTGAACTGGTTTAAATCTTATCTTTGCAGGTAGTAGGGGTAGGCAGCCCCGCCCAGGGAAGTACTACCGCCAAGGTTTCGGGAGACTCAGGGAATAGCCTGAATTCCATTTTCTCTCCCAGGCCTTGGTAGCTGGATACATATCTTTCTGCCTCACACATCAGGGGTATCAGGAAAACCCTCTTTATATAACATACACATCCAACTTCACGACATTGCCCTACATCGCTATCCTCTATCCATAAAATACTACTCTTCCCACTACATACCATACATGTAACACCATACACTTACCTTAAATATGGCAGTACAATTGTTAAGAGCAAACCTGGTGGTCCCTCGGATATCCACCCCCGGCAGGGTTGGGTTATTGACACAGGGCCCTCCCGGTCGTCATCATGCGACTGTGTCAAGAGCATTGCAACGTCCCAAAGCTGCTTGTCAGTACAGCTATTTCTTTAGTAATATAAGGGGACTTCACTCTAACATCAATTCTGTACACCAATTTCTTCAAGCAGAATCCCCTACTCTCCTTTTTTTGACAGAGACTCAAGTAACATCCACATCTGACACATCTAGATTTAATTTTCCAGGTTATCAACTGCTCCAAAATTTCAGACCTAAAGGTGGTGTATGTTGCTTCGCAAAATCTGAAATTGCCCTGGAGGAGGTTACTAGTTTCAATTGTCCCTATTTTGATTATTCTATATACAAATTAATTTCTGCTGGTAAATTTAAATACATATGTTGCATCTACCGTTCCCCAAATACTCCTCCAGAGCAAAGTCTTTTTGATTCTCTGTCCTCACAACTCAGTGTCCTCAACTTAAATGCTTCTTCTGAAATCACTGTGTTGGGTGATTTTAATGTCCATAATGTTGAATGGCTCACTCATTCAGCCAGGACTGATGATGCTGGTCTTGAATGTGAGCTATTTGCAGACTCATTTAATCTCATTCAACTAGTCAACCAACCCACCCGTGTACCAGATAATCCTAATCATAATTCCCACCTACTCGACTTATTTTTAACAACCAATTCAGAAAATTATGATGTTACAGTGAGGTCCCCACTTGGATCTTCTGATCACTGTCTGATACAGGCCACCTGTCTATCACCTACCACACCTTCCCACTCTGAACCTGTTTTGGTGACTAAATGGCATTACGATAGGGCAGACTGGGAGGGTCTTCAAGGTTTCTTTATTGATATTCCCTGGACCTCTTTCTTTTCTAATGATGCACACTCCACCTTGAGCCACATACAAGATTTTGTAAAAATTGGAATGGAAACTTTTATTCCTCATCAAAAGTACAGTAAAAGATCTAATTCACCTAAATGGTTTGACCATAATTGTGCTAGAGTAACTGAACAAAAAGCAATAGCCTACAATGCATACACAAGATCAAAAACACATGAAGCCTTTAATTACTTTAGAAACATCAGAAATCATGCCAAAACTGTATTAAACCTAACTAAATCAAACTTTCTCCATAAGCAGGCAAATAAACTTCTAAATAATCCAAATGATAACAAAATATTTTGGTCTACTCTTAACTCATTCAAATCCAACTTCACTACTGCTTCATCCATTCCACCATTAAAATCTCCGACTGGCAATCTTGTAAGTGACCCACGAGGTAAAGCTAACCTTCTTGCAGATATTTTCTCCACCAACTCAACCTTAGATGACATAAATCAAGATGTCCCTGTACTTAATTTTAATTCACCTGAAATTCCCTCACTTAAGATCCACACCAGACATGTCAAAACTATTTTGCAGAATCTCTCAGTAGATAAGGCTCCTGGTCCAGATGAAATTCCTCCAATAGTACTTAAGAATTGCTCCTTGGTGCTCGCTCCTGTATTGGCAAAATTTTTCCGTCTGTGTACTCATACCTCATGCTTCCCAGTACCCTGGAAAGAAGCAAACATCCATCCAGTTCCTAAAAAAGGTGCCTCTTCAGATCCATCAAACTACAGACCAATAGCTATAACTTCCACTCTTGGCAAAGTTTTTGAAATTATATTAAATAATCACATAATTAAGCATCTGGAGAATAATAAATTAATCAGTGATAGGCAATATGGTTTTAGACGATGTCGATCAACTGCAGACATTCTTTGCCTTCTTACGCATCAAATCAACCAAGCTACAGACCAACATGGTGAAACACATACAATAGCACTGGATATATCAAAGGCATTTGATAGAGTCTGGCATCAATCCTTATTGTCGAAGATGTCACACTACGGCCTTGCATCATTAGTTCCACTAATTTCTTCTTATCTTCATAACAGAAAAATACGTGTAATGGTAGATGGCCTTTATTCTCAATTTCACTCAATAAATGCTGGTGTTCCCCAGGGATCAGTTTTGGCCCCAACTCTGTTCCTCATTCATATCAATGATCTCATATCTACCACTCATAATCCAATACATTCCTACGCAGATGACTCAACACTCCACAGTTCCTTCACATTTACCAATTCTTTCACCCAACCCGATCTTATAAATTCAAAAATAAACACTGCAATTTCTCTGAACCAGGACCTTTCTAGAATTAATGAATGGGGACAAGAGAATCTAGTTTCCTTTAATGCACAGAAAACCAAGTACATTCAATTTTCTAACCGACAGAATCTCACTGACTCCCAATATTTTTTAATGATGTAAATATTCCCACTTCCCCTAGTATTGACATTCTCGGTGTAACATTAACTACTAACTTGAGCTGGACACATTATGTTAGAAGCATTGCTAAGAATGCCTCTAAAAAACTGGGACTCCTGTACAGAGTTCGAGAATTCTTCACTGACGAGCAGTTGGCCGTAATATATAAAAGTCATGTGCGCTCTCAGATGGATTACTGTTCACCTCTGTGGGGTGGAAGTGGAGTGGTTGCATTGAGGCAGTTGGACAAAATTCAAAATAAAGCTATTAGATTAATCAATAACCCTGCAATCACACAGGACCTTCCTACATTAGCCATACGAAGAAACGTTGCATCCCTTGCATTATTCTACAGATATTTTCACAGCAATTGTTCCGAGGAACTTGCTTCAATTGTGCCGCCTCTCCACATCTTTCCCCGTAGAACTAGGGCAGCTGAGAGCGCCCATGAATTTACACTTTCTCCTCCACAATGCAGAACTTCTGCTTATCAGAATTCATTTATCCCCAGAGCTACTACTCTTTGGAATTCACTTCCCTCGAATTGCTTTCCACAAACTTACAATCAACAAATGTTTAAATCCAGTTGTTACAAACATTTTATGAATGGAGGATGCCTTTAGGCACATGGACCTTTTTGTTTTATCTGTGTTTTTCCTTCCTCCATTCATTGTCTCTTAAAAAAAAAAAAAAAAAAAAAAATCTTAGTGGTAGAACCCAAAGAGTCAAAATTGATGATAATATATCTGATCCTATGCCAATTAACTGTGGGGTCCCACAGGGAAGCATCCTTGGTCCCTTACTCTTTCTCTGTCATGTGAACGACATGGAACTGAGCGTCTCATGTAAATTATTACTGTATGCAGACGACAGCGTGCTTCTGGTTTCAGGAAAAGACCCAATAAGTATTGCCGCTTCACTTTCCAAAGAACTAGCATCATGTAGTGAATGGCTAGTGGACAATAGACTATCTCTTCACCTGGGCAAGACGGAAGCCATCTTATGTGGAACAAAACGCAAACTGAAAGACACTGTGGGCTTCTCGGTCAACTGTAATGATATTCCTATAACAACAGTGTCACAAGTTAAATATCTCGGACTAAAACTGGACGCGAGTTTGTCAGGTGAAACAATTTTGGAATCTATCCTGAGTAAGTGTAGAGCACGTATAAAATACCTGTATAGACAGGTGGGATGCTTGCCCGCGGCGACCAAAAAGACCCTCTGCCAAGCACTTGTTCAATGTCATTTTGACTATTCTGTGTCATCCTGGTACTCTGCATCATCTAAATCAGCACAGCACAAACTTCAGGTCACTCAAAATAAAATGGTTAGGTTCATGCTGAACCTAGGACCCAGATCACATGTTGGCCAGGAACAACTTCAGTCACTAGGTATGCTCAATGTCTCTGACAGGGCCAAACAAATCAGGCTAACTAATGCCTTCAAAATTTTCTATGACAGAGCTCCAGAGTATCTAAAGAATGATTTTGTTAAAGCAAATGAGAGGAGTGGACATAATACAAGAAACATGATGTTTAATTTTAAGGTCCCGAGAATCCAAGGACAGGGTAAGCAAACATTCTTCTTCACTGCCATCAAAGACTGGAACGACCTACCCCAGTCAGTCCGTGAAAAGAGAACACTGTATTCCTTCAGACGTAGCCTGAAGGAACACCTGAACCGGACAGCTGCGAGAAGGGAGCACTAAGCTTATGTCTACTACTAAATACGACATAAGAGATAGACAAACCAAACTGAAATGATTACTGATTACGGATTACTGATATTTACTATAGGATGTAAGGTATCTTAAAATAACCCCCTAGAAATACTTTCTCTAAAGTATCTTTCTTTATCCTCCCCATTTCCCCAGCTAACCTAATCCCACAAGGACCCCAATGGAAATACGCCTAACGGCCTTATTGGGCTATCCTTAGTTGGAATTATGCAAGGCTGGTACATGTCATATTTATAACAAACTATGTGGTACCAACTCTGTAAATTGCTAACTGAATAAATATTATTATTATTATTATTATTATTACAAATTATTAGAGTTTCTCACATAAAAAAACACAGATTCACCCATTTCCCATGTCGAGAGTTCCCGCCATTGCACAAAGTGACGTCATGGTAAACACACCAGTTCACGCCACATAAAATAACTTAGATAAGCTATATTTCTATGTTGTTAAAACAAATTGATGAAAGTTCTTTAGTATCATATACCTAAAACCAAGCAGATCCCAATGGACATTGTAGTTTGAATAGGTTTCATCCCTGGAATTCACCTTTAAATTTGCACTTTTAATCTTATTATAAACCCTTTTATATTACATGTATAATAAATTTGCCATATAAAAAACAATCGTATGTACAGTATGTATATTAATATATGCAAGCATCTGTACAATGAACTAACATTTTCCTACACATTTGATGTTGATATATTAGCAAATTTATTGTACCCAAAGAATCCCATTTTTTACAAATTCTTTATTATATATAAACTGTATATATTTATATATATATATATATATATATATATATATATATATATACACTGTATATATATATACTATGTCTCCATTTTGTACTTACAGTAATAGATTATGATAACAGAGTTGGTGGTGGCCTTGCACGTAGGCAACTGATCAACACTTTACATTCACACTGTCATACCTAAGCTTGCAGTTGGCACCTAGTGAATTAAAGAATTATTTTCATTGCACAAATAACTTCACCCAGTTCATAGTTGCATAGTATTCGCAGACAATACACTATAAAGGAGTAGGTTATGCCAAGAATATATTAGTATTGAGTTACTAACCTGTTACATATAATAGAATCTCACTATAAATATATAATTCTTAATAAAACCACTAACCAACTTCCACTTGCCATACTCTTTGTAACTCATCACTTAACTGAGATTATCTCAATTTAATTTGACTTTATATTGTCCTTGTCCCAATTTTGGTTTGTTTAGTTTGCAAGTTTTACATTTTAATCTCTGATTAGCTGTTTGTCTGTCTGTCTTATCATGAAAAAAAGAGATAAAAATATTAATTACGAGTATAATTTTTCCTTAACCTAGCAAGTGCGAGAATGGTCTGTGATGAACATAGTTATATGTGAATTAATTACCTCCAATTCTGACATAATTTGTTATATTTGCCATATAAAGCATTCTTTCTTTTCTATATGCATTTATTTTATTTATATGATGAACATATGAACCTTGAAGAGTGATAAAATAAGTGGGGAAAGCATTTGGGCGGTGAAAAACTTATATTTTTGCCGCCCAGTCGTATGCTCAGGCGGGAGGCAACAAGACATACACCCTTCCTCTCCAAGCTCTAGCTCTACAATGAGCCTTGCGGGCGAAGTCTCAGTGTAGGATAAGTGACTCACTTGTGCTACGAAACTGCGTGAGAGGAATTCGCGCGGAAAATAACCGATATGATGAAAATAGGTGATAATTGAGGAGGGGAAGTGGGGGGTTGAGAAACATATGGATGAGTGGTAGGAAACACTAGAGAGGAATCATCTCACCTAATGACATATTCCTTTGTTTTGAGAGCCCCTGGGGCATTTTTGAACATTTTTTTTTAATGTCTTGCTTCCGTGAAACCTATCGCATTCGCTATACACATACTTTCGTGTGGCTTATCGCACTTCTCGGGTTAACCATTTGACGCACATACGTGAGTAAAGTTTGTTGAAGGTACACTAGTAAACTGATATAAGGTACACTATCCAAGTCGTATGCAGTCCTGTAATTAGAACGCAACTCCAATTAGAATATGCTACTCAATGACAAACATATAATAGCAGATTTAGATTATAAGTTTTAGTATTAAGCTATACGATAGCTAGGGTTAAAATTGACAATTATATTTGTCTAATAATTTTGGTTATATTATTACTATAGTTTTGGGTGAGGGCTGGTCCTATCCAGAGTGAGTGTTTGGCATCCTCTAACCCAACCATAGCCGTTTCTGTCTGTCTCTTTTACTGTCCTGCTTTTTCCTTCTGGGAGCAGGGAGCTAGGAATTCTCCTCCCCTTGTGATATAATACACAAACATTCTTATCATATCTCTATATTCTTTCTGTAACTTCACTTCTATTTTTGTCTCTGTTTGAAAATATAAATCCTAAATATTTAACTTTCTCTGCCTCTCATATTTCATCCTTTTCTATCTCTATTTCCACCATGTATTCATTCCTTCTGTTGATAGTTGTAGCTCAGTTTTGTCTTAAATATCGGTCAGAAAATTAATTCCGTCACAACACATTTATCTGTTGTTGTTGTTGTTGTTCCCTAAGCTGCCTGGCCGAACAGCCCCGTCCTGATGTGGCGGCGTCTACGCCGTGGGGCCACCTCCCGAGGCTGCCAACCGCGGATGGCTGCCGACCCTCCACAGCCGAAGACAAAATCAACGACCAGTGGAGGAAAACCGGATGCCGGCCGCGGGGAGCAGTTTCGGGAGCCAAACCGTCACAACCATCCCCTGCCCCCTCCCTGGGGGCACGGGTCCTTGGAGCGGCTTCGGTCGCGCCGGGAATTTCCACATTTATCTGTTGAATATTATGCAGGATTGTTCGCCAAGCTTTGTGACATTATGTTATCTTGCATAAATATGAAATCTATTACTTGAAAATTAACTATACCTATTGATATGCGAAAAGTTACTTTGGGTGGCAGACATACACCCGGTAAGAGTTCCATCCGGCCCAGTGTTGTTTTTATTTATGCTAATTTGGCTATTTTAAGTAAAACGTTGGCAAACAAAATATATAAAATTAACCTATCCATTGCTTTGCTAAGTTCTATTTTTGCAGTTTTCATTATCATTATTTTGTATAGCATTAATATATCACTGTAGCAGCTGGATATCTTGCCAACTGTTCGTATTCTGCCGAGACCCCTTCTGGTGACTTACACACCGACCAAACTGGCCACTGACCATATTGGCTGCTGACCAGATCCGTTGTGGACCAGAACGGCTGCGACCCAAAACAGTTGTGGACCAGAACAGTTGTGGACCAATATGGATGCAGACCAAAACAGTTGATGACCAAAATAGTTGTGGACCGAAACGACTACGGATCAAAATTACTGCCGACCAAAACTGCCGTGTACTAAAACATTCCATCATATTGGACGACTATAGAAGACAACTGCTCTGGTTGGCACACATGGCGGAGATATGTGCTCCTACTGAACTCCCTCATCACGGTGACTCTACTATCTTAAGCCGATGTCACATGAGCGCTTTTTCCGGCAATTTTCGATGAGCAAAATTTTCCTCTTACTACTTTGAGGCTCTTTCACATTGGAATCGGAAACTAAATAGGGGTTAGATTATGATAGGTACCTTATTTCTTATGGCACTTATAATTTGAATATGCCCTACTACAATTGCCTGTAAAAATAGACGCAAAAATCGCTCGTGTGACACCGCCTTTATCTAGTGTTTTCTTGTGATAAGGAATACATAATCAATTTACAGGCAACAGAAAAGTAACAAAAACTACTACTAGCTAGCTAAGCGCTCTCGCTCTCTCTGTTATACCAGAATTTGTACTGGTAGTGGAGCAGATAAATGCAAAACTACCCCTAAATAGTTCACTTAATCATGCAAGCATAAAATTTGGCACAGACATTCTCAAAGGACCACTCTTTCATAAAAGGGCGTTAGCCACGCAAAAAAATCCAAGATGGCTGCCTCTTTTTCCAATATGGCTGCCATTCATTGGCCAATTGCATCATCTTCGAGAATATGGGTGTTACTGATGCATTTATCATGGTTTATAATCCCATTCAATCACCAATTTGTTCTTTATTATAGTTATTTTTGTCACGTTTTTAATTCCAAGTACTAAAACAAAGAGATGGCGTCCAATATGACGGCCAAACGTAGTATTAATCTTATCTCAGCATCTGTCACTGGCCACAATGAATGCCTTTTTTTATCTACATAGAGTTTTTGGGGTCAGATTCTAATTGATCTAAAACTTTTCTCAAAGGATGTAAAAATTAATTACAAGGTGTTGGTATACTAATAGAGTGAATGTCAGTGCACAACCAGGGCACACTGCTGACTTCACTGCTGTGTAACTCAGTATGGGGTTCAGTGTCAGCTGATCTAGCTTTACTAATGCTGCACCTAGCTTTACTAACTCTATTGTAGTAGACTAGTATTAGGTGTAGTGCAGTTTAGATTAGTGTCCCAAATGCTGTCTAATAGCCCCATATCAATTAGCTAGTATAAAATAGTTAGTAGATAAAGTTAGACAGCCGCGCCTGAATTGACAGGGTGTGCCAGCGCGGGAGAGCCGAGCCAAGGGTAAGGGGGCTATACATGACTTGTTCATGGACTTACCCGGATGGTGTACAGATCACACAGGACTTAAATGGCACAAGATGAATGATCGGGCTAGGTGTAGGGCAACCGAACCTAGTTGTATCCCATACATGAATGTGCGCTATTACCTATTTTCATTAAGGTGGTAAAAGGATAAACCCTCGGCCTTAATTACATGTCAACAATGGCAAGTGAAAACCCAGTCATAACTAAGAGGCAGACTGACTGAAGAAAATGCTGCCTATGTCAAAAAGAAAAGAAAAATTAAAATCTGACTTCGCCTCCTACTCATCATGATCCAGAACATGATGGCTACACCATGATTGCCACAAATGTGCCTCTGTTTCACGAAATGTCTGAAATGTCACTTACCTTTGACCCAGAAAGGCTGGATGAAGGTGGTGGCATAGAGGCAATATTGAGAAGGAATATGGCAAAATACCACACAAGTTGTAGACTCATGTTTAACAACACAAAGCTGGAACGTGCTAGGAAACGGCATTCTGATGTTCAAAGCGAGTCAGATGAAAGGCAAGCTAAACACCGTCGGACAAGTCATGATAGTGAAGCTTGCGTATTGTGTGATAGCATAGCTCCTACATCAGATCTGCGACAGGTCATAACTATGAATCTGAACAACAGACTGCATGAGTGTGCTACAACACTCAATGATGGTAAACTTTTAGCTAAACTGAGTGGTGCAGATGCCATTGCGCAGGAGCTAAAGTATCATCGCAAATGTCTCACTGCCCTCTACAATAGGGAAACTACTCACCTCAAAAGTGTAGAGAAAAGCTCCTGTCAGAGTGAAGCTGAACCAGATGTCTATCCACTAGTACTTTCAGAACTGGTGAACTACATGGTAGAAACCAGTCTTAGTTCAGAGGGTCCTGCCATCTTCCCTCTTGCAGATATATCCCAGCTGTACACACAGCGTTTGGAGCAGCTAGGAATTGATTCACCAAGTGTGAACAAAACAAGGCTAAAAGAAAAGTTGTTAATGGAAATTCCTGAGCTAGAAGCTCATAAAAAGGGAAGAAGTGTTCTTTTAGCACTACAAAAAGATGTTGCTCTAGCCCTATCTCAGGCATCTAAATACTCAGATGCTCTTGCTTTGGCCAGAGCTGCAATGATATTGAGGAAACACATTCTGGACCACCAGTCCAAATTCGATGGCACATTTCGCGAAGGATGCATCAAAGATGCCATACCTGCAAGTCTTCTCCAGTTCGTTGGTATGGTGGAAAATAGGGCAGACATTAAGTCTCAGCTTGGGTTTGGCTCATTGAAGTCAGACCAGGCTATTGCTCAGCTCCTTCAGTACAACTGCTTCTCAAAACAGAAAGAACAGGTAACTACCCATCGATATAATAGGGAAACTCCCTTTCCAGTGTACATGGGTATGGTTCTCTATGCCAAAACCAGGAAGAGAAACCTCGTAGAAATACTTCATGATCATGGCATGAGCATTTCGTATGACAGGGTGCTGGAGATATCAGCCCAACTTGGAGATGCCACAGTTAGAAAGTATGTGGAGGAGGGTGTGGTCTGTCCACCTGTTCTGAGAAAGGGTTTGTTCACCACTGCGGTCATGGACAACATTGACCACAACCCTTCTGCAACCACTGCTACTACCTCTTTCCATGGTACCAGTATCTCTGTCTTCCAGCATCCTGCCACAGACAACCATGGGGAAGAGCGTCAACCAGTAAAGTTCGGGCCAGAGAGGGTAAAATCTGTTCCTGAACTACCTGATTCCTTTACAAATATTCCTCCTGCTTCATTCAAGTCAAAGAACCCAACACCACCAAGTGGTACAGTGACAATGCCAACCACAGACCTGCTTAGACCACAAATGGCCCTGGAGTATGAGTGGCTGGAGAAGGTCTTTGTCACTGAGGAGGTAGATGGAGCTGTTAACCTCACATGGTCAGCTCATCATGCATTCCAGAAAAGAAGCCCAGAGTTTGAATTGAGCATCACTTCTTTGCTGCCACTTCTCAGGGACCAGGCTCACTCTGTACCTACAGTGAAGCACGTAATGCAGAAAGTGTGTGACACAGTTGCACACCTGAACCCAGGCCAAGTACCTGTCATTACAGCAGACCAGCCAATCTATGCCTTGGCAAAACAGGTGCAGTGGCAATGGCCGGACGAGTATGGAGAGGATAAATACCTGGTCATGTTTGGGGGTCTCCATATCGAAATGGCTGCCCTTAGGTCTCTGGGTTCTCTGCTCAAGGACAGTGGCTGGACTGGCGCCCTAGTAGAAGCAGGTGTGGCTTCTTCTGGCACTGCAGATTCATTTCTGGCAGTTTCAAGTGTCACTAGGACACGACAAATGCACCAGGTCACTGCCTGCAGTCTTTACAAGTTGTTAAAATCTGCCTACAACAGTTACTGCACAGATCAAGCAGAGGTCAATGAAGACGTATTGGGCTTCGAGGAATGGTGTCAGAACAAAAGCCAACAAAGTCCGCAATTTCAATTCTGGCATTTGGTGTTGTCAATGGAACTTACAATCTTCATGCTGATCAGATCGTTCCGAGAGGCAAACTTCAGCCTCTACTGTCAGGCATTGAGGGAGCTGATCCCATACTTGTTTGCCAATAACAACACCAATTATGCCCGATGGTTGCCTGTTCATCTGAGGGACATGCTGACTTTGGAAAGTAAGCACACAGCATTGGCTCAGGAATTCAAGATGGGCAACTTTGTTGTGCACAAGACCAAGCGTGACTTCTCAGCGCTTGCTCTTGATCAGGCTCATGAGCAGGCCAATGCTGTCATTAAGGCTGATGGTGGAGCCATTGGGCTTACTGAAAATCCATCAGCCCTGAGGAGATGGATGGTCTCTGGCCCTGAGGTGAGCCATCTGGTGTCCCTCTATGAAATGGAGGCACAAACAAAAGAGGCCAGCGATCACTCTCTTCACCATGAGCAGACACCACATGCCTAGAAGACATTCCTAGAAAGGGTCCAGAAACTCTCTCAGGTCCTGCAAGACTTGGGAAACCCTTTCCAGGAAGACAGTGTAGATTTGTTCTCAATTGACACCAGAGATGTAGCTCATCCCAGCTCTGCTGAGCTTGTTCACAGTCACTTGCAGAAAGGTAGGACACAATACCAAGACTTTGTGAAAAGATTGGAAGATAATCCAACATCATTCTATGAGCCCATCAGGAGGCAAAGACTTAACTTCTTCTGTCAAGATAAGCCTGTTAAAGAAGCATCAAAACAGATGCAGCTGAAAGAAGACTGTCAGCTTTTTTCAAAGCTGTTCATCTCCGGTCAGATCAGGGAGTGCGACCTGCAGGAGTTCTTTCAGCATGCAAATCAGTCATTCCCTGCGTCTCTAAGTGATGGTGGAAAGATTTATAGCTGTCATAAGTCCCAACTAACCTCCATACTTGAGAAACACATCACGCTTCCAGACCAAGAGTCAGAGGCAGATGACATCATTGATGGTTCAGCTTTGATCCATGCACTGCCACCCAAAAGGTCTAAGACATTTGCAGAATATGCAGCCCTTGACTTTCTGCCAAGGATTAGTGCCTATGCCAATACATACAAGACAACACATGTTGTCGTTGATGTGTACAGTCCATCAAGTCTGAAAGCAGACACAAGGTCCAAAAGAGGACAAGGGGGGAGACGCAAGGTGACAGAAAAGAATAGCATTTCCTCAAACTGGCACAACTTTCTGAGGCACAATGACAATAAGTCGGAGCTGTTTCACTTCCTGGCAGACAAGATTGTCCAGATGTCTGCACCAAAATTGGTTATTGTGACCAAGGGACCCCAAGCACTTAGCACACACAAAGTGAGTCTGACTGAACTGCACGAATGTTCTCATGAGGAGGCAGACAGCCGCATCTTTGTCCATGCCAGATATGCTGCAGGACAAGGGAGCAAATCTATCATAGTCAAAGCCAATGACACAGATGTCCTTGTCATTGGCCTGAGTATGTTCCCAACTCTACAAAGCATGGGTCTGCAGCAGCTGTGGCTCATATTTGGCCAAGGTCAGAGCCTTCGATGGATTGGCATTCACAACCTGCACAACTATGTTGGTCAAGAGAAGGCCAAAGGCATGTTGTTCTTCCATGCTTTTACAGGTTGTGATGTGGTCTCAGCTTTTAGAAATAAAGGAAAGAAGATAGCTTGGCAGACATGGGACATTTTCCCAGAGGCAACTCCAGTATTTTCCAAACTGAGCCAGCACCCACCAACCATTGAGGATGATGACATGAAGATTCTAGAGAAGTTTGTGGTCCTCATGTATGACAGGTCCAGCACTGCAGATGGTGTGGATGAGGCTAGGACTGGACTTCTTTGCCAGAAAGCAGAGACCCTATGAAGCCATCCCTCCAACCAGAGCAGCACTGATTCAACACACTAAACGTGCAGCATATCAGGCAGGCTGTGTGTGGGCTCAGGCAATTCTGCGCCAGCCAGAAGCAGAGAGTCCAGCTGACTGGGGATGGGAGAAGATTGGCGAAGAATGGAAAGTCTTCTGGACAGCCAACTCTCCCATTGCAAAGAGTTGTGAACAGCTCACTAAGTGTGGCTGCAAGTCTGGCTGCCGTGGCAGGTGCAAATGCTACAGGGTTTGGTCTCACATGCACAGCCTTGTGCAGTTGCAAATGTGAAGTGTAGTTTCTCTGTTATCCTGGGTGCAGTGGTGAGTTCAAGTATAATTTTGACTGTCTTTTGCTAAAACTTTCATTAGATTTATGTATTTTTTGGTTCTGTAATAAAAACAAATTAATTTTGTCATAAAAATGTATACTGGAATCTTTATTAGTCGCAAAGATACGAATGATATTAGTTTTGCGGGTGCAATTTTGGTTTGATTTAGCATTAAAAAATGTATTTTACAAAAATAGGAGACCTCTTTCAGACTCTATGACATATAAAGTAGGGTTTTGAATTGAAATAAGTTGTTTTACTTGAAGTAGTTACAACTTACAAAGTAATTATTAGTAATTCTTAGTGTAGACGGTGGCCATCTTGAAAAAATGGTAGCCATCTTGGATTTTTGCGTGGCTAACGCCCTTTTTTGAAAGAGTGGACTCTAATGAACATTTGTGCCAAATGTCATGCTAGCATGATTAAGTGAACTATTTTTGCACTTATCTGCTCCACTATGGGTTAGACTGGCTAGTGCATGGACTCAAGCTCAACTGGGCAGGAAAGGAATTTACACAAACACACACACACAAACATTCAGAGGTTTAAGTACAACACAGGAGGACATTTTATAGTTAGTAAAGTAACATATACGATATGGCTTAGTTGGCTTGTTCACACACTGAATGAAAAATAAAAACATAAAACATACAACATGGACATGGAAATATTATTATATATGACCCGCTATGGAGGTGAATTGCAAATATAGTTACAACAGGTTTTAAGCTCTTTTAAAGTAAAGATAATAATACACAAATAAATCACAAGTAATGCATTGAGTGTCTTTCGATATTAGAGTTTATCACGGATATAAATTAATCCTAAAAAAGCGCATTTGGGAGTCTTGACACATAGACAAAATAAGGTCAAAAAAGCACTTCTAGAACGAGTTAGCAGGTATTAAATATATTAATCACCTTACAACGATAGTATGTGTGGTTTGTATCCTCCACTATAGAGGCCTATCAAGTGAGAAGGGAGGTCTGTTATACAGCCTTCAGCAAAGCTACATCTTCGTTCTTAAGTCGTGGTCCAGCATCTATGGATCGTCTCTGGGCTCGTCCTTGTAGTGTCTTCAACGTCAGGGTAGGTAGTGGTCCTCCGACAGCGTCCTTGGTCATGTTCCACGGCAGGGTCGATAGTGGTCCTCCAGCAGGTCTCATCATACACTGAACTCCATGCTATCCAGGGAATAGATCAGGAGGGGCCAGAGAACTTGCTTAGATGCACGGACCAGTGTACTCGCGACTTAGCAATTCCCTGCTGAGTCTAGGCTGCCGGGCTGATCAGTGTACCGACAACAAACCTCAACCCAAGAGCTGGAACTAACCAACTGCATGGACCAGTGTACAGGCAGAGGGTCAATACCCAGGGCTGAGTTATAACAGGCTACTCAGACCAGTGTACTGGTAGCAAGCTAGAGTTCAGGCCTGAGAATTAACAGACTGCTCGGACCAGTATACTGGCAGTAGGTCAATACCAGGATCTGTACGGTAACTAGAGCTGCACGGACCAGTGTACAGGCAACCTTCGTTACTAGACAATTCTTCCTTGCTATCCTTAGGCTAGAGGGACAGTCTAGGAAGCTCCAAGTCTATGTATCTCTCCACACTAACCAGTGTACTTGCAGATGGATTTAGACCAGGAGATTGGATAGGGCTAGATGATGTTAGATTGCACTGACCAGCGTTGTTATGCTACGTTTCTAAGAAACGTGATATATTCTGATTGCTATTCCCGGACTGGGAATATGCAGTTATCTTCCACTAAGTAGCTCTCGACTGGGCGAGGACTGACCTTATTTCGCCAGCTAGCAGAGTATGCATCAAATTATAATAGCAATACAAATTGATTCAAGTATACACAATGAATACAATTTTAATAACTAGCTCAAGATAAATGAAGGACGTACTGATTTTAGGCAACAATATGAGAATAAACAAAGATAACAAGACTAAGTTCTTTGAGCAACAAAATTAGTTCAAAGATCAAATGAACACAATATTCACAAACTTATTACACACAGTCTAAATGAAGTGACTGAAAAGCACTTTAACTCTGCATTTAGATTTCACTATTTTGATATGATCCCAAGTGATAGCAAACATATCAACGCAGATCTGCACGAAGATTCTCGGATGACGTATAAGGTGCATGTATCAATAAATAT
Organism: Paralithodes platypus; assembly: GCA_032716605.1. Taxonomy (NCBI): domain Eukaryota; kingdom Metazoa; phylum Arthropoda; class Malacostraca; order Decapoda; family Lithodidae; genus Paralithodes; species Paralithodes platypus. The sequence goes on from CM064495.1 coordinate 56,073,284, forward strand.
AGCAACAATATATGTATATCACTTCTCTTGTGAGTCGCGGGAGCCCGGACCCGAAGAAATATATACCGGTATATACAGTATGTTACAGGTGTAGGATAGGTGTGTATTGTTTCCCAACAAACGGGACAATGGTTAGCAAAGGATATGGAAACGGAAAGTACGTTTCTGGAGAGGTTTACATTAACCCTCCGGATCCGGGGGCCCTCATATGAGGCGGTTCGCTGTGTCAGGGGCCATTTTCGTACAGTCAAGCTTCATAATTCAGTAGCTACTGATTAAGACCACCTAGAGCAGTCAGGTTTTTTGCAAATTGTAGAACATCTTGTTGTCTGTAGACTGCTGTTAAGATGGAATCGCTACGACGCATGGTTGCCGAGTTATGATGATTTTAGCGGCAATTTTTACCTCATATGAGGCCTCCCGGACTCCTAACCAAAATACGTTTTGCCTCATATGAGGCCTCCCGGATCCCAAGGGTTAAATTAAATACGAGAACTTTGCATATCTGTGTCTAAACCCTCACAATAATCACTGTTACCACTACGAAACTGAGAGCAGCACTAAATGGAGTCAGTTTAGATGAGGGCCAGTAGAGCGAGTTGAAACACTGGTTTGAAGTTAAGTTCCGGGACGTCTGGGCACAACGTCGGGTAAGGAGACAGGGCACGCGTCACTTATGTCCCTCTCACGCTCACGGGCTAGGTTCTGGGTCGAATAAGTTTAATATTTTCTTTACTCGATCACTCTCTCTCTTTGTCTTCCGGCTGGCGCTCGGACACTCACTCACGCTGTACCTGTGGGTTTTGTCTAACTTTTCCCTTACTTTAAGATCAACTAAAGTCTTTCCAGGAGTAAGAGGTAAGCTAGACTTATTAGTAGGGGTACTTTGCGAACGATCACACACTGGTTTAACTTTGTCTTTAGTACTGGACAAAGTAGGCAAGAATGAGACTGTTCAGAAAGCTTGTCTGGGTCCTCACAACAAGTACTGTGTTCTCAGACAATTCCGGCCTTAGAGTGTTGGGGCGGATTCATACTAAAAACACTGAGTTCATTAGGTGATATTACAGATCTTGGAGGATCGTAATAACTCCTGTACTTCTGAGTTACGTCTGAATTGTTAAATAGAGCAATTGCTCGACCGGTACTCGAACCTAGTCGATTACAGTGTTCCTCGGCCTCCAGCGTTATAACTGCGTGACTCTAGACACCTAAATTGTCTATTACAACCAGCCTCAGCGTTTGTAACTGTCCTTTCTACCCTAGGACTACTTGGAAAGGATTTAAAAATTGAATCTAAGCCAGCAGGCTGAGTGCTTGCCGATGGGTTGGTCAGCGTGAGTAATATCTTGTTTTTCTGAGGTGTCCTGTACATGGAAACTCCAGGCATCAAGGGCATGGCAGACATCGTGGTTGTTGTTGTTGTTGTTGTTCCCTAAGCTACCTGGCCGAACAGCCCCGAGTCCCTGAAAAAGGCCATGGCCACGATCGGGCTTTCCCACAGAGCTCTCATTGAGTGTAGATTGTGTTGTTGGTGTAAGTGGTTGTGTGAAATGCAGTCTTCTATGATGTGTTTAATGGTATGGGGTGCTGTGTTACATCCCGGGCAGGCGTCGACAACAGAGTCATCCAGTCTCTTCTGATAGCTCAGGAGAGCTGGATGGTGTCCGCATCTCAGCCTGGCCAGGTGGACTCTGTCCTCACGAGGAAGGGAGGATTCGGAAGGATGGATTTCGGGAGGTCGTGGTTTTTCTTCCTGTCGGAGAGCAAGATACAGTAGTTGCAGCTGGTACTTCTGGTCGGCCAGTTAGTCGTGCATGGGGCGGAAGTGGTTGGCTTGCTGGCGGAGATATGAGTGGGAGAGTTGGCCTTCATTTTCCACAAGTCTCGTAGGTTATTTAGACTCCCTTGATTATGATGATTTGGTCTGTGAGCAACTCCTGGGTATTTTTCTTGGATGCACTTTGTGGAGGCCTTATTATAACTGCAACTGGATTGACTGGTTTGCAATGTAGCTCGTCTATGGAGGCCTTGAAGGGTGGAGGGGTCTGGGGCATCGGCGTCCACGTGGAGATCGTATTTTCGCTTTTTATGTGGGGAGCGAAGTGAGATATCCTGTTTTTTGTTTTTTCCTCGGGTGCATGCCCTTGGGTCGGATGTGTGGGCAGAATTTGGCATAGCTTGGGGGTGAATTGCAGCTGTGGTGAGGGAAAAGGTGTTTTTGGATGAATCGGCGGGCTTTTGTTTATGAGGATTAGAATGGTTTCCCCTATCTACCGCGTTTTCTATGGGGTTTATCCCTGAAACGTTTCTTGAGTTTTGAGTAGGTGATGTTGTTGTCCTTTGTTTGTGCCCGTGTTGCGCTCTCTTATGCTCGCAATCCGTAATGTCGAGGCTGGAGCGGCTTCTGAGATGATGGATGGTTGAGGACAAGGTGGTGGCTTATTCTCTTCCCGTCGCATCTTAAGCGTACTGGCAAATCACGTTGCACCTAGAGATCGGCAGCTACTCCGATCCCACCCTGTCTGTCCTCTTCTGGTTTCGTTCACCTAGTCAAGCGTTCAGCAACGTAAAAAGGGGCGAGGTATCTGGCGGAAAGAAGGGCATGGGGTTAAGGTGTCTATTTAAATGTCATGAGGTGGACCCCCGCAGCGCGGGCACAGCCTGGATGGTTGCGCTGTGAGCGATAAGGGTTTGCGCGCTCTCTTTTGAATTTGACGGCACCCGGGCTGGAGTCAGGTGTGGCCCGCTTCTTCTCCTTTGTTCCTTGGGGTTGCAGCGTGTCTTCTTCCTCTGGTGGTGCATCTTGGTTTAGGGTTGTTGTTTCTGTCTCTCTTCGGGTGGTGATGTTATCTCATGAATGGCGGTTATCTTTACTCCTCCATCTTTAGTGGTTTCTTCCCGCTCTCGTGGGTTTCCAGTTTTCTGTTCTCTCCTATATTTCTTGATGTTATCTTCCCGCTCTCGCGGGCTCCCTGGTTTTCTTTCTCTCGTCTCTCCTTAATTGTTGCTCCTTGTGTCCTTCTTCACTCTGTTCTCCTAGATTTCTCATATTTCAGTAAAATTAGTATGAATAAATTGCAAGTGTAGTTTCTCTAAATTATCATTTGACTAATCAAACGAATTAACCACTGCATAAGAAACTACTGTACACTCGTAATCGAACCACGCGTAGTATATTTCCATGTATACAATCACAGACAGGAACAGAACATATGTGTGCAACTGTACCCTTTCCATACCCTATTATTATATTTGAGAGCACCCTTTGACCCTGACCCTCCCTTCCAACCCCACAAGAACATGAACCCTTTGACCCATTGTAATATATTCTGGTTACTCTTACACATGATGGGTATGAAGAGAGTACATAAGGGGTCTGTAATAATCTATCCCTTTAGAGGTATATTGGTGGTGATAAGTGATAAACCATCTTATACCAGTTACAAAGGTAAATCACTATACAGTATACCTTTATTATTCCTTTGTTTTTTTACAGTCTAACTAACTAACTATCTATCCTGAAGTGGCGGCGTCTACGCCGTAGAACCACCTCCCGGAGCTGCTAACCGCGGATGGCTGCCGACCCTCCACGGCCGGAGACAAGATCAACGACCAGTGGAGGACAACCGGATGCAGGCCGCGGGGAGCAGTTTCGGGAGCCAAACCGTCACAACCATCCCCTGCCCCCTCCCTGGGGGCACGGGTCCTTGGAGCGGCTTCGGTCACGCCGGGAATTTCCACACCTCTCACACCACACACACACATCACACAGTTTTTCCTACACCGAGAAATGACTCTCCGGCTGTCATTTCTCGAAGACATCTTCTAGCCGGAGACATTGAGAGCAACCCAGGACCCACGTACACATACATATGTCCAACTTGCTCAAAACCCATCACTTCGAGTCGCCACACTAAGGGTTCAGTTCTCTGCAATTCATGCAGGAACTGGACCCACTTCACTTGCCTCCAAGAAACACTACACAAACACCTGGACTTGTTCCTCATGCCCCTCCCTCTCCCAGTCAAATCCCTCGCCTAAAACCCGTCCACCTCTCCTCCCCAACCCACCTAGCCTTCCCATATCATCCACTCCCCCCCCCTAAAACCCGTCCACCTCTCCTCCCTAACCCACCTAACCTTCCCATACCATCCACATCCTCAACTCAACACATCCTGATCCATTCCAACCCCCATCTCCTGCTCCCCAATCCCCACCTCACCCATCCCAACCCCCAGCCCCTCCCTCACCCCCACCCCATCCTCGTACAGCAGCACCCAACATACATCGTGCACATAACATTAACATTCTCCAATTGAACATAGATGGCATCAACACAAAGAAACACGAACTCTCACACTTCATCAAACAACACAACATACACATTGCCATCTTACAAGAAACAAAACTCCGCACAACACAAAAAACACCCACATTTCATAATTTCACCACCATCAGACAAGACTGGGCTGTCGGCGGGGGCGGTGGACTCATCACCCTGGTACACAAAGACATATCATACATAGTAACCAGTGTACAAACCAAATCCCTCCTCCCCCCAAATGATAACACAACAGAAATACAATCAATTAAAATACACACTGGCAACAACTCCAACATAACCATCATAAACACATACATCCCTCCCCAAACATCGCCTACAGTACCAAATGAATACAGACCACACTTACAACACATCACAAACACCCCACACATCATCCTGGGTGGCGACTTCAACGCCAAGACGTCGGCCTGGTTTGTCGACAACCCCGACACAGACAGAGGGCTGGTACTACAAAACCAAACAGATAACCTCATCATCCTTAACGACATCCATCAACATACCCATATTCCTCACCAAGCCCTCTATAATCCATCATCTCCAGACATCACCTTTTGCTCCCCAGAACTCGCCCCCACAACATCTTGGAGGGTGGTCAGAACCTTAGGCTCTGACCACCTCCCGATCATTATCACCACCAAAACCAGACTCACCCCAGCTAGCCACAAACACACATACACCAATTATAAAAGAGCTAACTGGGAAGCATTCACAAATGAGACAGAACAACACTTCACAACTCTAAACAGTACACCCATCACTAACATCAACAATGCTGTGCACATACTCAATAAAACTATCCAAAACGCTGACAAGAAACACATTCCAAGAGGTAACAGAAAAAGACACAACCCCAACTTCACACCAGAAATTCAAAACCTCATCAGACAACGCGACATACTGAAACACTCCCCAGCACCCCACACACAAGACATCACACAACAAATTCAAGCACTCAACGCCCAAACTAACAACAAAAACTAAATTGGAATAACTTCCTACAAACACTTGATCACAAAACAAACCCCCAAAAACTCTACAAAACACTAAACAGCATCACACTTTCCAACAGCTACACAACACAATCACAACAACAGACTCTACTCCTTATGTAAACAACAAGCAAACACTCTCATCAATCACTTCTCACATGTCAGCCACCTAAAACCTCACAAAGACGACCGACGTGTCATCCGACGTAAGAGACAATTCCCCACAGACCCTGACTATACACCCTTCACCAATCACCAGACAAAGCATATCATCAACAATCTCAAGCACTCACCCGCCTGTGGCCTAGACAACATAAGCAACATACACCTCAGACACCTGGGACCACAAGGCATACAAGCACTCACTAACATATCAAACTACAGCTATTCACACAACACAATACCAGACATTTGGAAGCATGGTATCATCATCACATTCCCCAAACCCAACAAAGACCCCACGCTACCCTCCTCGCACCACCCCATCACACTCCTTTGCTCCCCCTCCAAAGTCATGGAACGCCTAGTATTACAACTAATTACACCCGACCTACCCCTAGCTCCAACACAACATGGCTTTAGGCCACTGCACTCCACAAACACTCTTCTCACAGACCTTACACAAAGAGCTTTTGACGGCATCAACTCAGCTAGACCACCACACAGATCACTATTAGCCACACTCGACATTAGTAAAGCCTTCGATGCCATCCCCCGCCACAACCTAACAAACAAAATCTACAACACAAACATGCACAACAAAAACAAAAAGGTGGCTGGCCAACTTCCTAGCAGGCAGATGTGCACACGTATCTTTTGCCGGTCAGTCATCTAAAATCAGAAACTTTCCAAACAGAGTCCCACAAGGATCCGTCCTATCGCCCGCACTCTTCAATCTGTACATGCACGATATAACTACACCCAATACGGCCCAAATAAACTTAGCCTCCTATGCAGATGACATAACACTCACATGCACACACCATGACCCAAAAAGAGCAACAGATCTCCTTCAACCCTATCTCAACACACTACACGGCTGGTGCACTACAAACAGACTTAATCTAACCCCAGCCAAATCCACCGCAACCCTGCTCACAAGCTTGACAAGAGAACACGAATACATCCCTCAACTCACCATAAACAACACACCCCTAACACATACACACACACCCAAAATCCTAGGAGTAACATATGATACTCATATGACATTCAAACAGCACACCACAAACATTAAAAAGAAACTGACACCCAGACTTAACGCCCTCAGGTCACTTGCTCACACAAAATTTGGACACAACAAAGAAACTACCACCACAGTATATAAACAATACATAAGATCAGTGATGGAATACGCAAGCCCAGCCTGGGCTTCTAACCTAGCTGAAACACATCATAAGACCTAACAGACTATTCAAAACAAAGCCCTGAAGATCATTACAGGCTGCACAGCTACTGCACCCACAGATCACCTACATCAAGAAACCAAAATCCTCAAAGTCAAAGACCATCTGGACATGAGAGGCACTCAATTCCTGGCAGCAGCCTCCACGAACCAAGACCACCCACTAAACTACATGGCAACACACCCACAGACACCAAGAAATATCAAAACAACACCCAGCACACGGTATCACACACAATTATTGTCCTCTCTCCCTCCCTGCCCACCCCGAACCAACTTCCAGAAGCACATCCATACTCATATCTCTCGCCGATCCATCCACTCACTCACAGACAACACGCAGCTGCATGCACGACCTCCAGAAATCCATCCTTCCGAATCCTCCCTTCCTCGCGAGGACAGAGTCCACCTGGCCAGGCTGAGATGCGGACACCATCCAGCTCTCCTGAGCTATCAGAAGAGACTGGATGACTCCGTTGTCGACGCTTGCCCGGGATGTAACACAGCACCCCATACCATTAAACACATCATAGAAGACTGCATTTTACACAACCACTTACGCCAACAACACAATCTACACTCAATGAGAGCTCTGTGGGAAAGCCCGATCGTGGCCATGGCCTTCCTCAGGGACTCGGGGCTGTTCGGCCAGGCAGCTTAGGGAACAACAACAACAACAACAACAACAACAACTATCTATCTTTCTATCTATAGGGCGAACGAAAAATAGACCTAGTGGGCGAATTAACATTTGGACGAAGTGACCCTCCGACCAGTCCAAGCACACACTACCACAACTCTGGGTGGAACAGGTGCCAGCTACCACAATAGTTCTTCCTCATAAACCTTCCAAGATGCGAAGACAACTTTTTTCCTTTAACTCTCCTGGCCCGGGCAGGCTCTCAAAATGACAGTGTGGGCTACCCGGGCGATCTGGCCGAAAAACGTCTAGGCCTAGGCTACCGTATTTTTGTTTAGTTTAACTGCTAGAAATTTCCCACGCATCTATAAATGTAGTGCGGTTTCCAATCTGTAGACTGGCGTTGAGTAGAGCTCTCTATGTCAACTGGTTCAGTTGTGATGACGATTTCAGTGGAGAGCACTTGCAGGCGATGTTAGCAATATGACGATCTTTTCACTACTGAAACAACGACATACAGACATACAATAACAAACGAGTCTTCTCTTTCTTGTTTTCGGAGGTGCGGTGACGTAACGATCGGCTTTGTTTACATGCGTCGGACGCACGGCGTTCAGACCAAGCTGAATAGGCTTTCAAGCTTACAGATTTTAAAATGACACCCGGGCTCCTGCCCTTAATTCGTGGTGTCATTTTAAAATGACAACCGGGCCAGGAGGGTTAATTCTGGCTAGTAGTAGACGATTGTATTCAGCTTAGGAAAGAAGTGTGGGAGTCAAAGGGTTAAGGGGAGATTTTATTAATAACATATTATTATTCTAATTATTATTAATTTTATTGTTTATGTATTTATTTGTATTTATTTATAATTTATTTATAGTTTCCTACTTTCCTTCCTAGACCTCCATAAAGCTTAAAAAATACTCCTAAGCTCCCCTTCGAGATAAATATGCTCCGGCCAAAGGCCGATTCCTCCTAAATTGCGGGCTGGCTTTCGCTCGCCTGGAAAAAATCTACACCTAAATGGCACGAAAAGTCTTAATATTAACAAGGAAATGGGGCGAAAGGTCTTAAAATAGCCAAACTAATGGGACGAACGTCTTCAAATCTCAAAAGTAATGGGGCTAAACATGAGGGAGAAGGGGGGGGGTCCAGAATTCCCCCCCCCCCCCCTTAACTAAGCTGAACTAGAACAAAATGAGTTAGCTAAATAGGAAGACCAGTACAGGCCGGCCCGGTCATAACTCTTTCAAGATCCGATTACGCATTTCTTTCTGTTTTCTGGCTATTAGACAATTTTAATCAGATTAGGAAGTCCCAGGGGTCCAATGGACCCGGTCCATTAACCTCTTCTGTACCGGCGACGTCTTTTAGAATTTATTCTATCTATATTTAGACGATTTTGTGCAATTTAAGAAGGATCTGTGGTAGTAAAAAGGGTTAAGTGAGATAGTTCCAAGCCTGTTAATTGATTGAAGCTCATTTTAAACTGAATATAATCGTCTAAGAGAAGCTAGAATAAAAATAAAAAGACGTTGCCGTTACAGAAGGGGTTAAGATAGTCTTTACCCTCATAACTCCCACAGATTCTTCCGAAAAGGTATATTATCGTTAATGATAGCCAGGATATACAGTCAAAATGCGTCATAATTGAGATAGGGGAGAAAAGCAAAGGAGGAGAAGAAAGCACCAGTAAAGAAATCACTCATGGCACCACACTGCCGAGACACAAGGACACAGTAGCCTCCCCAAACCAGCATGCTCGGGTTGCCATGCACCATCACCTCGCCACATCCCCCAACACCAGGAAGGGACTTAATAAGACGATCAACCTCCAGCACTGCCAGTGAATGCAAAGAACAACAACCACAGCACCCAGGGGAGAAAACCTCCCATAAACACAAAAACACCACGCGCCCATCTTGCCCGGAAACTCACCACCGCCGTGGCGCGGATTCTGAGAGGGGCTACCGCCGTAGACATACAACCTCCTCTGCGCACAACCGCCCTTATAGACCCGAGATCCGCAGCCAAAAACAACGACGGAATTGGTAAGACATCCCCAGCCGAATCCAGAAGTGGTACAGTTAGAAAGATATCCAAAGGCACTGGCTGAGGTTATCTGGAAGACTTGGGATTATAATATACAGTCAGGACCCCCAATACGCGAGAATAGGGGTGACAGGAGGCATCGCGTATTGCGAATTCGCGTATTGTGGAACTAACTTTAAATGGGAATAATTAGATATGGGTGACATCTCTCAATTATGGCCTATTTTCGACATTTTTGGCTCTACAGTAGTCTATATCTTATATTATTATGTTCCTTCCTATAAGAACAACAATGAATAAAAATATGAAACCTTTAAAATTAGTAGTAGATAGGCTAGGACTAGGACTTCACGATTTTCTCCCTCCCTGACCAAATCGTACGAACAGTTTACTCTGACAAGCCCATAGCACGGCCTATTGCACAGTTTTCTTCTCCTTTTTTCTTGCGATCCAACACTTCCACCTTCATTTTGTGTGTTATCTTCTTATATTGGCGTGGCATGGCGAAAAAATGGCAGGCACTACAAACGTTTGGTCACTCCGCGCGGCTATGAGCGGGACTGTGGGAGGGAGGGTAAGCGGGAGGGAAGGCAGGCGTATGCCCTTCTTCTTCTTCTTCTTCTTCTTCTTCTCTTTTCGGAGCCACACCTGGGCCTCGCGAAACGTAGACCGTGCTCGCGTATCAAGCGGGAATAGCGGATTTGGCCCCTTCTTAGCTCTCGATTCGTGTATTGTGGTACCACCTCGCGTAATTAATGTTTTTGGTTATTTTCGAGGGGTAACTCGTGTATTAGGGTTTTTGCGCATTGTGAGACTTGACTGTACCCAGAAATTGCCTTGAGGGAGTAAGACACTGGTGGAACTACTCAACGTATTTTCTCGAAGGTACCTTGGATATTTACTTTGTATTATTGTTAGACCACACTGGTGGCCAACTAAAATTTTTACTTATAGCCTTGGTACGAGACTTTACTATAATTATAAGTTTACCACACGGAGTGCGACCTATAGTTCTAGTAAACCCAAAAACATAGCAAGTACTTTTGCTTGTACAGTAAACCCTCGCTATCTCGGACCTCTAGAAGTCGGAAACCCGGACTATTCGGACTGGCATCGGCCTCTCGGAAAGTTCGCCGTATATCTCGGAAAATTCCGAGATGTAAGGGGAAAACTCCGAGGGCCCACATGGTCTGTCGGACAGGTGTCATATATCTCGGAAAATACCGAGATCTAAGGGCAAATTCCGAGATCTAAGGCTACAGTGAGGTGGAAAAGGACAGTGAAATGGAGAAGGAAAGTGATATTTATAATATATGTCTGCTGGATACTGTACAGGTACTGTAATTTATCTTGAATCAACGTTGTTAGTGATAGGGAAGTCTCCGTTTTCTCTGGTGGCTCGGACTCCCTCTTCCAATTCGGACATTTTCCTCTCTTAAGTCGGACTTCGGACATCTCGGACTGGGTCTCCCCCCAATTAGTCCGAGATAGCGAGGGTTTACTGTACCTTTGTTAGACCACACTGGTGGCTGATTACCATTTTTACTTTGCTTTAGTACGGGACTTTGCTATAATTATAGGTTTACCACATGGAGTGCGACCTATAGTTCTAGTAAACCCAAAACCATAATAAATATGATACGAGAACGTAAGACACTGGTGGAACGGCTCGTCTTCGTAATAATCCCAAGATTCCCTTACAGAAGTTCCTGCAGAGACTCCCATAGAAGTCTAGGCCTGGATTGTAAGAGAGAGCGTAAGACACTGGTGAAATGGCTACTTACTTTAATCTCATGATGCAAGAGCGTAAGACACTGATGGAACAGCTCGTTTTCAGGTAAAATCCTCACCTCTACAGTCTTCAGATATTTTCAAGAAGTCTTCCCTTCACTGCTGTCACCGTCACACGACAGGACCATCCCCGCGGACCAGGACGTCGTAGGGAATTAATTAATGTAAAACTTGCAAAATAATAATAAGAATACCAGACAGCAATGTCTTCACAGATCTTCAGAACCTGCCTGTGTCTTTCCCTTGAGACACTTTGCGGATCCTCGATCGTGCTGCAAAATTTAAACCTATCCTTGTCTTATATACTATTCATATACTGTACTATACATTCATAATATCACTTTGTGTTAATAATAATCTATGTTTATACTCGGTGTTATATTATCCTCTATTAACTTTGTGTTTGTGTTCTTGTGTGTTCTCATCTTCTCCAGTCAAGTAAGAACCTACCTATAAAGTCAATACAACCCCTGTAAAAACCTGGTATAACAATAATATTCAAAGGGTTAACTCTTTCAGTACCGTTGCCGTCCTTTTAATTTTAGTCTGGCTACTTTTCAACAGTGCTTAGATACAGGCCAGGATTATTTTAACATCTCACTGATAATATTATAGGTCAGACTGTACACAGTGCTTTGTCAGATCACATAATAATATTTAGAGTATCATAGGTGGAAATTTTATGACAAGGCGTACGGAGATTTAGTTAGGATCCAGAGTCTAACCCTTTCAGTACCATAGCTGTCCTTTTAACTTTAACCCTTCAACCCCGGGTGGTACACGTGTGTACCATTTTGTTTTGACCCGAGGAACCCGGGTGGTACAACATTGTACCATTGGTTGAAAGCCTGTGACCTTGGTGTGTGAGGCGTCGGTCCAACGCATGTAAACAACAGCCGGCTGGACCGACGCCCCGCATCTCCGGCCACAAGAAGGAGAGCGTCGCTTGTTCGTGTGTGCCTGTATGTTGTTGTTAAGTATCGAAAAGTAGTGTAAAGTGGCTGTTGTTGCCGTAAGTTATCTCCAATGAAATCATCATCACAACTGAACCAGTTGACTTAGAGAGCTCTACTTAACGCCATTCTACAGGTAAATAACACAGCTACGCTTGGGGATGCTGTAAGACGGGAATGCGGGAAGAAGTCAGAATAACAAAGATACGGTAGCCTAGCCTAGACGTTTTTCAGCCAAAACACCCGGGTCTCGGGAAATATTTATGTAATGCGTAGCCGAGGCGGGAGGGTTAAGCTGGCTACTATTAGACAATTTGTATTCAGTTTCAAAAGGGCCTCCGCCAAATAAATAACTTCGAACTATCTCACTTAACCATTTCTACTACCACAGATCCTTCTTAATCCTTCATAGCTGTGGCTATGTTTGGGCTATTTAGGGCATATTCAGGCACTCCTGAATGATAAATCAAGCATCTGCATTAAATGAAGTGTATTCTGCCAAAAACTAGGCGAGAATAGCTTCATAATGACACCAGAACGGGCCCCGTACGTGGTCTGGTTCACCCGCAGTGGTGCCAGTGAAACGCGGGAAACCCGCTATTATGTAACACTCGCTCGCTTTGCTACACTGTTGGGAGACACAAAGAGAGACCCGCGCGAGACACAGTCAACCTCAGTGAGCCGCTCGATGCTCTGAGGGTCGGAGGTGGGCCCCTCACGCTCCCGCCCACTGACACTCGATTTTTACGGTTTTAAGCCTGGAAATTGCTGTAACTTACCAGGACGTTCCAGAACGTCACCCGCAGCGAAAGGGTTAAACTGCATAAAATCGTCAAAGTACTGTATAGCTAGAATAAAATTAAAAAGCTGTCGCTTGTACTGAAGGTGTTAAAGTTATAATACCGTACCTACCATAATAAGTATACCTAGCCTAGAATATAATACAGCATGACTATAGGTAGCGCCAACGAACTTGACAATTATCTCGATCCCTGACCTCTTCGTAACTCAAAAGGACCTTCAGCAAATTGGCTGTAAATTTCCACACCCATTTCCTGTTGGATTCTTCCCAAATGATGGAAATGTCAGCCCGATTGTTTCATTTATTTAGAGTTATAAGAAGTCAAGGGGTCCAGATTATTGTCAAGTTCGTTGGCGCTACCTATACTGTAGTTGATAAACATTCTGACGATACCAAGTGCGTAGTGGCTAACCTATGATATTCACCAGGGTTAAGGGACTATATTATTCTCTGGACCCTGATATTCAAAATGTCTTTGTACCCAGAAGTCCCCCCCCCCCCCCCAAACAAACAGTGGTAGATTGTTTTTCTAATAATAGCCTTATGAAGGTAGGCTATAGTACTAGTAGCCTACATGAAACACGAATACAAGCTTTGTATATGTTAAGATATTATTGGGATGGAATTTGTGCTGTACCTAGTATCAGTGCATTACCACAAAGCCCACCGAAACGTCAATAAAATACCCTCATTGTTCCCTGATTAAATAGCACTGTATGAATATTCCCATATTCAAAATATGCTATAGGGGTGCAATGCCTGGTGAGTTATCTGCTCAACAGGTGGCGTTGTGTGTGTGTAAGTGTGAGAGTCCGAGTGTAGGGGGTGAGACAGTGAAGCACGGGAACGAGGTGGCTTCAGAGATGGGGTCGTTTTGGGCCATGAGTGAGCACCGTGCCTCATGTGAAGGCAAGATGGCAGGTGCTCGTTGTACTCTACGTGCTTCACATGTCTCACTCCCTAGACTGGAACAAGACCTCACGGGCTTCACTGTTCATTGTAAAGCGGTGAATGTTAAGGCTCTCAGCCTATGCCCGAGAGGAAGTAAGTTGGAATATAGAAGAAAAAAAAAAAAAAAAATCCATGTTAGGCTATTACAATATATGAAATTATGTGTTTATTCTTCACTTTCCATTATTAAGCCTACCATGGGAACTGCAGCCAACTGCAAAATTGTATAGGCCTACGACGCTTATCTATTTAGATATACAGTACTGCAAGTTAGTTATGTAGAGCAGATTAACCAGACCACTGAGCTCCATACGGAACTCTCATAGGTCTGGCAGATATACTGTAAGCATATATAACTTACCTCAGACAGTTTGTGTAGCCTGTGTTGTCATCATGGCCGCCACCGAAGTAAGCGTGGTAGGCTATTGCTCCTTGCTGCAAAATTAAGGCCCTCATTCCAACTTGTCCTCCACTCTTCAACATAATTCTGACGGGGCCAAGGGTCAAGTTGGTACCTTCGTCATTCACCATGATCCTGGCTTGCCTGAAGAGATAAAAACCCATGTTACCCAACTCATAAATTAATGATAAACAACAATATATATATATATATATATATATATATATATATACTGTATATATATATATATATATATATATACAGTATACCGAGCCGGGTCTAATGCAACCTCAACTTAGCCAATGTAACCTAAATGTATGGTAATTAACTCTCTCTCTCTTTTCATATCTATGTATCTATCTATCTATCTTTCTCTCTTTATTTCTCTTTCTATCTATCTATCTATATATATATATATATATATATATATATATATATATATATATATACAGTACTGTGTATATATATATATATACCGGGTATATATATACATATATATATATATATATATATATATATATATATATATATATACATTATATATATATTATATACAGTATATATATATATATATATATATACCTGTATATATATAGCGGGTATATATATATATATATATACAGTATATAGCAGTATATATATATATATATATATATATATATATATATATATATATATATATATATATATATATACTGTAATATACCATATATATATATATATATGACAAATTTACTGTAGGCCTATAGCGTATGATTATATGTAAAAAGAAAAAAAAAAATTCTAGGATGTTTTCCCACTCACCATTAATATTAATCATTGTCGTCACAAATTCCCTTGTACGTACGTAATACCTACTCTGTATATTCAAAATAGGCATACCAATGGTGTTAAATTATGTTATATAGTTTAAGCATTAGACTGAGCAAAATACAGTACTTAACATAACCTGAATACATGCCTAACCAGACTAACCTAGTACCGGTACATATAAAATAGGTTAGGTTAGATTGTTTAGCTTTGTTCAACGCTAATAATAGTACAAAGTTTTAAACAATGTCTTGAACACCACTGTAAACATGAGACATGAGAGGCACTCAATTCCTGGCAGCAGCCTCCACGAATCAACACCACCCACTACACTACATGGCACCACACCCACAGACACCATGAAATATCAAAACAACACCCAGCACACGCTATCACACACAAATACTGTCTGCTCTCCCTCCCTGCCCACCCCAAACCAACTTCCGGAAGCACATCCATACTCATATCACTCGCCGTTCCATCCACTTACTCATAGACAACACGCAGCTGCAAGCACGACCTCCCAAAATCCATCCTTCTGAATCCTCCCTTCCTCGCGAGGACAGAGTCCACCTGGCCAGGCTGAGATGCGGGCACCATCCAGCTCTTCTGAGCTATCAGAAGAGACTGGATGACTCCGTCGTCGACACCTGCCCAGGTTGTAACACAGCACCCCATACCATTAAACACATCATAGAAGACTGCATTTCACACAACCACTTACGCCAACAACATAATTTACACTCTTTGAGAGCTCTGTGGGAAAGCCCGACCGTGGCCATGGCCTTCCTTAAGGACTCGGGGCTGTTCGGCCAGGCAGCTTAGGGAACAACAACAACACCACTGTAAAGGATATAATCAGTAATGTTGTACCTGTAAGATATTAGGGCCGATATTACAGTATGACAATAAATAGGCCTAGCCTAATTGAGCGAGTGTCCTAGAGATTCATGTAACTAATAGCCTACAGAGTACAGACTATTAACACTAGAAACTCAATATCTATTAGTGGCCCCTTCATCATTGACGATGCACCTTATATAAATAATGGCCAATCTTTGAACTCAAGGCTCGCCGTTCAAACGACCCGCCTAGGAGAGAAAAAATATACGATTGCCAAACATCGTGAGTGAAACGCTCTTAAATATAACAAAACCACTCACGGACTCGTCCTTATGATGTGGGTACCACTACTAGAAAAAACCAGTAATTTTTTTTTTTTTTAAAGCATTAACATGATCTAGCAGGTTGCGCTTCACATGCGTCTGCTGTTATTCTGCACGTCATCCAGCTCTTATCTCGACGCTTATGTCCTTCTTCTCCTAGGCGCTGTCGGGTCCGGATGTGTTCGGAGGTGTGCCCAGCCTCACGCTTCATTCTTCTGCTGCCTTCCGACTAGTGAGTCTTTTCTCATATGTACTGTATACTGAATGGAGGATGCCTTTAGGCACATGGACCTTTTTGTTTTATCTGTGTTTTTCCTTCCTCCGTTCATTGTCTCTTAAAAAAAAAAAAAAAATGCTTATGCTGAAGTCAGGGTAGCTTATAGATTAGCTAGACTGTGTACACCTTTTCCCACTCGCCTTTGGAGACTGTTTTCCGGGTGTTTGGCAAAGGTCTTTGTCAGGAGCTCTTGTTGTGATAAGGCAAGACTCCCACGTGTCTTTATCATTTCCCTAGGTGTATTCTATATTGGTTCTTATACTGTAGACATGAGCCTTCTTTTAGAGGATCCTGGGTCCGCTTTTCGGCTACCTATTCGGGTGGGTTAAGCGGTATTATCTTCCATTGAGAGGAACTTGTGCGTTTCAAGTTGTCTTACTTAGTGAGGGACTTGGCACTTGTTCATGACGCTTTTCAGCTTATGTTCCTGTTTCTACGTGATGGGTGTTGGAGGGTTTCGCTGGATTCCAGGTTTGTGCTTGTGATTTATTCTACTACATGCCACCGTCTAGTTGGCCTCCTGTAGGTGTTTTAGTTATGGCTAGGATGTTATTTATTGATTAATTAATGTATAACTATGCCATAAAGTGTGCACGTTGTGATATCTAGTGGCTTGGAGGGTTGTCCCTTCGGGATTTGTTAACCTAACAAGTGCGCATGGGGGTAATTGGAAACGTCCCCCTGTGCTGACGTATTTGAGGTGTTTCCGTCACTAAAATATTCATTGTGCCATTAATAGCATTAATACTTATCCATATGCGCCTATTATGGGTTAATTATAAAGGTATTAACCTGAAACAACAATAAAACGAGTGAAAACAGCGTTTGGATGGTCAAAATCGGAGATATAGCCTGCGAGTTGTATAATGTATGGGTGAGGCAAGCTGCTTTCCCGCCAATTTCCCCCAAGGCCACTGAGACACAGTCGATCGATACTCTCTCTCTCTCTCTTGCATTCGCTTGCTATCAGTGATGACCACACCCTCCAACCGGATTTCTAATGTTAGCACGAAAATATACCTCAGAATAAGGGAATAACAGGGAAAATAGGTGATAACTGAAGGAGAGGAGGAAAGTGGGGAAGGAGGAGAGGTAGAGGACTGAGATTTTGCATGGCCCAGGGGCCAATTTTTTTTTTTTTTTTTTTTTTTCGATGTCAAAAGTTGATTTTTGTTTTCACTCACTCTTAAGAGTCTCCCCGCAGTCCGCCGGGGGAACTCTTAAGAGTCTCCCCGCAGTTCCCGGGTTAAGGGAGACTTGAGACAACGTGCCTCTAGTCACTACACGCGATTTCCCCGCCGGGAAATTTCCGGAAGTGTCTAGACCTATGTTGCTTTAGAGTTATCTTTGATTGCCACAAGATAAGTCAAAATTATTCTGTCTAGTTTTGCCGTCGGTGGTAAATTTTCGGGAGGCGAAATTTTACTTCACTTTGTCTATTGGGGTCCCCGGCTTGGCCGTCGCCCACAGGACATTTCCGCCTCAAGCCCTAGCAGAATACGTTCGTAGTTTGGGGCTATTCAGAACGCAAGCCTAGTTGGTTTAAAAGTGGGGAGCCGCTTCCGCCGGATACAGGCTGAGCCGAATACGAACTCACCTTTTCCTATCTTGAGCATCTCGGTAAACTGTGTAGCTATGAAAATTCAGGCGCTGACCGCCGAGATTTGTGGGACGCATGACTCTATAGGCGTTTGCCGCCGGAATCAAGTTCTTCTTTAAATTATATGAGGTCAGTGTTGGTCACTTAGGTAAGAAGTTATTACTCAAGTAGCATCTGGTATGATACACAAGACTCAAGTAGCATCTGGAATGATACTTAACATACGGGGAAATAAGATTGTCAAGTGTTAGTTCAACTTTTTTTCTTTCTCACTAACGTTGTTTTTTTTTATTTTAGCTTTCCAGCCTAGCATGTCCCTATGAGCATTGATTCTTGAATTTTTCAACCCTCAGGTGCGGTAGCCAAGTTGCCACCCGGGACGCCTAGGACGACTTGCAACCCCCCGGCGGGAGGAAGCTATGGATTCGAGTGGGTATACGTTTTGTTCCGGCCTCGGCTGTGCAAACCTTGCCGTGTTAGGACATAAACTGTGTGTGAAATGTGTAACCTGTTTAGACAGGTTAAGAGGTTGGTGGCTATCTAAATCTTGCCCACAGTGTTCAGTTCTTCGCAATTGCTTTCTCACCCACTCTGACAGTAAATGTAAAACAATTTTACTATGGTACATATTCGATCCACTTTCGTACTTTGCAAGAATAAACGCCGCCTGTAACCTGTTCTATTTTTCTATTAAACATTGATCTTTTAGTGTGTTTTTGCTTTGACCTTAGTAATTTGTTAGTGATTCTGATATTCTCAATGAATGTCCCCCTCCAGACTTGTGACATCAGGCACATCGTCAATGATGAAGGGGCCACTAATAAATTATAGGTTTGAGTCCCGAAGGGAAGGAGGAAAACCTAACATTTAGTAGTGGCCCCGGAATCATTGACGCTTTCGTCCCTCCCGCCATCCCCTTCATCTGGTGTATTTTAGAAAGTCTTGATATATCAGTGAAGGACATAAGCGTCCAAATAAGAGCTGGATGACGCGCAGAATAACAGCAGACGCATGAGAAGCGCAACCTGCTAGATCATGTTTAATGTTTTAAATTTTCTATTGGTCAATATTTATGAGCCACACCACAGCTGGGATCTCATTTCTATTGGTAGTTTTGGGTTCCTATCATTTTATGCTTCATTGCTATATAATTTTTATCCACCGGAAAAGAAAAAAAATCTTGGCTTTTTTTTTATCATTAACTTAACCAAAAAACCTAACCTAACCTAATAGCCCCCAAATACATTTAGGTTAGGTTAGGTTAATGCAAAAAAATAAAAATAAATAAATAAAGCCAAGAAAAAAAAAAAATCCGATGGATAAAAATTATATAGCAATTAAGCATAAAATGATAGGAACCCAAAACTACCATTAGAAATGAGATCCCAGCTGTGGTGCGGCTCGTAAATATTTACCTTTCTATTTTTTACTGTTTTTTTCTAGTAGTGGTACCCACATCATAAGGACAAGTCCGTGAGTGGTTTTGTTATATTTAAGAGTGTTTCACTCACGATGTTTGGCAATCGTATATTTTTACTCTCCTCTGAACAGCGAGCTTTGAGTTCAAAGATTGGCCATTAGCCTACTTATATAAGGCGCATCGTCAATGATTCCGGGACCACTACTAAATATTAGGTTTTCCTTCTTCCCTTCGGGACTCAAACCTATGATACATATACAAAATTACAAATGCATTATGAGTTTGTGTCAACCTTATTTGTGATAAAGTAGGCTAAGCTTGTTAGGTTTCTTCTTAACACTTATCGCGGTAGTACCATACTCGGTAAATTTCCGCTGATGGTTAAAATTGTAAAATTAGTATTAGGCCTACTAAAAAAAAATTACGGTGACTCATTATAAGTCTATGTTATTAAGGTAAATATGCAGGACACGCAACAATATAGGTAACAAATTTCTAATATTAGTTTGGGGTTCCTATCATCATATGCTTCATTGCTAGGCTATATAAATTTTATCCTCAGGGAGAAAAAATTCTTGGGATTTTTTGTTTTCATTAGGCCTAGCCTAGCCTAACCTAACCAAACCTAAATGTATTTGGGGGCTATTAGGTTAAGTTAGAAAAACCTTTAAAATCCCAAGATTTTATTTTTCCCCGTCCCCGAGGATAAAAATTATAGGCTATAGCAATGAAGCATATGATGATAGGAACCCCAACTAATACAGTATTAGAAATTTGTTACCTATATTGTTGCGCGTCCTGCATATTGACCGTTATGAATATTGATTAGGCCTATATAATTTTAGGTCAATTTCTATAATTGCACCTATACAAGCTAAAAACAATATTATTGCATTTAACAGGAAGGTACAACGAGGTAAGTGATGTGGTATAGGTGGCAATACGCGGAAATGGATTATAAGGGCATTCCGCCCCCTCTGACAAAAGTCTATCAATCTATATGTGACAGGGATTTTACAATGTTTCAGAGATATTAACCTAACCTAAGAACCTTACCTAACCTATCCTAGTACTGTATTATGGGTGGGGGCTGTTGCCCCCCCCCCCCCCCTGGTTGAGTAAAACGGTAGAAATCCAGTTGGGTGGAGTGAGTAACCGTAGATTTTCGTAAGGGGTCAGAGGGGGCGGAATGCCCTTATAATCCATTTCCGCATATTGCCACCTATACCACATCACTTGTATTTTCAAATTAGCCTAACCTAACCGAAAACTAAACAGGGAATGTCAGCTGGGTTTAGACCGTCACGTACCCATAAACAGGGAACGTGAGCTGGGTTTAGACCGTCGCGCACCCATAAACAGGGAATGTGAGCTGGGTTTAGACCGTAGGTTAGTTTTCGGTCAGGTTAGGTTAGGTAAGGCTAATGTTGAAAATACTAAAATGCGACGGTCCTCGACTCCTCGGTATTAAACAACACTGTAGGCCTATATCAAAGAAAAACAATTTAATTAATTATTAAAAAAGCTGTCCGGGGTCTCTTCAATTTTTACCGCCTAACCTAGGCTACTACTAAAATATGGAAAACATATACCGGTATAGGTCCTATATATATTATTTAAGCCACAAGATATGAGTAGGTAAGAGTTATGTTATCGAGCGTACCATACGGTACCACTACCGACATAGCCTACAACTAAAATGATAAATCGTCTATAGCCTAAATACTTAACCGAACTAAAAAGTCGAACCTAACCTAGTATTCTCATTAGCCTACTAGCCTACATGAATACTAGGTTAGGTTGTTTAGTAAGGTTAATGTTTTAGACTTAGAGAGGAGTTAGGCTATGCTGTATGTCGGTAGTGGTACGCCCGGTAACACAACTCTTACCTATGAGTATTAAAAACCTTTCTTATACTATATAGGCCTACTAGGCCTACTAAATACTAATACTTAAATTAATTATAAAATATAATAAAACATGCCTACATAGGCCTAGCCTAAGCCTACAGAGTACAGACTATTAACACTAGAAACACTTACAATATGATACATATAGCCTACACATGCATTATGAGTTTGTGTCAGCCTTATTTGTGATAAAGTGAGCTTGTTAGGTTAGGCTACTTCTTAACACTTATTGCGGTAGTACCATACTCGGTATATTTCCGTTGATGGTTAACATTGTAAAATTAGTATTATTAACATTCTTCTACGCAGCTACGGTGACTCAATTTAAGTCTATGTTATTAATATTAATTATAAAATGTTAGTCATTTGTGGATATTTTCCAGTTTGGTACAACCGTGCTTGGAATAAGATGTAGCCTACTACTAAAATAAGGTAAAATGTAATTATATTATTTACGTTATAGGCCTAATGCATGAATATTAAAAACCTTCCTTATATACTAATTAACTTACTAGGATACTACTTAGGCCTAAATGAATTATAAAATAAAAACAAAACAAACGCCTAGTTTCGTCTGAATACTAGCCTAGGCTATTGAATACATAAATTACATGTTGTCAAGAATAATAGCCTAGTGTCGGTAATAAGACTAGTCTGACTAGGCTAGTAATCAAGAGTCAAGAGTCAAGAACACGATAAGGGGAGGGACGATAAACATCAAACTGGATCTTAATCTTCCTGAAGATGTATTGTACTTGTCGAACAGCACTTACGTCAGACTTGGTCATATAGTGCTTGTAGAAGTCCAACAAGCGGTGTGAGGGGGTGTTCATGTGTACGGCGGCGAAGTGTATGAAGCAAGTAGTGTGGTACATACATGAATGTACCCCTCGCCCCTGCCAGACCATGTTAATGTTATACACATTAGGAAGCCCCATCCTCTCCGCCGCCGCCAGTACACTGGCATCTACGCCCCTTTCGTCACTGTCAAACTGCACTAACTGTCCATCCAGCCCTCGCCACAGTGAGTAAACATGCAAACCTTCATTGCCAAATGGTAGTCCTGGAGCCCACGGCCGTCCTGATGGCTGCAGGCAAAATAATACGATCCCAGACCCCGGCCTCAGCCTGTACCAGTCAAGTTCACGAGACGTCACGATCCGCCATCGGTGGCCCCATCCACTGTGTCTCACTAACAAGTTCATTTCGGATATCTCTAGTCTCCGAACACCCTCCAGAGAAGTGACGTATGTCTTCCGGTACTGCATTTTGGTAGAGGGATTTAGTAACGGGAAATACTACGTCGAAAAACGACGGACAATTATGTTCAATGACTAACCTGTTCGCATATATGCTTTAAACTGGCCCAGGCCCTTGAATTCTGATTTCTGAAGAAGCGACGTGATCAGTTCAGTTCAGTTGGATGGCGAAAGTAATGCCTTTTTAGCGCAACCACTTATCTCCTCGTTGATCAAAGTCGCCACTATAATTTAATTTATTCTCAATTTATTTGTCAATTGAGTGTATATTGCTGCTTTGCTCGTTTTTTAAACAAATTGTGGCGTGTGTTGTTAATAATTGCATTACCTAAATGCGAAACGATTTAATTATTATTATTTTTTTTTTTTGCGTAATTTAGCAATTAAAACGACAAGTTTTCTCGTGTAATATTTTGTTTATTGTAATTCTAAGTCTATCAAAGTTGCGATTCATCCAGTGAGTAATTGATCATAATGAAATTTGGCAATAATAGGACGCAGAGACTTAAAAAAAAAAAAAAAAATTGTTTTATGTCAGTTCAGTTCAGTTGGAATTCGGGAAGTTTAGCCTTAACGTTGGCACTTCCAACGGTTTTGTTACTTTTCCTTTTGTGACTTTTTGTGACGTGCTCATATGTCTAAAAATAAATATATCTCATTTTTCATCCCTTTTTCTGAAATCTTCTTTCTTCAGTTTTGTTTCTTCTCTCTTCTTCCTTCATTCTTGTTTCTTCTCTCTTCAGTCTTCTTATTTCAGTTCTTTCAATTTTTTCTCTCGTACTCTCCACATTTGATAGATTGTCTGTTTCACTCTATCGCTTATTTCTTTGTTAAATAAAAGATGTCCGATGACTTGGTTTTCATTTTCAATATAAGGCTGTTGGAACCCTGGATCTTTTATTCTGCATGCTTTATAAAATGAACAGTGTAGTAGAAAATGTTTTAGGTCTTCTGTTCCTTCCTTACACAGATCGCATTGTGTCTCTCCTCCCACATGCCTATTTCTATCTTTTAGATTTAAGTTATTTGTCCTACATCTGTAAAATATTATAGATGCCTGTGTGTTGTCATAAATATCTTCCTCGCTCTTAATCTCCTTCTTATACCTTCTATACACTTCTAGGCTACTCTTCTCTGCCAACTCCTCTCGCCATCTTCCCGAATCCCAGTCCAGAACTCTTTTTCTAATGTTGTCCTTCTTAATATTTGCTAAATTTGTTTCTCCTAACTTCAAATTCCCTACATACTTTCTAATTTCTGCAGTCCAGGGATCTTTACTATTTCTAAGTTTTTCCTCTGTGATTCTTCTTAGCAAGTCATTACTTTCCTCTTCTACTAAATATTTAAGATATTTTATGTTACCTTCCATAATTCTTGCCTCCATTGATAAGGCTCCTATTTCACCCCTTAAGGTTACCTTTTGGGCATATCTGGGTGCCCCTAATATGTGTCTAAAAACCCTATTCTCTATATTTTGTAATTTATTTATTTCTGTTTTTGAAAAACCTATAACATTTGAGCCATACAGGACTGCTGGTATCACAATACTTTTCCAATATGTTTTTCCAATAAGTATCTTATTACAACTTTGTGATATTGCCGGGTATGTAAGGTTAGCCATTCTATTTGCTTTATCCAAAGCTTCTATTTTCTGGGTTTTAAAACATTTTTTATTATCATTAATTTGTATTCCTAGATATTTAATTTGTTTTACCACTTCTATTTCTCGTATGTTGTTTGGTTTGTTTTTCATATTAAATATTAGGATTTTACTTTTGTCTTTATTTATACTTAAGCCACACTCTCCCCCTATCTCTATTAATTTATATATTACTCTTTCTGCTTCCTGGATTGTATGAGCCAAGAGTAGCCCGTCATCGGCATAAAACAATGAATTTATTTTGAAACACTCATCTACAAACCCTCTTTTATTTTCTAACTGTTTAATTATCTCATGTTATTAATTTAAATAATGTTGTGGACCCCGTACAGCCTTGTCTGATGCCGCTTGTTACCTTAATCTCCGTCTCATTTACTTGCCCCTTATTTATAATTGTACTATCTTCTTTATATATGTTACTTACTATGTCTATAACATTTGAATTTATATTGTAATCTTTTAATACTTTTATCAGTTTCTCCCTTCTGATTGAGTCATAGGCCTTTTTAAAGTCTATTGAGATTACTATGAGTGACCTCTTTTGTTTAAATATTTTATCTATACAGTATTTCAATATAAAAAAAAAAAATAGATTCTACCCTTATTTGTAAACCCACTCTGTGTCTCCCTTACCTCTCCATTCTCCCTAATGTGTTCTTCTATTTTATTTTTAATTGCTGTCGTCATGAAAAGTTTATATGATATGTCTGTTAGAGCGATTGGCCTCAATTCATTTACCTTTGGTTTATTTACTTTTGGTAACATAACAGTTTTTGACTTCTTCCACTCTTCTGGAATTACATTTGTGTCCATAATATTATTAAAGCACATTGCAAGTTTTTCTAAGCACTTATCACTTTGTGACAATGCTTTATATAACTCAGGTTTCATTGCATCAGGGCCTGCTGCTTTTCTATTCTTTAATTTCTTTATATTTTCCTTTAATTCTCCCACTGTAGTGTTTGGTTTCTCCATGTAGTTTATGTTTGTATTAACTCTTAAAGCCATTTTCATGTGTTCCCGTAACTCCTCTGTAACTGTGACTGATTGTATGTTATAATTGTGTTCATCATTTACATTCATCCCTATTTTAAATAATTTACCTTCTTGCCTGTCCTCCATTTCTTTCTCTTTTAATTCTCTATATTCCCTATTTATATCCTCATTCCAAACTTCCTCGATGTTATTGTCATGCATTTTATATATACCACTCCAAAACATATTTAATTCCTCTACAGCCCTTTTATCTGACAATACTTCTCCTTCATCGTTATCAAGTTTTAATTCTTTTATTTCGTTTTGACTTTTGTTTCTTAGTTTATTTATATATTTCCACATCTTTTTACTCGCATCTCCTCCCTCTATTATTTCTCTAGTCTTTTTCCTCTCATGTATATAAATGGCTTCCCTGATCTCTTTCTGTACTTTACTTTTTTGTTCCAAGACAAGTATGTTACTTCTCTCCTCTTCCTCTCTATGTTTAGCATTTCTTCTTAATCTATTATATTATATTATTATATCTACTGCAAAAGAGACTGAACGTTATGCTAAGTTGAAATATGTCGATTTTATGCTACAGATATTTAGAAAAATAAGCTAGATTAATATATGTATTGAACATCATTAGTGCGATAATTTTCGGTCTATATATATATTTCAATTATATTTCATCTGACTGCAAATTGAAGCCCTTAGCTACTGATTTATCGATAATTGATGGACAAAATAATATGAAACTACTACTAATCTATGCGTCATAATGTTGCAATGTTTTCATAATTATCATTTAGCTACACAAATGTCCTTATAGCTGAGTAATTTAGATGAAGACATGGTAATTTACTGCCAGTTGGATAACATATTTAGTATGGGTGGCTCGAACTATAAAAAGCTACTAAGGCTACTAATGAAAGAGGTGTTGGAAACATTTAATGTTTGGCAAGTTGGTCAATTCCAGGTTGCTTTGGATAAGCGAAAAGCCATAACATGTTAAATAATATAGGCTATGTTTTCACGTGAAACAAAATAACAATAAATAAAGAATGGTTGTCATTAGAATTGCGTTTTTCTTTTAAATTGTGCCAAACTTATTTATGTTTCGAAGTGACCTTGCATAATTATAGCTCCTGTACGTGGCTGAAATAAAGTTGATATGAACATTACACATTAGTTATAAATGGTATTGAGTGATTACTTAAAGTAGTCCTAAAATAGCTGCTGAAACAGCAGCCATTTTAAGAAGACATAATAACTCTGCACAGACAATTAACCTTTTCAAGACATAATAAATAACTGCACAGACAATTAACCTTTTCAAGATCCGATTACGCATATTTTGTTTTTCTGGCTATTATTAGACGATTTAATTGAGATTAGGAAGGATATATGGAAGTCAGAGGGTTAATTGAGATAGTCTTTACCCTTATGATTCCCGCAGATCCTTCCTAAATTATATAGCCTACAAATCGTTCAGTGACAGCCAGAATAAACTGTCATAATGTGTAATAATCTTCTATAGCCAGGTTAACTGCTAAGAAACCCATCATATTGTAAAGACTTGTTTATGATGACAAAGTCCCTCATAGCCAGAAACAAGATAATGTTTTGGGGATGAGATCTGCAAAAGAAATTGTGATGAGAGAGTATATCAAAACACCTCCTGAAATGATGGAAGCAGTATCTAGTAATGGTAGCATCATATGATTACATGGAGTTCTTGGAAGCAGTTCGAAAAAAACAAAAATGGGGGGGGGGGAATGGCATCACTGGTAATGTGTGGTTGATCTTGATGAAACGAGGATAGTAAAATACAATTACTACAGTAGGAAATACTTTGTATTGTTATACCCATCAGGCTGGCTGATCTCTTTTTTTTAGATTTCATGCTCACAATATATTGTTCAGGCTACTCGACATAGGCCTACATTGCAATCTTCTTAGACAATGTTTCAACAACTCATCCTGCTCCCCAAGTTGTTCTGGGGAATGGTGTATTTAGCGTGACAATAGGCCTATCTATCATTTCTGCAATCCGTTGCCCAACCAATAAAATACATATAAGATAAATTAATGCATCTTTCGAAATCTCATGGAGGTACAGATGGCAGTAGAATCAGTTTGAAAGATATTTTTAAAGACTACAAGGCATACAAGTGATGGGTGGAAAAAAAACACACAAGGTTCGAGTTTGTTGAAGTGATACAGTTTGCTTTAAACATACTTTTTAAGTTTTAATACTACAGGAAACAAGAAGTTCTCCACACATGTCCGTACAGTTGCTTGGTGATCATTTATCATCAGCCAACTACAAACGACACCACGTTCTTGTAGCCTCAAACCTGCCTAAATCATGCAATAGCTCTGCTATCTTTTATTCTGGCTGCTATTAGAGGAAGCTTGGTTCGTTATGTGTAATACGATGACACATTTCTTTTTCTGTGTTTCATGTTTCACTGAATTTACCTCATTTGCTGTTTTTGTATAGCTATCTTAAATATCCCTCTGCCTTTCACGTACCTTTCCTAATCTGAATAAAACCGTCCAATAATAGCTAGACAACAGAAAAAGAAATGTGTCATCGTATTATACATAACGAACCAAGCTTCCTCTAATAACAGCCAGAATAAAAGATAGCAGAGCATCATAATAGTGAAAGGGTTAAGCGTGACTCAAAGGCCCGTAAATATTTTAAGACGTTCTAAAGTGTTCCGGGGTCCTGTACAAAGGTCTCTGGGGTGGTGTGTGTGTGTGTCTGGCTGTTGAAGTAATACTAATAATAACGACGAAGTGAAAGTATTGAGTATCGCAAGGACCGCTAACCACAACTCGAATCGCAAGGCATTATCACCCGGGCGTTTTAATCTCCTTATTGCGACTGTCTTTGTTTATTTATTTATTTATTTGTTTTGTCTGTTTGTATGTCTATCTGTATGTTTGTCAGCAAGATTTATTTGTCTGTTTGTTTGTATGTATAAATTTCTGTAACGGATTTAGATGAAACTTGATCAGTACTCACAATTGGTGCCCAAATAGAAACCATGGCCTAAATCCAAATAGACCCTATCCCTGCCTCCCCCCAAAAGGACAGTGAGAACGTTTTGATCTGTCTTCACGATATTAACTATAAGATATACATATATA
Organism: Paralithodes platypus; assembly: GCA_032716605.1. NCBI lineage: Eukaryota > Metazoa > Arthropoda > Malacostraca > Decapoda > Lithodidae > Paralithodes > Paralithodes platypus. The sequence continues at coordinate 56,101,857 of CM064495.1, forward strand.
CTAAATTTTTCCCCAGCTGACGTTAACTTGCTATGTCTTCACCTTGATTACTCAGCTATTCCGGATATATTGTAACGAAATATGGTGTTAATTATGGAAACTTTTAATATGACACAGAGTAGGTTCACATTTCTCCACTAAGTATCGATAAATCAGCTGCTAAGGGATTGGATTTACCGCCAGCTGAAAATAAACAGACTATAGTTACCAGCAGACTTGTCACTATAGTGTTGGTGATGATTGGATGACCTTAGTTGGAAGTGTAGGGACTTTTGGCAATGCCACACCAACACATTTACCGTCAATTTTCGACGAGCAAGTTTTTTCTCTTACTACTTATTAGTACTTTTGCTTTGAATCGACAGATAGGCTGAATTTATATTATTTTAAGAGACTGAAATAATATATAACTTTAATACAGAAGATGCCAGACCACAGTTGTCGGAAAAAGCGCTCGTGTGACACTGGTAATAAAGGGGAGGGAGGGGGGAGAGGTTTATTTGCTCCCTAGACTTCTATCAAGCTTTAAATAACACCCCCAAGTCCCCCTCGAGGTAAATTTGTATATTTTTTCGGTAGAAAATTGTCCAAGCCAATGGCCGGTTCCTCCTAAATTACAGGCTCGCTAATGAACGCCATGAAATAAATTGACACCTAAATGGCACGAAAAGGTCTTATATTGACAATGTAATGAAGCTATAATAAGTCTGAAAAAAACGCCAAGCTATAGGGGGCGAACATCTTTAAATTTAGAATTAATGGGGGTAAGAATGACGAATGAGGGAGAAGGGGGCCCCATAAAAAAAAAAAAAAAAATCCTTAGTTGGACTAATAATTCGCGTTTTCCGCGACTGGCAACCGACCGTGACTATAATGGGTAACTATACTAATTATTTTATTATTATTTTTTTGTTTTTGCTATTATTAGACGGTTTTATTCAGCTTAGGAAGGGTCTATGGAAGTCAGAGGATTAATTGAGATAATCTTTACCCTTATAATTCCCACATATCCATCCTAAATTGTATAAAATCCTCAAATGATGGCCAGAATAAACTGTCAAAATGCGTCATAACCTTCAAAGGGTTAATCCCTTTACTACCATTACGTAATTGTCATCATATTCTGGTTACCATTAGACGATTTTCTTTAGTTTATGATATACCTTCACGACTCGAATGGGTAAACATAATCTCAATAAACCCTCTTAATACCATAGGTCCTTATTAAACTGCATATAATCGTGTAATTTTAGCCAGTAGCAAAGGTAAAAGGCGTGGTGGTGCTGAAGGGGTTAAACAATAGGCTACTGTCTCAAGGCCTGTGACTAATACACCACAAATAATAGGCCCACAGTTTCCTCAATATGGTTACACACTAGAACCCCCCCCCCCCCACTCACCTTCTACCCCCTCTTTAGCCCTTCAAACTACTGTAAATGTGTGCATTTCTCGGCAGAAAACTGTCCTGATGTCTACTAAATTGCTAATATTTGCTTATTTGTTTTCTCTTTTGTTCTTGTTTAATTTTTTCTTCCTAGACTCCAAATAGGCCACCCTTGGCTTCTACTCCGATTACATACACAAATACACACACACACACACACACACACACACACACACACACAGCCCGTAGCCTAGTAGGTAGAGCTCTCGTCTCACACACGAGGGGTCGGGGGTTCAATCCCCGGCCGGGCGGAGACAAATTGGGCTTGTCTCCTTTCATGTGTTAGCCTCAGTTCACCTAGCTGTAAATAGGTACCTGGAATAAGTGGACGACGTTGTGACGTCCCATCTGGGGTTGGCAAAAATGGTACAAGGCGAGATGGGTATCATATGGTTCACCTAAGCTGATGGCTACCTAAGCCTTCGGGCGAGACGGTACCGTCTATAGTGAGAATGGTACCATACAGATCCACCCTAAGCCTTCGTTTCCGATGTCGCCAATTGGCTAAAATACAGACTACACACACATCCACAGCCATTCCAACAGTACATAAAACACTTAACATGCATTTCACGCAATACATTCCCAGTTAAGGAGGCGCGATAATAATGAGCTTAGCTCGCATTGCGTGGATTCCCCTTGACGAAACAAGTAACTGAGTAACACAAATACACACACACACACACAAATATATACACACACACACATACATCTCCAGTAAAGTGAAGATAGTACTGGCTAACTATTATAAGCTAAGGACTGTGACTAATGCATCACGAACGACACAATGACAGTTTCTGCAGTCGCTTACCACTATCTGGTCCGACGTCTTGGGGATTATTAGGATGCTTAGTTTTATTAGCATCGAGGATTTTGCATGTGTTTTCCATTTTCGAGCAATATATTTCAGTTTGTCCCCTAGACTAACAAAAATGTCTTCCCAGACTTCCTTCAAACGTCACCGTATTTACCCCTTTGAGACCTAGAGGTAGAATATAAACAGAAGAATATCGTCTAAGGGGAACTAGAATAGGATGAAAATGACGCCAGCCCTTATTGAGATACAGGGGTTAGGGGTCACTACCTCTGGCTTACCTATAATAAATGGACTATATGTGAAGAGAGTCATCGGGTGTAAGGCGGTGTTACACGGCCGATTTTTCAGTCAATATTTACGGGCAATTGTAGTCTGGCAGCTTCATAATTCAAGTTCCATGAACATTAAACTACCTAGCATAATGTACCTTCGGTCTAGTTTCCGATTACAATGTGAAAGAGCCTCAAAATAGCACGAGAATAAACTTGCTCATCGAAAATTACCTGGAAATTCTCTCGTCTGACACCACCTTAACCCCTTCAATACTGGTGACGTCTTTGTTTATCGAATTTCAGCTACATACCCAGGGGACTCTGGGAGGCCTCATAGGCATCGGATTTGATAAGGAGTTGCTGGAACCCTTGTTTTATTTGTCTGGCCTCCATCTGTCTCTGTTTGTGTGTCACCTACACAGAGAGTAATCCAGCTAAATCTCACAAACACCTCCTTCTATTCATGTCACTACAGTAAACAAGCACATCACACTTCTCTCCAATACACCAACAATTTTGTTTTCTCATGTCACTCTTTCATCTTTGGGCGAGACACTTGTTACAGGCAGCTTTGCCTTTTGTTTCCTTCATACTCATAGAAATATAGACGATTTTGTAAAGCTTAGGAATGATATATGGTAGCTAAAAGTATGCATAGTTATAGACTAACTTCTTATCCCTTTTTGTACCAGCGACGTCTATTTTATCTTTATTCATGCTACTATTAGATGATTTTATTCAGTTTAAAATGGGCCTCCAGCAATTTACAGGCTACGAACTATCTCGCTTAACCCTTTTTACTACTTCAGATTCTTCTTAAGCTGCACAAAATCGTCTAAATATAATTATGTATGCATGTATGTATGTATGTATGTACTCAGGCACATACCCCATCGACCAAAGATTTATTGTTTGATATGCCTCTCTATAACAACAGACGCCATGTTATTTGAAGGGTTAAGGGGGGTGACCTGCTTTTTCTTATTTCTGTCCTTTTCTCTCATTCTCTGGCTTGTATCCATTCGGCCCCATTCAGCCAACTATTTTAAGACGTTTATCCCCATCTAGGTGTCGATTTCTTCCTGGCAAGCGATAGCGAGCCAGCATTATGTGAAGAAATCCGGCTTCGCCGGAGAAATTTTTCTATCGAAAAATGTACAGATTTAACCTGCTGTCAAACAAAAATAAAAAATATGCTGGCTCGCTACCGCTCACCAGTAAAAAATTGACACCTGGATGAGGATAAACGTCTTAAAACAGTAGGCTGAATGGGGCCAAATGGATACAAACCAGAGAAAGATAGAAAAGAACAAAACCAAAACAGGTCACCCCCATTAAGTGCAGATAACGTCATGGTATTGGTGGTTAGAGACACGAACCACAAACCACCAGACTCATTCACACTCTCTCTTTAACCCCTTCACTACCGGGTCGTACTTTTCATTATATTTTAGCAAATATTAGAGACTTTTATTCAGTTTAAGAAGGGTATGCAGCAATTGTTAAGGCTTCCAAGTATCTCAATTCATCCTTTTAACTATACCACATATCCTTCCTAATCTGCATAATATCGTATAAATATAGCTAGAATGAAATATACCACACGTCGCCGGTACGGAAAGGGTTAATTAATAACCATATACTCTACTCTCCCATCCCCCCATCCCATCCCCCCCCCCTCCCCCCCACCCATCTCCCATCAGCCACGGCCCCCCTATTTAGTATATAAGGGGGACGCCTCTCCCTACCAGCACAGTACCCCGTTCACCCTCCTGCAGCAGAGATGAAATGTCTGGTAAGTAAACTAACACAAATTTATATTTATATATTTTAACTATAGGAAAAGGAATTATATAACTTTCATACAACTAATTCAATAATATATATTTTTTTTTTTTTTTTTTTTTTTTTTTTTTTCTATATTCCAACTTACTTCCTCTCGGGCATAGGCTGAGAGCCTTAACATTCACCGCTTTACAATGAACAGTGAAGCCCGTGAGGTCTTGTTCCAGTCTAGAGAGTGAGACATGTGAAGCACGTAGAGTACAACGAGCACCTGCCATCTTGCCTTCACATGAGGCACGGTGCTCACTCATGGCCCAAAACGACCCCATCTCTGAAGCCACCTCGTTCCCGTGCTTCACTGTCTCACCCCCTACACTCGGACTCTCACACTTACACACACACAATGCCACCTGTTGAGCAGATTTACTTTATAAAATACGCAAAATCCACTCTGCCGAGGCAATTTAGTTGTATATTTGTAACCCAAATTCTATAATTATTCTTATATTAGATAAGTGTTATCACTTTCACTATACCATGATACACTTCTTTCTTATTTGACTGGCTATCATAAGACGATTTTATTCAGTTTATGAAGGATATATGAAAATCAGAAGTCAATAGAGACAGTCTTAAGGGGAGGTATTTAGTTTGTTCACTAGACCTCCATCAACCTTAAAATTACACCCCCTTGAGTCCCTTTCAAGATAAATTTGTACATTTTTCGGTAGAAAAATTTCCCGGCCAAAGGCCGGTTGCTCTTAAATTACAGGGTCGCTATCGCTCGCCAGGATAAAATCGACACCTAATGGCACGAAAGGTCTTAATATGGGGTGAAAGTTCTTAAAATCGCTAAACTAATGGGGCAAACTTTTTATAATATCAAAAGCAATGGGGCTAAACATGAGGGAGAAAGGGGTCAAGAAGAAAATCCCTCAAGTGGAGATCTCCCCTTAACCACATAGACTCTCACAGGTTCTTCCTAGGCTTCATATAATCGTCTTATGATAGCCTGAATACAATGAAAAAATGCGACATAGTATACTGAAAAGGTTAAATTGCACTGTAAATAATATCCGTAAAATGAACAGTATAAAACGGTATTCAGTATTCTAGTTTCTTCTTTGCTTTAACCCCTTTTGTACCGGCGACATCCTCTTAATTATATGCTAGCTATAGTAAGACGATTTTGTGAAGTTTAAGAAGGATCTGTGGTAATAGAAAGGGTTAAGTGAGATAGTTCGAAGCCTGTTAATTACTGGAGGCCCCTTTTAAACTGAATAAAATCTTCTAATAATAGCCAGAATAAAGTAGAAAGGACCTCGCCGGTAAAGAAGGGGTTAAAACGCCTCTAAATTACGGTAATAAAACAGTGAAGGCCTAATAATGATGATGGTTGGGTGTGCTCGTCACTGTTGAAATTGACAGAGTATGTGAACAAGTCTGCTGCCCTTGTTTTTAAGGGGGATTGGTTCACTTTTTGGGCGATTTTTGCATGCATTCATTATTTTTCTAGTTTCCTCCCTAGACTTCCATAAAAAAAAAAAAAAAAACACATTAGCTCCCCCTTCTAGATTAATTTGTACATTTTTCGGTAGAAAAATGTCCCAGCCGAAGGCCGGTTCTTCCAACATTACAGGCTCACTATCGTTCGCCAGGGAAAAAATTGACACCTAAATAGCACGAAAGGTCTAAATATTGACGAATAAATGGGGCGAAAGGTCTTAAAATCGACTAACTAATGGGGCAAACATCTTAACATCTGAAAACTAATGGGCTAAATATGAGGGAGAAAAATGTTTAGAAAAACGACCCATCTCCCTTTAAAGTGTATGCAGGCTATTCAGGCAGAAATTTTTAAAGCCCCATTCACACACACGACTTCCTCAACACGACCTTAGCCATCCTTAACTGACTTTACGGATTTTTGTGACGGTACTAAATGTGGGAGACCTTACAGCGATCGCAGTCTACAGATATATATCTATGTGACAGCGATCATGGTGTTTCGCGCCCATGTAGCCTACCCGACATTACCTAGACCTTGTTACTTCTGCCACGAATGAACATGCGATGACTGCAATGTCCTTGCAATGTCCTCAAAGTGTGCTTAACCCAACATTCCTCCAACCTACCCCCAACGCACAAGTCTATTCCACGTTCCCCGGCTGATCCATGGGCGTCTCAGGCCAGACAAATATGTGTCTGGTGTTTGCACGCCTCCGGTATGACTCCCCCCGCCCTCCCTCCATCTACATGGACATCCCGCCGTCTTTATTACTGCCCACCCACACTGTATGGCCACCTTAGGGAGTGATCTAGTGACGGCAGTGATCTAGGGGCGACCATTCCAACTTTTTGGACACATTAAAAAAAGATGGGGATATACATGCCTTGACGCGTCCTTTCCATGACTTCGTTGACCCTGCAGAACTTTGCAACAGATTTTGCAAAACACACAGTCATTTTAAAAAGTCTGGAAGGGTCTGGATGCCAGTGTGAATGGGACTTAAAGTTGCCTTTCTATACTTCCTATCTAACTACTCGTATGACACTGCCTTTAGTTATTATCGGCTATACAAATGTATAGAAAGACAGCATTACCAATGTCTGCCAATTTAGCTTGAATACACTGTAGCAGTGTGTTTTGTCTCCTCAGGTGGTAGTATTGTTTAAATTTAGTGATTACGTTGATAATACTGGTGTTCATCTTATTAGCAGTGTGTGTTTTGTCTCCCCAGGTGGTAGTATTGTTGGCGGCGTCTGCTTGCGCTTCTCAGGTGGAGAAGCGAGAGGCTGAGCCGAGTCCTGCCTACCCCAGATACCAGCCCTACCACCCCAAGCCTTACCATCCATCTCACAAACCCTACCATCCACCCCACCACCCACCTCCTAAAGTACATCACCACCCACCTTCTAAAGTTCCTCACCCACCCCACAACAAACCCCTTCACCCAGTCCATCCACCCCACCTTCCCTATTCTCCACTCTACAAGCCGTACTATCCACCTTACTATGCCTATCCTCACCACCTACACAAACGATCGGCTAGCGCAGAACCAAGTGCAAATGCTGATGCGTCTTATGGCTATGGATATTCTCACTACCGTCATCACCCTGTCTCCTACCACCCTAACTCGTATCACCACTACCATAAGCGATCAGCAAGTGCGGAACCTGAACCAAGTGCGGAACCTAATGCGAATGCGGAGCCCAGTGCCAATCCTGAAGCTTCTCACGGCTATGGATATCACCATTATCGTCACCACCCAGTTTCGTACCATCCCTATTCCCATCACCACTACCATAAGCGGTCAGCAAGTGCGGAACCTGATGCGAATGCGGAGCCCAGTGCCATTCCTGAAGCTTCTCACGGCTATGGATATCACCACTATCGTCACCACCCAGTTTCGTACCATCCTTATTCCCATCACCACTACCATAAGCGATCAGCAAGTGCGGAACCTGAAGCAAGTGCTGAACCTGATGCGAATGCGGAGCCCAGTGCCATTCCTGAAGCTTCTCACGGCTATGGATATCACCACTATCGTCACCACCCAGTTTCGTACCATCCCTATTCCCATCACCACTACCATAAGCGATCAGCAAGTGCGGAACCTGAAGCAAGTGCGGAACCTGATGCGAATGCGGAGCCCAGTGCCAATCCTGAAGCTTCTCACGGCTATGGATATCACCACTATCGTCACCACCCAGTTTCGTACCATCCCTATTCCCATCACCACTACCATAAGCGGTCAGCAAGTGCGGAACCTGATGCGAATGCGGAGCCCAGTGCCAATCCTGAAGCTTCTCACGGCTATGGATATCACCACTATCGTCACCACCCAGTTTCGTACCATCCTTATTCCCATCACCACATCCATAAGCGATCAGCAAGTGCGGAACCTGAAGCAAGTGCGGAACCTAATGCGAATGCGGAGCCCAGTGCCAATCCTGAAGCTTCTCACGGCTATGGATATCACCATTATCGTCACCACCCAGTTTCGTACCATCCCTATTCCCATCACCACTACCATAAGCGGTCAGCAAGTGCTGAACCTGATGCGAATGCGGAGCCCAGTGCCAATCCTGAAGCTTCTCACGGCTATGGATATCACCAATATCGTCACCACCCAGTTTCGTACCATCCCTATTCCCATCACCACTACCATAAGCGGTCAGCAAGTGCTGAACCTGATGCGAATGCGGAGCCCAGTGCCAATCCTGAAGCTTCTCACGCCTATGGATATCACCACTATCGTCACCACCCAGTTTCGTACCATCCCTATTCCCATCACCACTACCATAAGCGATCAGCAAGTGCGGAACCTGAAGCAAGTGCGGAACCTGAAGCAAGTGCGGAACCTGAAGCAAGTGCGGAACCTGATGCGAATGCGGAGCCCAGTGCCAATCCTGAAGCTTCTCACGGCTATGGATATCACCACTATCGTCACCACCCAGTTTTGTACCATCCTTATTCCCATCACCACACCCATAAGCGATCAGCAAGTGCGGAACCTAATGCGAATGTGGAGCCCAGTGCCAATCCTGAAGCTGCTCACGGCTATGGATATCACCAATATCGTCACCACCCAGTTTCGTACCATCCCTATTCCCATCACCACTACCATAAGCGGTCAGCAAGTGCTGAACCTGATGCGAATGCGGAGCCCAGTGCCAATCCTGAGGCTTCTCACGGCTATGGATATCACCACTATCGTCACCACCCAGTTTCGTACCATCCTTATTCCCATCACCACATCCATAAGCGATCAGCAAGTGCGGAACCTAATGCGAATGCGGAGCCCAGTGCCAATCCTGAAGCTTCTCACGGCTATGGATATCACCACTATCGTCACCACCCAGTTTCGTACCATCCCTATTCCCATCACCACTACCATAAGCGGTCAGCAAGTGCTGAACCTGATGCGAATGCGGAGCCCAGTGCCATTCCTGAAGCTTCTCACGGCTATGGATATCACCAATATCGTCACCACCCAGTTTCGTACCATCCCTATTCCCATCACCACTACCATAAGCAGTCAGCAAGTGCTGAACCTGATGCGAATGCGGAGCCCAGTGCCAATCCTGAGGCTTCTCACGGCTATGGATATCACCACTATCGTCACCACCAAGTTTCGTACCATCCCTATTCCCATCACCACTACCATAAGCGGTCAGCAAGTGCTGAACCTGATGCGAATGCGGAGCCCAGTGCCAATCCTGAGGCTTCTCACGGCTATGGATATCACCAATATCGTCACCACCCAGTTTCGTACCATCCCTATTCCCATCACCACTACCATAAGCGGTCAGCAAGTGCTGAACCTGATGCTAATGCGGAGCCCAGTGCCAATCCTGAGGCTTCTCACGGCTATGGATATCACCACTATCGTCACCACCCAGTTTCGTACCATCCCTATTCCCATCACCACTACCATAAGCGGTCAGCAAGTGCTGAACCTGATGCGAATGCGGAGCCCAGTGCCAATCCTGAGGCTTCTCACGGCTATGGATATCACCAATATCGTCACCACCCAGTTTCGTACCATCCTTATTCCCATCACCATCACCACAAACGATCGGCCAATACTGAACCTGAAGCAATTGCGGAGGCTTCTTATGGCTATTCTCACTATCGTCACCACCCTATCTCCTACCATCCTTATTCCTACCATCACCACCATTAGAAATTTGCTGACGCTACCCCTTCCCACAGCTATGTATATCACCACGCCTATCATCCATACCACCACCACCCATACCACCCACACCCACTCTCACACTACGGCTATGGCTACCACACCTACCACTAATCACTACCACCGTCACCATCCACACCCACACCCATACTACGAATACCACTAATTACCACCACTACCACTACCCACACCTACACCTCTCCACCCACACTAAGACTATCACTAATCACTACCACACATAGACCACACAGTTCCAATCGGTTCTTGATGTTACAGAAGTTTAGTAACGTGCAATGACGATATATACCTTAAACGATCTATTTAGTGTTAATTAGTTTTTTTTTTTTTTTTTTCTTAGTTAATGGATAAAGTGCCTCTCAGGATAAAGATAAATTGTTAAGCTAAATTAACTTAACTGGAGGTGTTTATAATGAATTAAAGTTTGATTTAAAAAATAAATTCCAAAAATATTATAATTTTATATCAAACTTCTGTCACACAAAAATCGGCTGAATATTTATCATATCTTGAGTTGTGACTGACACGTATTACTGATAATTTGATATAGTACTAAAACAATGCACAAGGCAAGATGGAACACCCAATTAACACTGCAAATTGAAAGGAGCAAATTGATTGCGACATGATTTCCGCTTCTGGATCAATAATGTAATATTGTTCATTGTGCATTAAACCATCGAGGATTATGACGTATTTTGAAAGTATATTCTGGCTCTTATTTGATGATTTTATTCAGAGTAGGAAGGATATGTGGAAATCAAAGGGTTGATTGAGCCTATCTTTACCCTTTTAGTTCCCACAGGCCCTCTACGCTGCAAAAAATTGTCTAATGATAGCCATAGCAAATTATCAAAACGCGTCATAATACTCAAGGGGTTGACAGAATGTTTTATTTATATGTGAATGAATCAAAATTTTCCAATATTTTATCTTAACTACTAGCTAGGCTGATCAATCATTTGACTGATTTAAGGGGGGTCACCGGCTTTGTTTTTATCTTTCTCTCCTTTTCTCTCTTTCCCTGGCTTGTATCCATTTGGCCCCATTTAGCCAACTGTTTTAATACGTTTATCCCCATCCAGGTATCGATTTATTCCTGGCGAGCGATAGCGAGCCAGCATTGTATGGAAAAATCCGGCTTCGCCGGAGACATTTTTCTATCGAAAAATATACAAATTTAGCTTGCTGTCAAAACAAATATATATATATGCTGGCTCGCTACCGCTCGCCAGGAAAATATTGACACCTGGATTGGGGTAAACGTCTTAAAACAGTAGGCTGAATGGGCCGAATGGATAAAAACCAAAGAGAGGGAAAGAAAGATAAACAAAAAAGCGAGGTGGGATCCTTTAACAAAATATAAATCCCTGATGTGTATATAGGTCGCAAGCAGTTCGCCCCTCTGATATATATTAATGTGATGTAAGACTTTCCAAGTAAATTGTGTACTGAACGAGAAATGTGTGATATGTTTGATTTCGTATCCTTTAAAATAAAATAAAAATACATATTTTGTTTGATTATTTTAATATGATATTCATATAAGCAGTATGTAACCTAAAACAAAAAGGTCTAGATAGCGTAATGCATAAGTGCGCGGAATTTCGATGTGATTATCCTAAGTTCGAGTTCTTGGAGTGCCACATATGTATTTGTTGATTTCATTAATTGAGTTTAGAAGTATAAAGTTGGTTAGTGAAAAAATATAATAATTTATAAAAATTAAACCCTTCTGTACCGGCGACGTCTTTTCAATTTTGTTTCTTGCTATACTTAGACGATTTTGTGCAGTTAAAGAAGGATATATGGTAGTAAAAAGGGTAAAGTGAGATTGTTTGATGCCTGTTAATTGCTGGAGGACCTTTTTAAATTGAATAAAAGTGTCTACTAGTAGCCAGAACAAAGTTAATAGGACGGTACCGGTACTGTTAAGCTCGGTTCACACATGCACGAATTAACGTCCCGTCCGTCCCCGACCCTTAATTCGCCGTGCCTGGGCGGCGTCCTTTTTATGCGTGCATAAAATGGTCCGTATGGGTCGGGGCAACTGCCAGAAAATTTGTTATGTCGGGGACACCCATTGGACACACACGTGAGCAATCGTCGTCTAGACGCAGCCTGGCGGCGTCTAGACGACGAATATAACGGGATGAGAACGGCGGCAAAAAAACGTTGGAACGGAACATGGGGCCTCGAGATTGATGCCGTCCTGCCTATTTTCTTGGTCGGGGACGGACGGGACGTTAATTCGTGCATGTGTGAACCGAGCTTTAAGGTTAAGGGAAGATTTTTAGTTTGCTCCTTAGACCTCCAACAAGGTTAGAAAAATACCCGAAGACCCCCCTTCGAGATTAAGGTGTTCATTTTTCGGTAGAAAATGTCCAATAATCGGTTTATAAATATAGGTTATATTAAGCTTAGAAAAGATCTTTAATATTCGAGATTAAGAGATGATACTATATTTGACAATCAAATATGCTAAGGTTACCCATTAATAACTGATTTCTTTAAACAAGATTATTATAGAAAATTATTATTATGCAGTAACTTATTAAAATTTTATTAAAATCCTGGTGTCAATTATGAATATTTTTCTTAAAAAATACTATTATATAATAACATTGTCTGTTTTTTCCTGTCTCGCTATGCAATCGCTCGCCAGGAAAAAAATCGACACCTAAATGGCACGAAAGGCACAAAAAATGGTCTTAAAATTACAGTAAAGCTCTCACGATTTACAGATTACCGATACTTTCATCCACTTTCCTGATGTTTAACCCTTTCAATACAGTTGATGCCATTCTCGTAATAGTTTGACGATCATTAGACGACATTATTCAGGTTTAGGAGTGCCTGTGAAAGTCAAAACACCAATCGTGATCAACAATTGCTTCTCCTCTGATGTCTAAAGGCCATTCTTAAGTGGACTAAAATAGTTGTCATTAACATAGAATACAATATCTAACTTTTATGTTATTTATTTTGTCAGTATTGCAATATGAATACAAAATACAGTGTCTGTACTCTGTACATAACTTTATCCCCATATTTGATACATTTCTGTCGTGCTTACTCCCAATTTTATACCGAGTACTTAAACTTGATGCCCGTGTTGAGAGTGTTCCTCTTGGTCCACAGTTCCAGCTTGGCCTGTTGTATGGGGTTGAGGCTCTTCTTCCACCCACCGGCCTCACCTGGGGGTAGAAACACAATATAGGCTACTGATTATGGTATATGTATATTATATATCTATATATTTTTTTCCTCTGTGTGTGTTTGTGTGTTTTTTGTTTTTTTTTTTTTTACACATACAGTACACAGTATTATCCATTAATTGTTGAAGCTTTCCGACTCCTAGCACACTTCGGTAGCAACACCATAAACCAATAACCCACCTCCACCCCCGAGTGTGCTCAGTCAGACAGTAAAACTTACCAGACAATAGTCAGCAATGTTATCTTCATGTGGTAATGCACAACTACCAGCAGCCAACACACACACACACACACGCACACTTCTTCACACAGGCTTTGAATCGTTGAGCAATGGGTATATCATCGTTTAGCTTTACTCTTCCAAGTTATTCTGTGAAGAGCATACACATTTTCAGGAAAAGTAGGCCTACTTGTGAAGTTTTCCATAGTGTCGCATGCTCATGCTATATTCTGCTAGATTTAATAAGTACCGTTAGTTTTTCCAACTTTCCTGTTAATTCTATATTAGTTCCCTAGACAATTATTTATTGGAGGGTAGGTTGTTTATCAGAAGGCCGTATTCTGCTATCCTTTTTTTTTTTTTTTTTTTTTTTTTTTTTGTATATAGGATAGTTAGACTAGCTACAAGCAGCATAGTGAAAAGTCGTATTTACTTTAGTGATTTATTTTCTTTGCACTAGTTTTATTATTGGTTTCTTCTTTTACTGGTAGCTACCTACTGTTTATTCCCATTATTGTTTCCTCTTATCACATGTCTATTAACACTACTTTTTAAAACTTATATCTTCTCATTCCTTTTTCCCTTGCCTCCCAGATCTTTCTCACCCTTTCTGAAGAAGCCTCCATCGTTTTTAAGGACGTCATTATTAAACGCCTCTTTTGATACTTCCATCTTGGCTCCCTCCCTCGCCTTCATCTTCGAGAAACTGGTGTGATGAGCCACCTGCCAACATAATAAATAGTTTATAGTGATGATATATAATTATCTTGATATAAATATAATGCTGTGGATTAATTTACGTTGGCATTAACCCCTTCTGTACCGGCTACGTCTTTTCAGTTTGATGCAATCTATATTTAACTGATTGTGTGCAGCTTAAGAAGGATCTATGGTAGTAAAAAAGGTTAAGTGAGATACTTCAAAGCCTGTTAATCGCCAGAGGTCCTTCCTAAACTGAATATAATCGAATAGTAGTTGCCACAATAAATAAAAAAAACGTCACCGGTACAGAAGGGGTTAAGAATCCATATCATATATAATAAGGTAGCATGACATTAAAGATCACATTTGCTATACTGAAATTGAAAGCCAATGCGCAATATATGGATCCAAGCTTTACTATTACAGCATGATGCACAGTTAAGCTGTTTGGCTTAAGGGGGGTCACCGGCTTTTTGTTTTATCTTTCTCTCCTTTTCTCTTTTTCCCTGGTTTGTATCCATTCGGCCCCATTCAGCCAACTGTTTTAAGACGTTTATCCCCATCCAGGTTTTGATTTTGTCTTGGCGAGCGATAGCGAGCCAGCATTGTATGGAGAAATCCGGCTTCGCCGGAGACATTTTTCTATCAAAAAATGTACAAATTTACCTTGCTGTCAAAACAAAAATATATATTTGCTGGCTCGCTACCGCTCGCCAGAAAAATATTGACACCTGGATGGAAGTAAGCGTCTTAATACAGTAGGCTGAATAGGGCCGAATGGATACAAGCCAAAGAGAGAGGGAGAGAAAGAGAAAACAAGCTAGGTGGGCTCCCTTAACATTTTTAAAATAGGCAAACCTCACATTTTGTAGTTGCTTCTCCGAGAGTGCTGTGCCCATAAAGTCATTTAGTTTCCGCAGCTCCCCCATAGTATCAGCCTTTACATCTTCATACCACACAAAGTGCATATTGGGATGCTCCTTCTTTAACCACGCCTCCTTCACATGTTCCCAGTATGGACTGTAAATTACTGAAACAGCAATTGTTATTTATATATATTTACTTTTGATAAACAATTTAATTAAATCAGTATTAGTTCAGTAACCTACAGTATGTGTTTATATTTGATAGTAGCCTTTAAGAGCATATTGTAAAAGAAAATGACACACACTAGCGCACATGCACTGGACCCCCCACCTTCCCCTTCCACACAGATAGACCTGAAATGAAACAAACATTTGCATATGTTAGATTAATTGTCTGATCGTACTATGGTATCTTAACCCGTTAAGCCCCTGGGATGAACCCCTCTCGTCGCCTGTTATTGTTGCGCACAGGCCCAACGACGAACCCTGGGGTCATGGGCAAGGGAGAGGGGGGAGGGGGGGGGGGTTAGTCTGAATCTTCACAGGTGAATGGTACGTGCCGTAGTCAAGGGTTGGCTTCTTCTCCTTCGTTTGTTTCTCGACTCACAGGTTTCAGCTGTAATACGTAGGCACTCGATATACAAGGCACTTTACCAGTACGCATTATAACTGGTTCCTCGTCAGGTGTACTAAACGAGTGTGCTGGTGGTATAATAATAATAATAATAATAGTTCTTAAAGCTAGCGCATGCTAAGCTAGCTAAGGATAGCTCAATAAGGCCGATTAGGCGTATTTCCATTGGGGTCCTGTACTACTACCCCATCCCTTTGCTCATGAGGGATGGTAACGACTCAGTGCTTGTGAAAAATCTTTAATGCGCCGAGCGTGGGCGCGAACCCGGGCCTTCTGGGTGGAAGTCCGAGACGCTAGTCACTACACCAAGCAAGCCGCTTGGTATGCTGTTGACTCTGGTATTAGTTGAAATAAGTGCTTTACCAGTAGGCATATTAACTGGTTTCTCATTAGGCGCACCAAAAAATGTTTAAAGAAACAGGTGTATGAGCAACTCTGGTGCTAGGCGTACTCGGTGCTTTACCAGTAAGTGTACTAACTGATTCCTCGGCAGCCGTACTAAACGAGTGTGTGGGTGGTGGTAGAGAAGCAGGTGTACTAGCAGTTCTGGCGCTAGGCATACTACGAGCTTTACCAAAACTGGTTCCTCGTTAAGTGTACTAAGTGATTGTGCTGGTGATAGAGAAGCAGGTGTGTTGTCAACTCTGGTGCTAGGCATACTAAGTACTTTACCAATAGGCATACTAGCTGGTGAGCCAGCTTGAGCTGAGTTACCAACTCGTTCTCTGCTTCGGTGTTTGGTACGGTTTCTGCTCCTCTGGCTGGTCTGGGAAGTTAGTACAAAAAGGTTTTCTTAGCCCTCGTGTTTTATGGCCTCTGGGCCCTTTTTGGATCTAGCAGGCAGGTAAAGGTAAGGTGAAAGGTCATGGGCAGGTAGCGGCCAGGTAGAGGGAGTCGGAAGCAATCCTGTGGAAAAAGGGGGGTGGGGTCGGGGGAGGAGTAGGGGTTGGGCTTATAATACTATGATGGGAGGTTGAGGTGTGAAACAAAATAAAGGATGGGGCTCGAGGCAATACAGAGAACTGAGGTGATTAAGATGACAAAGAAGGGATGGATGTACTGAAGTAGAACCGACTGGTGTGTTGATGTAACATGACCAAGTTGTAGGAGAACCGGGAATAACACTTTCATTTGTATTATAATTTTCCCTTCTCCTCATTAAGGGTGGTGTAGGCAGTGGGACTAGAACAGAATTCACTAATTTTCCCTCAAAACCTACTGATTTGTGTCGGCCTTTCTACTGCGGTGGGAGTGAAAGTTGGTGTCTTCTATTTCCCATAGCCAATTTCAAATTTTACTTTTTCTCCTGAAAAATGTCTTCCCCTAGCTGGAGCCATGGTACTATATTAATGATAAAATTAATGAAAATTATATTTCTGTCTGTAAACATATTCTGTCCATTGCTTCTCCTTCAATATACTCACAATTATCATCGGTCATCAGCTGAGTGAACTGGTCTAGAGTGCCAGTGTACCCATGTGTCTTGAGGAGGCGGCTGTGGTGGTAGTAGGACATACACAGGTCGTTGGGGTTCCGAGCTACGTACACCACCTGTTGGTATACAATTATTGCTATCACACATTTAGTAGTGATTTGTCCTTGTAGTAGCCTACTATTGAAGTGTTTTATTATATTCCGGTGACCATTAGTATATATAATTCAACTTGCTAGCTTAGTATTGATTTTTCATAGTTAATGGGATGCAAAGGACCTCAAATAGGGTTGTCACGAAAAATAAAACGAAAGGGTAACTGTTTTGAATATGTATTATGATTATTTTGAGTGTGTAATATGTTTAACTTGTAATAAAGTAAGTAAGTTAAAGTAACCTTATCTGTCTCCAGACGATCTAGAATAAGGAGGGACAAAGGGAGGTGGGTCACTGAGGTAAGCCGGAATGTAATAGCTTCGTACCACATATGCATCAAGACCCCCTTTAAGATAAATGTATACATTTTTCAGTAAAAGAATGTTCTGGCCGATTTCCTTTAAATTACACGCTCGTGTTTGCTTGCCAGGATAAAATTGACATCTGAATGGGCTGAAATTTGTTATGTTCAATATATTTTTTACATTACCTTAGCTGTCTCCAGAAGGTCGGGAGTGAGGAGGGACAGTGGGAGGTGGGTCTTGATGGTGCGAGGGTCGGGAGTCAGTGAGGTAAGATGGAGGGTAACACCTTCGCGGGGCTCTTCCCCTTTCTGCTTTATGAAGTTAGTCAGCATTTTCTTTAAGCCGCTCTCTCTTTCTGGGTCCATATCTAGCAACATGTCCATACTGGGAAAAGAAAATAATATAAATACTACTACTACTACTATTACTACTACTACTACTACTACTACGACTACGACTACTACTACTAATACTAATAATAATAATAATAATAATAATAATAATAATAATAATAATAATAATAATAATAAGAATAAGAAGAAGAAGAAGAAGAATAGCAATGATAATACTAATAATTGTAGTATATAATATAATACTTTTTTGTTCTATATTCCAACTACTGTACTCCCTCTCGGGCATAGGCTGAGAGCCTGTACATTCAACCGTACATTCAGTGGTGATGCCTGTAAGGTCTCGTTCCAGTCTAGGGAGTGAGACATGTGAAGTACTATCAGATGAAACCAGCCCCCGCTATCTTGCCTTCGCAAGATGTACCACTATCTTGCCTTCGCAAGATATACGGGGCCCGGTTGTCCACCCACGGCTCGAAGCAGCCCCACCTCTGAAGCTGCCTCGCCCCAGTGCTTCACTGTAACATCCCCTAGACTCGGACCCTCACTCTAAGAACACCACCTATTGATCAATGAACTCGCTAGGCATTGCCCCCCTGAAGCTTATTTTGAATTTGAGAATATTCATACAGTGCTATTTAATCAGGGAACAAGGAGGGTATTTTTCTGGCATTTCGGTGGGCTTTGTGGTAATGCACTGACACTAGGTACAACACAAATTCCATCCCAATAATATCTTCCCATTGGTACATCGGGATTCGAACCCGGGACCATAGGATTACCAGTCCACCACACCTAGAGGTTTGGAATAATTCGACTTTAATTAATAAATCCTTCTATATCCGGGTATGTTCTCTGCATATTACAGTAGGCCTATACATATTCCTCCACTTCTAATTGAGGTAAATTCAAATGTAAGGACAATGGTTGAATATCCCGGCCACAGTGCTTAGCTTTATCCCTTGGCATTATGAATTCCCATAACAATCTACCACCATGAACGATATAATTGACCACTTGCGAGTTTCAGGCTATAAGGAAGTTGGAGCCGTGAACAACGATATTAAAGAGAAACGCAACATTAATCTGGGTTTCTGATGGATAAAAAGCATAAGCAATTTAGTTTGTATGTATTTTAAAACGTATTATGACCGTATTTTAGCTGACAATTCTGCTAAATATTGATGACCACAGATCCAACTTCATTATACACCAAAACTCGCAAGTGGTCAATTTTTATTTCAGCATCGGACTTAAGGCCACACAAAAAACGAACTTAAAGGAAACTATCGTAGAACACTTTCTTTTCAATATATTCACATTTCGATTAGCATGCTAATCGTTTCATAATATATATTTCCGCAATGAGTATAGCTTTCCTTTTAACTAAAATTATAATTAAGTTTATCGGCAATGTTTGCATCGCCTGTCTAGCTCATTAGCTAAATTGCCAACTTGCGAGTTTCGTTCTATAAGGAATTTGGAGCTGTAGACAACGATATTTAACATAATTCACAACTAAAATACGGTCGTAGTACATTTATAAATACCTAAAACGCAATTCAACATACTTTTTATCCATCAGAAACCTACATTATTATTGTATTTCTATTTAATATCGATGTTTATGGCTCCAACTTCCTAATTGCCTGAAACTCGCAAGTGGTCAATTAATCTAACAACAACTCCTAGATTCCTTATCTTTCACACAGCTGATGGGCCTTTCGGTTAGGCTACATTTCCGTGACCTTAAATTAATCTTATTTATTCCTTCAATACAATTGATTGGTCTATCTGCTAGATGTCTGTGACCTCAAAAAGGATCTCTTCTACTGTATACCCTCAGATGACAGGTAAATAGGCTATCTTTATGTCGTCAAGTCTAAGGGAACTACTCAGTAGATTTCATTAACTCACTATCATTTATAAATCCATGACGATACCTAACTTCTATATAGCTAATAGCTTATCGCTTCACAAACAAATAACAACTAAGATCTCAGCTCGATGGCCATTTATCTAATCAATTATAGCCTATTCATTTTCATCTCTGTTTACCTAATTTAGGTAACAATTAGTTTTCGTTTAGCTCTGTGGTAGCCTACAGGGATTTTCGGGCGTTACAGTTACATTAGATGAAACGATTTATATGTGATTTAATTACAACCACCTAATTTTACTCCGTTTTAGAAAGATTAAATTAGTTACGAGATTACAACTGTTGGTGACTGACTCAAAGAATGGGCAGCGTGCACCAGAGGGCATGTCGGCCATGGGGTTATTGAGGTCCGGGTTGTTCCTCATGGTCCACACAATCTCTTGTATCCATGTCGTTCCACACTTGGGGTATGTCACCACCAGTACATCACTGCTGCGGAACTGAAAAAGAAAACAAACATGTAAAAATGCACAATACAAAATATGGGAAACACCAATTAAAACACCAACATTATTTTGGAGTCAAAGGAAATCCTTTGTATCTACTATTGGTTTATAAACTTAAGGGGGGTCACCTGTTTTTTTGTTTCTCCTTTTTCTCTTTCTCTGGCTTTTATCCATTCGGCCCCATTCAGCCAACTGTTTTAAGACGTTTATCCCCATCCAGGTGTCGATTTCTTCCTATTTTCCTGGCGAGCGGTACCGAGCCAGCATATATATATATTTTTTTTTTTTTTGGCGAGCGATAGCGAGCCAGCATTGTATGGAGAAATCCGGCTTCGCCGGAGACATTTTTCTATCGAAAAATTTACAAATTTAGCTTGCTGTCAAAAAAAAAAAAAAAAAAAAAAAAAAATATATATATATATATATATATATATATATATATATATTGTTACGTATCTTGATCCTCAAGTGGTTAACTTGATGAATCTAGATAGCACAGAGATATATATTAAGGTATCAGTCAGCTGAAGGCAAAACAAAAGTAAAATCTAATAAAATAATTTCCTGTTGTTGCTTCCTTTCCTTTTGGATCTTAGGACTTAGTATCCTTTATTGACTGATACTCTTTAATTATGAAAAATACTGAAACTAATTAAAGTCATGTAGTATTTATAAAGAATTATTATTTAACCGAAGCTTAGTAGGCTATGGTTATGAACCGAATAAGTTATAGCTAAAGAAGGACTATTAATTTTATAAAAAGTCTTGAAAGATAAATATTAAAGTAAGAATATTTCTGTTTCTTACCCTTTTTGAAATGAATAGATAGTTTTCTTATATGTCCTTTTATTTATATTTAATGTAATTATTCTTGGTTCTTGTCTTACGTTAATAGTATTATATTATTGTTATCATCAGGAGTAATATCAAAGTCACATAAAAAGTTAGATATATATTTAATAATTAGTTAAATGTATTTCTTAACCACGTAACATTGAGGTTTGATTATGAGTAAATAAAGTTACAGGATCGTTTCATAGATTCGATTCAGGTCTCACTCAAATAATATGAAAAGCAAAATATAATATTTTGAAGCAAAAGAATTTTCTTCAGCTTAGGAAATCACTAGAAGTAATATTATCACAGCCATGTTAGTCTAAGGCGATATTACTAATACGAGACAATAGCATCACCGTACTAAGCACCATTAAGCAATGTAAGCTTAATTCAAAGAAAATGAAAGAACTCGTAAGTATTAATATAAAACAATAGTATTACTTTCATCATAACCCAATTGCTTAAAGAGTTGCTTTAGTCCACAAGTTAGTCAACTAAAATAGTTAAGTACATAATAATAGCGTTAACGTTAATTCCCAATCAAATAGTTAAGTACATAAATAGTAGCGTTAACGTTAATTCGCAATCAAATAGTTAAACACATAATAGTAGCGTTCACGTTAATTCCCAATTAAATAGTTAAACACATAATAGTAGTGTTCACGTTAATTCCCAATCAAATAGTTAAACACATAATAGTAGTGTTCACGTTAATTCCCAATCACATATCTCACTAACCAACATAACATAAGTGTTTACACCGAACACACTTAACACACATTTATATAATCTGACTGACAGTCACAATCCCATTATAATACTTCACCCCGTCTTCCTCCAGCTGCAAGTTCACCTTCCCCAACTCCAAATGAGACTGATTTGAATGCCCACAACTCGGGTCTTATATACCAAACAATGATGGTGTAGGAACGAATCAGGAGGCGGGAGGTGGTGCCTACTCCAATCATAGCTCCTCGAGTCGCATAACAGGTGTCTGGTCCACTCACAGCTCCTGGCGTCGATCATACGTCATAGCATCGGTCATCGAGGTAGTTTGCAAGGGTCTCCTATGACGCACGCAGGTGTGAAGGGTAGTTTGCAGGTATGCGGGCGAGCCAGTTTCCCCACTCGCATGGTTCGCTCGCTAGTCTGCTTCACCGTTTGGGTAGTGCGACTCCTTCAACTCTAATTCTAGCTCTTAAATTAACATACAGGGCTCCGTATGTCAGAATATATATATATATATATATGAAAATATTGACACCTGGATGGGGGTAAACGTCTTAAAACAGTAGTCTGAATGGATACAGGCCAGAGAAAGAGAAAATGAGAGAAAAAGGCAGGTCACCCCCCTTAACAATTATCTGCGAAAGTCCTAGCACAAGATTTAAGTAGTAGCGCGAGGTAATAAATGTAAACAAAGAAAGAAATAAGAAATAGTATTTGGTGGTAATCCAGCAGAGGTTGCAAAAACAGATTTAGATTAACTACTACCAAACACGAAACTCTACCTATCTTGGTGCTCTGTCAAGGGCTTTTTGGAAAGTCTATATCAGTTTGAGGCACCAATTTGTCTTATATTTAGGAAGTTCGGGGATTGTGATTTTTTGTTTGTAATTACAGCGAATGTTTCGTACCCTCATATCAAACCCTTCTTAATTCACTGTGAAATATTTTGCTATGTGTACATACACCCACCTTAGTATTATACAGATCATCAGCATATTTGAGGTAGGGTGCAGGAAGGAGCCACCTGCCGGGAGTGAGACGAACCAGGCCCGGACTGTATCCTTCAAAGACCTCCAATTGTTGCTTCAGCTCCTCCCCCGCCAGGTGGTTGACTGAATGACCACTTGCCAATCGCATCTTTGCCGGTCTTTAACTGTAAGGGTAGCCTATACAATATATATATATATATATATATATATATATATATATATATACCGACCGTAGGTCAGTTTCTCCAATATTGCAGACTCGCAATCGCTCGATGGATGTTTTTGTTTAAAGTTTGATGGAGGTCTAGGGAGGAAACTAAAAAATCAATTAATATATAAATAAATACTAATAGACCCCCAAAAATAAACACTGTCCCCTTAAGGCACTTCACTAAGTAAAATGAGGTGACAAGCCTGACATTGACTTACGTAGGCTATTATTTATCTACGTGTATTTTAAGGTAAATATACTGTATAGCGATAGCTACATGATATAATAGTATTTCCAGAAACCCTTGCGTCACGGTGACAACCTCTTCTAATCTATAATCGTTGTCTTACCTTATCAGTTATCACAGGTCATCAAGTTAATTCTTATCACGCCATCAGCTTTGTCAATTTGATATAATTATGGTGATATGGGATAGCACACGCCCATACCTATAATAGGGTGCACACAAATTATAGTGAATGCGTAATAATGAAATGTAAATATATATATATAAATTCAGTGTTATTCGAGTTATTTTTATAAATATAGTTTTATTAACCCGATGAATCGGTGAGTATGTAAACGAAGACAATACATAATTAATCGGTGTGCTAGATTGACACTGCTTGCTCCTATCATGTCAACTGGGTGAGAAGTGAGAAGGAAGTGACATATGAAGTGTGAGTGGTTACAATACAGAATGTGTCGTTATATATTGTTTGACTCACGGCGATATTTTCTACTTTCACTGTCTATTGCCTCAGCAGAGAAACTCTCCCACAACACTAGTATTCCTACTTTATACAAAATGTGCAGTTGCCAAATGTATACTGTTTCATGTCGTTTAGGAAGGGCCTGTGGGAATTAATAGTTTAATTGAGATACCCGGTGGTATAGGCCTACACCATTACGATTCTGGATGTCCTTCCAAAGGCTGAACAAAATTTTCGAATTTTAGCCAAATTTAAATAATTTTATTGTGCTGAAACGGTTAAGAGAAACCTTGGAAAAATTGCATCGGCAAAATAATATGGTCTCTGAGTGCTGCTTATACAGTACATGGACAGACATATGGTCAGACTTGTATCAACCCAGTCACTACCGGTGCCGCCCTTTTAACATTATTCTGGCTAGTATTAGACGATTTTATGCAGTTTAAAAAGAACCTTCAGCAATTAACAGGCTTCGAACTATGTCACCTAACCATTTTTTACTACCATATATTCTTCTTAAGCTGCACAAAATCGTCTACATAGAGCTAGAACAAAACTAACAAGACGTCGCCGGTACGGAAGGGGTTAATATAAAATAAAACTACTATAAACAACACTTTAATATACTGTAGAAGATGAATACGGTCATAATATAATTTCTTGTGAGTTAAATGGCTATGATTATGTTATTAATGATAACTAAATTTTATCCGCAATAAAATCTGCTTACACATATTTATTTTGATGTTGAAAAGAATGAGAGGACTATTGACCACTTGCAAGTTTCAGGCTATAAGGAAGTTGGAGCCGTGAACATCGATATTTTACAGAAATGCAATAATTATGCAAGTTTCTGATGGATAAATAGTATGTTGAATTGGGTTTTATGTATTTATAAATGTACTACGACCGTATTTTACCAGTAAATTCTGTTAATTATCGTTGTCTACAGCTCCAACTTCCTTATAGAACGAAACTCGCAAGTCGGCAATTGACCCTGACTGTCCAGCAACTGTCACGGGTAGGATGAGCTGACCCTGCATTGGTGCCATAATAAGTTTATGGCATTTATTATATAATATTAACTAAACCATATAGTTTTTCTATTGTGTTATTATATTATCAATGTTTAAAATTTGATTATTCAGTACATTAATTACAAAATGTGTTTATTAGGATTTAAAATTCAAACGTAAAACACAGGAAAAGTGAAAGGGTTTCGTGTATTCGGATATCACTGTACTGGCCTGTTCGCTGCCACAAATTTGGATATGATTTGTTCTACTTCCAGATGATTGTATATATATTTGTTATTATTAAACTAGTGAAAGTTGCTGACAGGGATAAGGCTAAGGGAAGTCAGTGAGTGCGTCAGTCAGTCATTTCCGGTTCCTAAATGGAGAATGGAAGGGACCCGTATGTACAGTATAGTTAGCTCCCTGCTCATATTTCACAATTCAGTTTTCGCATTCAACTACTTTCAAATTTGATATTAATTTACAATATTCACCTTGCATCATTTAGGTTACGTCCCGTTAGGTAGGTTTGATTAGGTAAAGTTAGGTTAGTAAAGGTGGGTTACCGAAAGATCCATGCACTCGAATGTTAAATGTTGAAAGATTAGGTAGTCACAGAAGCACTAGTCTATGATGAGTTGCAGAAATTTTGTGATATATTTTTAGTAGTAGGTGTGTGTGTGTGTGTGTTTAGCATAATTCTTGCATACTATAGTCTATTCGCTGTAAGTAGGCGAGAAATCATGACTTCTAACCTCTGTAACTCAAAAACGACTAGAGTAATGGAGCTAATAATATGTCTACCATTTGGGAAGAGTCACTCAAGGAATAGATGTGGAAATGTACAGCCAATTTGTTCTAGCCCTTTTTGAGTTACAGAGGATAGAGGTTATGAGTTCTCGCCTACTTAGAGCGAATAGACTATAGCGAGATCTGTTGCACGTAACCACAGACACGCTAACCTTACCTATGATATCACCAAGCTTAAGTCTACAAACACTAAGCACCTCGATCACCCTTACTCAGCAGCACAATCAGCACAATCACCACTCCTCCTAAACCTGACTGATGCTGTATTGTGGAGAGTATAATTTAGAGGTGACCGTGATATAGGGCGGCACTCCAGCTGATATCTCTTATGATTTGATTACATTAAGTGGGTATACTACTCGCTTTTTATGGACCCCCTTCTCCCTCATGTTTAGCATATTAGTTTTGAGGTTTTAAGACGTTCGTTCCGCTAGCTTGGCGATTTTAAGACCTTTCAACCCATTTCTTCGTCAATGTTAAGACCTTTCATGCTATTTAGGTGTCGATTTTTTCCTGGCGAGCGATAGCGAGCCTGTAATTTTAGGAGAAACCGGCCTTCGGACTGGACATTTTTCTACCGAAATATTTTCAAATTTATCTTGAAAGGGGGTATAGGGGGTGCTATTTTAAGCTTGATGGAGGTCTAACGATGAAACTAAAAAAAAAAAAAATACACAAATTAATATACCACAAAAGCGAGTAGTCCCTGCACTGACGACTTATTAGTCCTACACAACTTTTGGGGGCCAGCTCTGATCTGGCAGCTTCTGATTAGAGGGTTAATTGTTTTTATGGTATATGATAATGTTGTCACGTATAGTAATATTATTTTAGTTAATTGACCACTTGCGAGTTTCGGTCTATATAAGGAAGTTGGAGCTGTAGACATCGATAATTAACAGCATTGTCACCTAAATTGCGGTTGTAGTGCTTAGATACATAAAACCCAATTCAACTTACTTGTTATCCATTAGCAACCTACATTAGTATTGTATTTCTGTTTAATATCGATGTTTTTGGCCCCAACTTCCTTATAGCCTGAAACTCGCAAGTGGTCAATTTGCTTATACCAGTGCAAAACAGTAACGGAAATCTGTCACATTAAATTTGCCGATCAGAAGTTGTCGGAAGAAGCAGTCATGTGAAACCGTCTTCGATATACAGTAGGTCACAGATTATGTTTTATCTGCTCAGTGTGAGATATATCTTTAAAGATAAGAAATATTTCGACATTTGCAATATTAATGTTAGGTATACACATACAGAAGATAAATTATAATACAGTTCGGTGTCAGGGTGGAATTGGCATAGGACGTATTCTCTGTGGGTAAAATAATTCTGTACATTTTAAAAACATGATAATCTGAGGATTAAATAGTTAGACCTACTCGTGAAAAACGGGGCTTCTCCTGATAAAGGTTGATTTGTAATGTTTCTTATGTAAGAACTGTATATGATAGACCTTCAAAAAACAAAGAAATGTAAGCTAATCGTGCTAGATTGTGATAACTGATTAATTGAATGCAGAATCAGGTGTATAATTGTATTTATTGAAGAATAAAAATATGTTTGCGTCATGGTAGTATTATGGAAAAAATCGTTTGTTTGCTTTCTATTATAAATCGGAGTAGCTCAGGATACAAAATCAGCCAGGAGGAATTTAGCCATAAATACACAATTATTGCAAAATATATATTTAAACATAAGTAATCAGCCTATTCAGGGAAAAAAAAAACATTGTGAATTTTAACATAAGGATTTAGCACTATTATAATGACCCCTTCAGTATTCAAGAACGCATTATTACTGTTAGTCTGGCTATCAATACACGATTTCATTCAGTTTAGGAAGAAATTTGGGAAGTCAGAGAGTTAAATGAGATTGACTTTACCCCCTTTGCTTCCTAGAGGGCCTTTAGAAACTAAGTAAAACCGACTAATTGTATGGAGAAATTCGGCTTCGCCGGAGACATTTTTCTATCGAAAAATGTACAAATTTACCTTGCTGTCAAAACAAAAATATATATATGCTTGCTCGCTACCGCTCGTCAGGAAAATATTGACACCTGGATGGGGGTAAACGTCTTAAAACAGTAGGCTGAATGAATACAAGCCAAAGAGAGAGGGAGAGAAAATGAAAAAAAAGCGAGGTGGGCTCCCTTAATCCCTAGTAGGATGGTTGTAATATCATGTAGGATATTGCATTAAATATTTTGAATGGCCTCCATGGGGCCCAGGGATATTTTGTTTTCAGAAATACCTTGTAATAACCCTTTGAGTACCAGCGACGTGTTGTTGTTGTTGTTGTTGTTCCCCAAGCTGTCTGGCCGAACAGCCCCAAGGCCCCGAGTAAGGCCAAGGCCATAAACGAGCGCCCCCACAGAACCCTCCCTGCCGATCACAATAAAGCCTGGGTGACCGAAGCCACTCCATGGCGGGGAGCGGAGAGGGTGCGTAAACGCCCGGGAAACCAAAGCCCCACCCAGGGCCCTGTGCCCCTCAGCAATTATGAAGAGAAAGTTGAGGGGCAAAGGAATAATGTGACGCTTTAGCTTCCAATCTTGGTAGATTGGGAGGTCAATCCACGGAAGAGACGCCGTCACTTGAGATCTAGAAAATATATAAGGAAAAGGAACAGTCAGAGTAAGCTATGGGTATGGCAGAGATCGCTCAGTTCTCACTCTGATAGACCAGCCCATCGCCTTCCAGCGACGTGTATTATCTTTTATTGTAGCTATATTTAGACGATAATATGCAGCTTTGGAAGGATCTAAGGTAGTTACAAGGGTAGGTTGAGACAGTTTGAAGCCTTATTATTGCTAGAGGTCCTTCCTAAGCTGAGTAAAACCGTTTAATAGTTGCCAAAATATAATGAAAAGGACGTCTCTGGTACTGCATGGGTTAATCACGACCGGCATTCCCTGTATTTGGTAACCCTTCTTTCGTCACCAAGTTAAGTCGGAGTCACACGAGCCCTTTTTCGAGCAATTTTTACGGGCAATTATGGTCTGGAAGGTTAAAAAATTACACAATTACAGAATTCAACCTCATAACATAATATATCTTTAGTCTAGTTACCCATACCAGTGCGAAAAAGTCCCAAAAAAGTACGAGAAAAAACTTGCTCATGGAAAATTTACGGAAAAAGCGCTCGTGTGACAGTTGCTTTACGTCATTGAGTGTCGCCAGTAGAGTTTGTGGCGACTGTAATGGTGTTGACTTGACCTGAATGTGTGTTATGGAACCTAGCCCGATAATAACTGACTGAAATAAAAAATGGATCAAAAACGCAATATATATGGAGTTGTTCGTCGTGTGTGTGTATATGTGTGTGATGGGGCATGGTTGTGTGTGTGTGTGTGTGTAATGGGGCATGGCTGTGTGTGTGTGTGTGTGTGTGTGTGTGTGTGTGGGCACGGTTGTGGGGGTGTGTATGTGTGTAATGGGGCATGGCTGTGTGTATGTGTGTGTGTGTGTGTGTGTGTGTGAGCATGGTTGTGTGTGTGTAGGTGTATCGCTAGACATAACAAGCTTATCTAGTCCTTCCTGTCTGTACTTTCCATACATCCGGCCATGATAGACGTCATTCAGTAAGCAACACGTTGTATAGGGCCTTGTGGCCTTCATAGCCCTTTGACCCAAGATAAAAGAAAGAGCACGTAGTAAAATAATACAGTATTTTATTTGTTCAGCTGATTGCAAATTGCGTATCTTGATCTCTCTTGATTCCCAGCTATTATGAAGATTTTGTAGCGAAGTATATTGTTAGTACTTGTTACACATGAAAACTTGATTTATAATAATTTGTATATATACTAATGTATGCGATAGTGCATTCCTAAATCAGCTTGTATGATGAAAAACATGAGGAGTGAACGAGTACTTATGAATGACTCAACATCATTCTGCCTAATTCTTATCCCCCAGAAAACGGAAATATATGGCCAATGATGGTTTAGGACTGTTTATTAACCCACCTGTTTATGGGTAGTAACTGTCTTAGTGGTGTAATGGTTAGTGTTTAAACATTTGTGTGTGATAACCCAGGTTCGAATCCCGGTGGATCACATAATATTATAATGTTTTATATGATTTCATTAATTTCGTTGGAGGTGTTTGGTGTTGTGGTGAAATTGATAAAATATAGATTAGAGATCTCAAATGTGTCAACAGATTAGACGAAATTTGTATGAGTGTCTTCATTTGCTCTCTCTAATTATGGCACTTCTGGTAATTATGTGATCATCGGAGTATGCTATTTTACCGGTTTGTTTTCATGTTGTTTACTTAGCAAAATAACTCACAAAGCTATTAACATTTTACATGCACCGAAGTACCTTTTGGGACTTAGGTGAGACTTTTTCTATTGCGTTAGACATATCACAAGCGTTCGATAGTCTGGCACAAATCTCTAATTTCCAAACTATCCCTCTATCTGTGCCTTTGCCTCTAATTTCCTTTCTGACTGCTCCATAGCTGTAGTTGTGGACGGCCATCGCTCACTTCCTCAACCTATCAACTCTGATGTTCCTCAGGGCTCTGTCCTGTATCCAGTTATCTTTCTAATATAAATTAATGATGTCCTCAACTGTACCTCTAGTCCTATCCACTCATATGCGATGACTCTACCTTACACTATTCAACTAGTTTATCACATCAACCCAGCACACAATCACTCCAAAACTCACGTGACCATGGCACACCTATCTTCTAATCTATCAATTATTTCTGATAGGGGCAGAGAACATCTTGTCACTTTCAATGCCACCTAGACCCAATTTCCCCCTCTATCTACCCTCGCAATCCTCCTCAAGACTATCAATTACTCTTCAACAATACACAAATCAACCCTTCATCGTCTCTCAATATTCTGGGTGTATCGTTTTCACCTGACCTTTCTTGGAAAGATCATATTACCACTCTTGCTAAAACAGCTTCCCAAAAATTAGGTGTGCTTAACCAACTTTGTGGCTCTTCACTCCGGCATAGCTTTTTGCTCTGTATCGAGGCACAGTGCGCCCATGTATCGAGTATTGCTCGAATGTGTGGGGAGGTTCCACCCATACTGCACTTCTCGAAAGATTATAGTCAAAACCATTTCGCCTCATCAACTCACTTCCTCATACTATTGCCCTACAATTTATTTCTACACGCCGCAATGTTGCATCTTTCACTCTTCTATCGCTATTACAACAATCAGTGTTCTTCAGAAGTCTCTCAGTGCATATCCCCTCCATTGCGGCGAGTGTTAGGCACCCACCTTTCAACAGTCCAACTCCTTTTCTGTCCAGCTCTCCAACCCAAAAATTGGCAAAGTTTCTCAGTCTTTCTTCTACTCAACAAGTGAACTCTGTAGCTCTCTCCCTCAATCAATCGTTTCCTCATCCTATGACTTAAACTGCTTTAAGCTTCGTGTGTCCAGGCATTTTGACCCCAACGTCCCTTGAATTTGGCTCTGTCACTCTTTTGGCTTTGGGGGAGACACTCATTACAGGCAGCCTGCTGTTTGTCTCCTTCATACACGTAAGAAGAAAAAAGTTGATAACCACATGAAGCTTAATAAAATATTATTAAAAATGCATTATTATTATTACTCATTGGGTACCAGCACCTATTATTATTATTACTCATTGGGTACCAGCACCTATTATTATTATTACTCATTGGGTTCCAGCACCTATTATTATTATTATTACTCATTGGGTTCCAGCACCTATTATTATTATTACTCATTGGGTTCCAGCACCTATTATTATTACTCATTGGGTACCAGCACCTATTATTATTATTACTCATTGGGTTCCAGCACCTATTATTATTATTACTCATTGGGTACCAGCACCTATTATTATTATTACTCATTGGGTACCAGCACCTATTATTATTACTCATTGGGTACCAGCACCTATTATTATTATTACTCATTGGGTACCAGCACCTATTATTATTATTACTCATTGGGTTCCAGCACCTATTATTATTATTACTCATTGGGTTCCAGCACCTATTATTATTATTACTCATTGGGTACCAGCACCTATTATTATTATTACTCATTGGGTTCCAGCACCTATTATTATTATTACTCATTGGGTTCCAGCACCTATTATTATTATTACTCATTGGGTACAAGCACCTATTATTATTATTACTCATTGGGTTCCAGCACCTATTATTATTATTACTCATTGGGTACCAGCACCTATTATTATTATTACTCATTGGGTACCAGCACCTATTATTATTATTACTCATTGGGTACCAGCACCTATTATTATTATTACTCATTGGGTACCAGCACCTATTATTATTATTACTCATTGGGTACCAGCACCTATTATTATTACTCATTGGGTACCCGCACCTATTATTATTATTACTCATTGGGTTCCAGCACCTATTATTATTATTACTCATTGGGTACCAGCACCTATTATTATTATTACTCATTGGGTACCAGCACCTATTATTATTATTACTCATTGGGTACCAGCACCTATTATTATTATTACTCATTGGGTACCAGCACCTATTATTATTACTCATTGGGTACCAGCACCTATTATTATTATTACTCATTGGGTACCAGCACCTATTATTATTATTACTCATTGGGTACCAGCACCTATTATTATTATTACTCATTGGGTACCAGCACCTATTATTATTACTCATTGGGTTCCAGCACCTATTATTATTATTACTCATTGGGTACCAGCACCTATTATTATTACTCATTGGGTACCAGCACCTATTATTATTATTACTCATTGGGTTCCAGCACCTATTATTATTATTACTCATTGGGTACCAACACCTATTATTATTATTACTCATTGGGTACCAGCACCTATTATATTATTACTCATTGGGTTCCAGCACCTATTATTATTATTACTCATTGGGTTCCAGCACCTATTATTATTATTACCATTGGGTACCAGCACCTATTATTATTATTACTCATTGGGTTCCAGCACCTATTATTATTATTACTCATTGGGTACCAGCACCTATTATTATTATTACTCATTGGGTACCAGCACCTATTATTATTATTACTCATTGGGTACCAGCACCTATTATTATTATTACTCATTGGGTTCCAGCACCTATTATTATTATTACTCATTGGGTTCCAGCACCTATTATTATTATTACTCATTGGGTTCCAGCACCTATTATTATTATTACTCATTGGGTTCCAGCACCTATTATTATTATTACTCATTGGGTACCAGCACCTATTATATTATTACTCATTGGGTTCCAGCACCTATTATTATTACTCATTGGGTTCCAGCACCTATTATTATTATTACTCATTGGGTACCAGCACCTATTATTATTACTCATTGGGTTCCAACACCTATTATTATTACTCATTGGGTACCAGCACCTATTATTATTACTCATTGGGTACCAGCACCTATTATTATTATTACTCATTGGGTTCCAGCACCTATTATTATTATTACTCATTGGGTTCCAGCACCTATTATTATTACTCATTGGGTACCAGCACCTATTATTATTATTACTCATTGGGTACCAGCACCTATTATTATTACTCATTGGGTTCCAGCACCTATTATTATTACTCATTGGGTACCAGCACCTATTATTATTATTACTCATTGGGTTCCAGCACCTATTATTATTATTACTCATTGGGTTCCAGCACCTATTATTATTATTACTCATTGGGTTCCAGCACCTATTATTATTATTACTCATTGGGTACCAGCACCTATTATTATTATTACTCATTGGGTACCAGCACCTATTATTATTATTACTCATTGGGTTCCAGCACCTATTATTATTATTACTCATTGGGTACCAGCACCTATTATTATTATTACTCATTGGGTTCCAGCACCTATTATTATTACTCATTGGGTACCAGCACCTATTATTATTATTACTCATTGGGTACCAGCACCTATTATTATTATTACTCATTGGGTTCCAGCACCTATTATTATTACTCATTGGGTACCAGCACCTATTATTATTATTACTCATTGGGTACCAGCACCTATTATTATTATTACTCATTGGGTTCCAGCACCTATTATTATTATTACTCATTGGGTACCAGCACCTATTATTATTATTACTCATTGGGTTCCAACACCTATTATTATTACTCATTGGGTTCCAGCACCTATTATTATTATTACTCATTGGGTACCAGGACCTATTATTATTATTACTCATTGGGTACCAGCACCTATTATTATTATTACTCATTGGGTACCAGCACCTATTATTATTATTACTCATTGGGTTCCAGCACCTATTATTATTATTACTCATTGGGTACCAGCACCTATTATTATTATTACTCATTGGGTACCAGCACTTATTATTATTATTACTCATTGGGTACCAGCACCTATTATTATTATTACTCATTGGGTTCCAGCACCTATTATTATTATTACTCATTGGGTTCCAGCACCTATTATTATTATTACTCATTGGGTTCCAGCACCTATTATTATTATTACTCATTGGGTTCCAGCACCTATTATTATTATTACTCATTGGGTACCAGCACCTATTATTATTATTACTCATTGGGTTCCAGCACCTATTATTATTATTACTCATTGGGTTCCAGCACCTATTATTATTATTACTCATTGGGTACCAGCACCTATTATTATTATTACTCATTGGGTTCCAACACCTATTATTATTATTACTCATTGGGTACCAGCACCTATTATTATTATTACTCATTGGGTACCAGCACCTATTATTATTATTACTCATTGGGTTCCAGCACCTATTATTATTATTACTCATTGGGTTCCAGCACCTATTATTATTATTACTCATTGGGTACCAGCACCTATTATTATTATTACTCATTGGGTTCCAGCACCTATTATTATTACTCATTGGGTTCCAGCACCTATTATTATTATTACTCATTGGGTACCAGCACCTATTATTATTATTACTCATTGGGTTCCAGCACCTATTATTATTATTACTCATTGGGTACCAGCACCTATTATTATTATTACTCATTGGGTACCAGCACCTATTATTATTATTACTCATTGGGTACCAGCACCTATTATTATTATTACTCATTGGGTTCCAGCACCTATTATTATTTACTCATTGGGTACCAGCACCTATTATTATTATTACTCATTGGGTACCAGCACCTATTATTATTATTACTCATTGGGTACCAGCACCTATTATTATTATTACTCATTGGGTACCAGCACCTATTATTATTATTACTCATTGGGTTCCAGCACCTATTATTATTATTTCTCATTGGGTTCCAGCACCTATTATTATTATTACTCATTGGGTACCAGCACCTATTATTATTATTACTCATTGGGTTCCAGCACCTATTATTATTATTACTCATTGGGTTCCAGCACCTATTATTATTATTACTCATTGGGTACCAGCACCTATTATTATTATTACTCATTGGGTACCAGCACCTATTATTATTATTACTCATTGGGTACCAGCACCTATTATTATTATTACTCATTGGGTTCCAGCACCTATTATTATTATTACTCATTGGGTACCAGCACCTATTATTATTATTACTCATTGGGTTCCAGCACCTATTCCCATGTATTTGGTTTACGTTTGGTGATGATTTTATCAACCCACCCATTTATATTTTAGTATCTGTATGCAAGTTATGATTAAGGTTTCATAACTACAAACTCCTCTCTCACAGTTTTACTTAAACAAAAAAATCAACACTGCGATACTTCATATTTTATCGTATGCAACCCCACCCCGATAGAGAGAGAGAGAGAGAGAGATAAGATTGGCATGCACTGTATAGGCTACCATATTGCGAGAAATAACACCTGGGAATTAACCCATACAGTACCGGCGACGACCTCTTCATAATAATCTGGCAACTATTAGCTGATTATATCAAACTTAGGAAGGACCTTTAACCATGAAAAAGCCACACACCATTTCACTTAATCCTTATAGCTAACTCAGATCCTCCCTAACCTGCATAAAAGCGTCTAATAGTTGCCAGAATATGATGATAAGGACGTCGCCGGTACAGAAGGGGTTAAGGTTATACAGTACTATATAAGTGTTAAGGGGGAATGGTTCACTTTTTGGGCGATTTTTGCATGTAGTCATTATTTGTTTAGTTTCCTCCCTAGACCTCCATCAAATTAAAAAAAAAAAAACATCCATTAGATCCCACCTTCTACAGTAATTTGTAAATTTTTCGGTAGAAAAATGTCCCAGCCGAAGGCCGATCCTTCCAACATTACAGGCTCACTATCGTTCGCCAGGGAAAAATTCGACACCTATATGCACGAAAGGTCTAAATATTGACGAAGAAATGGGGCGAAAGGTCTTAAAATCGACTAACTAATGGGGCAAACATCTTAACATATGAAAACTAATGGGGCTAAACATGAGGGAGAAAGTGGTCCAGAAAACCGGCCCATGTCCCCTTATTATGTTCCAGCCAACGTTCCAACTGCCGAATGTAACCTATATTAATTAAGGGGAGGTAGATCGTTTTTCTGGACCCCCTTCTCCCTAATGTTTAGCCCCACTAGTTTTGAGATTTTAAGATGTTGGTTCCATTAGTTTGGGGATTTTATGACCTTGTCAATATTAGGACCCTTCGTGCCATTTAGGTGTCGATTTTTTTCCTGGCGAGCGATAGCGAGCCTGTAATTTTAGGAGGAATCGGCCTTTGGCCGGGAAATTTTTCTACCGAAAATTGTATAAATCTATATTGAAGGGGGGTCTAGGGGGTGTTTTTCTAAGCTTGATGGAGGTCTAGAGAGGAAACTAAACAAAAATATGAATAAATTAATTAATAGACCAAACAATCAGTCAATGTGCCCTTAACTCTTGCACCAAGGGGTGAACCGAGGAAGACCTGGGATCGGACTATACGTGCCGATCTCGAATTCAAAACTTGACAAATGAAGCAACCCTTAACAGGGTTGCCTGGAACGCCGCCATTAGGACAAGATACTGAAACTGCATGTATGTGTGGAGCACTCAGTCTTAACATTTTATGTATATGTATGTATGTACAGTATGTATACATTTTCCTGTTAACACTAGCCGATTTCATTCAGCTCAAGAAGGATCTATGGCAATCAAAGGGGTACAATCTGTCTCATTTATAATTTTGACTCCAAAGCTGCCTGCAACGAGCCCAAGATTGTAAAAGTGATAGAGACCAACTTCAAGGTACATTAAAGTCAAAATATTTGGGCACACGGAGTTTGAAGTAGTTTAAGTCACAGGATGAGGGAAAAATAGATTGAGGGAGGGAATTCCCTTGTTGGGTGGAAGAAAGATTGGGAAAATTGGTTCACTCTTGGGTTACAGAGTTGGGTATAATGGAACCTCCCCAAACATGCGAACAATACATTGACCTGTTCAGAGCAAGAAGCTGTGCGAGGTTAAAGAACGCATGGAGACAATTGAGTACCCCTAACTTCTGGGAAGCTGTTTGTGCTCTATAGTATTTACTTAACCCGTACAGCCCCAGCGACGCGCCTGACGCGTCGGCGATGTATGTAACGCACAGCCCCAGAGACGCGCCTGGCGCGTCACCCTAATTGCGCCGACCGTAACCTCAGGTGTAGCCACTCAAGAAGGCTCAGATTTGTATGGGAACTGTGTACGTATCCCACGCAACCGTGCCGATGGTTGAAAACTCTCAAAGTCCATGTGCGTGCGCGTGAGCGCGCAATAACCTGTTTTTTGGGGGTAATTGCCTTCAATTTTTTACTCTTGTAAAATACATTTTCGGGGCTCTGTAGGACCATTCTTTAAGCTTTTTGAGCGGTTTTTCGTGGTTTTTCCTTCATTCCTAACCCATTCGCTATTGTTTCTGGAATAAAACAATTTTTTGAAAACCGGCCGGGTTCTGGTGAACAAACATTACAAAACTAGCCGGGGCTGGACGGGTTAATACAGTATATATACTTAATGCCAGAAGATATTGAAAGAATGGGTCATGTTTTTCTGAAAGCGATATTTTATTTTTACATATTTAGGTGGGAGGGCTTGTGGCTTTGGCTCCGCTGCATGTCTGCCTGCCGAGATCGGAACCTCTCCGGGTGGTCAGGGGCCGGGGGAGTGCTGGAGCGACCTTGGTGACCCTGGTCTCTGGGTCTTCTCCTGGGTGACGTGGATGTGTGTGAGTTTGTGTTTTTTATCTGTGTTTATTTGTTGTTTTATGTTGCTTTTGTGTTTTCCCTGTTCTTGCTCTGTCTTGAGTCGGCTACCCCCAAAATGGGGATTGGGCCTGAGCATATAGATAGATGATAGATATTTAGGTATTTAGTTATGTTGATCATTACTACTATATACCCTCTTTATTTATATAAATTTGTGTTAATATGAAATGAAGACGTTGATATTGTGTCTTAATTTTACTGAAGAGCAGTTAGTTTATTTCTCAATCTTAGTCTATATATCCCTCGTTTCCTTTTCTCTGAGGGATACTGTACAATATAGCTATACTAGGTTATACTTCCCGTTCGCCAGTCGGGATAGCTACTAATTACTTTAGGGGGGATGGGCCGTTTTTCTGGTCCCCTTTCTCCCTCCTGTTTAGCCCCATTAGTTTTTAAATGTTAAGACGTTCGACCCATTAGATTGGTGATTTTAACACTTTTCGCCCCATTTCTTTGTCAATTTAAAGATTTCTTGTGCCACTTAGGTGTCGATTTGTTCCTGGCGAGCGATAGCGAGCCTGTAATTCTCACAGAAACTGGCCTTCGGCCGGAACATATTTCTACCGAAAAATTTACAAATTTATAAAGGAGGTCAAGGTGGTGTTTTTCTAAGCTTGGTGGAGGTCTAGCGAGGAAACTAAATATAAATGAATAACTTAATTAATAGACCAAAAAATCAGCCACTAGCCCCTTAATGCATGGCAACAGATATGGGCAAGTGTGTGTGTGTGTGTGTGTGTGTGTGTGTGTGATAAGCAAATGCAAAGATAATATAAATAATCGAGCGAGTTCGCCTAATGCCTTCTGTATAACGAACTATTATAATGCACTCACCAATTATCTGCAGTCTCTCTCTCTCTCTTTACCGCAATGTTGCATCTCTCTCACTATTCTACCACTATTATTTATCAGCTGGGAGAGGATCAACTCACACTCTTATGATTCATTGGCCGTTGACCTTGCATTCGCCCCCTACCCCCAAGCCATCCCACATTCATCATTTTCCCCTATAGTAACCAAACCCACCTTTTACCTACTATATAACAGGGCCCACTATATAGACATTGCTTCATAATACGTATAGTAGATGGACACACACACACACTCTCTCTCTCTAACACACGCTCTGCAAGTTTTTTGTCACTCTTTCCTGTGAAAGAGGTAGGCCAATACGGCTATACGGAATACGGCCAATACGGAAGAAACTGTAAAATAGACCCAGGTTGCAAATGGCTAAGACACTGATATATACTATATATATACAGTATATACTGTATATATTAACAGTATGTATATATATATATATATATATATATATATATATATATATATATATATATATATATATATATATATATATATATATATATATATATATATATATATATATATATATATATATATATATATATATATATATATATATATATATATATATATATATACAGTAAATATTGTTTTTATAAGTGTTTGTAGATTTTTCGATAGGAAAATATTCCTGCCGAAGGCCGATTTATCTTAAAATTACAGGCTCGCAATCGCTCGCCAGGAAAATGTCGACACCTATATGGCACGATAAGTCTTGATATTGATATAAAAATGGGATGAAAGGTCTTGAAGTCGACAAACTAATGGGGCGAACGTCTTACAATCTGAAAACTAATGGGGCTAAACATGAGGAAGAAGGGGGACCAGAAAAACGACCCATTCCCCTTAATGACTTGTGCGGCTGCGACCATGGCTCCCTTCTACGCAAATTGACATCAATTCAGTTATCTAGGTGGACTTAACTATAAACAATTAACAGTTCTACAATATATGGTAGAATATATTTGGGATTCGGGAGCTATATATTACAAATACAACTAATATTGATGTTGCGTTTGGAAGCTGTAGAACAAATTATTATACTGTACGGTCGCACTTATAAGTCATGTCCCAGCTGTCATTACGTTTGGCTTGCTCTGTGTTGTATTAATGTCTGTCAGATGTTGAATAGGGTGGGGAAGTGTAGGAACATGTTAGTATATTTCACTCGATATAAAGAAATGAAGCTTAGATATTGCTGATACCAATTATTGATCAAAACATACTTGATGCCGAGACATCACTTAGACCTATTAGCGCGACTGTACAGGGTGACATAGAATTCGGTTACCCACCTGGCAGAAATTGACCACTTGCGAGTTTCAGGCTATAAGGAAGTTGGAGCTGTTTACATCGATATAGAACAGAAATGCAATAATAATACTGTATATTTCTGATAGATAGTATAATTTATTTGGTTTTGTGTATCAATAAATGTACTACGACTGTAATTTAGTTGTTAATTTGTCTAAGTATCGATGCCTATACATCTAACTTCCTTATAGCTTGAAACTCACATGTGGCCAAATAACTGCATGCTCCACCCTATGGATATTTTGTTCTAAAAAACATAATCTGTACAACCATCATATACATAATTGCCTTTTATAATACCGGCCCCATTAAACGCAGAATAGGTAGAAGAAAATATACTGGTACTCTTAAAGATGCAAATGCTTATTTATGATGAGTATAAGCCGAATTACGCATAAAGTTTAATAACTTTTTACTTTTAGTTGTTTTTTTCGATTATTTTCTGAATTGTTCTACAATTGAAAACACCTGCACGAAGTAGATGCAAAGATCCAGAAAACGATGGTGTTCTGAACATGGTTGTATGTTTCCTATTTTCCGATATATCTAGTCTATAATATAGCTTATCTATGTTAGTGTGTGATGTCTTCTATAATTAATTATCACGTCCCGATCTACAGAGTATGCTATTATAAGGTCGGTATATTAGAAAATAAGAAACTTCCACCTATATTGAAAACACCATATCGTCTTCTGCAAGCAATTTTAACTGGAAAACTTCGATCATAAAATTATCAATATAGTGTCAACATTAAACAAGAATAAACGTATTGATCGTAATTCGTCTAATACTCATCATTATAATGCTTGGCTACACAAATACATAGAAAGACTGCAGCGTTTCTGGTGGGTAACCGAATTCTGTGCTGCACGTGCATGGATATAGGTCAGGTCAGGTCGCTCAGGTGAAGGTATTGAGGGATAAGCCTTTACAACGGCACTATTCACTGTATACGCATTCAATATATACCTATATGTTTCCCTAGTGATCATAGAAGTAGAATGGAGATTTCATTTTAAGTTACTTAACCTATTAGACTTCCAAGAAGTTCTTCAAAAATGCACTGTAATAGATTCAGCTAGGTTTCTGTGCAATGTGCAATGAAATTGACCGAATCTGGAAATATATATATTTTTGAGAGTAGGCTACATACATAACTTTCACTGCTAAAGTTATTTATGTAGCCTACTCCCAAAAATCTATATATTTCTAGATTCGGTCAATTTCATTGCGCAGCAGCACGGAAGTGTTCATAGGTTAGATATTGATATCATACAAGAAGCAATATCATATTCGCAAACCTACACCAAGTGCCATATCCATTGCGAGGGAAGTAAAACCTTGACAACTGTTTCCCAGTGTGTATCCTTGCACAGGACATTTAAACCACGTGCCTGTATCGCGGGCAAGCAGTTGAGCAGAGCGGCGGTGACGGCGGTAGTAGTGGCGGCGGCGCGGAGCTCGTAGCGCCACGTCAGACGGGTGTGGGAGCAACCTCCCTCCACGTCACGGCTCATGTGGACCATCAACAAACACACCATGCACTCCAAATGATCTTTTAGGGAATATTATCATGCACAATATTAAAAACACGGTCTATTTATCTTGTTTTATTGTGTCCTTCGAACTGCTGATGTAATGTTGCTAATAAGCGATTATTTAATTGGTGGTGGTTTGGCCGACATGTTCAAATTGATTGGATAATGTGGTTTATGGCATTTTTTAGGGTATTTCTATGGTGTATATCGCTCAAATGTGTATTGCAAATGCACATGCGATGAGATAAACAAAAGTACCCTACCAATAAAAGGGATCAGGTTAATATAACACACACGATTATATATACTATTTGTGCCGATCATTCAATAATGAAAATCAATATTTCATGCCAAATATATCCATAATGATCCCGTATAATGGATAAAACCGATATACATGATAACGCAAAAAGACGCAACTCGCAACCCCCGACCGGCTGTCAGCGATGTGTATCCAAATGTCGCCACGTGTAGATTGATCATTGCCTTAATTCATATATATTATAATTACAAGACCCTCTAATATCTAAGAAAGTTCTAATTTATTTTAATTATAATGCGCTTGGTGAACTGCGGATATTTTTCACCAGTGCACAAATCGAGAAAAATGCATTCCCCATCCACGAAATTGGAAAGTTTCAATGATTTTGGTTCACTTTAAAAATGTATCGTCGCTCACCAATTTAAACCATTCTGCAGATTAGCTCAACAGGAACATCAGGGAATAATGATAGGTGTAGTCTATAAAATAGATTTAGGTGATTCGGGGGTTATTAATAGGGTAAATAAAAGGAAATAGATGAGAGTGTTGGCGAGTAGTGGCAACCACAATAGTCCGGTAGACAGACAGCGTCCCAGAGGTGATACTTGTGATAGCCACCAGAGAAGGTACTGCGTTAATATAATTCTCCACCTCCACACTTGTAAGTTAACCTCCTACACAAGTATTTAAACATTTTGAGAGCCTATAGCCGACCCTAATTGATTAATATAGGGATATATGTGGGTTTTATGGGGTATTTGAGTGATGGCTATGCCATGCCCTATCTTTTCACACTAGGCTTTAGGCTAGCCTATCGCTAAGCTTAGGCCTACTGCTCCATGTATTATATTGATACATGGACTCAATATCAAGATGATTAAATACTATACCCATTTAATTAAGGCTAGAGGGTTAATTAGTTCGTTGAATGGGTTCAGCCAGAGACCGTTGACCTGTCAGATGCACAGGGGAGGAGGAGGTATTTAAATGTTCTCGTGTGACTCCCTGGGTTAACTCTTACTTTCTAATGCATTTTATACCGGTGATTCAATATGATGTGTTTTGTTGTATAACTGAGTACGGCATCCTCCTCAAATGTTGCCTATGAGTGGGTGAAAGTGGGTTGGATGT
Source organism: Paralithodes platypus (assembly GCA_032716605.1). Lineage (NCBI taxonomy): Eukaryota > Metazoa > Arthropoda > Malacostraca > Decapoda > Lithodidae > Paralithodes > Paralithodes platypus. The sequence goes on from CM064495.1 coordinate 56,144,822, forward strand.
AGGCTGGTTTCCAATCGGGGCCAAATTTCCCTGGTAAATGTAGTGAAAGTGCCTGGCTGACACAGACAGGCACATTCCTCTGCTTTCTGCCTACTGCATTTCCTGGAATTAGGCTATTGTTTGTATGTTGATGCAGGCCCTTGCCTATTATTATTTGGCTAGGCCCATTGTTAATATTATATAAGCCTATGATTAGCCTAGACCTAGGCCTATCATTTTTGGTGATTGGGTTGGCCAGGTTGGGAAATTAGGTAAACAGGAACTTGTTGAGAAATTGAGTAGGTTAGGCCTATGTTATAAACGGTACGATTTTAGTTACTGGACACCTATTTGACAGGTACCGCCAACGATTTAATGCATATTTTTTTCGGTTTCCACGCATCCAACACCAAGCTAGGGTATACCCTTTCCTGGTGTACGAAAGACTAAAAAAGCAATGGGGACACTTTAATAATGATAATAGCCTAGGAGACGAAATATAACGACAACTCGGTTGCGTTCGTTCGTGGAAGTAGCATAGTCGCTTTGTTTACTTTAAGCTCTGAGTGACTTCCCGCCTTGGCGGTCGACTTAAAATGGCTAAGCTTGTTGGGTCAATTTTTTAACCCTCTCCGACATATGACGCAATTTTGAGCCAATTAGGGATACTTTAAAGCCTTTATTACCATCAGGGGTATTTACAAACCTTTAGTTTAGTTACTTCAACCTCTGCAGTTGTCTTTGAGTTAGCTGTGGGCAGAAAACTAATTTTGGAGAGGGTATTATAAGAGTGAGAGAACTCTATTTCTTATTGCTAATCTGGCAACCTCTGCGTCATATGAGTCTGAAGGGGTTAATAAAAACTTGCATTATAGGGCGTGGGATACAGGGCAGGGTTGAGGGGGGGGCTCTTCCCCCCCACCCGTGAATTATAATAATCGTCATCTATCCTATGTGGCCAGCAGGGGTCAAGTAAAACAGCTGGCCGTCACCTCGAGCGTCCTGGGTAAACAAACCGCGACGACTTGACCCCCCGCCGCCGATTTTCGGCCCAAACGCCCCGTTTTATTCTCGTCGAAAACCTTTTAAAAAGTTATTATATCGTTTTCAATACTATTACCGGACCAGAAAAAGGTGTAGCTTAGTGTTGGATGCGTGGAAACCGAAAACAAATATGTATTAAATCCTCGGTGGTACCTGTCAAATAGGTGTCTAGTAACTAAAATTGTACCTTATAAACTTACAAAGAAAAAATAATTTATTTCAGATTTACACATTTGCGGGATAACCTATCTCAATTTCTGTATTAGGCCTATACTGAGGCCTATATGGTATGTCATCAAGCAAGATGATCCATTTTTGAGATATAGCCTATGTCTAACCTTGCGAGGCTTGCGGTATCCCTTAACCCTCCAGCCCCGGCTATGTATTCCATACCGAAACCCGGGTGTTTTGGCCGAAAAACTTCTACGCCTAGGCTACCGTATCTTTGTTGTTGTTGTTGTTGTTGTTCCCCAAGCTGCCTGGCCGAACAGCCCCAAGGCCCCGAGTAAGGCCAAGGCCATAAACGAGTGACCCCACAGAACCCTCCCTGCCGACCACAATAAAGCCTGGGTGACCGAAGCCACTCCATGGCGGGGGGCTGAGAGGGTGCGTAAACGCCCGGGAAACCAAAGCCCCACCCAGGGCCCTGTGCCCCTCAGCAATTATGAAGAGAAAGGTGAGGGGCAAAGGAATAATGTGACGCTTTAGCTTCCAATCTTGGTAGATTGGGAGGTCAATCCACGGAAGAGACGCCGTCACTCGAGATCTAGAAAATATATAAGTAAAAGGAAAAGTCAGAGTAAGCTATGGGTATGGCAGAGATCGCTCAGTTCTCACTCTGATAGACCAGCCCATCACCAGACCGTATCTTTGTTATTCTAACTGCTTCCGCATTCCCGCGCATCCCCAAGCGTAGATGTGTTTCGTATCTGTAGAATGGCGTTAAGTAGAGCTCTCTAAGTCAACTGGTTGAGTTGTGATGATGATTTCATTGGAGATAACTTTATGGCAAAAACAGCCATTTTACACTACTTTTCGATACTTAACAATAACATACAGGTACAGACGAACAAGCGACGCACTCCTTCTTGTGGCCAGAGATGCGGGGCGTCGGTCCAGCCGGCTGTTGTTTACATGTGTCGGACCGACGCCTCGCACACCAAGCTTACAGGCTTTGAGCTCATGGGTCTTTAAGAGCCCTTCCGGGTAGCTCGGGTGTGTTTTTTATGGGCGTTCAAGAGCCCTTCCGGGGCTGGAGGGTTAAGGGCCCTATGTAAGGGAAATTTGGGCCCCCTCAGTTTTTCCCGCTACCTGGCTGAGTATAGGCCTAGCCTAAGTCTGTGATATTGTTGTCACGTCACCTGCATCAAGAATTGTGCGCTCCGCTACCTGACATCTGATGGGAATTCTACTACTGTACTCGTGAGTCGTGGCGTAATTTTGACGAGTCGCGACTGTTGAAACAATACAGTACTTCAAACAGGAGTGCATATATTCCCTGCCATTGTCTGTCAACCAATCTTTTAATTTTTCTGACTTGGTAATTGTGCACCAGAGTTATGCGATTAAATTTGAATTCCGTTTGAGAATGACGTCTCTCTGTGCTGGTCTCTCCCACTTGTAGTGATTTGGTGAAGGAGTGTTACAAGGACAATACTGCGTCTTTAGCTTTCTTCCCACGCCACAGAGTTTTTCCACAATTTGATAGGTTTGTTTCTTTGCTAGGCTACTTTATAATCTAAGGAAATGTTCTCAAATTTTCCCATACAGTACAATAAAACATGTCTTGATAAATGTCTACCTATGGTCCCGTTAAAATATCCTCAAGTAACCTATTAAAAACTGTTCAGGGGACTGGTTAGAACTTGTAGGATGTTTAATTGAATGTCGGAAATCAGTATTTACTGAGAAATAAGTCTTAAAATGCACTATGGGTCACCCAGGGTCCCTGCCCTCTCTTTCCCAGGTTGTTGTTGTTGTTTTTCCCCAAGCTGCCTGGCCGAACAGCCCCAAGGCCCCGAGCAAGGCCAAGGCCATAACCGAGCGCCCCCACAGAACCCTCCCTGCCGACCACAATAAAGCCTGGGTGACCGAAGCCACTCCATGGCGGGGAGCCGAGGAGGGTGCAGAAATGCCCGGGAAACCAAAGCCCCACCCAGGGCCCTGTGCCCCTCAGCAATTATGAAGAGAAAGTTGAGGGGCAAAGGAAAGATGTGACGCTTTGGCTTCCAATCTTGGTAGATTAGGAGGTCAATCCACGCAAGAAACGCCGTCACTTGAGATCTAGAAAATATATAAGTAAAAGGAACAGTCAGAGTAAGCTATGGGTATGGCAGAGATCGCTCAGTTCTCACTCTGATAGACCAGCCCATCACCATCACCATCACCATTTCCCAGGTAATGTTATGTCATGTTAGATTAGATTAGATTAGATTAGATTATATTATATTATATTATATTATATTAAGGTTAGGTTAATCTAATCTAATCTAATATAATATAATATAATATAATATTATATTTGTACATTTTGGGCAGTGGGCGGGGGCCGCGCGTATGTGGCGCGTACAGACCCTCCCGTAAAACATAGCGCATTTTAAGACTTATTTCTCAGCAAGTACTGATTTCCGACCTTCAATTAAACATCCTACAAGTTCTAACCAGTCCCCTGAACAGGTTTTAATAGGTTACTTGAGGATATTTGGGATGGATGTAGAGTTCGGGCGTACGGTCGTCATTGTTTACATAGGGCGATCGCCGCGGTCGCACTTACGTTCCCGTCTATTTCGACGCTATATTTTCTGCTATTTGCCTCCTGTCATTACTACATGAATATTAGGTTAGGTTAGGTTAAAATAGACGGGAACATGATGGGAAAGGTCCGACGCCACTACGCGTAATGTAAACAAAGATGGCAGTACGCCCGCTCACTACATCCTACCCGGATATTTTAACGGGACCATAGGTAAATTTTTACCCATGTCTTTTCTTACGTGATTTTTGCACTCATTTTATGTGGAAATAATTCCCTTTTTGTCTCCTTTCCCCCCCACCCACCCAAAAAAAATGCATTCCTAATGAATCTCCATTGTTGATGAGGTATGGCCAAAACAGGATTTTTCCACAAAAAGTGGGTGGTAAAATCGCATGAATCACATGAAAAACGGTACATCAAGAGTGAAATGGGCAGAAATGAGTTACTGGTACATGAGAAGTGTGTGTAGAGTCACATGGAGAATGGAGATATAAAAAGACATACGGTACTGTATGAGGAAGTACAAGAGCGATGCAGTGTGGATGTATAGTAGATTTTCTGGCGAGTGTGAAGAGGAGCACCTTGAAGTGATATTGTCATGTGGAGCATATGGAGAGAGAGAGGACTAAAAGTGTGTATGAGAGCTAATATTAGGTGGAAGGATGTAATTGAGAAGTACAATACTGTATATGAGTGAAAGTGGTGTCGGGTGGGAAAAGTGACGGAGGAGCGTGTAGGCAATTCATTCATGGCCATCTCCTCGGTAATTAAGGTATCTGGTACGGTAATAGACAGATATATAGATCATTATCTACTTCCTTCTTTCAGCTGCAAGTAAGCACCTCTGTAGCATAGTTCATTGTTGCAGCAACAACTTTAATTTATATTATTTTATGGCCTCTGGGTCTTTGCAACAGCAAAGGAAGGTATTGTGAGTCATGAGGTGAGTGTCACCAATATATTCCAGGAGTCCTGGTATTGGTGTGCGAGCCAGACTGAAGCTCGATGTATTACTTATTGTACCACCAGATGTTCCATCATGAGACTTGTGAAAAATGTGCACTTATTAGGAGATCTTCCTGGGCATGCATGAACTCTGGGGGCTTATATTTTATTAGCATATTTAAAGGGACGATGAAAAATTACTTTTAACCCTCTCACCACGGAAGGGCTCTTGAACGCCCATAAAAAAGCATATAACAGGTACCCGGATGGTCTCCTGAACGCCCAGTGGTTGAAAGCCTGTGAGCTTCGTGTGCGAGGCGTCGGTCCGACGCATGTAAACAACAGCCGGCTGGACCGTCGCCCCGCATCTCCGGCCACAAGAAGGAGAGCGTCGCTTGTTCGTGTGTGCCTGTATGTTGTTGTTAAGTATCGAAAAGTGGTGTAAAGTGGCTGTTTTGGCCATAAAGTTATCTCCAATGAAATCATCATCACAGCTCAACCAGTTGACTTAGAGAGCTCTACTTAATGCCATTCTACAGGTAAATAACACAGCTACGCTTGGGGATGCGCGGGAATGCAGGAAGCAGTCTGATTAACGAATATACGGTAGCCTAGCCTAGACGTTTTTCGGCCAAAACACCCGGGTTTCGAGGAATATATATATAATACATAGCCGGGGTTGGAGGGTTAAACATACTGTATGTTATATACCTATACATACAGTACTCATCTAAGTTACAATACAGCATAATAAATATTTTATATACTAATTTTGGTACGATACTATTTTGTTATACTGCACACTTACAGTATGTATTTCATCATAGTCTTTAATTTTTAATACAATAAATGCTGGTAATGCTCTTTTTTCTACTTTCCAACAGAATAAAAATGGCCAAAGGAAGAAAATTATCTGCCAGCTACTTCAAACTGGTCAACCCACTCCTGGCTATCCTTACAGTAGCTACTGAGGCATTCTTTGTGGTGAGTTGACGTTTGTTGTGCTAATGTGCTTTGCCCATTCAGTTCTATCTTTTATATCCTAATATCACTGAAAGATGGTTATAGTGTGTTCATTGATTTTAAATTTTGTTCATTCAATTGTAGGTACTCTATTCTGCCATTTTAACTTATAGTTACTGGAAGATTCAGTATATGGTACAGTATTTAGTTAAACTATGCTGTTCTTTATGACAAGTATATTATTGTACTTCTTTACTCTTTTGTTCTGTCATCATATGACCTACCTTACCTTACCTTTGGATGCCTTTGGATGTGTTCGCCGCTCTTCTAGCGGCACCAAGGAGCGCGACGCCCCTCGTTATGGGTGGTGATTTGATGCAGTAGACTGTTTGAAGCGACAGCTCGTTCCCTTGCGAGGATGGGCTCGTCTGGCACTTTTTGCAGTTCGACATCTAGGGCTCTCTTGAAGTTGTCTAACGAGATGTCCCTCATGTCTCTTACTCGCCGTGGGAGTTTGTTGAAGAGACGTGGCCATTGCAAGTTATGGTAATAGTTATGTTAGCAGGCATATTGTCACTTTGTCATCATCATATATACTGTATTGCCAGCAGGTGGCAAATAACAGCTGGCCATGGGGAAATTTGGGAATAAAAGCATTCAAAGTAGACGTGAACGTAACTGACTAAAGTGGCTCACTGGCATTGAATATTGTCCCCCAGACCTGGTTCTTGCCCCTTGAGGTCGACGCGGCCGAAAAGATCCAGAAGGGAGAGAGCATATTTTCTTTCCAGACAGGCACTCCTTGCCTGAATTAGCACAGGGGCCCGAACAATGTGGTAGTGTACCAGGAGGCTGACCTATCATTAGGCACATATTACCAGACCAGCCATGTGCACAAACAAGGTGCATTTCTGCAGCTGGTTTTGGTGGTATGCTCAGAGGCCACTTATTCCTATCCTTTGATAACCTTCGGTGAAGGTGCTGGGTTCGGTCTCTGTTACAGTCTGGAGCCAGTGAACTGGGTATCATCATAATTCCTTAGCTTTTTTACCTTGACCTTTGGAAAATACGGTCTTATTATTGGGAAAAAATGCTTCTCTGACTGAGGAGGCTAATTATTATTGTTTCAGATCTTTGACTTCTAATCAGAACAGAATTGGCCTGTACATTTTTTGGATGACAGCTGGTTAATATTGACTTAATATATTCCATATTTTCCATATCTGTTTTGATATAAATTGATGGTTGTTCACTTATCTCCGCAATGTTTCACACTCATGTATAGTAGCCTACTTAATTTGCAAGTGAACACAGCCAATATTCCGACTACTCAGTTGACCTGTGTTGCTGATGAAGTTATATATTTTTTCTTTTGTAATTTACAGTATGATTACAGCAGACCCACATGAGTACCAATAATCTAATGTCAATATATTCTTTCCACAGGTATCGTACGTTGACCACAAACACATATGTCCAGAGATTTTTGGCCCCGTAGCTCAGTACGCTGATCTCCTTGCCAATCAGTACAGATACTACCTCAGAATTGGGTAAGTTGTTGTCTTAATAACTTTCAAGAGTACTAGATCTGCATTTTTGTTTATAGTGGTCCAATTGATCCAACTCAACTTCTCATTAATCTTAGATTAACTTGCTCATGTAGTAATGTACACCCTATGGTGGATTGTGTTCTTTTATTTCATAAATTTTATTTTAGTAAGCGTTGTTTCCACATAGCGATTTTAATAAGTTGATTTGACTGTACAGTATATTGTCTTTGTCCCAATTTTGGTTTGTTTAGTTTGCAAGTTTTACATTTTAAATTAGTCTTTTTAAATCAAATTTGTGTACCCCCAGCTATGGGGTATGTGCCCGAGTACCGTATATACTTACACATATCTTTTGCCGGTCATCTAGCATCAAAAACTTCCCAAGCGTAGTTCCGCAAGGATCTGTGCTGTCACCGCACTCTTCAATCTGTACATGCATGATATAACTACACCCTACACACCCCAAATCAACATAGCCTCCTATGCAGCCGATCTAACACTCACATGCACACACCAAAACCCAGACAGAGCAACAATTCTCCTTCAACTCTATCTCAACACACTACATGACTGGTGCACTACAAACAGACTCAAGTTAGCCTCAGCCAAATCCACTGCAACCTTCCTTACAAGTTGGACAGCCGAACACAAATACACCCCTGACACACACACACACTCACCCAAAATCCTAGGAGTAACATATGATACTCTAATGACATTCAAACAACATACTGTACTGTACTACGAACATAAAAAAATATACTGACACCCTGACTTAACGCCTTCAGGTCACTTGCCCACACAAAATATGGACACAACAAAGAAACAACCACCACAGTTTACAAACAATACATAAGATCAGTGATAGAATATGTAAGCCCTGCCTGGGCTTCTAGCCTAGCTGAAGCACATCACAAAACCTTACAGACTATTCAAAATAAAGCCTTAAAGTTCATCACAGGCTGCACAGCTACTACACCTACAGATCACCTATATAAAGAAACCAAAATCATCAAAGTCAAAGACCATCTGGACATGAGGGGCACTCAATTCCTGGCTGCAGCCTCCACAAACCAACACCACCCACTACACTAAATGGCAACACACCCACAGACAACAAGAAATATCAAAACACCACCCAGCACACGGTATCACACACAAATACTGTCTTCTCCCTCCCTGCCCACCCCAAACCAGCTTCCAGAATCACATCCATACTCAAATCTCTCGCTGTTCCATCCAATCCCTCATAGACAACACGTAGCTGCAGGCACGACCTCCTGAAATCCATCCTTCTGAATCCTCCCTTCCTCGCGAGGATAGAGTCCACCAGGCCAGGCTAAGATGTGGGCACCATCCAGCTCTTCTAAGCTATCAGAAGACCCCCCCCCCCCCTTGGGGTTAGGGGGCATTCATCCATGGTGGAGGAAAAATGAAGATGCCCCACGCATCCCACTACATGTCGTATAAGGCGACTAAAGGGGAGATGGCGCTAGACTTATGGACCAACAGCCATTACTGAATAATGAAGCCTTTGCCATTAGGTGCTGCCCTGGTATGGCACTGCCGAGGCTGTTGAGGAGTAGATAGGTGCCGCAGGGGACTCTATTATTCTTTGTTGGGCGCTGTTTTGGTGCCACACCAGATTTGGCCACAGTGTTTACATGTTGTGGCAGGACTTTATTAATATTTAGTCCAAGTTGGCCAGGAGGCTGCCCTTTCATTAGGCGAATAATACCAGGCCAGCCGTGTACGTGCACGTGGTGTGTCCCTGCGGCTGGTTTTGGTGGGATGCATCGGGGCCACTGGATCCTACTGCTTGGTAACCCTTAGGTTAAGGTGCTGGGAGACAGGCATAGACTCTGAACTATAGAGGAGGTACGTAACTTGGAACAGAAATGCAAAGGACAACTTACATAATAATGAAAAGAGAGCAGTATATGTGAGGTATAATGCGATTACATTAAATAGTGGCATTATGATATAGAAGTTAGACATATAGGCCTATACAGTATACAGAATAGAACCTGCAAAGGAGAATATACAGAATAGAACCTGCAAAGGAGAATGTACATATAAGTGTATAAGTGATACTGTTTTTAACGGCATACATTCCCTTGAATGACAGGGCTAGGACGTGTCCTTGTAACAGGGACTTACTGGATAGTTAATATTAACCACTTCAGCATGATGATGTTATTTTAAGCATATTTTGATTACCATTAGACAATTATATTAAGCCTATAATCTGCCTCTAGGACTCAAAAGGGTTGATACAATCTCAATAAAAACTATATTTTATTTTTATTATCATTCTTAACACCAATAACACCCCAAATGAAATTAATGAAAGCATGTGATTCTCCCAGGATTCGAACCTAGGATATCACATACAGAACTTACACGCTCTAACCATAATACAATGAAGACGGTTATAAGTACAGCACATGACCACGATTGATATCCATTTATCGAATACTGGATACTAATATAATCATAGGTCTTTCTTAACCCTTTCAGGCTCCTAAGATGCTGCTTAGTATGTATATATATATAAAATTCTCCTAATCTCTTAATTAGCTGTCCAAAATAAAAAAAATGCCAATAAACTGGCTCAAAGACAACTGTAGGGGTTGGAATAATTAAACTATAGGTTTCTAAACTTCCCTGATGGTCGCAACGGCTTTTAATGTATCTTAGGAAGACGCAAGTGCGTATTCCCGTACACGAAAGGGTTAAACTGTATAAAATCCGTCCTATCGCCCGCACTCTTCAATCTGTACATGCACGATATAACTACACCCAATACGCCCCAAATAAACTTAGCCTCCTATGCAGATGACATAACACTCACATGCACACACCATGACCCAAAATGAGCAACAGATCTCCTTCAACCCTATCTCAACACACTACATGGCTGGTGCACTACAAACAGACTTAATCTAGCCCCAGCCAAATCCACCGCAACCCTGCTCACAAGTTGGACAGGAGAAGACGAATACATCCCTCAACTCACCATAAACAACACACCCCTAACACATACACACACACCCAAAATCCTAGGAGTAACATATGATACTCATATGACATTCAAACAGCACACCACAAACATTAAAAAGAAACTGACACCCAGACTTAACGCCCTCAGGTCACTTGCTCACACAAAATTTGGACACAACAAAGAAACTACCACCACAGTATATAAACAATACATAAGATCAGTGATGGAATACGCAAGCCCAGCCTGGGCTTCTAACCTAGCTGAAACGCATCATAATGCTGGGGTCACACATTCACGTATATGCTCCCGTATGCTCCTGTACGAAGGTTTATTGGTAGTTGGCAACCGAATACGTAAAACGTAAGGGCTTAGTACGCAAAACGTAAATGAAATTGTGTCTAGTCGTGGGGGTTGATACGGATGGCGGGCGTAGCCACGCTGGTCTTGGAGGTGGTTGGTGCGGCCAAGGTCGCCCGGTATGTTTTGGATTTCGAATCAGATACGGGGCTCGCGCTCACGTATGTCAAAAGTCGGGAAAGCATACGTTTTACCTGGCTTGCTACGTCTTACGGGTGCAGCCCCGTAAAACGTAGCAGCTAGACAGGTAAAACGTAAGTTTCTCCCGCCAATCTTACAATGTTCACGTAAAACGGGAAAGTGAAAGTAAGTCCGGGCGAATCTGGCAGAACCGCCGCACTGCGGGTTGGCGGGAAGACGCGGCACCGTTGTACGGTGGGGACAACGGGACCAGCGGGGGACACTCCAGTCACACCTCTCACCACACCGGAGCAGCAACCAACAAGCCAACCCTGCCACCCTCTGCACCCTGCCGAAAACAAATCGTAGCAGCGAAACGCCTGCACCTATGGCTTTCATATTTTTACCACATGTACCTTACCCTTTAGGCTACCCACCACAAAAATCCCAAATCCCTCCTCCCACCCACTCGTTGACTGTCGGTCCCGTCAGAAGGAAAAAGAAGGAAAATCTGTGGCGGCGAAACTACCTCACCAATCGGTTCCATATTTGTGTGACAAGTCCCTTACCCTTCTGCCTTCCCCCCACCACACCCCCAACCGCCTCCCACCACCCACTTCCAGCGTATCCGTACGAAGATAAGGAAAAAAAGGAAAATCCGTGGTGGCGAAACTACCTCACCAATCGGCTTCATATGTGTAACACAAGTCAATTACCCTTCTACCTTCCCCCAACCAACCCGAAAACCACCCTCCCACCCATACATTCCGATACCATAAAAGTCTCTGTAGTCTATAGTGTCTTTTCAGCTACTTTCGGGACCATCGGGGACCTAATTTCTGGCGAAAATGGACAAGGGGAGTGTTTTTTTACCATTATCCTTCCTTTCTCTCCCAACTTGATAGATTTAGCCAAAACAAAACTCTGGCACTGGCAGAAGCACACCGTCAAAATTGGCTGGCACTCAGCGGGTTAAAGGTTACAAGGATGAATGGTCTTTCCTCTATAAAGGGAGTTCACAAAATTGAACTCCTCCAGGATGAATTCCGCGATGTTGTTCATGGTGCCGATGAAGGACTGGGAATGGGAATGGTGTGGCCATTCCTGCCCTTTTGTAGTTCCCAGATTCCAACCCAGACCTACTTGGTTGACAAAGACTGTCTTTGTCTGTGTTTGGACAGACGGGGTGTGCCTACGATTGTCCGGACACGGTCCACGTAATGCCTACAAACTCACAAGACGTACGGCCTCAGCTACGTAGGTCTTGTGGGGGCGTGGCCATGGGCGTGGCCTGTGTTCCCGCAAATCGGGCAGCCCAGGCGGACTAACGGGGACATGCTTACGCAAGTCGCAAGCACGTACGTAGCTCCATACGACTACATTACGTCTGACGTAACACTGGCCCCGTTACGGTACGTATGTCGGGAAGTGCAATAGTCGTAGTCTATACGGGCGTACACGGCCGGACTACGCCCGTCATAACACAAAATTGGCGATCACGCCTGACGGGAGCATACGGGAGCGATATACGTGAATGTGTGACCCCAGCATAAGACCTTACAGACTATTCAAAACAAAGCCCTGAAGATCATTACAGGCTGCACAGCTACTGCACCCACAGATCACCTACATCAAGAAACCAAAATCCTCAAAGTCAAAGACCATCTGGACATGAGAGGCACTCAATTCCTGGCAGCAGCCTCCACGAACCAAGACCACCCACTAAACTACATGTCAACACACCCACAGACACCAAGAAATATCAAAACAATACCCAGCACACGGTATCACACACAATTATTGTCCTCTCTCCCTCCTGCCCACCCCGAACCAACATCCAGAAGCACATCCATACTCATATCTCTCACCGATCCATCCACTCACTCACAGACAACACGCAGCTGCATGCACGACCTCCCGAAATCCATCCTTCCGAATCCTCCCTTCCTCGCGAGGACAGAGTCCACCTGGCCAGGCTGAGATGCGGACACCATCCAGCTCTCCTGAGCTATCAGAAGAGACTGGATGACTCCGTTGTCGACGCCTGCCCGGGATGTAACACAGCACCCCATACCATTAAACACATCATAGAAGACTGCCTTTCACACAACCACTTACGCCAACAACACAATCTACACTCAATGAGAGCTCTGTGGGAAAGCCCGATCGTGGCCATGGCCTTTCTCAGGGACTCGGGGCTGTTCGGCCAGGCAGCTTAGGGAACAACAACAACAACTGTATAAAATAGTCTAATTTTAGCCAGAAGCAAAGGTAAAAATGCGTCGTCGTGCTGAAGGGGTTAGTAGCGTAAGGGCAGATGTTATGTTCATGAATTACTTTACAGTTATAGCTATATTTGTAGCGATCAAGGTGGAATAGTCTTGAGGTATAATTATATTTGACAAGAGTAGCAACTAGCAAAGTGACTGTATTCTGTGATTGAGTAATTAAGACGGGACTAGAAGGGACCTTCAATAGTAATATCAAGTAATTGTAATATGTTTCTTCTTGTATTTGCAGCCTACTTGTGCTGGCAGCCATCCACCTGCTGGAGACCCTGGTGGCAGTGTACAAGTGTTACAAGTACCGCCTCAACACCCTGATCACCCTAGCCTGGACCGTGCAGACCCTTCTATTTGGCATCCTCTCCCTCTACCACCTCCTCCGACCCAGCAGACCAAGCCAAACGCCCCAGAACGCACCGAAAGCCAAGCAGCAGAACCAAGGCGGCAAGAAGCAGGGTGGAGGCAACAAGAAGGAAGGGAAGCAAAATCAGCAAACGCCCAAAGCATCTAAATCCAAAAAGGAGAAATGAGAGGGGAATAAAGCATAGGTCTATTTTTTACTTTATACAAAGTTGTTGCCCTCTGGTATTTGTTAAAGCATTTGTCACCAAGAAAAATAAAGTGGGTGCTGTTTACCAGTAGAAGTATTTATTTTCTCCTAACATGTATGGATGGCTATGGTGGTATAGTTGCCCACATAAATCTGTAATCTCTACATGATTTTATATAGGAAGGACAAGTATTATGATTAAATTAGGAATATAATTTATTTTGTATTTGGTGTATCTACAGTATATGGTAGGATGTGAAAGTTCTGTATGTGGTATCCTGGGAGGATCGCATGCTTTCATGGATATAATTTGGGGACTATTGGTGTTAATAAACTATATTAAATAACAACAGTTCAATCACTGTTTTCACTTCCATTCATAAAATCAGGGAGTGGGTACAAATTCATGTGGGCAACTGTACATGTGAGGAAAGGTTGCTTACGTTCTGTTTTATCCTAACCGGGCGAGATATTTGGACATTTAAGGGGAGATAGGCCATTTTTCTGGTCCCCCTTCTCCCTCATGTTTAGCCCCATTACTTTTCAGATTTTAAGATGTTTGCCCAATTAGTTTGTCAAGATACATACTGTAAATGAGCAAATAAATACGCATATCTCCCATTAAACCAATCGAAGTATGTATTTATAATGTAAAACTTGCAAAATAAACAAACCAAAACTTAGACGAACACAGTAAAAAGACAAAATAACTGATCAAAGAAACTTCTAAACAGTTTTTAGTTCGCAATATATTATATGAAGTTACTGACAATTTTTCTATTTATGATTGGTTTTCGTTCCTGAAAACCCGATCTTAAATAGAAAAATTGTATAGCCAGCGAACCCTTAAATTAATGGGGTAAATGGGGATGCGTTCTGTGGCCAGCCAAAACCCAAAACCAAGCATCCAATAATGTATAATAATATCGTAAATCGGGGCATCGGATAGTGAGGGAGATCTGTACTGAAAATTTCTCGGTCGGTTATGATGAACGAAGTCTAGCTGGGTTGTGAATGCTTCGTGGTATTTATTTCATCATAGCCTCCTTGCAGCAGGATATAAGGACATCTCTTGTGTAAGGGGATCTCTTTTTTAATCATACATTTACAATATTCTGTTTGTATAGAGCTGTTAATTGTAAGTATTCTTATTGTTTATATTTTTCTTACTTTTCAATTTTTTTTTATATTACTGTTATATTTTTTCTATTAATTTGTGCTTACATTTTGCATTAATGTATCTAATTTCAAAATTAAATACTGTAGATGTTTTATATATTTGTATATATTTATACTATAATTATCATTGAGATTTAGATTTATTAACTAGAAGTTGAATGAAAAGTTGTTGAATGGATAAAGATAACTGCTTTATTTATTGGGGTATAGTCATGTGAAGAATGGATGAGAGCGATACAAATTAAAATTTAAAACTTGCAAACAAAGCAAACCAAAACTGGGACAAAGACAATATAAAGTCAAATTAACTTATCAAAATTGCTGTGTGGAAACAACTCTTACTAAAATAAAATTTGTGAAATAAAAGGACACAATCCACCACATAGAGTGTACATTACAACATGAGCAAGTTAATCTGGGTCCCAAGCAAACTAATCACACAAAAGTAAAGTGAGGAACATTTGGTTACCTCCTAAAGTTACCACATATTGGCAGAATCTTTTCAAAATCAAACATACAAATTGGTATCGGCACAGAAGTGTCAGGTGGGGGCACTTTACTATCCATTACTATAGTGCTACTTGAGTAAACCAGTGCAGTTTTTATGTTTGACCTTGGCAGCTATAACAGTGCTGCCTGGAGTGCCGCCATTAGGGGCCCGTGAGACCAGAAAGGCACTTTGTGGCGAGCACTCGGTCTTTAGATTTATGTATAATTGTTTCATTGCAATATGTGGGAACCATATAGGGGAAGCGCTGTAAGGGCATACTACTTAACAGTGGCTCTGCAGAGGGATATTTTACCCATGCTTCAAGCTACCTCGCATCACAATACACAGATAATTAATTCTGATGCCATTCTTCCACAAAGACCTTCCCAAAAGGTATGGCCATGTCAGAAACCACCTCTTGGTATTCTTGCCTAGACATGCCCCTGCTGCCCACTCCACTTTGACATTTCCACTTTAATATGTGGATTACTGATGGAGCAGACCCAACACAGTTACTCCTCTATACGGCACTTCCACCACTGTTTAGCTATTTTCAGATCAATTATGGATTATTTTTGTGGTTTTAACTTTTGGGCTATCCGTCAAATCCACTCATTGAGTGTGCTTGCATATACAGTACACTATGTGTGTGTGGTACTAGAATTCAATCACTGCCTGTGTGTGTGTATTAATAACTTGCTGTTTTTCACAATACGTAGACGGAGGTCTTTTAAAAAAAAAAAAAAAAAAAATGCTTCTATATTTCCTGTAAAATCTGGTGTAGAAGCAAGAATGGGCAGCTCTAGTGTCGACCAGGATAAAATGGTCGGTCTATACGATCTGTGCCCCATGAATATTGTTTCCTTTCACTTAACCATTAGGCTACCATAGCGCAATTGGAAATATGTACACGATTAGATTAATATCCAGTATTCGAGAATGGATAATAAGTCATAGGCTTATGCATAAACCTTTAACTGCCTTGATGGTCTAATGGTGAGTGTTTAAAAATCTGTATGGTATCCCAGGTTCGAATCCTGGTGGATCACATGCTTTCATTAATTTCATAGGAGGTGTTTGGTGTTGGAGTGAAATAAATAAAAAATAAGATTATACAGGGGAACAGGAGGCTTTGCAACCAGGGTGACAACCAAAAGCCGAGTGGTGATGGGCTGGCCTATCAGAGTGAGAGCTGAGCGTTCTCTGCCATACCCGTAGCTTGCTCTGACTGTTCCTTGTACTTATATATTTTCTAGATCTCAAGTGGCAGCGTCTCTTCTGTGGATTGACCTCTCTACAGCCAACTTAGAGGTTGGCAGATTGGGAGCCAAAGCGTCACATTTTTCCTTTGCCCCTCAACTTTACCTTTATAGGGTCTTGAGTGGGGCTTCGGTATCCCGGGCATTTCCGCTCCGTCCTCACCTCCTCGCCTGGGAGCGGCTTCAGTCACCTGGGCTTATTAAGTGGTAAAGCAGGGAGGGTTCTGTGGGGGCACTCGGTTATGGCCTTGCTCGGGACCTTGGGACTGTTCAGTCAGACAGCCTGTGGAACAACAACAAAAGCCGAGTCTTTTCTTTTTAGTCTGTATTTTTGTGTGTGCAAAGATATCTATATCTATCTATTGCCGGATGCCTTACTCCCCTTAACCTCTGAAGTGCGCATGGGGGGTATGAGACACCACACTCCTGTGCTGACGTATTTGAGCTGTTCCCATCACTAACATCGTTATTTTACCATAAATAGCATTAATACTTATCCATATGCGCCTATTATAGGTTGATTATAAAGGTATTAACCTGTTACAACAATAAAACAAGTGGAAACAGTGTTTGGATGGTCAAAATCGGCGATACAGGCCAGGAGTTACATAATGTATGGCTGAGGCAACCTCCTTTCCCGCCACTTTTCTCCACGTCTGGAGAGAGACTGTCGATCGATACTCTCTCTCTCTTGCACTCGCTTGCTAACAGTGATGACAATGCCCTGCTTGCAACTCGCTAATGTTAGCATGAAAATATACCACAGAATAAGGGAATAACAGGGAAAATAGGTGATAACTGAAGGAGGGGAGGTGGAGGAGTGATATTTGGCATGACCCAGGGAAAATATATATATATATATTTTTTTTTTTTTTTTTTGGGGGGGGGGGGGTTTAAATGGATTTTTTGTCCCTTACTCTTAAGAGTCTTCCCGCAGTTCCCGGGTTAACACTAACACTGCGGTCATATTTCCACCATATTAGGGCTTATTCAGGCACTCCTAATTCATTAACACTTAAAGAGCGGGGCCCGACTTCAGTCCGTATCTAAAAAGCAGCAAGTTAGGAGCATTATTAAGGCTTTTAAAGGGTTAAAAACTAGTGCAAATGGCCGGGAGCGCAGCAGGCCACACGGCCGACACCCAGGGCTTACCGCCGCCCACTGACTCACGCT
The DNA here is from genome assembly GCA_032716605.1 of Paralithodes platypus. Lineage (NCBI taxonomy): Eukaryota > Metazoa > Arthropoda > Malacostraca > Decapoda > Lithodidae > Paralithodes > Paralithodes platypus. The sequence continues at coordinate 56,162,475 of CM064495.1, forward strand.
CCCTCTGTTCTCGAGAGGCCGGCAGTGTAGCTGGAAAAAATATGCTGCTGTACGCTAAACTCCCATGTTGGTGGTACCACTGCATCAAAACGACGAGTGCTACGTAGCTCGTTCTGGTCTCATTTTGAAGCTTGTAGCGCCTAGTTTTTTGCTGAATACATTTCTTTTCATGCAGATACTTGATTGATCATTCAGGAGGGCCTCAATATGCCCAAAATAGCGCAAAAAAAAACGCTAGACGAGGGTTAAGCAAGTGTCTGAATGAAATTAAATGTATTCAGCCCAAAACGAGCTTCGTAGCTCGCGGGCTTCACCCGCAGCGCTACCATAGACATTCACTAATACTGAGCAATTATCGCTAATGTCGGGCTACATTTGCCTTTGGCAGCGCTCTATGTCTAGCGAGAGAATGGCTCATACTCCTTAATGCCGCGGCTGGCTGGCTGGAGAGAGGATGGGTGGCCTGTCGCGCTCGCACTGTGAGTGACTATGGTGAAAACAAAGCTATTTCATGTTCATTAATTTTCTTGTAGGCCTATTCCTCATGTTCATTGAAATCTCCAAACAAAATTGCTCCGGTTTTACACCATGTTTGCAACTCGCCCCCACCATAACAAGTTTGCAGGGTTTCAGCCTGAGAATATTTTCATGACTGTCTTATCTTGGGGATCTTCTTGTCTGCTTTCTGGCTATTCCTTTGGTTCTTCTGGGAATGCACTGGTGTGGGTCACCCGATGGACCTTATTTGGGGCTGGCTTATTCGTAGCGACTCGTAACAAACACCTAATGTTAATGGCCACCCCTTCTCGGGAATTGGTATCTGGCAAAGAAAACAAATATTATTCACTTCTTGGTGAGGGTGCTTCTGATTATTTCTTGACCTCCGAGCTTTCAGCTGATCCCTCATGTCGTGAATGCAACATCTGGAATTAAACACCGTAAAATCAAAGGGATCGATTAACGCCAAGTTGCTGTCCCTAGCCCCTGGCTGAAAAGGCACTCCACTCCATATTTCCCTCCAGTTTGGGAAAGCTCCTTTCACTACCACTCTGTTTACTTACAAGCTCTTCTAAGTATTCCAGCAGCTGGGTGAGGCACTATCTTTTTGCCCTGAAGCCTCAAGTTTTTGGGAGCTGATTTGGTTCTTGTCTTAAAGATAATCGACTTGTTTTTCTGACTATTTTTTCAAGTATTTTGCATGGGACAGAGGTTAGACTCGCCAATAGGTAGTTTAGGGAATATATTTCTCCTGTTCTTAACCCTTTCATTGTGGGACCCGTTTAGGAACGTCATGGCAATTTACAGCCCTATAACCTGAGGAGCGCGAGACTGCCCTGTGACGAACATAGTTCCATGCGAATTAATTACCTTAGATTCTGACAGAATTTGTTGTATCTACCATATAAATAATTATTTCTTTTCCATGTGCACTTATTTTACTTATATGATGAACATATGAACCTTGTAGAGCGATAAAAGTAGTGGGAATAGCAATTGGTGGGTGAAAAACGATATATGGGTGGAAATATGAGGAAAAAATACTCTATAATTAACCCGGGAACAGCGAGAACACTGAGGAGGTTTTAGTGGGCAAAGGCGAGAACACTCTTAACCTAACAAGTGCGCATGGGGGTAATTGGAAACGTCCCCCCTGTGCTGACGTATTTGAGGTGTTTCCGTCACTAAAATATTCATTGTGCCATTAATAGCATTAATACTTATCCATATGTGCCTATTATGGGTTGATTATAAAGGTATTAACCTGAAACAACAATAAAACGAGTGAAACCAGCGTTTGGATGGTCAAAATCGGAGATATAGCCCGCGAGTTGTATAATGTATGGGTGAGGCAAGCTGCTTTCCCGCCAATTTCCCCCAAGGCCACTGAGACACAGTCGATCGATACTCTCTCTCTCTCTCTCTTGCACTCGCTTGCCATCAGTGATGACAACACCCTGCTTGCAACTCGCTAATGTTAGCACGACAATATACCTCAGAATAAGGGAATAACAGGGAAAATAGGTGATAACTGAAGGAGAGGAGGAAAGTGGGGAAGGAGGGGAGGTAGAGGACTGAGATTTTGCATGGCCCAGGGGCCAAAAAAAAATAAACAAAAAATAAAAAATAAAAAATAAAAATAAAAATTTGATGTCAAAAGTTGATTTTTTTTTTCACTCACTCTTAACCCGTCCAGCCCCAGCGACGCGTCTGACGCGTCGGCGATGTATGTAACGCACAGCCCCAGAGACGCGCCTGACGCGTCACCCTAATTGCGCCGACCGTAACCTCAGGTGTAGCCACTCAAGAGGGCTCAGATTTGTATGTGAACTGTATACGTATCCCACGCAACCGTGCCGATGGTTGAAAACTCTCAAAGTCCACGTGCGTGCGCGCGAGCGCACAATAACCTGTTTTTTTGGGATAATTGCCTTCAATTTTTTACTCTTGTAAAATCCGTTTTCGGGGGCTCTGTAGGACCATTTTTTAAGCTTTTTGAGCGGTTTTTCGTGGTTTTTCCTTCATTCCTAACCCATTCGCTATTGTTTCTGTAATAAAAAAAAAAAATGAAAACCGGCCGGGTTCTGGTGCGCAAACATTACAAAACTAGCCGGGGCTCCACGGGTTAAGAGTCCCCGCAGTCTGCCGGGGGAACTCTTAAGAGTCTCCCCGCAGTTCCCGGGTTAAGAGGTAAGGCCTATAAAAAAAAATATTAAAAGGCCCCAGTAGCACTTAAAACAATAGAAATGGTGTTTAAGTTTGATAATTCCCCTCCATTCCTTCTATCACTCCTCCACATATGTCAAAATCCCCTCCATCCCCCCCCCCCCTTTCAATTATCACCTATTTTTCCTTTTATTCCCATGTTTATCGGTGTATTTACGGTGCCAATATCTCCAAACCGGTCCTAGGGTGTGGTCTTCATGTGTTTATGCGTGGGAAAGAGAGAGAGAAACAGGCCTCAGTCTCCCTCCAGACATCGAGAGAGCAGGGTGTAGGCCTCGCGTGTCTCTCACCTCATGAATGAACGGTCGGCAATAATTCGAGATTTTCACCTTCCAAACACTATTCCCACTTGTTTTATTGCTGTTACATATGTTACTATCTTCATATTAAATGTTAAATAGGCGAATATGAATAAGTAATAACGATATTTATCTTAAAATTACGAATTTAGGCTGGAATGAGGCCTAATATGGCCACCCAGTTATAGGGTGTCCACTACATATAGCTTGTTAACCTCTGAAGTGCGCATGGGGGGTAATGAACACCTCTGCCTGTGCGCATGCATTTGAGCTGTTTCCATCACTAAAATATTTATTTTACCATAAATAGCATTAATACTTCTCCATATGCGCCTATTATAGGTTGATTATAAAGGTATTAACCTGTTACAACAATAAAACAAGTGGAAACAGCATTTGGATGGTCAAAATCGGCGATACAGGCCGGGAGTTACATAATGTATGGCTGAGGCAACCTCCCACTTTCCTCCACCTCTGGAGAGACACTGTCGATCGATACTCTCTTGCACTCGCTTGCTAACAGTGATGACAATGCCCTGCTTGCAACTCGTGGTTAGCACGAAAATATACCACAGAATAAGGGAATAACAGGGAAAATAGGTGATAACTGAAGGAGGGGAGGAAAGTGAGGAAGGAGGGGAGGTAGAGGAGTGATATTTTGCATGGCCCAGGGGTAAAAAAAAAAAAAAAATCTTTTATATATTTTTTTTCCGGTGTTTTAATTTTTTTTGTTTTTTTCCTGACTCTTAGGAGTCTTCCCGCAGTCCGCCGGGGGAACTCTTAAGAGTCTTCCCGCAGTTCCCGGGTTAAGGAGGGGGGGAGTGTTCAGACACATGTGGATGAGTGGTAAGAAGTACTAGAGGGGAATTATCTCGCCTAATGACATTTGAGAGCCCTTGGGGCGTTTTGGAAGGGTTTTTTCATGGTCTTCCTTCCGTGAGGCCTATCGCATTCGTTATACACATACAATACAGTACTTCCGTGAGGCTTATTGCACTTCTCGGGTTAAAGTCTGTGTAAAGCTGGTCGGGAAAGCGGAAGCGAATGATGTGGCCTTCGTTAGTATACCAGAATACGTTCTTGATGAAGCAGATTAGGTAAGACATATGGTGGCGGGTACAGGCCGGTGCTGGTGCTCGTGTCGAGGTTGGGAATTGAGTGTCAGATAGCGACCTGATTGCATTGAGATGAATGGTTGGTGCGGACGCAAAAGTACCAATGAGGCCCAAGCGGTGACAGCTGGTGCTGGATGCTGGTACAGTTATGTTAGTTTTGTTTATGTTGGATTGTGACGTGAATTGTGATATGAAGGATCCTGAACAAAGTTTGAATTGATGGAAGAGGGAGATTTTGGAGATGTAGGTTGTGAAAAACAGGCCGGGAGTTTTGATAGGTGGCCTGATTTAGTGACTGGGGGGGTAGGTTTGTACGGTTTGTCAGAGGAATTTGATGAGGTGGAGGAGTACAAAGGAAATCAAGCAACAACAGATCTAGTGACCCGCGAGGTGATGCGGGGGTGGGAGTTCGTGGAGGGTGGGTGAAGGGTTTTTTCGTGGTGGGGAATTTGGTGTTAATGGTTGAGAGGGAAGAGGTGGAGGAGTAAGAACACGGGAAGGAATGGGTAAGGTGGAAGGGCAGATGGTTAGAGGGATTGAGGTTGAAGATTTTCTGGCCGTATGGGGGCTAGGTTGCCTGGTTGGGTAGGGATGTCGGGGTGGAGCAAGGTGAGTAGGTAGAGGAGGTTGGGAGAGAGGAATAGTAGGATTAGGAGAGGGACGGTTAGGTGAGGACGGGGGTGCGTGTTTAGGTGAAGAAGTTGCAGAGGGTGAGGTGGAGGACAGTTTTTGTTTGGTTGACCTGCGGAGGGGGGGGGGGGGGGATGTTTGTTGACTGACTGATGTGGATAAGGGTTTGAATCTGGGGGATCTACATGGCAGAGTTATTATGGTTTTGGTTCTGTAGTAGAGTGGTCTGGCAGAGGTTGAAGACTTAGGTGAGGATCTTCTGGGCTGCGGCATCTGGATGATTTGTGGTGCTTTCGGGACTTGTGGTATTTATGGCGTCTCTCTCTGGGTGGTGAGGCGACTTCTTGAATTGCACTTCTTGGGTTCTGGTGTTACTTCCCACTCTCTTGAGTTTTCCATTATCTCTCTTTCTCTCCTTCCTTCTTTCTCTCTGGCGACTTCCCATATTTGCGGGTCTCTCCGTTTTCTTTTTTCTGCTTCCGCTCACTGTTGTCCTCTGCCTCTCTCACTTTCTATCGTATTTCAGATATATAGTTATCCTAGAAAGTGCACTTAGGACTGAGAATCTTATTTGCTCATAGATTTAGACAAGTTATGGAAATACTTTTTGTACAAATTTAGCATGAAATGAAAACATAAACACAATGAGTAAATCACATATCACTTTGTTACGGGGCGTGGAAAGATATGTGTCACTGCGGTTGAGTTTACATGTTACACGTGGATGTGTGGGGCTATAAAGTAAGATTACCACATGATCTCATTATGAGTTCATGTATGAAATACAGTATTCCACTTTGCAACGGTAGACAAGTTTGGTTTGTAACCTCGACTATAGAGGCCTATCAAGTTAGAAGGGAAGTCTGTTATACAGCCTACAACAAAGCTAAGTCCTAATTCTTGCATCGTGGTCCAACATATACAGATTTTCTCTTGCTCGTCCTTGTAGTGGCTTCAACGTCAGGGTCGGTAGTGGGGGTCTTGGCACAGCGGTGAGCTCGCTCCTTACCATCCAGGTGTTGAGGGAAAGGGGGGATGGGCTCAGAGAAGTTACTAGGGAGCACGGACCAGTGTTCTGGCAATCTAGCAACTCGGCCTATACTTAAGTTCAGGCGCCACAAGGACCAGTGTTCTGGCGACAGCCTTTAACCAAGCCTGGAGGCCGGTTAGAGAACTTACTAGGCAGAGCAGACCAGTGTTCTATCCACCTAGCAATTTCTCTACTTGAGTCTAGGAAATGTCCCAACTGTTTGGACAATTACCGCTACCCAAGTTGGGGAAGGGCCAGAGAATCTATTTGGCAGCTCGGACCATATGTGTTCTGTTCACCTAATAATTCATCTGCTTGAGTTCGGGGGGTTACACATGACCAGTGTATTCACAACCAACCTCTAACCAAGGCTGGAACTAACCAACTTCACATATCAGTGTTCAGGTAGAGGGTTAATACCCAGGTCTGAGTTATAACAGGCTACACGGACCAGTGTTCTGGTAGCAAGCTAAAGCTCAAGAGCCGGGATCACCCGACTACTCAGACCAGTGTTCTGGCAGTAAGTCAATACCCAGGATCTGCAAGGTAACTAGAGTTGCACGGACCAGTGTTCAGACAACTTTTTGTTACTATACAATTCCTCCTTTACTATATCCTTAGGCAAGTGGGAGAGTTTAGGAAGCTCCAATTAGTCTATATATCTCTTCGCACTGACCAGTGTTCAGGCAAATGGATTTACCAGGAGATTGGATAGGGCTAGATGTCTGAAGATGATGTTAGAATCCTGCACTGACCAATGTTCAGGCAGATCATGTTGCACCTAGAAATAGGCATGCAGCTACTCTGATCCCACCCTGTCTGCCCTCTGCTGGTTTCGTCACCTATAGTCATACATTCAGCATCGTAGTCAAGGACTCAAGGACGAGGTATCTGGGGGTAAGAGGGGGTTAAGGTGTCAACTTATAGGTCTCGGGGTCTACCCTTTCAGCGCGAGCACAGCCTGGGTGGCTGCTGAGAGCGAGAAGGCCGGGTCTGGGTGCTTCTCTTTGATTTTGGTGGGGACCCGGCCATGCTTCTTCTCCGGTGCTCTTTCGGGCTGCTGCGTCTGGTGTCCTGTATGTGTTTCTTGCTGGTGTTTGTTTATTCTTTCTTTGGGTGGTGGGGTGACCTCTCGTATGGCATTCGTTCTTATTTCTTGGGGTTTTGGGGTTTCTTCCCGTTCTCGTAGGTCTCGCGGCCATTTTCTGTTCCAATTCTCCTAAGTCCTTCTTTCTTGCTGGCTTCTTCCCATTCTCAGTGGCTCTTCAGTTTTCTTTCTCTCTTCTCATCTTTTTTGTTGGTTCCTGAGTCCTCCTTTAATTTAACCCTCAACTCGCGGCGACTGTCATATGACAGGAGAGAGAATATATTGGCCACTCCTGCGGCGCCTGTCATATGACGGGTGCCATATTTCGAGCGATGCAGGGACGACAGGCGGTCTTCGACCGCTCACCATGGCTGCGTGGCCGTCACTATATAGGGTCTACTGTAAACCTCCCTTGCCTCCTACCTCTCTCAAACAAGGAAAAAACCTACAAAAATACAAACTTTTCGGCGATTTTACCCTTCGGTTGCACGATCATTGCAAGATAACCCGAGGTCGTACAAGGATATGATTCAGATGTCATTAGAAAGCTATTATAATCGCCCTTTCACGTATATATAATATTGTATTACGCCTTGGCTCTTGCTATTGCATGAAAAAGAGCATGGAATGAAGGTAATTTTTTGTAAATATAGCCGCCTCACGCTATGGTAATATACACGTACACCCCCCCTGCTGGTTGAGTTAATTAATTGCCTTGTCCTTTCTCTAGTCTTCTTTAGTGGTATATCTATTATGCAATAGTTTTGATAGACCAGGCAGAGTACCTTAACTACCACAAACAAAAATAATAATAATAATGATAAACAAGTAAAATATAATACATAAATATATAAAAACGGAGATGAGCTCCAAGGCAAAACGCAACTAGCCTAGCATACGCTGTTGCCAACTGTGGACCCTCATGACTATACACTTACACTTTGTTACACTTTGTTGTATTCCGTCCGTTAGTGACACAGTTGAGCTGGGGCTCCACTGCGACCAGGCAGCTCCCTTTCTTCCACTCTCCATTCCAGAAGTCGGTTGGAGTTGGTGCTGGGGTATCCTGGTGTTGGTGGCCGGTCCGGTATTTTGGCCAGCCACATGTCCAAGTGTTTCTTGAAGGTGTCTGGAGACACCCCGGTCATGTTCCTGAGAGGGGCTGGTATACAGTTGAACAGTCTGGTTCCATTGTATGTAAAGCTGTGATGGATCAGGGATTTGAATTTTTGTGTTGATCCCGGCGTAGTCCTCACATAGCACAGCCTCCCTCGCCTTTGGTGTTGAGTCTCTTGGATGTTTGGATTTGGTACCTTTTTTCCCAAAATCTTCCAGACGTAGATGATGATGTATCTCTCCCTACGTCTTTGAAGTGAGTACAGCTGCAGATCCTTGAGTCTCTCCCAGTAGTTAAAGTGTTGAAACCCATGGATTTTACTGGTGAATGTCCTCTGGGTGGCTTCAATTTCTGTTATTTCTCCTACTTTTTGGGGAGACCAGAGCTGAGAGCAGTACTCCAGTCGTGGTAGGACCAGTGACTTCCACAGTGTTAACATACACCTCTCATTTCTTGTGTGGAAGGTTCTCAGGATCCAGCCTGCTATTTGTTTTGCTGTTGTTGTGGCTTTGGTAATATGCTGGGAAAAAGTGGCGTCACTGCTCATATTTACTCCCAAGTCCTTCACTGTGTCCTTGGCGGTAATTTCTTGCTGTCCACTTTTGTAGTTGGTGGCGTTTTGTAGTGCTCTCTTGTTCCCGTACCTTAGAAGCTCGAACTTGTCTCCGTTTAGGGCCATGTTGTTTTCTTCTGCCCACTTCAGGATTTTGTCCAAGTCTTGTTGTAGTAGCTGTGCATCATGTTGTGAGGTGATTTTCTTCATGAGTCTGGTGTCGTCTGCAAACAATGAGGCTGTTGAGTGTTCCAGGTCCCTGTCGATGTCTCCTATCATGATGAGGAATAGGAGAGGTCCCAGTACTGATCCTTGTGGTACTCCGCTGATGACCCAACCTGCTTCTGATAGGCTTCCTTGAACTGTGACTCTTTGTTTTCTGTTGGTGATGAAACTGTGGAGCCATCTTCCAAAGTCTCCCCCTATTCCCAGTTATTTGAGTTCATGTAGAAGGATCCCATGGTCCACCTTGTCAAAAGCTTTGGCGAAATCTAGATATATGACGTCTACATTTTCTCCGTCTTGAATATCCTGTAGGATTTTGTCGTAGTGTGATAGTAGTTGTACTTGTCTAAAGCCATGTTGACCCTCGTTGAATGCCTCGTTATCTTCCAGGTAGCTGACCATCTTAGCTCGTATTGTTCTTTCTATGATTTGAATAAGATGTGACGTCAGCACCACTGGTGTGTAATTTTTGGCTATGCCTTTACTACCCCCTTTGTGTATTGGTGTGACGGTACCTTAATTATTTTAGGGATTGTGGTACATATCCAGTTTGGAGGGACTTGCTCCACAGCAGTTTTAGAGGCAAGGCTAGCTGATGTTTGCAGTTTTTTAACAGTTGGGCATGAAAGCCGTCTGGTCCTGCCGCAGAGTTTGGTCCAATCTTGTCGATGGCTGCTATTATGTCCTCTGTTGATACTGTTACCGAGGAGAGTTGATGTGGTGTCCCAGGAGCGTTGTCAAAGAAGGTCGTTGCATTATCGATTTTCTTGTCTTCATTTGGGGGGCTGAAGACACTTTCGTACTGCTGTTTGAGTATCTTGGCCATTTCGGTTGGGTCACTCTCAAGTTCGCCCTTAGGTTTTGCAAGTGGTCCTATTGTTGAGGTGTTCCTGAGTCTCCTTTTTGCGTATGCATAGGAAAATTTGCTATTTACTCGTATGTTTGCAACTGCTTGGAGTTCTTCACGTGTTCTTTGCTCTTGGTGTGACTGGATGAGTTTTCGTTCAACTTCATCGAGCTCTTCTTGTAGTTTGGTGATAGTGTGCGCATGGCTGGTCTTCCTTTGCTTGGCTCTCAAGTACGTCCTTTTCTTCATTAGTATTTTTCTATCTCTGGGAATCTGTTTTATCTGCTTCCTGCTTGATTTGGGTGGTATGGTGTTTTTGCAGGTCTCCAGGCATTGTTTCTGGAGGATACTGTGAGTTTCGTCGACGTTTTTATCTTCGAATAGTGCCCTCCAATCAGTTACTGCCAGTTCTGCTCTCAGTCTGTCCCAGTCTATATCTTTGCTGTAGAAGTTGAAATCTTTCAGAGAGGTGCAGGGGATTTGGCTTGATTCCTGTTGACATCTTCTTGGTGGCGTGGCTGGTGTGGGGGTTCTAACTTTGATGAGGCTGTGGTCGGACATTATAGTTTTTAGTTTCGTACGAGTGTACCAGGTCGAAGTTGTTGCCAAATAGTAAGTCCAGTGTGTTGTTGCCTCTTGTAGGTTCCTCGATGTATTGCTTCATGTATGCAGTGTCCATGATAGTCATTAGCTACTTGGCTTGCTGTTTTTCATCCCTGGATCCTCCATCTATTTTCATGGTTGCCCAATTGATGATGGGCAGGTTGAAATCTCCTGTGATGATGACATCTGTAGCGGGAGTTGGCAGATTTTGTAGGAGTGATTGTATCTTCTCTGTGACCCCCTTAAAAATTTCCCCTGTGGTGTTTGGAGGTCGGTACAAAATTATGATGAGCATGTCGGTTTGTCTTATGTGTACTGCTAGTAGCTCTGTTGTGCCGTTTGAGAATGCAACTAAAGTTTCGGTATTTGCAGCCATATCCTCCCTTAGGTAGAGTGGTATACTCCTCCGTGGCTTCTGTCCGTTCTGTCGGCTCTGAATAGTGTGAAATTATGGATATTGATCTCTGCATCCAAAATGTTTTCGTTCAAGTGTGTTTCTGTGAGGGCTAGACAAATTTAGTTATCTTCCTCTGCAATTTATTCCAACATGGGGACTTTACATTGATGCATTTGTCAAGTTGAATACACTTATAGGCCTATATGCCCTAAGTATCTAGTATGTAGAATGTTGTCAAAGCTATCAACACTAAATATAACAATTTGGCCACCAATTTGGCCACAAATTAAAATCGAGGCCCATAAGTGACCTTTGCAGTCCTCGACGGTAAACAGTAGTTGGCAACTCGCAATGTGTGCGACACTCTAGATTCTCTAGAACATACGCACTTTGAGGGCGAATCCCAAGGCAAACAAAAAAACTCTGGGCAAAACGTAACACTGAGCTTTAATTATTTGTTAATCTATTCTGTGATTATATGATTATATACTAATTATTGTCACTTATTGAAATATTCTTGATTTTGAACGACAATAGGCCATAGATTTGAAAGACTATATGAGTATTGGTAATTATCAGATAATATCTACACTAAATAATTCACATAGTCGGAAGAACGTGTGCTTCTTGATATTTTATTGAAGATGATTACGATACATGATTGATTGAAGTGTTGCATATATTACGTTACAAATATATTGCGAGTGTATGAAGCCCGGTAATCTTGTTTTGCATTGGTCGTCAAGGATAGATCACTTGCGGCCACAAGTTGGGGTCCATTACATATTTAACTTGTACTAACTTGTTCTCCTTGATAATTGTGCTAGAACAAAGGGAAGTACTAGAATACGAAGTACTACAGCTATAGATATGTGGTTAGTTGAAGGTATGTGAAAAATAATCATTTATTTCATTCGATTAATTTACGAAAGTGACCAACCCACCCCTCTCAAAACACGCAGTTGTTGAGCTTGAGCTAGCCTAGTAAAAAAAGGTGTGGACAGGCCAGTGACACAGTTGGAGCATGTAGGCCCTAAATGTTTTATATATTTAATTGGCTATGTTTTTATGTAAAACTGTACGTGATATCCTAGCCTCCTAGGCTACTTAAACAAGTAACCTAGGGCCATAGGATTGGCTATTGTAGCCTACCCTAATTTGTAAGAATGAATCATAGGCTATTTATTGAAGAGTTAAAAGTTTAATAGCCTAGTTGATTAGGCCTATGGGACAATATAAAGATGATGTAATTAAATTCATACATCGATTTTATCGTGGCCTACAGGTTTCTTATACCATGTATTTCATTCCTATATGTGTCTAAATGCGCGTAAAAATGTATTACTGATCTTGAAAAAAACAAAATATCCTCTAGCCTATATTGCCTACGTCGCAAGAGGCGGGTGGCTTTGTTTACATCCGCCGCGAAGAAGAAGAAGAAGCGTTGGGGAAAATTTGGTTTTTGCCCCCTACTGTTTAAATATAGCCTATGACGATTTCAATAAATCTTGGGGGGGTGAGGGGGGGCTTGCCCCCCTCTACATATTTTGTATCCAACGGCAAACGGTTATGGCCAAATAGTTATTTTTCGCGAGTGAAGGGACGTGTGTTTAGATTGTTGTTTAATGGGTAAATATGCATTTACGCCTATTTTCATACATCAAAACACCCTTACACAACTCTAAACTACATAAAAACAATCGAAACGATTTTTTAGCAATTTAATTACATCATCTTTAAATTGACCGGCTATGGCCTACAACAGCCAACTGTAATCTTTACAAGTTTCATGAATCTTACATACCAGTAGGCCTATTCGGCTAGCCTACTTGCAGTATAACCTAGTTAGGCTTAGCCTAGTTAGGCCTATGCGAGGGATTGCAGGTGGCTTTTGCAGATATTGGCGCTTTGATTGCTAATTTGGGGATGGATGTAGTTATCGGGTGTACCACTAGGCCTACCGACATACAACATAAATCATCTAGGCCTATAAATACTTAGCCTACACTTACACTTAGTTGTAGGCTATTCCGTCTATTAGTGAATAGTGACACAGTTGAGCTTGGGCTCCACTGCGACCTGGCAGCTCCCTTTCTTCCACTCTCCATTCCAGAAGTCGGTTGGAGTTGGTGCTGGGGTATCCTGGTGTTGGTGGCCGGTCCGGTTGGCCAGCCACATGTCCAAGTGTTTCTTGAAGGTGTCTGGAGACACCCCGGTCATGTTCCTGAGAGGGGCTGGTATACAGTTGAACAGTCTGGTTCCATTGTATGTAAAGCTGTGATGGATCAGGGATTTGATTTTTTGGAAAAATGTTATTTTAATACCACAAATTTTCAGAGTGTTTTTTATAAACAAAATAGGTCATTTGCATCAATATATAGTATTTGTAATTAATTAGAAATCTCGGGAAAACCTATTTTCCCCATTAGGCCTATCGATCAATGTTGAGACACCCCCCAATAGTGATTTGAAAAGACATTAGCCTAACCTAACAACCTTACCTAACCTAACCTAGTATTATGGGTGGGGGCTGCTGCCCCCACACCCCCGCTGGTTGAGTGCTCCCTTAATAAAAAAAATAAAACAAATTTGGCTGTTGATTATACGAATGTGAAAGAAAAGTCGATGAAGTCTATGGTGTTTACTCTACAATTTTCAGCTTGATTGTACATTGATAACGGGAAAGTACCGTATTGAGAACCTTGTTACGAAAATTAAATTTTAGTACCATACTTTTATATTAGGTCTTTCCGAGGGTTTAACACATTTTCATATGATCTTTACAGCTATCGATGACTGAAAGTACCGTATTGACAACCTTGTTACGAAAAAGACATTTTAGTACCATACTTTTTTATTAGGTTTTGCCGAGGGTTAAAACAAATTTTCTTATGATCTTTAGAGCATATAGGCCTAGATTCAATATTTATCTTCAAATATATCAACAAAATTTGTGGTATTAAAATAACATTGAACCGATTTTTTTTGTTGATCCCGGCGTAGTCCTCACATAGCACAGCCTCCCTCGCCTTTGGTGTTGAGTCTCTTGGATGTTTGGATTTGGTACCTTTTTTTCCAAAATCTTCCAGACGTAGATGATGTATCTCCTCCTACGTCTTTGAAGTGAGTACAGCTGCAGCTCCTTGAGTCTCTCCCAGTAGTTAAAGTGTTGAAACCCATGGATTTTACTGGTGAATGTCCTCTGGGTGGCTTCAATTTCTGTTATTTCTCCTACTTTTTTGGGAGACCAGAGCTGAGAGCAGTACTCCAGTGACAGTCGTGGTAGGACCAGTGACTTCCACAGTGTTAACATACACCTCTCATTTCTTGTGTGGAAGGTTCTCAGGATCCAGCCTGCTATTTGTTTTGCTGTTGTTGTGGCTTTGGTAATATGCTGGGAAAAAGTGGCGTCACTGCTCATATTTACTTCCAAGTCCTTCACTGTGTCCTTGGCGGTAATTTCTTGCTGTCCACTTATGTAGTTGGTGGCGTTTTGTAGTTCTCTCTTGTTCCCGTACCTTAGAAGCTCGAACTTGTCTCCGTTTAGGGCCATGTTGTTTTCTTCTGCCCACTTCAGGATTTTGTCCAAGTCTTGTTGTAGTAGCTGTGCATCATGTTGTGAGGTGATTTTCTTCATGAGTCTGGTGTCGTCTGCAAACAATGAGGCTGTTGAGTGTTCCAGGTCCCTGTCGATGTCTCCTATCATGATGAGGAATAGGAGAGGTCCCAGTACTGATCCTTGTGGTACTCCGCTGATGACCCCACCTGCTTCTGATAGTCTTCCTTGAACCGTGACTCTTTGTTTTCTGTTGGTGATGAAACTGTGGAGCCATCTTCCAAGGTCTCCCCCTATTCCCAGTGATTTGAGTTCATGTAGAAGGATCCCATGGTCCACCTTGTCAAAAGCTTTGGCAAAATCTAGATATATGACGTCTACATTTTCTCCGTCTTGAATATCCTGTAGGATTTTGTCGTAGTGTGATAGTAGTTGTGAAAGGCAGGAGCGGCCTTGTCTAAAGCCATGTTGACCCTCGTTGAATGCCTCGTTATCTTCCAGGTAGCTGACCATCTTAGCTCGTATTGTTCTTTCTATGATTTTAATAAGATGTGACGTCAGCACTACTGGTCTGTAATTTTTGGCTATGCCTTTACTACCCCCTTTGTGTATTGGTGTGACAGTACCTTCTTTTAGGGATTGTGGTACATATCCAGTTTGGAGGGACTTGCTCCACAGCAGTTTTAGAGGCAAGGCTAGCTGATGTTTGCAGTTTTTTAGCAGTTGGGCATGAAAGCCGTCTGGTCCTGCTGCAGAGTTTGGTCCAATCTTGTCGATGGCTGCTATTATGTCCTCTGTTGATACTGTTACCGAGGAGAGTTGATGTGGTGTCCCAGGAGCGTTGTCAAAGAAGGTCGTTGCATTATCGATTTTCTTGTCTTCATTTGGCGGGCTGAAGACACTTTCGTACTGCTGTTTGAGTATCTTGGCCATTTCGGTTGGGTCACTCTCAAGTTCGCCCGTAGGTTTTGCAAGGGGTCCTATTGTTGAGGTGTTCCTGAGTCTTCTTTTTGCGTATGCATAGAGGAATTTGCTATTTACTCGTATGTTTGCAACTGCTTGGAGTTCTTCACGTGTTCTTTGCTCTTGGTGTGACTGGATGAGTTTTCGTTCAACTTCATCGAGCTCTTCTTGTAGTTTGGTGATAGTGTGCGCATGGCTGGTCTTCCTTTGCTTGGCTCTCAAGTACAGTCGACGCTCGATTTAACGGACTAATAGGGGGAAGACCGAGTCCGTTGCTGGAAAAAGTCCGTAACTGGAAAATTGCCTTCGTATTTTGCCCTTTTTTTTTTTTTTTTTTTTGTGATTGAGGGACACGTGCTGTACTGTCCCTGAAAACATAATAAAGGTCTTATTTGTCATTAACCCTCTCACCACGGAAGACCTCTTGAACGCCCATAAAAAAGCATATAACAGGTACCCGGAAGGCCTCTTGAACTCCAGTGGTTGAAAGCCTGTGAGCTTCGTGTGCGAGGCGTCGGTCCGACGCATGTAAACAACAGCCGGCTGGACCGACGCCCCGCATCTCCGGCCACAAGAAGGAGAGCGTCGCTTGTTCGTGTGTGCCTGTATGTTGTTGTTAAGTATCGAAAAGTGGTGTAAAGTGGCTGTTTTGCCATAAAGTTATCTCCAATGAAATCATCATCACAGCTCAACCAGTTGACTTAGAGAGCTCTACTTAATGCCATTCTACAGGTAAATAACACAGCTACGCTTGGGGATGCGCGGGAATGCGGGAAGCAGTCTGATTAACGAATATACGGTAGCCTAGCCTAGACTTTTTTCGGCCAAAACACCCGGGTTTTGAGGAATATGTATATAATACATAGCCGGGGCTGGAGGGTTAATATGATAAATTTCACATGGAAAAAAAAAAAGAGGAAGGATATCCCCGCCTCTGTAGGCCTACTCCCTCCCCTCCCGGCCTCGACCCCGACCCCGTTACTGTGATAATGTTGATAAGCCTTGTGCTACACCCTATTGATAATGCAAAACTATTGAACACACTTAAAAGTGTATGTTATTTGGTCTCTATATAATCTGTGAATCATCTCCGATATGATAGAATTAAAGACATTTTTTCCACCAACTCATAATCAGCAAAAACGACACAAATGTCAATTAAAAACATGTTATAATATTTCCCCATCATTTTGTGTATACCGTGGGAACCAAAAAAAACAAAAATCTATCAAACTTAAATCTCCCGTCTCGGAAGCTCGGCGCCTAGACGGAGGGGAGGGTTGAACTATTTTTTTTACTATCTTATTTTATTGTTTATCTATGTGCTGGAAGGATATTATATTTTTCAATTCCATCGCAATAGAAATGATTCAAAGATTACAAAAAGTCCAAATAAGACATAGTTATGTTAATGTATAAGGGATTTAGGTAGATGAATTAGAGAGATAGATAGATAGAAAGAGTGTATATCGAGGGAAAAAAAACAAAACAAACAATCTATCAAACGTAAATCTTCCGTCTCTGCTCCCACGGAGGGGAGAGTTGAAATATTTTGTTGACTATCTTATTTTTTATTTATCTATGTGCCGGAAGGATATTATATTTTTCAATTCCATCACATTAGATATGATTCAAAGATTACAAAAAGTCCAAATAAGACATACCTTACCTTTTGATGTGTTCGCCACTCTTCTAGCGGCACCAAGGAGCGCGACGCCCCTCGTTTTGGGTGGTAATTTGGTACAGTAGACTGTTTGAAGCGACAGCTCGCTCCCTTGCGAGGATGGGCTCGTCTGGCACCTTTTGCAGTTCGACATCCAGGGCTCTCTTGAAGCTGTCTAACGAGACGTCCCTCATGTCTCTTACTCGCCGTGGGAGTTTGTTGAAGAGACGTGGGCCTCTGTGTGATAACCAGCCCTCTCGCAGAGAGCCCATAGCACCCCTGTTATTCATCCGGGGGATTTCGCATTCCCAGCCTCTCCTATCACTGAATTTCATGACTATCGGAGTATGTAGGTTTGGTACTAAACCCTCTGCGATTTTCCACGTGTATATATTAGGTAACGTTCTCTTCTACGTTCCAGTGAGTACAGATTCAGTGCTCTTAAACGCTCCCAATAGTGTAGCTGTTTTATCGAACTTATATGCGAAGTGAAATTTCTTTGTACACTCTCTACATCATTTATTTCACCTGCTTTGTATGGGGATGTTAATACGCTACAATATTCAAGCCGCGGTAGCACTAGAGATTTGAAGAGCGTTATCATAGGTACTTCACCGCATGTTTTAAAAGTACGGAGAATCCAACCCGTTAGACGTTTCGCAGCCGCCACTTTGACCTGGTTATGTACTTTGAAACCCATATTTTCAGACATTAATACCCCAAGGTCTTTCACACTGTCTTTCCATTCTATTATGTGGTTAGATAGTTATGTTAATGTACAGTATAAGGGATTTAGGTAGGTGCATTAGAGAGATAAATAGATAGAGCAACGGACTTTGCTCCAACTTTTTTTCGAGCAACAGACTTTGTCCGTTGCTGGGTCCATTGTCCGGCTACGGACAGAGTCCGTTAAATCCGAAATCCGTTGTATCGGGGTCCGTTAAATCGAGCGTCGACTGTATGTCCTTTTTTTTCATTGGTATTTTTTCTATTTTTCTCTATAAATCTATAATACTAGATAGCCTAACTAGATTAGGTTAGGTTGTTTGGTTGGGGCAATGTATTTTTGTATCCAAAGGCAGTCAAAATAGACGGGAACATAGACATAGTGTAAACAAGATGGGGTAAGATTAGGAGTACATAAGAACATAAGAAAATGGGAGTCTGCAGAAAGCCGATTGGCCTAAGCAAGGCAGATCCCTGTCCCACACAACCCCAATTACAAAGCCCAATTATAGGCTCAACACTCTAATACCCTGAGGATCATCTTACCAAAACGGTTAGAGATTAACGCAGGATTACAGGGGTCTGCAGAGCGCTGATTGGCTCAACCCGGCTGATCCCCCTTCACACCCAACCCTTCTCGTCCATATGCTTATCCAATTTTATCTCCCTACCGTTTGTAATCCCACTATAGCAATTGGTAGTCCATTCCACCCATCTACAACTCTGTTACCAAACCAATATTTGCCTATACAGTATCTTTTCTGATACGAAATTTATCTAATTTGAAACCATTGGTACGAGTTCTTTCGCTATCACTGAGCTTTAGTACATTTGTCATGTCCCCTTTGTCAATCCCACTAACCCACTTGAACACCTCTATCATATCCCCTCTAACTCTGCGTCTCTGTAACGAATGTAAACCTAATTTCTTCAACCTTTCTTCATACGGAAGATTTCTAATACAGTATTATGGATCATTTTTGTCATTCTACGCTGAACTCTCTCCAATGAAGCTATGTCCATTCTGTAATAAGGACACCAAAATTGGACAGCATAAGCCATATGGGGGTCTCACTAATGACAAGTAAAGTTTTAAGATAACATCAGCAGTTCTGTTATTCACACTCGTAGAGATGAACCCGAGAATCCTGTTTGCCTTATTACGAACGCTTATACACTGTTTTCTAGGCTTCAAATCATTGCTAACAAACACACGTAGATCTTTCTCGCAGTCTGAATTTTCTAATTCTAAATTAGCTAGTTTATATTTAACATTTGTTTGCATCTTCCCTATCTTTAATACCTTGCATATGTCAATGTTAAACTTCATCTGCCAATTTACTGACCATTCATGTAAGGTATCTAGATCCCTTTGGAGGCACTCTATATCGCTATCTGAATCAATTGATCTCCCCATTTTAGTATCGTCTGCGAATTTACTTATCCTACTAGTTATACCTAAATCTATGTCATTTATGTATATAAGAAACAACAGGGGACCTAATACCGATCCCTGGGGGACACCACTTTTGACTGCTCCCCACTCTGACTTGGTACCATTTATGCTGACTCTCTGTTTCCTACCAATTAGCCAATTACCAATTACGAGTAGTGGGCGTACCACTACCGACATACAGCATAAATCATCTGTAAAAATTATCCATAATATTAGAAATCTTCCGTATGAAGAAAGGTTGAAGAAATTAGGCTTACATTCGTTAGAGAGACACAGAGTTAGAGGTGACATGATAGAGGTATTCAAGTGGGTTAGTGGAATTAATAAAGGAGACATGAAAAATGTACTAAAGCTCAGTGATAGCGAAATAACTCGTACAAATGGTTTCAAATTAGATAAATTTAGTTTCAGAAAAGATATAGGTAAATATTGGTTTGGTAACAGAGTTGTAGATGGGTGGAATAGGCTACCAAGTGATATAGTGGGATCAAGAACGATAGGGAGCTTTAAGATAAAATTAGATAGGCATATGGATGAGATGGGTTGGGTGTGAGGGGGATCTACCAGGTGTGGGCCAATCGGCGCTCAGCAGACCCCCGTAATCTTGTGTTAATCTCTGACCGTTTTGGTGGGGTCAGAACTCAAGGTATTAGTGAGATGGGTCTATAATTGGGCCTTGTAATTGGGGTTGGGTGTGACAGGGATCTGCCTTGTGTGGGCCGATCGGCTTTTTGCGGACTCCCATTTTCTTATGATCTTATGTAAAACATTAACCTAACCTAACCTAACCTAACCTAGTACTACATGAATACTAGGGTAGGTTGTTTGGTTGTTTGGCTCGCTTGGTGTAGTGACTAGCCGCACCGTCACTAGCGTCTCGGACTTCCACCCAGAAGGCCCGGGATCGCGCCCACGCTCGGCGCATTAAAGATTTTTCATAAGCACTGAGTCGTTACCATCCCTCATGATTGCTTACCTTAGTGATTGCTTACCTTAGTGATAGTGAAGAGGCAAGAGAGTCAGAGCTCATAAGGGGTGCCTCTTCTCAGTTTTCTTTCAGTCTCAAACTGGTCGAGGGGCTGAGCAAGGGGATGGGGTAGTAGTACAGGACCCCAATGGAAATACGCCTAATCCGCCTTATTGGCCTATCCTTAGCTGACTTAGCATGCACTAGCTTTAAGAACTATTATTATAGATGAGTTAGGCTATGCTGTATGTTGGTAGTGGTACACCCACTACTAATCTTACCCAAGACGGGCGGTACACCCGGTAACTACATTCTTGCCCTAATTTGCTCTAGGCCTATCTATCTATCTATTGCTGGACGCCGTGTCCCTGAAAGGGTGGCCACGAATGAATCTCCTCTTGCACGGTGCACCTCTTACTCTCAGTGACCGCTGTCCTGTCCCCAGTCAGTTGACGCCCCTCCTCCCATCCAGCACCGCTTTCACGCTTAGGAATGAGGGGATGGATGTAGTTACTGGGTGTACCACTACCGACATACAGTACCGTACAACATAAATCATCTATAAATACTTAAAATAAAATAAATACTTATAAATCTATAATACTAGGTTAGGTTAGGTTGTTTGGTTAGGGTAATGTATTTTTGTATCCAAAGGCAGTCAAAATAGACGGGAACATGATGGTGAGCGTCCGCGTAGTGTAAACAAGACGGGCGGTACACCAGGTAACTTCATTCTTGCCGGAATGAGTTGTGTTACCAGGCGTACGTCGTGTAAACACGTAAGTTCATGTCAAACAGTGGGGGTGTGGGGGCGGCAGCCCCCACCCATGATACTAGGATAGGTTAGGTTAATGTCCTTTCAAAGGGGTATAGTAAACATCCATATTTTCAAGAAAAAATTGGATGAAAGTAGACTAATGAAGAAAAGGACGAACTTGAAAGCCAAGCAAAGGAAGACCAGCCATGCCCACACTATCACTAAACTACAAGAAGAGCTCGATGAAGTTGAACGAAAACTCATCCAGTCACACCAAGAGCAAAGAACACGTGAAGAACTCCAAGCAGTTGCAAACATACGAGTAAATAGCAAATTCTTCTATGCATACGCAAAAAGGAGACTCAGGAACACCTCAACAATAGGACCGCTTGCAAAACCCACGGGCGAACTTGAGAGTGACCCAACCGAAATGGCCAAGATACTCAAACAGCAATACGAAAGTGTCTTCAGCCCACCAAATGAAGACAAGAAAATCGATAATCCAACGACCTGGGACGCTCCTGGGACACCACATCAACTCTCCTCGGTAACAGTATCAACAGAGGACATAATAGCAGCCATCGACAAGATTGGACCAAACTCTGCAGCAGGACCAGACAGCTTTCATGCCCAACTGCTGAAAAACTGCAAACATCAGCTAGCCTTGCCGCTAAAACTGCTGTGGAGCAAGTCCCTCCAAACTGGATATGTACCACAATCCCTAAAAGAAGGTACCATCACACCAATCCAGAAAGAGGGTAGTAAAGGCATAGCCAAAAATTACAGACCAGTGGTGCTGACGTCACATCTTATTAAAATCATAGAAAGAACAATACGAGTTAAGATGGTCAGCTACCTGGAAGATAACAAGGCATTCAACGAGGGTCAACATGGCTTTAGACAAGGCCGCTCCTGCCTTTCACAACTAGTATCACACTACAGTACGACAAAATCCTACAGGATGTTCAAGACGGAGAAAATGTAGACGTCATATACCTAGATTTCGCCAAAGCTTTTGACAAGGTGGACCATGGGATCCTTCTACATAAACTCAAATCACTGGGAATAGGGGGAGACCTAGGAAGATGGCTCCACAGTTTCATCACCAACAGAAAACAAAGAGTCACGGTTCAAGGAAGCCTATCAGAAGCAGGTGGGGTCATCAGCGGTGTACCACAAGGATCAGTACTGGGACCTCCTATTCCTCATCATGATAGGAGACATCGACAGGGACCTAGAACACTCAACAGCCTCATCGTTTGCAGACGACACCAGACTCATGAAGAAAATCACCTCACAACACCATGCACAGTTACTACAACAAGACTTGGACAAAATCCTGAAGTGGGCAGAAGAAAACAACATGGCCCTAAACGGAGACAAGTTCGAGCTTCTAAGGTACGGGAACAAGAGAGCACTACAAAACGCCACCAACTACAGTACAAAAGTGGACAGCAAGAAATTACCGCCAAGGACACGGTGAAGGACTTGGGAGTAAATATGAGCAGTGACGCCACTTTTTCCCAGCATATTACCAAAGCCGCAACAACAGCAAACAAATAGCAGGCTGGATCCTGAGAACCTTCTACACAAGAAATGAGAGGTGTATGTTAACACTGTGGAAGTCACTGGTCCTACCACGACTGGAGTACTGCTCTCAGCTCTGGTCTCCCCAAAAAGTAGGAGAAATAACAGAAATTGAAGCCACCCAGAGGACATTCACCAGTAAAATCCATGGGTTTCAAAACTTTAACTACTGGGAGAGACTCAAGGAGCTGCAGCTGTACTCACTTCAAAGACGTAGGGAGAGATACATCATCATCTACGTCTGGATGATTTTGGAAAAAAAGGTACCAAATCCAAACATCCAAGAGACTCAACACCAAAGGCGAGGGAGGCTGTGCTATGTGAGGACTACGCCGGGATCAACGCAAAAAATCAAATCCCTGATCCATCACAGCTTTGCATACAATGGAACCAGACTGTTCAACTGTATACCAGCCCCTCTCAGGAACATGACCGGGGTGTCTCCAGACACCTTCAAGAAACACTTGGACATGTGGCTGGCCAAAATACCGGACCGGCCACCAACACCAGGATACCCCAGCGCCAACTCCAACCGACTTCTGGAATGGAGAGTGGAAGAAAGGGAGCTGCCTGGTCGCAGTGGAGCCCCAGCTCAACTGTGTCACTAACGGACGGAATACAACAAAGTGTAACAAAGTGTAAGTGTGTGAGACGGGACAACACGAGCTTAGCTCAACTCCTGTAAACTACAATTAGGTAAATACTATTGGAGTATTGGGCAAGAATGTTAAGTGCGGGCGTACCGCCAGCCTTGTTTACACTACGCGAACGCGTAGTGGCGTCGGACCTTTCCCATCATGTTCCTGTCTATTTTGACTGCCTTTGGATATAAAAATACATTAGCCTAACCAAACAACCTAACCTAACCTAACCTAGTATTCATGTAGTAATGACAGGGGGCAAATAGCAGAAAATATAGCGTCAAAATAGACGGGAACGTAACTGCGAGCGCACAACATGACGACCGTACGCCCGAAAACTACATCCATCCTCACTATTGACTAGGATATACCCAGTCAGAGGTAGCCAGGTGATACGCCCGATAACACAACTCTTGCCCAGTGCCCACGCTTATCCTTACTTATCTTAACTTGCTTACTTACCATAGACTTCCCATCCCCGCCTGGGGATGTGATCACATTTCAGGCGGACGGTTGAGGACTGGGGCAGGAAGCCTTCGCTGGCTCTTGTATTGCCCCCCTATGGGCCTGAACAGTTTTCCAATTAATTTCTTAAAACCATTCATTGTTGATGCCAAGACTGCCTCCTCCGGCAGATTGTTCCACTCATCCACTACTCGTTGGGAGAAAAAGTACTTTCTAATGTTGAGTCTGGAACGTTGCTTGTATATCTTGTACTGGTGCCCCTTAGTTGATCCTGTGTTGTTTGTGAAGAAGTCCTCAATTCTCAGTCCCTCTATACCGTGCATTATTTTATGTACCGGTACTTCAATCAGGTCACTCCTCAGCCTTCTCATCTCCAGGGACATTAAACCAGTTTTCTCAGTGCTCAGGGCCTTAGTGCTTACCTTATTTTAATAAAAATACTGTACAATAAAGAGGTTGGCTAAGAGTCAGAGCTCATAATGGGTGTCTCTTCTTAGTTTTCTTTCAGTCTCAAACTGGTCGTATCTATTTTTAATAATATTAATGGTCGTACTGCTTATTACGCTTCATTGAGGCTGTTGCATTCCTTTGCTTAGCTATGCCACAATGCTCATTCCACATGTGAATTTCCATTAATTTGTTTTTTCAATGGTTTAGTGTCCTTGTCTAATTTTATATTTTAATGGTTCAGACGGGGTTTCCTTTTGGCTATTGGACTGTAGTACAACAAGGTTTTGCAATAACACTGCCCCATTATGTCATCATCGTGACTGATGCTGGCATAATGCTAACAGTATTTCAGCAAGACTAAACAAAATCCTCCTGCATCACCTATCTGCGCCACCAGCTGTCCGACTTAATATTAACATTTTCCAGATTATGTAATGTGATTGGCTATGCAGTAGGGACAGGGAGGAAAACAGTAAGCCTCGGAGGTGTGTGATCAAAGAGCTGTGGTAGCCATGGAGGGTGTGGATGCAAGTACCGAGGGGGCTAAGTCTGTGGAGGCAGGAGAATGGGACACCTTCTTGCTCAAATTCCGTGGGAGCACTGAAGTTGACCGACACTATTCTAAACCCATGCTGCCCTGGATTATTGCAGAGATCAAGAACCAACAAAAAGTAGAAGAAGTAAGTTTTGTTCTTCATTTGCATAATTGCAATCATCTACAATTCTACATTATATACACTAATCTTATTTCATATAGTACCAGGTATTTAATGTTCACTAAAATAAGTAAAGTTTGATATTATCATATTGAATGTGATAGTTTGGAACAGTAATAATTATACAACATTGAATGGGGCTAGTTTAGAACAATAATGAATGACATACAGTATATTAATACTGTGCCTTTTTCAGGTAAAAGTGGAAATTATTCGAGGTAATGTAACTGTGCGGTCGATCCAAAGTGGCGTGGTCCTCCTGAATCACACGGTGCGGCAGATCCACAAGTGTGTTATGGAGCAGGCCGACCACACCTGCTTCCTCTACACCCTCAAGCCACAGGACCGGGAGCAGGGCCCAATGATGGGGGCCCCGGGGTACATCTCGGCCACGGACCCCACACAGCTGGTGCCTGCCAATTTCCCGCAAGACCAGAACTATCAATGCCATCTCCTTCAGGCATTTAACGAACAACAGGTTCGTGCAAATTAAATCTTGCTGATGAGCATATTAGAATTTAGCAATGAGAACATCTAAATATTATTTAGCTTTTCATTATTACTGATATGTTTTTATCACATAATACAGTAATTATCTTATCCATGGTTACATTTGTAGCTTTAAGGCAGTACGGGTACCACACAAGCACTTTTATCCTCAACATTTATCCTTAAGCCTGGTCAGGCAGCTTATGACTTAGGATTATTCAGGATAATTTCGCCACAAACAGTGGTTTTTGCTAAATAAATATCGCCACATATGGAATATTGACATTTTTATTGCTTCATCTATACATTTAGCCTTTCTGCTATAGATAAGCCTACCTATTATAATTTTTGTCAAAAAATAAGGGTATTCTGCAGAACAACAGCTCCTCGATTACAGGATTCCTGTCTCATGGAATTATTTTTGTTCGCTCTTACCTTACTGATATGTGGATAAGTGCTACTTTTCTTATTTTGTCAATTTGATTTACACTCCCCTATAACATTTTCAGTTATTTTTGTACAGCCAGTCCAGAACGCTTTGTTTACATTCTAGGCTCCTCCAAGATGTTCAGTAGCCAATCAGAGTGCAGCTTCACTTGCAAAATGTCAGTACATTTTTATTGGTACTGTATTTTCCTGTTATCGACAGCCAAAGCTATAGATTGCAGAATAAACACCATAGACTTTATCAACTTTTCTTTCGACGCCTGTCAATCTTTTATAGTTTTGGTACCCAATCAGCGGGGGTGTGGGGGCAGCAGCCCCCACCCATAATATTAGGATAGGTTAGGTAAGGTCGTTAGGACCGTTAGGCTAATGTCTTTTCAAAGTCCCTACATTATTGGGGTATCAGAATTACAATTATAAATGCAAATGTTAATAAATAGTGCTTTCCTCACTTTCTAACAATATAATTCACACAGTGTGCTGCTCCCAACACTCTCGTATGGAAGTGAGACATGGACAGCAAGTGACTAGGATCTCTCCAAACTGAGAGCTGTGGAGATGAGCTTTTTCAGAATGGCAGCTGGCATGAATAGGCTAGATAGGCCAAGTAATAGGGAAGTGTATGAGTTCTTTGGAATGGAACAGCAGGCTTTGGGCATTGATTGTGGTGTGGTTGAGTGGATAAAGAGAAGTCCTTTGAGGTGGTATGGTCATGTTCAGAGAATGGATGAAGACAGAATGCCAAGAAAGATATATGGGAGTCAGGTGAGTGGAACTGCTAGTAGTGGAAGGCCACCTATGGTATGGGAAAAGAAAGTAGAAAAATATATTGAAGAAAAACTTCCACGTAGTGGAAGGGGCATTGTGGCACGGGCAAAGGAGGCATGTCTTGACAAAGTAGCCTGGAGACGTTTCTGTCATGGCCATCCTCTAGCAGGGGTTTCCCAGGGGGAAGCAAGGCGTCGGAGATGATGATGATGATGACAAACCATTAAAATACACAAATAAAATAAATAAAACCTAAAATAACAGGAGTTGTAGTTATGTAGAATTACCGACTCTTCAAATCAGTTCCAGGCTCCGGCATAATATATACAGTATTTTCAATTCCAATTTTCCCGCCACAGGTTAGGAGTTTCTTTTCCTGTTTACGCCAGCAGCCGAGGGAGACACAGCACACCTCGGACAGTTCCTCTTCCAACTCCTTCAACTCTCTTCCAGATCTCTATGTCCATAATGAATCACAATTTTTTGAGGTAAGAATCTATGAATAATAGTTCAATATACTGTATATAAATTGATATGGAGAATTATGGTTACATACATACAGTACCGGTACATATATAAAATTACTGTAGTTGCTGGTGGAAGTATATAAAGTTATTGCAAGTTAACCCGTTCACGTTTTTATGACGCAGAGGTTGCCAGATTAGCAATAATAAATAGAGTTCTCTCACTCTTATAATTACCTCTCCAAAATTAGTTTTCTGCCCACAGCTAACTCAAAGACAACTGCAGAGGTTGAAGTAACTCTAAACTAAAGGTTTCTAAATACCCCTGATGGTAACAAAGGCTTTAAAGTACCCCTAATAGGCTCAAAATTGCGTAAAAAACGTGAGAGGGTTAAATAGGGGTGTTATAATTATGGTGTTAAACCATTGTATGTATGTATGTATGAATATAGTGAGTGTATACATTGCTTTCGTTATCAGAAAATTCACTTTCTTGTAATATGGACTAGTAATTTCTTATTTGTACGGTATTAATTAATTATGGCATTTATATTTGTTTTTCCTTATAAGAACAGTGTAGCCTACTAGACTACATTATTAATTATTCATAATTCTTATTTCAGGTTTTATTTGTGGGTCGTGTCAAAGTGTCTCACTCGAAGGTTCCTCCAAGTTTTATTGATGAAGCTCTGTCGGCCTTCAAGGTGCGGGAGAAAACTAGACAGCGCCACACTTCTGGGGAAGAGGTAGCTACACTATACAGTATTCCTTTCAAGTTTACTTGGCAGCAAATTCTCACCCCATCATTATGATTACCGGTACCTGGTAATCTCTATATAGAAATTATATATGTTTGTCTGTTTGTGACTGCTTAGCCCCTAAGCCCTTTGGACTATAGAGATGAGACTTGGCTGGGGTACTCAAGGGTCCTAGAATAAGTTTTTAGCCAAATTTGTTTGTTATATATGTATAGTATTTTAATGCTATGAGTGTGTATGGACCCCATAAAGTTTAATATAATAGTGCAGCCATCTCGGGACTACTCTTTAAAACCCTCACAGGGTGAGGGTACTGTGGCTAGTGAATATATATGATTGGTTGGCAGTGGTTTGTGGAGTGGCTCTTGAAGTTGAATAATGAAAGACCAATCAGGAGCAAGTGTGAGGAGAATGATACATATGAAAAGAGCTGCCTTGATTGGTTTATAATGTTACCACCTACATTAACAATACAGTTAACAATACAGCTTCAAAGCATGGAAGAAAGGAGGCAGCAGGGAGGAATACCAGGCAGCTAAACGAACTGCCAAAAGAGTTATTTACAATGCTAAAAATCGCATTAAGGACCTGGTCCTCGAACAAGTGTGTAACACTGACAATCCCAATGGGATCTTCAACCTAGCTAGGCGAGTTAAAAATGACAGTAGGGATATTATAGGTGAACAGTGTGTTAGAGATGATAATGGGAAGATTGTGTATGCAGAAAATGAAATCAGAGAAGCATGGAAGGTACACTATGAACGATTGCTAAATGTAGAGTTTGAATGGGATAAGGAACAGCTTAGTATCGAAAAACCAATATCTGGGCCCCCTCCTTTGATAGCACCAGCTGTAGTGAGCGACGCAATCAATAAAATGAAGGACGGTAAAGCTCCAGGTTGCTCCGACATTGTCGCTGAGATGATAAAAGCCTCAGGGGAGATTGGTGTAAACTTAGTCACTGAGTTGATAAACACCATTATTAAAGATGAGAAAATCCCAGAGGATTGGCTCAAAAGTGTAATAGTAAATATATACAAAGGAAAAGGGGATGCGCTAGATAGAGGAAATTATAGGGGCCTGAAAATGCTTGACCAAATCATGAAGGTCTGTGAGAGAGTCCTTGAGGGTTTGATCAGGCAAAGCATCTCTATTGATGATATGCAGTTTGGTTTTATGCCAGGACGTGGTACAACCGATGCTATCTTCATAGTCAGGCAGATGCAGGAAAGATACCTACTAAAAGGCAGGGATCTTTACTTTGTGTTTGTGGACCTGGAGAAGGCCTTTGATAGGGTACCTAGAGATGTTGTACAGTGGGCTATGAGGAAACTTGGTGTGGAAGAGTGGCTGGTGCGTGTGATAATGAAGATGTATGAGGATTCGCGAAGTTCGGTGAGGGTGAAAGGTGTACTGAGTGATGAATTCGCAGTCCGTGTTGGAGTCCATCAGGGTTCAGTGTTAAGCCCCCTCCTCTTTATTATGGTCTTGGAGGCGCTGTCTAGATTTTTTAGAGGCGGACTCCCGTTGGAACTGTTTTATGCAGACGATTTAGTCCTAATAGCTGACAGTATGCAGGATGCTGAGGCCAAATTCAGAAAGTGGAGAGAGGGCATGGCGAGCAAGGGTTTAAGAGTCAATATTAACAAAACCAAGGTTATGCATTGTAGTTTGAGACGAGGCAATGTGGAAAAGAGCGGTGCATACCCATGTGCAGTGTGTGGAAAGGGAGTGGGCGTTAACTCAATTCAATGTAGCATCTGTCGATGTTGGGTACACCATGGGAGTAAGCGCTGTAGTAGAATAAAGGGGCCCCTGCCGAAGGATAAGTCAGAAATAGAGAAATTTGAGTGCGTAGTGTGCAAAGGCGAGCTTGTGTTAAGTGATGATCCTGTGGCTGTGAATTTTGGAAATGAGTCTTTGGAGCTGGTGAACAAGTTTTGTTACCTAGGAGATACCATCTCTGCCGGTGGTGGGGCCGAGGCTGCCACTGTTGCTAGAATTAGGTGTGGCTGGGGGAAGTTCAGAGAATTGATGCCAATCCTGACCATGAAAAGAATGCCTCTCCCCCTGAAGGGAAAGGTGTATGCCTCATGTGTTAGAAGTGCAATGACGTATGCCTCAGAAACATGGGCCGTTAAAGTAGAGGATGTCAACAGAATGGAGCGTAATGAGATGAGAATGGTGAGATGGATGTGTGGGGCCAGGCTACAGGATAGAATAACAAATGTTGAGCTGAGGAGACGTTTAGGTATAAAGAGTATTAGCGAGGTGATGCGTACAAGTAGACTGGGATGGTATGGACATGTGGAGAGAATGGATGAACAAAATTGGGTGACAAAATGCAGGTCTGTGATTGTGGAGGGAGCTGCACCAAGGGGTGGACCGAGGAAGACCTGGGATCGGACTATACGCGCCGATCTCAAATCCAAGAACTTGACAAGTGAAGCAGCCCTTAACAGGGTTGCCTGGAACGCCGCCATTAGGACAAGAGACTGAAACTGCACTTATGTGTGGAACACTCAGTCTTAAAATGTTATGTATGTATGTATGTAGTATCCCTCATTAGCAATATTACTCTGGTGATATCTGCTACGTTTCTCTTCTCCAGTAAAATTGGAAAGGTCAAGTCTTTAATGAGGTTATTATGGTGATTACCAGGACAGGTTGGTGATGAGTGCTATTTTGAATAGTTGTTAGTACTGTACTGATAAAGAAGAAATCATCGTCCCCTGTCCTAACCTATTTTTACTGTGAATTTTGAATTTCAGATAATGAATATGCATGCTGTAAATCTATTTTCTTTATTATTGCAAATCACTAATATCACCAACCCACAAATTAACTTTAAATGAACCTAATTAAGGAAATCAATTAAATATACATTGTTAAGCACTCATAATATAATATCCCTCATACTTCACACTAGAGATGGAACGAATATCAATTTTCACTATTTGCGAACACGAATACGAATTTGTTGTAAAATTCGCGAATACTGTACGAATAGCGAATATTTCAATCCTTATTTCATCCTTCAAGAACTGGTAATTATTTTTATGTCACCAACAAACGTTAATTAAGTTACTATGAAATTAATTACCAGAAGTTAATGACGATGTGAAATGTGTAATTTCTTAAATATCAAAACTGAACTGTATGAATTACTGTTTAATATATTATAAGAGTTCAGCCATAGAAAATTGAATAATTAAAATTAAATCCATTCAATGTTTTATGTTTCCAGTCCTCAGTCCCAATGTTGCCGCTTTTTTAATTCCAAGCAAACTGAATTTACACTTTCTCCTCCACAATGCAGAACTTCTGCTTATCAGAATTCATTTATCCCCAGAGCTACTACTCTTTGGAATTCACTTCCCTCGAATTGCTTTCCACAAACTTACAATCTACAAATGTTTAAATCCAGTTGTTACAAACATTTTATGAATGGAGGATGCCTTTAGGCACATGGACCTTTTTGTTTTATCTGTGTTTTTCCTTCCTCCGTTCATTGTCTCTTAAAAAAAAAAAAAAAAAAAAAAAAACTAATCGCACACATAACAATGCACTATCGTCACGTTCAAGAAATGATTCAATTTATGTAATATTTATTCCTTGCATCTTTTTCATATCTAAACCCACAATTGTTTTTTCTCAACAGTTGATCCTTATCCTTGCATTTTTTCTTCTCATATCTAAACCCACAATTGTTTTCTCAAAAATTACATTCAGAGCATATTTTTTATTTTTATTTTTTTTTTTAAAGAGACATTGAACGGAGGAAGGAAAAACAGATAAAACAAAAAGGTCCATGTGCCTAAAGGCATCCTCCATTCATAAAATGTTTGTAACAACTGGATTTAAACTTTTGTAGATTGTAAGTTTGTGGAAAGCAACTCGAGGGAAGTTAATTCCAAAGAGTAGTAGTTCTAGGGATAAATGAATTTTGATAAGCAGAAGTTCTGCATTGTGGAGGAGAAAGTGTAAATTCATGGGCGCTCTCAGCTGCCCTAGTTCTACGGGGAAAGATGTGGAGAGGCGGCACAATTGAAGCAAGTTCCTCGGAACAATTGCTGTGAAAATATCTGTAGAATAATGCAAGGGATGCAACGTTTCTTCGTATGGATAATGTAGGAAGGTCCTGTGTGATTGCAGGGTTATTGATTAATCTAATGGCTTTATTTTGAATTTTGTCCAACTGCTTCAATGCAACCACTCCACTTCCACTCCACAGAGGTGAACAGTAATCCATCTGAGAACGCACATGACTTTTATATATTACGGCCAATTGCTCGCCAGTGAAGAATTCTCGAACTCTGTACAGGAGTCCCTGTTTTTTAGAGGCATTCTTAGCAATGCTTCTAACATAATGTGTCCAGCTCAAGTTAGTAGTTAATGTTACACCGAGAATGTCAATACTAGGGGAAGTGGGAATATTTACATCATTAAAAAATATATGGGAGTCGGTGAGATTCTGTCGGTTAGAAAGTTGAATGTACTTGGTTTTCTGTGCATTAAAGGAAACTAGATTCTTTTGTCCCCATTCATTAATTCTAGAAAGGTCCTGGTTCAGAGAAATTGCAGTGTTTATTTTTGAATTTATAAGATCGGGTTGGGTGAAAGAATTGGTAAATGTGAAGGAACTGTGGAGTGTTGAGTCATCTGCGTAGGAATGTATTGGATTATGAGTGGTAGATATGAGATCATTGATATGAATGAGGAACAGAGTTGGGGCCAAAACTGATCCCTGGGGAACACCAGCATTTATTGAGTGAAATTGAGAATAAAGGCCATCTACCATTACACATATTTTTCTGTTATGAAGATAAGAAGAAGAAATTAGTTGAACTAATGATGCAAGGCCGTAGTGTGACATCTTCGACAATAAGGATTGATACTAATTCTTGACCATTACCATTCTACATGCTTTGCCTTGCATACTTAACACAAATATTCCCTTAAAGATTTTTTTTTTTTTTTTTTTTTTTTTTTTTTTTTTTCTATATTCCAACTACTCCCTCTCGGGCATAGGCTGAGAGCCTGTACATTCCATCGCTCAACACGGTGAAGCCCGTGAGGTCTTGTTCCAGTCTGGGGAGTGAGACATGTGAAGCATCCATCATGGCTCAAAGCAGCTCCATCTCTGAAGCGGCCGGTTGCTTCGCTCAAGTGCTTCACCGTCTCACCCTCCAGACTCAGACCCTCACTCTCAGAACACCACCTATTGAGCAGTGGTACAGTCGGATACCATAGTCTCTAGCCCACTCATACAAATTCATGGACTTCACCTATTACTAACTATGGAAGTATATCTCTGGAACCAATCTATGAATATATTTTCTATAAATCAACTACAAAACTATATACAGGTATACTAATTTTTGAAAAGCAAGTTATATCTAAAAATCAATCCAAATACTGTAGTTATAATTGCATAAAGAAAAATATAGGGGGTCCACAAATTCTTATGATTGGGCTAGAGACTATGGTATCCGAGTGTACCGTATGATTCTATCCCTTTTTCCCTATTGTAGCAGCACAATATGGTACACAATATTTGCCAGTCATGTAGCATTAATACCCTCTCATCTATACATATGCTAAACAGTCTGTACACCAACTCTACTTTACTATCACCACTCTCTATAATCTTCTAAACAGTTTGTACACCAACTCTACTTTACTATCACCACTCTCTATAATCTTCTAACACAGAGAGGTAGAAGGCCCTAATAAGTTGAATATAAAGTGTTTATTTATATCCAAAAATATATTCAATAATTTTTAATTTGATATCACTTAAAGAATGACCATGCCAGTTTTTTTACCCCTTGACTATCAATGGTTGTTTCACAGTAAGTTATCTCTATAAAGACACATATCCATGCTAGTATGTGGTCTTCCACCAAATTGCAGCTGTCCATGTATTAAAATCTTGGCCATTTCCCTATTCAATCCCCTGATCTGGAGATCATTCCAAAATACCTCCCTCAAATTCCTCCTCAGTTTACCCCTAACCACACTAACTTAAACCTTCATGCAAGTAACTTTGCACACCCAATTATCTTCCTCCATTCTTTCAAAATATCTATATCATCTCAATCTATCAATTTGAATTACATTGCCAATGTTTATAATTCATATTTGCTTTCACCAACCCACCAATTAACTTACTAATAAACCTAATTAATAAAATAAATTAAAGTAATGAATACATGTTGTACTCGAAGGACCCGAACCCGGATACTCGGACCAAAATTCCGCACACTAAGCATTACGCTATCAAGACAGTTAAATATTTTTCTCAGTACTGTACTAGATTCTCAGCTGTTATCATTCAATGAAACTCTACACATCCATCTTAACCCTCTCCGACATATGACACGATTTTGAGCCTATTGGGGATACTTTAAAGCCATTGTTACCATCAGGAGTATTTAGAAACCTTTAGTTTAGTTACTTCAACCTCTGCAGCTGTCTTTGAGTTAGCTGTGGGCAGAAAACTAATTTTGGAGAGGTAATTATAAGAGTGAGAGAACTCTATTTCTTATTGCTAATCTGGCAACCTCTGCGTCATATGTGCGTGAAAGGGTTAAGATTATCTAACAATATTTGTTTAATGTTAACTAGAATGTAATCGAGTGATGTGGTAACATTTTGAGTTGTATTTCCAGACGTCCCCTCGGTCTCAGCCTAACACGGCGGCCATCACGTTTCAGCAGGAGGGAAGTGGAGTGTCCGTGCCCAACATATCATTTTCCAGCCTCATCACCGATATCAACCCAGGCACTCGCAGCCGCAGCAACTCCAGGGTAAGATAATCAACCGTAAACCTTAAACAAATACAACGGAACTCGCCATAATATTGGACTCAATACTTTGTTTTATAAATTCATACATTCATGCGAAAATGACTCTGGTCAAAAGGCAGGTGTCGTTATAAATAATTTGCTCCCTTTTTATTGATTTAATTGGATTGCTTTAGTAAGTTTGGGTTTTAAGGTACAATTTGAAGGGGCTGGTCACCAAGACAATTACCTTTGTATATAGTTGCTCTCTGTCAAAATATTTTGTGTGCCATCTCTGGTGATAATGCCTGCATGCTTTCCGTATCTTTTATACTCCTGTAAAAACTTCTCCATCATCTTTATCCAGTATCATCTCCAACTTGTCATGACCGATGACCCTTTTATATGACCTTGTATTTGAACAGTGTATGGTACGGTACGACTATAATTCTGGCACTCGAACATTGTAGATATCTGATAGGAACACAAGCTTCCATATCACTTAAGCAACTCACAATGTGCTCTTCATAGCTCACAATGTGATCTTCATAGCTCACAATGTGATCTTCATAGCTCACAATGTGATCTTCATAGTTAGTTGAAAAAGCAAACATTTTCATCAGGACTTGGGGAAGATTTCTCTGGAGTCGAGTAAGCAGGATCAAGAGAACAAGGAGCCGAGTGGGAGACACCCTAAAGTTAGGTTCTCCCTGTGGAACAGTACCGAGGAGCCTCCAGAGTCACCTACCAAGGACAAGAGTCGTCAAGGCCATCCAATCTCATCATCAGGACCAGTGTGTATTGTAGTTAAGATGCTATTTTCTGTTTAGTGGCTCCTAACATACTTTGAAGGTGTCAGCTTTGATGCATTTATAACCACTGCTTGGCACCATAGTTACATTTGTAGTGTCTAAAGGATACAAATGGCATGTTAGGAATGCTCTTCTTGATTCCAGCCCACAGGAGTTGACCATATCCAAGGAGGTCTGTCAACCAATTCTTAAAAGTTGTCAAACAGTTGTCTGAAATATAGGTATTGGAAAATGTTTAGAACTGTACTGGGTGCTGAAAGTAAAAAAAAAAATATATATATATATATATACTGTAAACACAAAAATAAATGAATAGTGGATAATGACAAACCAAGCATTTTATAACAGGATTCATTACCCACGAGGAAGACAAAATCACACCAAGATTCTCAGAACCAAGAAATTAGGTCTGGTAGACTTGGACAGTGATCACTAGTAAAAATTAACAAAGTACATTATAGCACAGCTTCAACCCTTCGATTATGAGAGGCACTTCCAGAGCATAACAAATCGTCTAGTGTTAGTCTGAATATGATACGGTTTTTACCACCATGCGGTCCCTGCTCAAGAGCTGGGCTAGGGTAGGTGCCCTGATGATCAGGGACTTCAGTGAATATTTGCCACAGATTGCTAGACCGTGCGAGCTGGACTAGGGTGGGTGCCCTGATGATCAGGGACTTCAGTGAATAGTTGCCACAGATTGCTAGATTGTGCCGTCCACCAACAGCACTGGTTTCTGCCAATAACACACACTGGCTGGCCCGAGACTTGAACCGTCAACCTCATGGTTTGCAGGCGAGTGCTCTACCAACCGTGCTACGGCCTGTGGCATGAATAATATTAATAATGATAATAATCTGACCTTTTATTTCTTAAAAGTGCCAGTTTTCCCGGAGAAATTAACTAGTGCTCGGGACACGTTACACCACAATCAAAAGAATTGTGGCATTGTTCAATACAGTATAAACTGCAACTGTGGAAAATGGCAGCAGCTAAAGCCACTAATAATTTGTCACTGTGCCACTCACAAGATCGTAACTTTTCTGGAAGAGAAAGGTTTTGAGCTGCCACTGAATTCAACTGTTTCATCAATAATGGTAATAGTAATGAAGGAAATATGTATTATTGTACAGTACTTGCAAAAAGAATGGAGAAAAGAAAAACAAATCGCAAAAATAAATAATTTATACGTCTAATGGTGTTTTCCATTTAAGAAAAACCTATAACAAATTGCAAATTTTGCTTATTATATAATTTGATATAAATTTTAGTTTCTTTATTCACACAGAATTTAGTAAAATTTACCAGAATGTCCTGGACTTCCAAAATTGACTAATTCCTTGAATATGACGATAATGCATTGTTACATGTGCGATTAGTTTGCTTGGGAACCAGATGACCTTGCTCATGTAGTGATGTACAGTACACGCTATGTAGTTGATTGTGTTCTTTTATTTCAAAAATTAATTTTAGTAAGCGTTGTTTCCACATAGCGATTTTGATTATATAGTTCTTTTGTGTTTATCTTGTGTCGTCCCAGTTTTGGTTTGTTTGTTTTGCAAGTTTATAATTTAATTATAATTTAAACTCAAAATAGTTTTAAATGGCTATTAAGTTTCTTTCCTTTTATAAAGAAAAATATATAATATTAAAAATAAAAAACAAATATTGCAAAGGTTCATTATGAAGTCTGGCCATAGGATTGGGCTACAACCTCATGTGAGCATAGCAGCTTCCCTCGACGGGTTGAGATGTCTCTTAAACCCGCTTAACTTGACCTTATGTAATTCAGTCTTATGTAACCTAACTAGCATAGTGTGACATATTTAACATTCACACTTTCTTACCATTTGAAGTAGTAATGGCGCAACATAAGCTTTTAAAAGTTCTGCAATTAGGCCCCAGTTGCGTTATACCCCAACCATAGGTGGGCACTAACGCGATAATGTAACGCGTTAACGTTTATCGGATAAAAAAAAATCCAGCTTTAACGAATTAACGGTAACGTCGATACTTTTTGTTCCAAAATAGCGATAATCTTTAATTAATTGCCAAACAGGCAGAAATCCGCAGAATAGTCAATAAATAGGTAATCACATAGACATCACTAAATCTGAAAATCATCTAAATGATCTACTAAATCAAATGAAGTGTCAGGTGTTTTTTTTTTCTAATAAAATAATGATAGCATTGCTGCATTTAAGATTTTTTTATTTAAAATATGATAAATATCCATATCTTCGATAAATAACGATACTAACGAAGTAACGATATCGTTATCGAAAGGATCGGATTTAGCGATTTAACGATTTAACGGTTAACGAGCGATAAATGTATCGCTGGTTAAAGGTTAACGACGTTAAGGTTTTCGTTAACGAAATAACGGTTAACGAAGTTAAGGTTTTTGGTTATCGTGCCCACCTATGACCCCAACCCCTTCACAACAACTTGGTCTGTGTCATTGTCCCTAGTTTCATTCCGCCCTATGTTTCACTTCGCTCCAACTTACTCTCACTCGTGCATGCTTCTCACTCTCCTGGATGCTCTAGCCCCTGTTTGTTAAAGTGTCCTATATGTTCTTGGTCTTCCTCTCCCCCTCATGCCCTCCACCTCTGTTTTGTACATCTTTATCATTCTCTCTCCACTTATACTCTCCATATGCCCAAATCACTTGAGTAATTCATTGTCTGCTCTCTCCAGCAAACTGCACCTATCTCTACACATCTCACTTATTCCACTGTATCTCACTCACCCGTCTTCTTTTATTTCAAATTTTATTCTATTAAGCGTTGTTTCCACATAGCGATTTTGATTAGTTCTTTTGCGTTTATCTTGTGTCGTCCCAGTTTTGGTTTGTTTATTTTGCAAGTTTTAGATTTTAATTACTACAGTATTAACACCACTGATTGTTCTCAGACACTTCCACCCTCCTACTCTGTCTAGCATTTAGAGCCCATAGTTCATATTTATTGGCATAATTTTAATTTAATTTTGGCTAACAATTATTTATTTTACTCAACTTAGGAAGGACCTCTTGAATCAAAGGCATAAAGCTATATCAATTTCATAACTTTTGCTCCTGCAGATAAGTCTTTATCTACTTACCATAGAATTAGTTAATGATAGCCTCAATAAACTGAACTTATTGAACCGAAAGGGTTAATGTAAAGTCATTAACCTCAAGTTTACAGATGACTTGCAGTTACTGACTATCAATCAAATCTCAATCAAAACTAAAGTATATCACAGCTCTGGTTATGAATTTTACCCCCAGGACATGACCACAACCTCCTGCGGTTCCAGCAACCTCCCTCCACCGGTTGAGATGGTCACTTACACCCGCTCTGCCAGCATCTCTGAGAGCGATCTCTCCAAATGCGCCATTGATGGTTAGTATTTTCAACTCTGTGTAACTGTGGAATTTAATATAGATAAAAATTATAAGTTATAGTATATGTGGGGTTAATATGTAGGGTTAATCTCAGGGACAGAGTATCGAGCGAGGAATTAAGAAGGTGTCTGGGCAATAGGAGTGTCAGCTCAGAGAACTGCTGCCAATCCTGACCATGAAAAGAATGCCTCTCCCCATGAAGGGAAAGGTGTATGCCTCATGTGTTAGAAGTGCAATGATGTATGCCTCAGAAACATGGGCCGTTAAAGTAGAGGATGTCAACAGAATGGAATGTAATGAGATGAGAATGGTGAGATAGATGTGTGGGGCCAGGCTACAGGATAGAATAACAAATGTTGAGCTGAGGAGACGTTTAGGTATAAAGAGTATTAGCGAGGTGATGCGTACAAGTAGACTGGGATGGTATGGACATGTGGAGAGAATGGATGAAAAAAATTGGGTGAAAAAATGCAGGTCTGTGATTGTGGAGAGAGCTGCACCAAGGGGTGGACCGAGGAAGACCTGGGATCGGACTATACGTGCCGATCTCAAATCCAAGAACTTGACAAGTGAAGCAGCCCTTAACAGGGTTGCCTGGAACGCCGCCATTAGGACAAGAGACTGAAACTGCACGTTTGTGTGGAGCACTCAGTCTTAAAATTTTATGTATGTATGTATGTAGTGAAGTGATGCGCATAAGCCGACTTGGTTGGTTTGGACACATGGAGAGAATGGATGATCAGAACTGGGTGAAGAAATGCCGGACTGTGAACGTGGGGGGAGCTGCGCGTAGGGGTAGACCTAGAATGACGTTGGATCAGGTACTCCGGTCCGATCTCAAAATAAAGAACTTGACGACAGAGGCAGCCCTTGACAGGGCCACCTGGAAAGCCGCCATTTAGGACGTGAGACTGTAACCACATTCTCTGGGGACAAAACTGTCTTTTAAACTTGTATGTAGTATCTTGAATAGATACGGTATGTAAAGTGAGCGTAATTGAATCTGCTGGTATGGAGAACTTGCACTTCTTGTGAAAAAAATAAGCACCAGCTTTTAATTACATAAGCACTCTGGCCACATAGATCTTCTGATGCATCAAGGTAGCAAGAACTTAATTTTAGTAGAGACAACTTAATACAATGATATATCTGTGAAAGTACAGTAATAGAGCTTTACAATGACACCTGAATCATCACTGTACGACATCTGGTTGTCTTGCAAAGGTCGGCCAAAAATCTCTAAAAACAAGCGGTTTTGAGATGTTTTCGCTATGTGTAACGCTTCAGCGAACTAGGAGAGGGCTGAAATACATACATACCGGTACCTACAATTTTTTTTTTTTTTTTTTTTTTTAATATTAGTTTAACCACCCAGGAGAAGACCCAGAGACCAGGGTTACCAAGGTCGCCTGGGTGACCTGGATGTGTGAGAGTTTGTGTTTTTTATCTGTGTTTATTTTTTGTTTTATGTTGTTTTTGTGTTTTTCCCTGTTCTTGCTCTGTCTTGAGTCGGCTACCCCCAAAATGGGGATTGGGCCTGAGCATATAGATAGCATATAGATAGATAGTTTAACCAGACCACTGAGCTCTACAAAGAACTCTCATAGGGCTGGCCCGAAGGATTCGATCAAGATATATAACTAAACGAGTCAAGATAGATAGGGAAGGGCAGTAGGGGAACAAATCGAGGCAGGTGAAGACACGCAGACATTACTCGCCATTTCATCAGTTCAGCCGGACCACATGAGCTCCACATCAGATCTCCTATAGGGCAGGGCCGAAGGATGAGGCAAGAACTGCTACACCGCAACACCAACCAAGAAGTGATCAGGGCGAAGAATGAAAGATCAGGTCGAAGGTAGAAAAAATCATATCGAGAAGCAAAAAATGCATTACCGAAGGGAATCAAGTCAGTCCGGCCACATCAGCAACCGAAGAGACAAACGGGTCACGAGTCAATCACCTAGCCAGGCCAGGGAGACATGAGATATAGGCCGCCAGAGGACAGCCAAATGGGACAGAATAAGAATAGAAGGGGAAAAACATAGAATGGGTAATGAAAAACTACTA
The DNA here is from genome assembly GCA_032716605.1 of Paralithodes platypus. NCBI lineage: Eukaryota > Metazoa > Arthropoda > Malacostraca > Decapoda > Lithodidae > Paralithodes > Paralithodes platypus. Next base: position 56,203,036 of record CM064495.1, read on the forward strand.
AAAATTAGTCAAGCCGAGGACGAAAGCTCGAGGGGAGATAGGAAGGGAATTGACCACATCCATCCACCATCAAGCCCCAGTCGCCGGCCCCGAAGCCCCCCAACCGCGGCAAGGAGAGTAGTATCAGGGGGGCATACAGTCAGGACCCCCAATACACGATTCCACAATGCGCGAAAACCCTAATACACGAGTTACCTCTCGAAAATAACATTAATTAATTAAACATTAATTACGCGAGGTGGTACCACAATACACGAATCGAGAGCTAAGAAGGGGCCAAATTCGCTATTCCCGCTTGATACGCGAGCACGTCTACGTTTCGCGAGGCCCAGGAGTAGCTCTGAAAAAAGAAGAAGACGGGCATACGCCTGCCTTCCCTCCCGCTTACCATCCCTCCCTCCCTCCCACAGTCCCGCTCAAGCGCTCATAGCCGTGCGGAGTGACCAAACGTTTGTAGTGCCTGCCACTTTTTTCGCCATGCCACGCCAATATAAGAAGATAACACACAAAATGAAGGTGGAAGTGTTGGATCGCAAGAAAAAAGGAGAAGGAAACTGTGCAATAGGCTTGTCAGAATAAACTGTTCGTACGATTTGGTCAGGGAGGGAGAAGTTGGAGAAAATCGTGAAGTCCTACGGTCCTAGTCCTAGCCTATCTACTACTAATTTTAAGGTAAGGTTTCATATTTGTATTCATTGTTCTTCTTATATATAAGATACAGACTGTACTGTAGAGCCAAAAATGTCGAAAATAGGGCCAAAAAATTCGAAAATAGGCCATAATTGAGAGATGTCACCCAATCTAATTATTCCCATTTAAAGTTAGTTCCACAATACACGAATTCACAATGCGCGATGCCTCCTGTCACCCCTATTCTCGCGAATTGGGGGTCCTGACTGTACCTACAATGGTTTAGCGTAATTTTTCCATTACATGCATTGTAACGGCTCAGTTACATCAATGTCGGCCCAAACTTGGTGGGTGACAGATGAAGCGGTCCTCCGCTGCCTGCAACCGTTTTCCTCGCTCCCAGGATAAATAATAAGTGGGTTTCGGTGTCCGTCTGGTGACGGGACCCGTCAGGAATGTGTTAAAGTTTTTTTGTTTTTTTTTGTTTTTTTTTTGGGGGGGGGGGGCACTGCTTAAGATTTATTGGTTGAAATGGCTGTAACAAATTGTGTGGTTACTTTATTATTACATGTGAGGTGTTGGGTAAGATGAAAATAGTATACAGTATGTGATTGTATAATTTTTATTTATATACAGTACTAGTTATCTAATTAGATTTGTATGGTTATTCCAGAATTAGGGGTGTCAGATGATGTATCGGAAGGTGATGGAGGAAAGAAGGCAGAGCTGTCGGTTGTGGAGCCTTTCCGTCAGCGTTTGAGAACTATCAGTGGAGATTCTAGTCAACTTTTACATAGGTAATATATATTTTAATAAGTTAGTTAACTTGGATTCATATTGATCAAATTTTCAGTTTTGATTTGATGCATCCTTAATCAAAGTTGTACTTTGTTAGTTCCTAACTCTAGGTTTGAAATGATACTTTGAAAATAGTAGTCAAGACTAAGTTATCTGTTTCGAAAGTTTCTCTATCTTGATCTTTTATGAAACTTATATTTTATGTTTTTTGAGGAGTGGAATGCAGTCACTTTGCTTTTATTAGGGGGGAATGCCTGGTTTGTTTGCCATTCTTGAAAGACTACAAGCAGAAATATTTATATTCTTGCATCCTACAGTCGGCTCCCCGTATCCGCGCCTAACTGGTACCGACTGCGGTACGCGGATACGTGGGCAGTGTTTTACATAGGTTTCAATGGGATATAGGCTTAGCTCGTACCTGACTCGGCCATCTTGGACCCTCAAACCATTATTTTGACCTACTTCATGACAATAATATGATTAAACAGATACGGTGACGGACCTGGAAGAATGTGGAACAAAGTGTGGTACCGTCAGTGCCGGTACTGGTCTATCTATCTATCTATTGCCTGACGCCGTGATCCCCGAAGGAGTGGCCACGAACGAACCGCCCCCATGCACCTCTGTCCCCAGTCAGTCGACGCCCCTCCCCCCAACCAGTACCGCCCTCGTTCATGTACTTCCTCACTCCATCCTTCCACCTCATATTCGGTCTACCTCTCGCTCTCGTACACCCTCTTAGTCATTCTCTCGCTTTCCATACGTTCCATATGGCCGAACCATCTCAAGTTGTTCCTTTTCACACTTTCCAGCACATCTACCTCCACACCACACCTCCTTCTTACTTCCTCATTAGTCTGTCTATCCCTCCATGTAACTCCGCACGCACTCCTTAAGTAATTCATTTCCACTGCTCTCACTCTTGGTCTGAGTCTCTCAACCAACGTCCATGCTTTGCTTCCGTAAGTCAGTGTCGGGATTACCACACTGTCATGCAAGGACTTCTTCACTTCCATACTGACCACCCTATTTCTTGTTACTGCTTTTAGCGTTCCTACAACCCTCTTCCCCTGTTGTACCGTCTCCCGCACTTCTTCATCCATAGTCCCATCTTTACTCAACACACTGCCCAGATACTTAAAAGAGTTGACGATCTCCATAGCCTGACCGTTCAGCTTCACCTCACACTCTGTGACTTCACCCCTTTCGAAGACCATAACCTTGCTCTTCCCCGTATTTACCTTCAAATTCCGTTTTTCGCACACTGTTCCAAACTCATTTACCAGACCCTGCAACTCCCATTCATTATCACTCATCAGAACTGTATCATCCGCAAACAGCAGTATAGGTAGCTTCCACTCAATTCCCTCCCTTTTCAGCGATACACCAACATCCACTGCTCTTGATAGTATTTCTTTCATGACTCCATCCATATATACAGTAAACAACCACGGGGACATCACACACCCCTGTTTCAAACCAACATTCAGGTCAAAGAACTCGCTCTGCTCACTCTCCACACGTACTGCTGCCTTTGCACCCTCATACATGCTCTTCACTGCTTTCAGCAACTTGCCCTCTACTCCGTATATTCTTAGTACTTTCCACAAACCTTCTCTATCCACTCTGTCATAGGCCTTCTCCAAGTCCATAAAGGCAACATACACCTTTTGTTTCTTCTCCAGATACTTCTCCACAACACAATTCAGGGTAAAAATCTGATCTACACATCCTCTTCCCTTCCTAAAACCTCCCTGCTCGTCGCCTATCCATTTCTCCGTTCTCACTCTCACTCTCTCAATCACTACCCTACTGTATACCTTCCCTACTACGCTTAGAAGACATATTCCTCGGTGGTTACCACACACTCCTCTTTCCCCTTTGCCCTTATATAGGGGGACTATTATGCCAGTCTTCCAGTCATCGGGTGCACTCCCCTTCTCCCATGCTAGTATGCACATTTTCCATACCCATTCTATCACTATCTCACCACCATACCTCAACATTTCCCCACACTCCATCTGTTCCTGGTGCTTTCCCCAACTTCACTCTTTTCATGACTTCCCACACTGACCTCCTTATCCCCACCTCTTCCTCCACTACTTCTCCTCTTCTCCCTCCCATACCATATCCAGCTGTTTGCTGGCTCTTCATTCCTTACATTTAGCAACTCACTGAAGTACTCCCTCCATCTTTCGACTCTCTCTTGCTTCTCGGCTAGCATTCTCCCATTCTTATCTTTCACACCCCTACTGTTTCCCTTGCTACCTTCCCTAACTTTCTGACTTCTTTCCAGAACAGTTCTTACTCTCCCTCCATTTTACACTCAGATTCCTTCCAAATTCCTCATCTACTCTTCTCTTACTTTCCTTCACTACTCTCTTCACCACCCTCTTACTCTCCACGTACCTCGCTCGTTTCTGTCTCTCGGAATCTTCATTCCCTCTACTACCCAACCACTCTCTATATGCTTCTTTCTTCCACAGCTATTCTTACCTCTTCTGTCCACCATGCTGTACCTTTCACTCCCCTCCCTCTTCTCGTCACTCCAGACACCTCCTCACATGCTGCACAGATCTCATCCTTAAACACCTTGCTCATCTCCTCCACTTCCTCCATAACTTCCAGGTCGAACCCACCTAGTCGTCTTTCCACTGCTCTCCTGTACTCCTCCCTGACTTCCTCCTCCTGCAACCTCTCCACCCTCCCACCATTCCACCCTCTCGCCTCCCTCCAGCTCTCCTCACCCACTTCTTTTGTATCCTAACCTTAGCTACCACTACATAATGATCAGGCAGACCCTCTCCAATACCCCTATACACCCTAGCATCCATCACAGATTTCTTCATTCGTTTATCCACACATACATAATCAATCAATGACTTTCGTTCCACCACTGTCTTATCCTTCATCGTCAACATCCGTTTCCACGTGTACCTGTGGATCATTCTGTGTCGGAAGAAGGTGTTGGCTATCCACAGCCTCCTCCCCACACATACGTCCACAAGTGCACTACCATTCCCATTCACCTCTGATGGTACCCCCCACCCTCCCACCACTCCCTCAACTTTCCTATCACCCACCTTACCATTCATATCCCCAATCAGAAATATTCTTTCGTTCTTGTCAAACTTCTCCAGGCACGCCTCCACATTCATCCAGAACTCCTCTTTCTTTCAAGTATATCCTCTGTCGGGGCATACACGCATACAATCACCCACGTTTGTATTCCTACTTTCATTCTCACCCACACAATCCTTGAACCCACAGACCCATACTCTCTTACACATTCCTTCCATTTGCTACTTACAAACAAACATGCACCTTCTCTCGCTGTTCCTTCACTCACTCCAGCACACACACCCATTCCACACTCCCACTCTCTCACATCTGAACCTTTCCATTTGGTCTCTGTCATTCCACATACATCCAGCCTGGCATTTACTAACACTTCCAGAACCTCTCTCTCTTTTGTGCCATCATTCATGCCACTAACATTCCACGTAGCCATTCTCAGAATGTCCGAAGATACTGGTACCACACTTTATTCCACATTCGTCCAGTCACCCATAAAGTACCCATTTCCCCCCAAATATATCCAATAATACATATTATTTGAGGAGAATACTTATTAATACATATTAAAATGTAAAACTTGCAAACTAATGAGGAGATAACTTACCACACAAACGTTATTTGAAATCAGTCATTAGGCCTAGGCTAGCCTTATGCATCGGCATAATTTGCCCGCTTTCGTCCGACAGCGTCGGTACGCTTGCTCTCTGTTTTGATGGTCCCGGGCATTTATTTCCATCATGATTACCATCAGGCCCACTGTCCCTATCACTGAATGCTCTAAAGGCCCTAATAAATGTGGGAGATAAGAGGTTCGTGCAGAAAAAAGCTTGTAAACAGGTGGTTTTCAACTTTTCCAACACTGGGCTGTGAACTGCTGCCTCAGCTGGGACGCTGTGTTGACGTCACGCAAGAATGCAAGATGGCCGACCAAAGCAAGAATCGGGATGCGCACCGACCCGCCCGATTCAAATCCGTGAATAGCTGGTATTTTGCTGTTTTTTTGCGCGGATGACGAGTAATGGGATATTTAGGGGTGTCCGCGAATAGCAAGGATCGCGAATACTAGGAGCGCGGATAACGGGAGTGCACTGTATTTCCAAGTTTTGATGTTAGATCCAAATTTATAGCTACTGTTTATGATAGGTTACATTCTCATTATATATATATTTTTTGTATTATTCATCTTAAATCCTAGTTTTAGTTCATTCTTTTTAAATTTAATTTGTCATCCTTACCTCTACAGAAGGGTATCTATCTATCTATCTATTGCCTGACGCCGTGATCCCCGAAGGGGTGGCCACGAACGAACCGCCCCCATGCACCTCTGTCCCCAGTCAGTCGACGCCCCTCCCTCCAACCAGCACCGCCCTCGTTCATGTACCTCCTCACTCCATCCTTCCACCTCATATTCGGTCTACCTCTCCCCCTCTGTCCCTCCACCTCGCTCTCGTACACCCTCTTAGTCATTCTCTCGCTTTCCATACGTTCCATATGGCCGAACCATCTCAAGTTGTTCCTTTTCACACTTTCCAGCACATCTACCTCCACACCACACCTCCTTCTTACTTCCTCATTAGTCTGTCTATCCCTCCATGTAACTCCGCACGCACTCCTTAAGTAATTCATTTCCACTGCTCTCACTCTTGGTCTGAGTCTCTCAACCAACGTCCATGCTTCGCTTCCGTAAGTCAGTGTCGGGATTACCACACTGTCATGCAAGGACTTCTTCACTTCCATACTGACCACCCTATTTCTTGTTACTGCTTTTAGCGTTCCTACAACCCTCTTCCCATGTTGTACCCTCTCCCGCACCTCTTCATCCATAGTCCCATCTTTACTCAACACACTGCCCAGATACTTAAAAGAGTTGACGATCTCCATAGCCTGACCGTTCAGCTTCACCTCACACTCTGTGACTTCACCCCTTTCGAAGACCATAACCTTGCTCTTCCCCGTATTTACCTTCAAATTCCGTTTTTTGCACACTGTTCCAAACTCATTTACCAGACCCTGCAACTCCCATTCATTATCACTCATCAGAACTGTATCATCCGCAAACAGCAGTATAGGTAGCTTCCACTCAATTCCCTCCCTTTTCAGCGATACACCAACATCCACTGCTCTTGATAGTATTTCTTTCATAACCTCATCCATATATACAGTAAACAACCACGGGGACATCACACACCCCTGTTTCAAACCAACATTCAGGTCAAAGAACTCGCTCTGCTCACTCTCCACACGTACTGCCGCCTTTGCACCCTCATACATGCTCTTCACTGCTTTCAGCAACTTGCCCTCTACTCCGTATATTCTAAGTACTTTCCACAAACCTTCTCTATCCACTCTGTCATAGGCCTTCTCCAAGTCCATAAAGGCAACATACACCTTTTGTTTCTTCTCCAGATACTTCTCCACAACACAATTCAGGGTAAAAATCTGATCTACACATCCTCTTCCCTTCCTAAAACCTCCCTGCTCGTCGCCTATCCATTTCTCCGTTCTCACTCTCACTCTCTCAATCACTACCCTACTGTATACCTTCCCTACTACGCTTAGAAGACATATTCCTCGGTGGTTACCACACACTCCTCTTTCCCCTTTGCCCTTATATAGGGGGACTATTATGCCAGTCTTCCAGTCATCGGGTGCACTCCCCTTCTCGCATGCTAGTTTGCACATTTTCCATACCCATTCTATCACTATCTCACCACCATACCTCAACATTTCCCCACACACTCCATCTGTTCCTGGTGCTTTCCCCAACTTCACTCTTTTCATGGCTTCCCACACTTCTGACCTCCTGATCCCCACCTCCTCCTCCACTACTTCTCTTCTTCTCCCTCCCATACCATATCCAGCTATGTTTGCTGGCTCTTCATTCCTTTCATTTAGCAACTCACTGAAGTACTCCCTCCATCTTTCGACTCTCTCTTGCTTCTCGGCTAGCATTCTCCCATTCTTATCTTTCACACCCTTACTGTTTCCCTTGCTACCTTCCCTAACTTTCTTGACTTCTTTCCAGAACAGTTTCTTACTCTCCCTCCATTTTACACTCAGATTCCTTCCAAATTCCTCATCTACTCTTCTCTTACTTTCCTTCACTACTCTCTTCACCACCCTCTTACTCTCCACGTACCTCGCTCGTTTCTGTCTCTCGGAATCTTCATTCCCTCTACTACCCAACCACTCTCTATATGCTTTCTTCTTTTCTTCCACAGCTATTCTTACCTCTTCTGTCCACCATGCTGTACCTTTCACTCCCCTCCCTCTTCTCCTCACTCCACACACCTCCTCACATGCTGCACAGATCTCATCCTTAAACACCTTGCTCATCTCCTCCACTTCCTCCATAACTTCCAGGTCGAACCCACCTAGTCGTGTTTCCACTGCTCTCCTGTACTCCTCCCTGATTTCCTCCTCCTGCAACCTCTCCACCCTCCTCACCATTCCACCCTCCTCTCGCCTCCCTCCCGCTCTCCTCACCCACTTCTTTTGTATCCTAACCTTAGCTACCACTACATAATGATCAGACAGACCCCCTCCAATACCCCTATACACCCTAGCATCCATCACAGATTTCTTCATTCGTTCATCCACACATACATAATCAATCAATGACTTTCGTTCCACCACAGAAGGGTATCCTGTGGTGTATTGGTTAGCATGTTTCGCTGACAGCCGAAAGGATTGGGTTTCATTTCTCGGTCAGAACAAAACATTACGCCTTGTGCCTCTGTTCACCCAGCAGTATAAATAGGAACCTGGGATTAGTGGATAATTGTGGGGTCCAATCTTAGAGGATAAACTGTGGTAACCTGAATACTGTTAAGTACCAGGCTGGATAACTCAACTGAGTTGTCCACCACGGGCTCTTAGTGTAACGATATTGAGATGGGTGTCACCACCAAGTAGTAGCCTAGTGTAATTGTGTGTAAGCATCCCCTTAAACACACACACAAACACACTCTGTATTTTACCTTTATCCTAGGAGCAACACCCAAGACAATCCCCCCTCTGGTATGAGGGCACGAGCTGGGTCTATCGGCAGCATGACCAACCGAGGACGAGGTTGCCGGGCCAGCGAGTCTGACCTCAAGGTTAGTTAGAGTTAACCTTATCTAATCAAGGTCTTGTTTTGGCTACCCCTGTTTTGACCCTTTAGCTTGGAGAATATAAGATGTTTTGTTCCATTCAGGTGTCAGTTTTTTTTTAGGGTGATCGATAAAGAGCCTGTAACTTAGAAGAAACCAGCATTTTTCTACTGAAAAATTTACAAATTTTTCTTGAATTAACATTTGGGTGACAATTTTTAGCTTGAAGGGGGCTTGGGGAGGCATTTTCTAAACCGTCTTTTCTGTTTACTAATTATTATTTTTTATTTGTATGTATTCCACAGATGTTAAGCTATGACTTCAATCGGACCATGCTGTTCCACATTGGCCGCAGTGAAATTCAATTGATAAATCCTGAAGTTAAATCGGTCCAGCTTAATAAGAACTTCAAAGATGTGGCGCATTGTTGTCAGGTAAGAAAGACTGAATATGTTTACCTATATTTTAATACATCAAAGACAAAATCATTCGAGCATAGCAAAATCTAGTCTGGTAAGAGCCTCATGCCTAACCCTGGTATACTGATGTGGCTTCTTTTTTGCAAATCTTATCTTTTCTGTGGTAGCATAGTAAATTATGACACATATTTTAGACGGTTTCAGATTATATATGAATACGGTATCACATTGCACCATCAACACCACTTTAATCTATTATGTATGTATGTATGTATGTATGTATGTATGTATGTATGTATATACTCAGGCACATAGGCTACCTCACAGCTGGGGATGGCCTACTCGAGACAAAGCCCTAATAGGGACAAAACAAAAATCACACACACACATAGGTTGCCTAGGAGAGAAGATCCAAATACCTAGGTCCATTTTGGGGTCCCCAGCTAAGACACCCAGGTTCCAGACCTCCCGGAGAGGTTCGGTCTCAGCAGGCAGGCACGCAGCGAAGCTTTAACAGCACAATCAATACCCGCTTGCCTTACATCCAGGCATGGTCCTTCACAAGATAGACCGGCTCCCCGGGCCAGGCGCCTGACGGACTATCAGCTAGTCCAACTGGCACCTGGCCTCCTCTCCCTACGACCGTGTTATCGCTCATCTATTGACAAGCATTCTCCATTCATTCCTATTCATTACCACTTTTCTTGCCTGTTCTACAGTGATCTCTCTACCTTCCAACATTTGTTCTACACCATCTCTCCTTCTTATCTGAGGTCTTCCTTGTTAAAAATGCTTGCAAACATTCAGTTTCCGTACTCTATGAAATATGGTACATTCTGTCAATAACCTACTTGATTGTTATGGCTGACTTCAGAATGATTTTTGTCTGATATTGTAATAGTACAAGCAACACAGTATGGTATATAGTCAGTGGTCTTTAGTCCTATTGTCAAGAGTTCGTATGGGAGATAACTCAGTGCTCTACCCGCCTGAGTTTGAACCTCTGAGGACCTTCAAGCGTTTTTTTTCTTTTTTTCTTTTTTAATGCCATGCTGCCACAGGCAAGTATGCAGCTGGCCACCAACCCTGGCTACTGTAGACCAGATCTGAGATCTGTTCTCCTACCTCCCGAATGGGATCATGAGATAGGTTGAGGTCTTTTTTTGACATACAGTTGGAAGCCCATCCCAAAGTTTCCAAAGGAGATAGAAGAACAAAGATAATAGACAAAAAGACAAAGAACAAATAAAGAAGCCAAAGAGACATAAAGAACAAAGAGAGGAGCCAAAGAGATAAAGAACAAAGGACATAGAGATCTAAGAGAGGAGCCAAAGAACAAAGTGAGGAGCCAAAAAGATATAAAGAACAACGAGAGGAGCCAAAGAGACAAAAAACAAGGAGAGGGCCCAAAGAGACATAAATAACAAAGAGATATAAACAAAGAGAGGAGTCAAGAGAGACAAAGAATAAAGAGAGGAGTGAAAGAGACATAAAGAGGTAGCGGAGCACTCGGTAGAGCATATACCTCTGCTTACGCTGGCTTTGTCACAAAGTAAACTCAAATGCACAACAATGACACCAAGTGTGACATGATCCGGATCGTCTCCTAAGCTGAGTCTTTATTTCCTTGGTGCATATCGTATCTGCCCACCATATTTGAAAATCGGTTCATAACTCATATCCTACCTGCCCACCAAATTTCGTGAAAATCTTTGGATCGCCTTCTAAATTGAATAAATTATTCCTTGATACACACCTTATCTGCCTACCAAATTGAATTAAAATCGGTTCATAACTCATACCGCTATTCTATCTGCCCACAAAATTTCGTGAAAATCGGTTTATAAATTTGTTATATACAATATCTTGTTTCAAACAGGCAAAAACATAACCTCCGTCCAACTTCATTGTCAGAGGTAGTATAGAGGAGTCAGAGACATACAGAATAAAGAGAGGAGCCAAAGAGACACAAAAGAAAAAAGAGAGGATCCAAAGAGTCTTAGAGAACAAAAAAAAATTAGAACAGAGAAAGAGACAAAGAGAGAAAGTATACATAAAGAACAGAGAGAGAAGACAGAAAGAACATACAGTAGTAGAACAAATACTGTACATAAATACATAAAATAGTCTAGCGTTGTTTTCTATTACAGTACTGTACATACATTTGGGTTGACTTTCAGCAGTAGGATTGTAATAAAGTAACGTCCTGCCCCAACACTGCCCCATCATGTCATTACTGTGGCTGATGTTGGCATAGTACTAACCGTGCCTCAGCTAGACTAAAAAAAGGTCCTCTTGTAGTACAGTATTTGCAACTACTGTACCTGTACACCAATCTCAGTTGTGCTACAAGACAGTGCTATAACAAGATTTTACTATGTAGGATGACCATAGCTCCATACTTACATTATCCTCCCTTTTAGTCACCTTGTATGACATGTAGTAAGATATATTAAAAAACAAAAACAGTAGATAATGAGACTTACTAAAGAATGAAGATGCCCATTACTATTTGGGAAATTTTCACTCGGTTAGATTATTGAATCATCATCCCCCTATTCCCAATCATTGACAGCATATATCATTAATACAAATTTCCAAAGCACCTTTACTTCAGAACTACATTTTGAAGATTTTTTTTTGTATTTCGGTAAAAACTAAAGGTACAATTAGCTTCATACACTTACTTATAAATCTTCTCCATTTATTCCTATCATTTGCAAATAATATATATTTTTATTCATTTCCTTTTCACATTTGGGCATACATTCAGACATGTTATACCACCTATTTGACCATGCTTTCTTCTACCTTCAACTTTCCTTTCATATGATGTACTGCTTCTTACCACTAGGTCTTTATTTTTATTCATGTGGCCAGTTTTTTCTACTGGTACCTTCTGATCAACAGCAGATTTCCATATGTCCCATCCATCCCAAGTACAGTATTGTCATTCTGTATATAATTTTTTTTTTTTGGAGGGTGAGATACATATATTTTTTCATTGGCTGCCACCTTTGATAAGCCTTAATCGTAAGTTACCATTACCGCATGCTTGTTTCTTATCAGTTAACACCACAGATAAGATGTTGATTTGAACTGTTATAATTAGAAACGCAGTGTACAGTAGGTCCCTCCATCCATTTACAAGTCTTTCAGCATATTGTGCGTGTTTAGGTTAGATTTAGGTAGGTGAGAATACAGGTGTGCTTGTAAGCATAATATTTTGTTTATTTTTTTGCTTATGTATGTTGGTGGAGAGTAATGTGAAACAAATGGGACACATTTTCTGTGATTTTTTTTTTGAAGCACATTGCATTTGAAACATTTGTTTTTATTCTATTGATTTACTGTTTAAAGAAAACTGTTCTTTAACATTACAGCAAATGAGATAAATTGAGCATGATGTGGGATGAATTAGATAAATACATAGGTCATTAGAGAAAGCATAAGGGCTTGAGGTCAAAATTAAGTAATCAGCTTGTGGAAGTAGTGTTGTGGAGTGGTAAAATGTACAGGGAAGAAATATAAGTTCTAACATTCTCTTTACTTTGTGCTCAAACAGTTTAGACTTGTTAACATTCTTGAGTACAGATCTTTTTATTGTTCAACATTTATTTACAAAAAGGGAGGCAAAATTTCAAAGTGGATCAGTGATTGATAAATATAACAAGACTTGAGAACGTTAACTTCTCAAAGAGTTAATATACAGTATACGAAAGGCGTATATTTGAGAGTGAAGTGAGTGTTTGAATTTGTTTTTCAACAAAAAATAAAGTGCTTCTCAAGATTAATATTACTGTACTGTATATTATAATTTTATAATGTATATAATAGCCCTATGTTAGAGAGTGAGGTGAGTGGTGGTGTTGCATGGGTAGACCTCCAGTTAGAGAGAAAGAGAGTAATAAATAAGAAAAGGTGACAATATGAACAGATATAATAGACCTATAGCCATTCATATCACATGAGGGAGCAAGGTACCAGAGAGATAGAGTGATAGAAGTTTATAAGTTAGCTGTGAAATAAATAAAGCATGAGATAGGGTATGGATAAATGGGATTTTTTCTGAGGCTGCCTTGCGAAAGCGGGAAGTGAAAAGCGGTTGTAAAGACTAAAATCATATAAATAGGTAAAAGACATTATTAAATAAATGAGGTGTACTTACTTTCTGGTTTCAGGGCATCAAGAAAAATGACCACTTTGGCTTCATCTGCCGTGAGGTGAACGGTGACTACCCTTGCTACCTCGGCTACGTTTTCAAGTGTCAAATGAGTTCAGTCACAGACGAGATAATGCAAGGTGAGTTGTTTTATTTTTCTTTGTTCTTGTTAGACATGTTCAGGATTGTTGGCTTGTTATTTACCCACCAGGATATATACAGATGCCCACTTCAGTTTTGTTCCTTTTTGTGATCATTTACATGGCGATATAATTCGCACGATTGAATTACAAGTGTAGTTTCTTATACGGTGGTTAACTCATCTGACTAGTCAACTTATAATTAAAAGAAACCACACTCGCAATTCACCCATGCTAATTTTACTTTCACACATAAGATCATGACGAGGAGTAGAACTTATGTGGGCAACTGTACAATTGCCTTCTGTGATGAGAGGTATGCATTTTACTGATCAATTCTGACAAGCTGATGATATATTTTGAGACATTGCCTTGAACCACATACCCTAGTTTCCGTCTTTTCCCAATATTAATATTCAAGTTTCATATTATATCATAAAGTAGTGCATCAACTACTATATTCTGTTTTTTCCAGCTGAGGGTAAATTGCCATGTTACTATCTTGATTACTCAGCTAGAACGTAGATTTTGTAGCGAAATATGTTGTTAATTACCGGTATGATAACTTGGCAGTAATCCAATACAGACATATACCGGTAGTAGTTTCATGTATTTACATTAAGTATAAAGAAATCAGCTGCTAAGGGATTCAATTTACCATCAGCTGAACAAAATTGCCTACTGTATAGTGATTGTACAGTAGGCTTGGAGCTTATTTTGTCAGCTACCCAGCAAGGGAGTATAGCATCTGACAGTACAAAAGTTTTACATTTTACTATTTTATTCTGGTAAGATTGCCTAGTGCAAGCTAAGCCTTCTGTGCATATTATTAAATATAAGCTACAGTCTAGATGTTCTTCATATTATATAAACTATTATTGAGATTGATTGCTAGCTCATGATCGGTAAGAGAAGTAATAATAGGTACCATAATAGTAACCAATGATAGTGGAGGTAGCCCTGTATAATGATTTACAAAACCATCAATTCATCATTGTTCAAGGATGTTAAGTGTGAAATGAAATGGTGTATACTGTATTATTAAAGGAACTTTATTTTTTCACCACCACAGCCCTGAGCAAAGCCTTCACCGCTGTTCACGAAGCCCAGATTCGAGAACGACAAGAAAATCTGTTATGCGACCAATGCCCCATGAGATGGTTCAGTCATCTTTGTGCTGAAGTGGAAGGTAAGGAATGCGTGTTTAATAGTTCAGTTCATTGAGGGACCTGTGCAGATCTCTTTTGGGGCAATTCAATGTAAGAGAGGTTGGGGCTAAGAATTGAGATTTGATCATAGTATAGACAAATATCAGCACTTGTCGTATTGTGTACTTGTTGCATTTATGCATTGCAGCTTCATTCATAGCTGCTGAGTGCTTCTAACAAGCATGGATTGTTCACCGTTGTTGAGAATGATGTATCTGACACGCATGGTGGAGGAAGGTTGTACCACAGCCAATGTGAAGTGGTGAGTGATGGTCTAGGTGCTAGCACACTGATTCTTGATTAGTAATGCGAATGCAATCATACCTCCCACCTAGAGCCTGTCTGGTTTACTGATTGTTCTGCCAAATCACATCTTTGAGTTTCCTTGGCCCAGTTGTTGCTCTTCTAGCTGTTGCTGGGGATGCTTAGGAGTGTTTTCTTGGGTATTCTGGGACACAAGGACAATTTGATAGACTAGCATCTCTTCACACATTATAGGTCTTCCATCCTCTATATAATTAAATTTAAAATTGAATTACCTGTATAAACAATAGTAGCCTATATCTATCTTTCTGCTCAGGCCCAATCCCCATTTTTTCCTATTTTTATTTTTTATTTTCTATTTCATTCTATTTTATTATTATTATTGTTTTCCTTGGGGGTGGCCAAAATCTATAAATTGAAATTAAAATGTAAAGCTTGCAAAACAAATAAACCAAAACAGGTATCGCACAATCTTAGCAGATACTAGACTAATACAAATCTGCCTCAATAATGGCTTATCTATCGGGCATTAGTTGTCCAGTGGTGATATTGCTGGGTCCAATGTGGGGAAACCCAGGATGTCAGAATCTATCTCATTGGATATCACTCTAGTAAGTTGGGGGCTAACCTGAGATGGTTATGTAAATAATGTGAATAATGTAAATTATGTAAATAAGGGAACTTAAGTAGTACAGTATTTAGAATGTTTAATTGCTGGGATGTATTCATTATATTTTTCAACTATGAGAGTCAGTTAATTTAGTCCTATACTGTATTACTGTATATGCCTGTATCTTCTACTGAAGGGTTATGATATCTCTTTGCTTCATATCCTGTTCATTTGATAATAGATGTATACAACATTTATAAGTTTCCTAGAATAGCAACCAGTACAGCACAGTACGATCATACATTAATCACATGTTTGATAATTTTCCTTACCTCCCTGTGTTTAGGGTTGCCGGCAGCGAGGGCGCACGTAACCATCCGCCGGCGCCTGTCATCCCTGCCAGAAGAGGAAAGCACCATACTGATCGCCAAGTATGAGGGAGCAGAGGCCACTGACACACAGGTACAGGCAATGTTTTGGGATTACAGTACCATGGTATTTCAAGTGTGTTTATTTTATTGTACTGTACAGTCTCAGTCATAAATGTTTGTATGTAGGTGTCGGCCTATACCCAGGCACATACCCTATAGCTGGGGGTGGCCGACTTGAGATAGAGATAATTAACCCCTTCTTTACCGGCGATGTCTTGTTTATTTAATTTCAACTACATTTACATGATTTTATGAAGCTTAGGATGAGTATATGGTAGCTAAAAGGATTAATTGAGATAGTCTGTAGCCCTTTAATGAGTAGACAACATTCCTAAGCAGCACAAAATCGCCTAATAGTTGCCAGAATATAATGATTAGTCTGTAGCCTTTTAATGAGTAGACGACATTCCTAAGCAGCACAAAATCGCCTAATAGTTACCAGAATATAATGAAAAGGACGTCGCGGTACAGAAGGGGTTAATACTGTTGTCTAAGTAGTGATGGGCTGTTCTATCAGAGTGAGAATTGAGCATTCTCTGCAATATCCATAGCTTACTCTGACTGTTTCTTTCGCTTATATATTTTCTAGATTTCAAGTGGCGGTGTGTCTTTCATGGATTGACCTCTCTAACTGGGAGCCAAAGTGTCATATTTTCCCCTTGCCCCTCAACTTTCCCTTCATAATTGTTAAGGGGCACAGGGCCTTGCGTGGGGCTTTGGTGTTTCGGGCGTGAAAGTGGTCCTGGACCATACAAATGGGAACTTTAAATGATGAATCTGTTTGGGCTCTGTTTTGAATTGGCCACCCCCAGCTATGGGGTATGTGCCTGAGTATATACATACATACAGTACAGGTACATACATTTCAAAGTGTCTGTGTTGGTTATGATTTCACCGTTATTTCCAGGATACGGTTACATTTAATATCTTATAATTTACAGGTGCAGAATAACATACTGATGATGCTGCTGCGGGCACATTTTGAGGGGAAGCAGGCAGCACACACACATACTGCCCTGCCTGATGGTGGAGTCAGGTCGGTAGATGAGGATTACTTTTCTTTGTGTAGAATATTGTGATTCGATACAAACAAAAAAATCAATGCCGGGGGGGGGGGGGATTATGGATGGGGAACCTCTGGTACAGAGTGCAAAAAGAATATTCTTTTGATATCCACTTACTGTACTTGGGTTGGCTAGGGAAAGAATTTGGCGTTGAAAAATGCCACACTTCTGCCTCACAGCAACTCTAGACCAACAGTGCACTGCCTCTGCCCTTAAGATCGGTGACTGTCTCCTGGAGAACAGCTTGGGGCACACAGACTGTCATACTATCATGGATGTAATGTGATTCTTCAATGGGACTGTTGTAGGCCATTAAACTCCTAGAAATATGAGTTACCATGTTAAAGGCTTCCAAAATTGAATGTTAAATATCCCACTAAAAAGTGTTATTAGTTTTCTGTCATTTTAAAATTGGCAGTGACAAACTTTACTGAAATGCTATATAAACCTATATATTCTAACTCAAATGTTAAGGTGAAATTTATGATCACTTGATACTAGGTATTTAAGTGTCCTGTGATTTATTTATTTATTTATTTATTTATTTATTTATTTATTTGATAAGTGAGAGTTTACCCTATCAAAGGCTGAAACATGTACAGTATAGATATTTAAAATATTAGTATATTATTTGCTCACTTACCTTTTAACCCTCTCACGACCATATGACGTAGAGGTTGCCAGATTAGCAATACTAAATAGAGTTCTCTCACTCTTATAATTACCTCTCCAAAATTCGTGTTCTGACCACAGCTAACTCAAAGACAACTGCAGAGGTTGAAGTAACTAAACTAAAGGTTTCTAAATACCCCTGATGGTAACAAAGGCTTTAAAGTATCCCTAATAGGCTCAAAATTGCGTCAAGAACGTGAGAGGGTTAATAGGCATCAAGGGTGAGATTTTACCCCATCAAAGGCTGAATCATGCATAAATATGTAAAATATTAGTATATTATTAGCTCATTTACCTTTTAATAGGCCTCTAGAATTTGAGGGAATTCGGTTAAGATTCAAATTTGTTTGGATAAGCGAGCTTGAAACTAACCTATTGGGATGTCATTGAGTTCGGATATTTGGAATTTGGATTAATGAGAGTCTACTGTAACAGTATTTAACCCTTGGGATCCGGGGGGCCTCATATGAAGTTTGGTATTTTCAAACTTCATAATTCAGTAGCTACTGATTGAGACCACCTAGAGCAGTCAATTTTTTTGCAAATTGTAGAATGTTTTCTTGTCTGTAGACTGTCGTTGAGATGACATCGCTACGTTGCGTGGTTGCCGAGTTCTGATGATTATATCGGCGACTTTTTAGCCGCGCATTTTGCCTCATATGAGGCCTCCCGGATTCCAAGGGTTAAGGAACGTGTATAAACAATGAGTTTGCATGCCACATATCCCCAGGTAGGGTGAGATTTAAACTGTTGGGGCCTGGGAATAATTATTGTCCATGTAATTTATAGGCCTGACAGTCAGATCGGGACCAATCTGGAGTCGTCCCTGAGGCGTGCTAAGAAGAGTCTGGCCACATCCTTCAACCAGCTGCTCAAGAGGGACGGGCGTGAGGCAGACAGTGCTGAGAGGGAGGTACTCACAGAAGAGGTCAGTGAGATAGTCCAAACTGGATATTGGGCTTCCTGACAATTAACCCTGTGTTTTGGACTTTCACTGAAAGACAGGTACATATCTGAACTAAACATCATTATTCAGATATTTATATTGATATCTCAGATGTTTACCTTGGTCTGGAAAGAGGGAGGTAAAGTCTTAGTCCAAAAACCTAGGGTCCGAGAGGGAGGGGGGTTTACTGTACAGTATGTGATTATAGCAAATACAGCATACAGTGGTGCACCAACTTTCGCGGCCAATAGGGACCGCCGAAAGTGGCGCGAAAGTGCGATTAGCGAAAGTTGGGGCATTGAGGTAATAGGAATTAATTTAATAGGGACCGGGCATGTACGAAAACTCACTCCCAAGTTGAACAAACCTAGTCAACCAATGACAAAGAATTGCTATACACCAACGAAAACTGGAATTGGTACACTTACACTCGACCCTCCATTTAACGGACAAATGCGTGCAAGCACCTGTCCGTTCCTGCTAAATACTGTCCAGTCCGGATGTAATCCGGAAATTCCTTGAAAAAAATTCGGTGTTGAGTACAGGTGTCCGGATCGTGACATTTAACTGTTATGCATCCTTTTTTTTACTGTACCTGAAATAAATCCTGGTAATCCCTTGTGCTACACCCTATTGATAATGCAAAACTATTGAACACACTTAAAAGTGTATATTATTTGGTCTCTATATAATCTGTGAATCATTTCCGATATGATAGAATTAAAGATTTTATTTTCCACCAACTCATAATCAGCAAAAACGACACAAATGTCAATTAAAAATATGTTATAATATTTCCCCATCATTTTGTGTATACCGTGGGAACAAAAAACAACAAAAATCTATCAAACGTAAATCTCCCGTCTGGGAAGCTCGGCGCATAGACGGAGGGGAGGGTTGAAATATTTTGTTGACTATCTCATTTATTATTTATCTATGTGCTGGAAGGATATTATATTTTTCAATTCCATCACATTTGAAATTATTCAAAGATTACAAAAAGTCCAAATAAGACATAGTTATGTTAATGTATAAGGGATTTAGGTAGATGAATTAGAGAGATAGATAGATAGAAAGTGTGTGTATATCGAGGGAAAAAAACAAAACAAAAAATCTATCAAACGTAAATCTTCCGTCTGGGAAGCTCGGCGTCTAGACTGAGGGGAGGGTTGAACTATTTTGTTGACTATCTTATTTATTATTTATCTATGTGCTGGAAGGATATTATATTTTTCAATTCCATCATATTAGAAATGATTCAAAGATTACAAAAAGTCCAAATAAGACATAGTTATGTTAATGTATAAGGGATTTAGGTAGGTGCATTAGAGAGATAAATAGATAGAGCAACGGACTTTGCTCCAACTTTTTTATAGCAACGGACTATGTCCGTTGCTGGGTCCATTGTCCGGCCTACATTTTTTGACCGTTATTGCCGATATCCGTTAAATCGGAATCTGTTAAATGGAGGTTAGAGTGTACTTACAGGTACTCAATATTTTAATGAGTCTATAGTGCTGATTAGCAAGGCATAATAATGAATTACAGTTCTTATACTTCTTCTGAACCACCGCCATAGGCCTATGCAATGTTTTGGTAGAGTTCAGTTAGCGAACTAAGCGTTTCGGTACGATACTGACGCTCCAACCGTATATGATACTATGAGGCACATTTTGGCTCAAGCCAAAACTCAAGCAAACATGCGCCTATAATTTGGACCAAGACATCAGTTTCAGTTAAGGCCACTAGATGGCATCATGGCGCCGCTTGAACCCAAAACAGTGCATTTGCAAATGGCGCCTATGGCGGTGGCACAGTTTAACCTTATAACCTTATGTCTAAACATTGTAACCTATTATAATACTTTGCTAATCAGCATTATAGACTCATTAAAGTATTGAATATCTGTAAGTAAGTGTACCAATTCCAGTTTTAGTTGGTTTAGCAATTCTGGGTCATTGGGTGACTAGGCTAGGTACGTTCAACATGAGTAGGCCTATTTGTAAGTACAAATAATTTTATTGAGTATTTGTAAGTATGTGTATTGATTAGTTATAGTCATTGGGTGACTATATACTGGTATTGGGTCGTGTTTCGACACAAACATTTATTTTTCCTCTACAGAATCCTCTTGCTTGTGGCTGAATAGGCCTTCAATTTCGAAGCTCGGGCGTGAAAATGCGAGTTTTTACCGCCAAACTCAAATCGGCGGGATATTTAGACACTGCCGCGAAAGTGCGATCCGCGAATCGAGATGTAGCGAAAGTTGGTGCACCACTGTATATATAATTCATGTTGATAATATTATAAATACTGGTACCTTTCTCTTGTTTTCCAGTCTTGATTATTGTGTTCTCTGCTTCCTTTCCAGACAGTACAAGCGAATGTTTCCGGGAGTATTAGTGACAAAACTCATACGTCCCCAATGCCCACGCCCTCCAAGGTACGCAGGAGTTGATTCAATTTTTCAATATTTTATACAGTATGGTACTACAAGTATTTTATACAGTATGGTACTACAAGTATTCTTATGACTAAGTTAAGAGATATGTTTGACCTTGCCTATAGCTTACAGATTACTGTATGTGACTTTTACTTTACAGGGTATTATCTGCCAAGAAATTATCGTACTACAGCATATGCCACAGATGCATCCATTTTAGCTTATATATCTTCCATTTTAACAGAAGCTCTGAAAGGATATTTAGCAAACTGGATTGTCTATTTGCCTTTTTGCATTGGGAATTAAACCTAAAGTTCAAATGTTCATAGTCAATTTTTTATGTAATGATCTTCGCATCTTCAATTATTCAAGTTAGTAACATACATATCACTCATCCACAACCATCCTCATATAATTTTTCCACATATAGATTATGTTTAGTGTGTTGTCGTTTCGATAGTTTTTATTTTAACGAGTGTTATATTAATTTGAACAGTAACTTTTGAGTTAGTTTACAAGATTTATATTGTAATTAATCATCAGTTGGTTCACTATTTAACACCACAGAACTTCCTTGCATATCAATAGCCAAGCATCAATTAGGGACTTCACAGAATGTTTGCTTCTCTTACTCGATGACCTCGCATCACTTATTCCCCGGGTGTCAAACTGGGGCAATTTGGTTTTAAGACTGGAATGAATTTTTATATTTTTTCCACCAACCAACTTCACCTCTAAACTCAATTAATGAAATCAACAAATACATGTGGCACTCCAAGGACTCGAACCTACGATACTCACATCGAAATTCCGCGCACTTATGCATT
Source organism: Paralithodes platypus (assembly GCA_032716605.1). NCBI lineage: Eukaryota > Metazoa > Arthropoda > Malacostraca > Decapoda > Lithodidae > Paralithodes > Paralithodes platypus. The sequence continues at coordinate 56,224,822 of CM064495.1, forward strand.
ACGCTATCAAGACAGTAATAAGAAGGGATACAGGGAAATTATTGTGATATTACAGTGTTTTGACAATATTATCACTTCCACAGATATATTAAGAACTGTAAAGCATAATTTTGACTTTGGAACTCTAATAATAACAACTAAATATATGGGGCTGTTTTAGGAGTGGTTTTGGATAGTTTCTTGTTTACCAGTCTACATATCATATCTTTTCATCCATCTGCATCCCTGGCAACCTCATTCCTTGCCTGCATGTCCAGATCCCTCCTTTGTCTACAGTACTCTGAACCTATACAGCTTTCTCCTATAACGTAAATTTTTTAAACTTTGATTATCATATTACTCATTCACTTCACATTACTATAGTTGCTCATTACACCGGGCCCGTGCCACTAAAGGGGGTATCACACAAAAGTTTTTACTGTCAGTTATTAGTGATCAATATTTTTATGGCAACATTTCTGGGGTATTTTGCACTGGTATTGGAAACTTGGATTGGGCCTGAGCATATAGATAGATAGATTGATCGGAAACTTGACTGAAAATAGATTGACTTAGGTGACAGAGTAATTTTTAAAGTTTTCCTCATTATCCAAGTGTTAAGGATAAAAGTTGAAAGAAAATGGCTTGTGTGATACAGTACTGGTTTAATCTTGCTCCTGTGACTTCTGGTATGGTCGCAGGTTCGTATGGAGGGCCTAAGTGACTCCCCGCTGGGCCACCGTCCTCGCTCCTCTACAGTGAGTGGTGCCGGGGGAGACTCCATGAGGCGTGAGTTCCTAGCCAAGCGGGCTGCAGCTAAACAGAAGGTGGTGGCTGCTAAGGAAGAGGGATACCAAAATGCTCAAGTTTCACCAAAGAGAAATATGTAAGTGAATGTTTGCATATTTATTACACTATAATATTCAACCACATAGACTGAACTTATGTGTTTCAATGAATGATATATATTTTATAAGTAATAATAATAATAATAATGATAATAATAATGATAACAATAATCGTCTAGTCTCTTATAAAGCGCCTGTTCTCACTGAGGATTCACAAGCGCTTGACATACTTATAGATTATATAGACATACTGTTACGATCTGGTCAGGCATCCCTGCCACTAGACACTTCTGTCACTGCAGTAAACAATCAGTGGTAACAGAGTGAAGGATAAATTACTACGGTACTCAAAGACGATCAACATTCTGAATTCACTTCTATTAGAGTGGTATATATAGTGAAACATAGAGAACCTGATAGCCTAACAAAAGAACAGGGTTATGTATACAAGTCATGTAATAATGTTATGTAAACTTTATTAAATAAGAATGTTTACAATCATAAAAAGGAATGCTAAAATTTGGAGTTAATAACTAAACATGAATACTCAGTACAGTATTTAAAGGTTTAATCTATCCAGGCGAGCATGCAATTTTAAGAGAAACCGGCCTTTGGCCGGGAAAATTTTCTACCGAAAAATGTACAAATTTATCTAGGGGGTGATTTTCTAAGCTTGATGGAGGTCTAGGGAGGAAACTAAAAAAATATATGAATAAATGAATTAATAAACCAAACAAACGGTCTGCCTCCCCTTAAGAATGATTGTATCTTACTGTAGGCTTTAACATGGGAGAATGGTTGAGCTTATAAAGTCTGTTAATTTTCTTCACTTTTTTTCTTCACTTATTTATAATAAATTACAGTAGGTTATACAGTACTGGTAATTACAGTAGGTTATACAGTACTGGTAATAAATTACAGTAGGTTATACAGTACTGGTAATTACAGTAGGTTATACAGTACTGGTAATAAATTACAGTAGGTTATACAGTACTGGTAATTACAGTAGGTTATACAGTACTGGTAATAAATTACAGTAGGTTATACAGTACTGGTAATTAGAATACACAAAATTATTTTGTGGTTTAGATTAGATTCTGTTTACAAATTGTATACATGTATTTTTCAGCTTGTACCGATTTTCCTTGAGATTGTTTTCAGCAGGAAATGGTTCAATGTATGTTATCTGTAGGAGGGATATCCAGAAAATACAGTAGAGGGCAGGAACTCTTCACTTACAATTGCATCATTTGAAGTGGTTTATTATTACACTTTATTAATTAGGAAACAAAATGATGCTTCATTATTAAGTTGTAGGCCTAAATCAGAAAAATAGTGCAAAATTTCAAGAAAAATATCAAAACACAATTGCTTCTCTTATATTGGTTTAATTTAAAGTCGTTTTTTTAGGAACATAACTATAACTTAAATTGAGGAATTACTGTATATATTTGTTTATAGTACAGTAGTCTTATTTGCTCATTAGTACCTGTGTCTTATAGTACAATGAATAGTAATAGCTAAAAATGTACGTCTCTTGGGTGAAGTATTTAAATATATTACTATAGTCAATTTTTGTCCAGCTCATGGTAAATTGACATGCTCCCATCTTGTTTACTCAGTTATTTCGAAGATTTTGTAGCTAATTATATTGTTAATTATGAAAACTTGGCAGTATTATAACAGAAACATAGTATTTACATATTTTCCCATTAAGTATCGACAAATCAATTGCTAAAGGATTCAATTTACCATCAGCTGAAATATAACCGACCATAGATAATTACATGCTGGATATGTGTTAATTTCCTACCTGGCATCTCCGTGATAGAGAGGTACTGTACAGTTCTACTGAGATATCATTTGGCTCCTTCAAAAGCCCATCATTATTTTCCTACCTTGATATAGAAAACAATATTTATCAATACTGAAGATTGCTTGAATATAATAGGCTTTGTACAAATTGTACATATTACTTCCCTCTTTTAGTATAGAAAATATATCCTTAATACAGTACTACTAATAATGGTTTAACCAGGAGTTCTTTTTTATTTAAGCTTTATTAATTTTTATTTTTTTACTACTGTATAGAGATATCATATGTATAATGTATGTTTAGCCAAAGTTGAAATTCTGGAGGTTAGCCACAACTTCTGAAAGCGACTGTCCAGTGACAGGATGCTTGGTTTGTGAAGGCCCGGCGTCACGTAACTGGTATTTATCTCTAGGAAACTCAAGTACTCCCTCGGTCGTTTGGGGGAAGTCCAGGCCTATGTGGGGGGTATCTTGATCGAGTTGTGACAGCCATTCATCTCGGCACGACAAAAGCTATTAGATTGCCTTTGAATTGCTGTGGGCTCAATTATCTGTATCTTTTTAGATCTGTGTTTAAAACTATTATTGTTGATGTGGAAATCTTGAGAAAAGTATACTCTTTCATAAGTTATCCAATAGGACCTTGAAATGGTGACAAATAATAGTATATTAATCATCATCACCAAAGGAAAGCTCTAATATATCCTTGGCCTACTCCAACCATTCTGGGACCTTAGTCAAGCCTTATTACACCAATTTCCTCAACTTCCTTCAGCTATTTTACCAGAAGGATAACTCAGGTGTGCCTCAAACACACAGCAGCTCCTTTATGTTATTATACATAGTGTACTGACTTACACAGTTTGTGATTGTGCAGTGATAAACCTTTAAGGTACAGTATACTGTATCATAGGGAGTAAATTTTCCACACCAATTCTTCAGTTTCTTCATTGTTGTGGTACCAAGTCTTCAAGTAACAAATTTCTGATTCGTACTACACCTCAGGGATGCAGCTGTGACTCCAAAATATTACGGGTGATTTATAATACAACATAAAATGCCTCACTGGACATACATCCTTCACACCATCCTCTTCAGTTTTCTGAAGGTGGGCTCCCCGACCCCACGGAGCTCAGTAGAGGAGGAGACCGCTGGGGAGGGCAAGCCGGGAAACAAATCTACCACATCCTTCAGGCATGCTATACTACAGAGGGTTGTCTCCCCTCCAAAAAAATCAGGTAAGATTTATGGTGGAGTGTTGTACTTAAAAGCAGATAATGTTTTACAGTATATAAATCAGATAATATGAATACCAGTACAGTATATGATTATTGAAATACATAGATTATGTTATTTCTATACTGTATTAGTGATAATGTATACAAGTTATTGATAATTGAAAATAAAAGTAGATATATTGGTTTAATATATTGTAAAAACAATTGCAAGAACATTTTGCATTGCAAGTGGTAAGCAATGAAAGAAAATAGTGATATTTGAATTGCTATAATGCTTCCAGACCTCATCCTAGATTCTCCTTGCCAAGATTTGTCTCTAGTATTTTTGTTATATGATTATATTAATATCCATTATCCATGGATAACAAGTCGTAGGCGTGTGCATAAACCTTGAACCGTCCTGGTGGTGTAATGGTTATAGTGTTTACAAATCTGTGTGTGGTAACCCAGGTTGGAATCCCGGTGGATCATATATATGCTTTCATTAATTTCATTGGAGGTGTTTGGTGTTGTGGTGAAATTAATAAAAATATAGATTATGTTACCAAACTTTTAATAGTGTATTCCTTCATATTTCCCTTCCTAGACTCCTTGGCCCACCTTGGCAGCCTGGGTCCGCTGGGAGGCTCTGATGTCACCTGCAGGAAAACCAAGAAGCAGCTCATGGTTATTTGGAAGAAGGCCGTCTTTCAACAAATACTCTTGAATAGATTTGAAAGAGAAAATCAGCGTTTAAGAGGTACTGTAATTGAATGGTTATTTGGAAATTATATTTCTGAAATAACTTTACTCCTGAAGTCTATTAGAATGTACCAGTACTTTATTCTCTCAGGAAGCTATAAAAATAGGTTATGGTTATAATTTTGGAGAAGGCCGTCGTTCAGCATATACTCCTGAATAAATTTGAGAGAGAAAATCAGTGTTTGAAAGGTACTGCATTTGAAAAATGATGTGTAACTTTTATAATTTCACCAGTTTCATTCTTCCTTAACCCCATGAGGAGCAGGACCGCAAATTGAGTGGTTGGAAGTTGTATGTGAATTGGACAACCACGCTCATCACGTAACTAGAATTGGTTAACCTTTTGGAAGTTTGGTACACTAAAACAAACAACTCTATCCCATGAAAATTAGGCTACAATAAGTTTTGTTAGTGTTAGAGTACCAGTATGTCTCGTTGAGTCAAACGGTGAACTTCTGGGCAGATTAAACTCGACCTCTGGAGAGCGTTTGCGAGTGATATGATATTAAAACTATTTGTAATCACATAAAAGTCCAATACAAGTGGATATCTTTCGTAATTACATACTGGTGATTGGATTACGTTCAACTTCTGTATTAACACTATTTCTTAAGAGGCGACTAAAAGGGGGATGTCCTAAGTCTGGGCCACCGTTCATCCTATTTGGTCCACTTCAGACTCACGGTACCTACGGGACACCAGAGCGCCAAATCCAGTTTCTGGAATGGCTGCTCTTGCCCTGAAAGAATTCCTTAGGGCATTATGGGTGCTTCCATGCGTGCATGTAATGGAGACTTGTATTTATAAGTAACTTCACCCCCTATCTATCATGTCTCTAACTGTCTATCTATCGCGGTGCAATTACTCTATTTTACCCTATCGAGTTTAGGAATATATTGGAAACAAAAAATTAATCTAGTGAACCATGAATAGTGTAAGTGACACTTGCCTTATGTACTCATTGTATATTATTTCATGTATCAAAATAATTATATTACATACGGTACAGTCTTCTACATTGCAGTTTGTGTCAAAATAAAGTTAAAAAAGGTAATGTACTCTTGTTTAACCCACGGAATCCGGGAGGCCTCATATGAGGCAAAAAAAAAAAAAAAGGCAGGAATCCGGGAGGCCACATATGAGGCAAAATACACGGCTAAAAATCACCGCTAAAATCATCATAACACGGCAACCGTCCTGGTGGTGTAATGGTTAAGGTGGCAAAAATATGTGTGTGATAACCCGGGTTCGAATCTCGGTGGATCATATATACTTTAATTAATTTCATTGGGGGTGTGGTGGTGAGATTAATAAAAATAATATTATGAAGTTTGCCTGTACCCAAATGGCCCCGGACACAGCGATCGGGATCATATGAGGCCCCCCGGATTTCGTGGGTTAAGAGATCATTACTAAACAAAACAAAATTTCTAAAGACTAAATTTTCATACATTTAATAGAAAGTATCCTTCTATAGTTTTTAACTTCTTGACTATGATAGAATTATTTTTAAATTGCATAAAATGAAAGAGATCATTTATAGATTCAATAAAATCTGTGAGACCATTTCTAAATAATTTGAAATAATCTGGTAGGCTTGTGCAGCATTCTTTAACTGTCGTCGTGGCGCACTGCATAAGTGTGTTGATTTTCGGTGTGAGCGTCCTGGGTTCGAATCCCTGGACTGCCACATGTGTTTGTTAATTTCATTAATCGAGTTTAGGAGTAAAGATGGTTGGTGGAGAGAACATAATAATTAGCATGAATAATAGAGGAAAGACGTGTTCACACTGAGCGGATTTATAATGTTATTTTTTGTCCCTCAGCCCACCAGCGGGAGGTAGCGATGCAACGTGTGCGTCTGAACTACGATGAAGAGGAATTGCCGGGTGAGGCAGTACAGGCCTGGCACCTCATGCTCACACGACCTCACGCCAGAATAGACTCTAACATACTCCACAGTGGCATCAAGCAAGGTCAGTGGCATCTTTTCTGTCATAAATTGAAATGGTTGTCAAGTACTGTATACAGTGCTGGACTATGGAAGATATTTTTCCTTACCTGTGCAGTGTTTATTATTTTATATACTAGTGCTGTACTAATACCTTTACCTAACCAGTAATGCAGTATATACTGGTACTGTTATGTTTAAAATATATCAAATTACTGTACATCCATGTTTCTCTTGGAAACTTGACAGTAGACTGATTAATATTGATGTTACATAGGTAGATACTAAAGCTATCAGTCTTGGACCATAATAATTATATGAAATTGTCACTATTAACCACTGATTATAAATTTGCTACTATAGGTGTGCCCAAGTCTGTGCGAGGTGAGGTATGGACTCTACTAATGCACCAATACCTGGCCCGCAACCCAAAGCTGGAACCTCAACACTCAGGCTATAACACCGTCTACGAGACCATGATCAAGGAACTCACATCTCAGCACCATGCAATACTCATCGATCTTGGTCAGTTGCATGACACTTTAATTTCCTTATCTGGATGTACTGGTACAGTTCACCCTCTCTATTTTGCGAGAGTGAGTCCATTAAATCCAGTACTAATAAGAATCGCACTAAATAGAAGTATTAATTCAACAATAAATCGAAACCGTAGGCTATTAATACTTACTCAGATAATTGAAATCAACGGTGGTGGGGCTAGGCCGCCACTATCGCCAGAATAAGATGCGGCTGGGGAAAGTTTAGAAAACTTTTACCACTACTCACCATGAGAAGACTTCCTCGCCTCTTGAAGGGAAAGGTGTACGCTTCATGCGTTAGAAGCGCAATGACATATGCTTCAGAAACGTGGCCTGTCAAAGTGGATGATACCAACAGAATGGAACGCAATGAGATGAGATGGTGAGATAGATGTGTGGTGTTAAACTGCAAGATAGGATAAATGTTCATGTATCAAATCACAGGCTACAACAAAATGACAACATACTTAAAGTTTCTTACAGTAGATCCTCTGTCAGATAGGCTACAACAAAATGACAACATACAGTTTCTTACAGTAGATCCTCTGGATAAAGGAAAACTAGGCCTGTGTATCCAGCTCAGTGCCAGTACTTGCACTGCTGCGGTCACCAAGGTTCGACTGTAACTACCTTAGAAAAAGGTTCACAGTGTATGCAATGACTGAGCCGCACATGGAATGGGTGCGGCTTGACTATGCGAACCTTTTTTTCGCCACTGTTCAAATCCTTAAGAAATACAGTAAACCCCCGATATTTCGGATTTTTTTTACTCGGAAACCCGTACTTCTCGGATTGATTTTTAGGACAGTTGGTGATTTAAATGCATTGGCGACTGTAGTGTTATTGACGCTAGCTAACAAATTACTTAACCCTCTTTTGTTTCCAGGGCGTACCTTCCCGACGCACCCGTACTTTATGCAGACGCTGGGGCCAGGTCAGCTAGCACTCTTCAACGTGCTCAAGGCCTACTCTCTCCTGGACAAAGATGTGGGCTACTGTCAGGGGCTCAGCTTTGTTGGGGGCATCCTCCTCCTACATGTGGGTGGCTCTGATGGTTTATTATTTTTCTACCATGTCATACTTTTTTTCCCCCTTTATTTAAGTTAACCGTGTTAATTTTGTTACTCGACCCATTTTTCATGATCTTTCCTCCATATGTTGTATTACTGTATGATATATAACTTGCAAACTAAACAAACCAAAACTGGGATGACACAAGATAAAGGCAAAAGTTTGGCTCACTATTTACAGCATAGAGATGTTTCTTCCTCACTGTCCAAAGTGTACTCGCACTCTGTTGGTACAATTATTATTTGATTTCTATTTTATGCATACAATAAATAAATGGCAAATTATTATTCTGTTTTTGACAGCATAATTTTTTTTTTTTGTATATTCTTATAGGCACCATTTGAGAAGGAGCACTTTGTTGACATTGCTCCCCTATAGCTTCTTCAATTTCTCCCCATAAGCCTATGGTGTTTATATACATTGTGTCAATTTTTCAGAGATAATATTTTGTATTGTTCTATATTTATTTATTTTGTAGGTGGAGGAGGAGATAGCATACCAGCTACTGAAACATTTGATGTACGTGATGGGCTGCCGACGACAGTACTGCCCTGACTTAGTAGGGCTACAGGTACGTTCCTCCACTACAAACTATTAGCTACTGTACATGCTGGTTAAAGTATGATTAATTATAGTTAGTATTTGTCCATTTATTGGCCTATACAAGGCAGACCCCTTCTTCCCTACATCTCTATTAATTCTCTGACTACAATAAGAATATCTCCTGCTACTACAACCTATATACCCTACTGTCCCTACACTTCATCTATATTATATATAACATATGTAACATATGTTACACCCTACAGACCATACAGAACAGAGCCCTCAAAATAATTACTGGCTGCACAGCTACCACACCTACAGACCACCTACACCAGGAAACCAGTCCTCAAAATCGAGGATCACCTTGATATGAGAGGCACACAATTTCCCGCTGCAGCCTCCACAAACCAACACCACCCACTACATTACAAGGCAGAACATCCACACACACCAAGAAACATCAAAACAACACCTAGCACTTGTTGATCATGCACAAATACTGTCTTCACTCCACCCTTGCCCACCCCAAGCCAGCCTCCAGAAGCATATCCATACTTAACCCTTAAAGAGCGGCGCTCGACTTAAGTCGTGCACCAATTTTCAAGAAGTTAGGAGCATTATTAATGCTTTTAAAGGGTTAAAATCGAGTGCAAATGGCCGGGAGAGCAGCGGGCCAGACAGCCGACTCCCAGGGCTTACCGCCGCCCATTAACTCATGTTCCCTGTGTTCTCGAGAGGCTGGCAGTGTAGCCAGTAGTGAGCATAGCTGGGAAAAATATATCGATATATGCTAAACTTCCATGTTCGTGGCTCCACTTCAAGAGAACCACGAGTGCTACGTAGCTCGTTCTGGTCTCATTTTGAAGCTTTTAGTGCCTAGTTTTTTGCTAAATAATTTTTGTTTCATGCAGATGCTTGATTTATCATGCAGGAGGGCCTGAATATGCCCAAATGAGCCCAAAACACCCCGCTAGACAAGGGTTAAATCACCCACCGATCCATCCAGTCACTCAAAGATAACACTCGGCTACATGCACGGCCCCCTGAAGTCCGTCCCTCTGAAACCCTCCTTTCCTGCGAGGACAAAGTCCACCTGGCTAGGCTTCAATGTGGGCATCATGACTCCGTCCAGGACACCTGTCCGGGTTGTAACACAACACTGCACACTATCAAACACATTATGGAAGACTGCGTAACACCCAATCACTTACACCAACAACACAACACACACTCCTTGCGAACTTTATGGGAAAACCTGGTCTCGGCCGTAGCCTTCCTTAGGAGCTCGGGGCTGTTCGGCCAGGCAGCCTAGGGAACGACTACTACTACTACTACCTATATACTGTACAGTACTCTACACAATATCTATCTTAAAGCTACCTATTAACCCCTCAGACCCGGTAGGGCTCTGAGGCACCCATAACAAACGCGGCCCGCGGAACCCGGTAGGGCTCTGAGGCTCCGGCAGCTTGAAAGCCTGTAAGCTTGTTTTGAAAGCCGTCCGTCCGATGCATGTAAACAACAGCCGGTTGGACCGACGCCGCGCATCTCCGACCACAAGAAGGAGAAGCGTCGCTTGTTCTTGTGTGGCTGATATGGCTGATATCGCCACAAGGTTCTCTCCACGGAAATCGTCATCACAACTGAACCAGTTGACTTAGAGAGCTCTACTGATCGCCATTCTACAGGTACGAAACACATCTATGCTTGGGGATGCGCGGGAATGCGGAAGCAGTCAAAATAACAAAGATACGGTAGCCTAGGCGTAGACGTTTTTTGGCCAAAACCCCCGGGTTTCGGAGAATTTATAGAATGCATAGCCGGTCCCAGAGGGTTAATATCTCTCACTACAACCTATATCCCCATACACTTCATCTGTATTATAGCTATCTAAGAACATCTCCCACTATAACCTACAGTACCGTATATACTCTTCACATTATCTATCTTATAGCTCTTGATTTAGCTCTACTGTGCAGTACCGGTACTGTGTTTTAGATGATTAACCCGTGGAGCCCCGCCTAGTTTTTTATTTTTTGTTCACCAGAACCCGGCCCGTTTTCAAAAAATGGTTTTATTCCAGAAACAATAGCGAATGGGTTAGGAATGAAGGATAAAACCTCGAAAAACCGCTCAAAAAGCTTAAAAAATTGTCCTACAGAGCCCCCGAAAATGTATTTTACAAGAGTAAAAAATTGAAGGCAATTTCCCCAAAAAAACAGGTTATTGCGCGCTCACACGCACGCACGTGGACTTTGAGAGTTTTCAACCATCGGCACGGTTGCGTGGGATACGTACACAGTTCCCATACAAATCTGAGCCCTCTCGAGTGGCTACACCTGAGGTTACGGTCGGAGCAATTAGGGTGACTCATCAGACGCGTCGCTGGGGCTGTGCGTTACATACATCGCCGACGCGCCAGACGCGTCGCTGGGGCTGGACGGGTTAAGGGAATTGTATTTGAAAAGGAATAATAAACATTACCGGTACTGTAATTGACAGTTTCCGTGCATAAGATTTGTATATACCGGTATGTATATCTATATTTATTAATTTCAATCCAACACCAAAACACCTCCCAATGAAATTATTGAAAGCATGTGATCCACCGGGATTCGAACATGGGTTACCACACAGATTTTAAACACTCTAACCATTACACCATGAAGACAGTTATAAGTACAGCACATGACTACGATTAATATCCATTTATCGAATACTGGACATTAATCTAATCATGTACTACAACCCAAGAGTGAAACGTTACTCTCAAACTTTCTTCTACTCAACATCTGAGCTCTGGAACTCTCTCCCAGAATCAGTCTTTCCCTCTTCCTATGACTTAAATTGCTTCAAACTCCGTGTGTCCAGGCATTTTGGCTCGAACGTCCCTTGATTTTGGCCCTGTCACTCTTTCAACTATGGGGGAGGCACTCGCTATAGGCAGTTATGCCTTTTGCCTCCCTCAATCACATAGAAAAAAAAAAAAAAAAAAAAAAAAACTGTGCTTATGAATAGCCTAATGGTTAAGTGAGAGGAGAGGATATTCATGGAGCACAGATCATACAGTATATATAGAATAATGTATGTCATTCCAATTTCTTTTCTCAGGTGCAGATGTACCAATTGTCCCGGTTACTTCATGACCGGTTGCGTTCCCTATACGACCACCTGGAGAGCCATGAGGTCACCCCACAGCTGTTTGCCGCACCATGGTTCCTCACACTCTTTGCGTCACAGTTCCCTCTCAGTTTTGTCAGCAGGGTCTTTGGTAAGTGTGGACAGCAGGACCTTTAAAATACCATATAAATTTTTTTTTTATAATAGTGCTATATTGGGAAGTTAGCCACTTTAGGATAATATTTATGGAAAATTTAAGATAACCAGAAAGGGACTACTGTTTATATAATTTGTATTGGGCTCCCAAATACAGTAGTGTTCTTGATCATGTGATCTAGTGATGCCACAAATGTAAATACGCGCCATTTTGGACGACCTGATCCAGTTGTTACAAATATTTTATGAATGGAGGATGCCTTTAGGCACATGGACCTTTTTGTTTTATCTGTGTTTTTCCTTCCTCCGTTCATTGTCTCTTAAAAAAAAAAAAAAAAAAAAACATATGCAGGCTCAACAGCATGACCGAAGATACTTTGGGTAGTCCACAACCTTATAAAAATTAAACTGTATCTTGGCAGGCAATAGAGGTTACTAATGATAAAAAACTATTTGTCAACAGCCTTTTTTTTTTTTTTTTTTTTTTTTCTATATTCCAACTACTCCCTCTCGGGCATAGGCTGAGAGCCTGTACATTCCACCGCTCAACACGGTGAAGCCCGTGAGGTCTTGTTCCAGCCTGGGGAGTGAGACATGTGAAGCATCCATCATGGCTCAAAGCAGCTTCATCTCTGAAGCGGCTGGTTGCTTCGCTCAAGTGCTTCACCGTCTCACCCTCCAGACTCAGACCCTCACTCTCAGAACGCCACCTATTGAGCAGTGAACTCAGCCTATTGGGCAAAAGCCCTTATAAGGCTGGAGAGGATTAACCCAGGGATTACGACGATCCTTCCGGAAGCACAGTATTTAAACGTGTAAAAATAACCCTTCAAATACCGTGCCACTTTTGATTTTGGGCAAAACAGCACGTCTACTTTATTATATTTATTTTATTTTTTATGTTGTGTTGTCCCTGTTCGGGCTCTGTCAGGAGTTGGCCATCCCTATCTATGGGGTATTTGCCTGAGTATACTCATACATACATACATGAAGGAGACAAAAAGTAGGCTACCTGTGATGAGTGGCTCCCCCCAAAGCCAAAAGAGTGACAGAGAGCCAAATTCAAGGGACATTCAAGGGAAAGAAGGCACGCCTAGTTGACTAGGTGTGCCTATACTTATTAACTTACAAATAATTAGTATACAGTATTGCATGTAAGAAGAAAATATCTGAAAGTCTTCCCTGCTTCTTAGCTTACCAGGATATCATCTCGCATGGGTAAGTAGTATAACTTTAATATGTTTAAATGGAATTTATATATACAGTATATATTCTTTTTTAGATAACATCAAAGTCCATTGGTCAAAAAAGTGCAATTTGTCCTAACTTTATTTATAATAATGTGTTTTATGTCTATGAGATTGATTAATAATTGCAAGACCTAAACTGAGTAGCTTTATTAGATCAGGGGTTCCTATAATGTTGCCATTAGGATGTGAGACTGAAACTGTCCCTTTTGTGGATCACTCAGTCTTTAAAGTGTGTGTTTGTATGATAGGCAGATTACCCAGGCACTAGTCTAAGGTTCAGGCCCTTCACTACTGGGTTGTTGTTCCCCAAGCTGCCTGGCCAAACAGCCCCAAGGCCCCGAGCAAGGCCAAGGCCATAACCGAGCGCCCCCACAGAACCCTACCTGCCAACCACAATAAAGCCTGGGTGACCGAAGCCACTCCATGGCGGGGAGCTGAGGAGGGTGCAGAAACGCCTGGGAAACCAAAGCCCCACCCAGGGCCCTGTGTCCCTCAGCAATTATGAAGAGAAAGTTGAGGGGCAAAGGAAAAATGTGACGCTTTGGCTTCCAATCTTGGTAGATTAGGAGGTCAATCCACGGAAGAGACGCCGTCACTTGAGATCTAGAAAATATATAAGTAAAAGAAACAGTCAAAGTAAGCTATGGGTATGGCAGAGATCGCTCAATTCTCACTCTGATAGACCAGCCTATTACCACATGACTAGAACCCAATCCTCTCAGCATCAGCTAGGAAAGGCCCTAGAAAGCCGCCTTTGGTGGGGGGATAGCTCCCCTATTTCAACCCCTTTCAGGGTTGGGCACCCGCCCAACTACCCACTGGGTAGAAATGACAACCTGGAAAATTGTCTAATGTACAGTAAAATCTTGGTATGGTACTGTCTTCCTGTAGCACTGTTGAGGTTGGTGTGGTTTGCAGATACTGCAGGTGCAGCAGTTGCACGTAGTTGAGTCTTGCTTTGCACGGTTATCTCTATGCCAACATCAGCCAAAGTGATGAAATTTATTATATTATGTTCCAACTGCGGAGAGGTAACCATGTCTGACCCGTTACAATTCATGTAATGGAAAAAGATGTTAAACCATTTTATGTATGTGTGTATGTTATCAGAGGGTTGTTGACAGCGGGGACAAGAAGGGTCTTGAGTTGGAACTATTCTGTTTTTGTTATCTTGTAGTGACAGGTGATTGCTGAGACGTATGAGTGTGACTCGGGTTTCTCTTGGAAACGCATTTTTGACGGATTAATCTTGGGAGGTGGAGAGTTTAGGATTCTGTTGTGTGAGCTGTTCTTGGTGGTTTGTTGGGCGAGATATGTGTGTATATGCTTGTGTGTGTCGGTGTTTGGAGGTGTGGGTGGGATGTTGATATAGATACTGGTATGGTTGTAATATTGGGCAGGTGTTTGTTTCATGTCTCGAGGCGGGGGTGGATGATATGTTAGGGAGTGGCATGGGTGAAGTGGATTGTGGGCTGAAGAGTAAGACTGTGTTCCTATTATGTTTAAATGAGTCTTCAGAGGGAGGATCTGTGTTTCTGCATGTACTGTAATATGATTTGAGTTTTGTGATTTGTGTGCACCGTTATGATTTTGATTTTGTTTTAATGTGTATACAAAAAACAACTGCTGTAACTAGACTTACTTGTACCGGTACCGGTATATAGATAAAATAGGTATCTCAATGTATGTACTGTACTGATGTAATTGCCCTCAGATTTACTGTTCATGGAGGGTATGGAGACAGTGTTCCGAGTGGCGTTGGTGCTGCTGCAGACTCATGAGGAGGCCCTGTTGGCGTGTGACTCCTTTGAGCAGATCATGGACTACATTAAAACAACACTACCTAACCTGCAGATTCACCAGACTGGAAATGTTATGGCTCAGGTAATTTGGCTTATTTGAGGGTATTGGGTTTTATTTTCTATAGTTTCTGAGAATAGATATTCTGACATTTACTTTGCTGCATGTTTTTGGCTTTAAAATATAACTTAAAGTTTGCATATTTTTCTCTTTCTCTTTCTCTGGAAAACTTGAATTCACCTATCTACTGTACAATATGATTCTAATTACTCAGTCTTTTGGATAAGTTTGAATGACTGGGTGATAGTTCAAATAAGATTTTATGTGTCTGAATATTTACCTCAGTCGTAAAGATTATTCCAAGAGAGAGAAGTAAATGTCTTGATTGAATATCAATGTTCAGCCATTTATCTCAAGTCTTTCAGATTTTATCTTTAATATTTTGGCTTTGTTCAAAAGCGAAAGGTAGAGTCTGGACCACATACTTACCCGGTAGTCCACAAACTCAGGATTTCTCAATCCCGAGTCAGAAAGAGAGGTGTTTACTGTAGTACTGAAATATCTCTCCATCCAGGCTAGTGAGTGTTCGCTGAGAGAGGAACTGCAGGCATACGAAGTAGAGTATCACGTGCTGCAGGAGGAACTGGCCCTCTCACCGGAGCATGGGGCTGATATCACCAAGCTGCGTGAGGCCAATAAGAACCTCAAGCGACAGAACTTGGACCTCTTGGAGCAGCTGCATCACTCAAATAATCACCAGCATGCTCTTGACTCCTCTAATCAGGTTAGATTCAAGTTTTCTTTCCAGAAAGTGAATCTGTGTGTTTATGGGTATTTATATATATATATATAATTATGTGTGTACAAATTCATATTATCACCAAACTGCTAATTAACTTACAAATAAAATATATAATTTATTTACAAGGAAGGCCTTAAGCAAAACACAATATTAGCTTAAGGTTGGTGTCAGGAAAGATATCTGGACATAAATAACACCATACATGTCATGTGGATGCTCAAGGCTCACATAATTCTAACTCTTTCCTTTAGAATAGCGCTTCTGTACCCTGGAAAACTGTCAGTCTGAGCCATGCTATCATAGATGTACAATGGTCTCTCGAGTAGCACTACCTAAGGGACTACCACAGGCATTGATATCAAACAGTTTCCCAACCACATACTGTACTGATAATCTCCACAGCTCTGATTAATTTGTTTCCACATACCAATTTTGATATGTTGTTTTGACTTTATATTGTTTTTGTCCCAGTTTTGGTTTGACTTTTTTTGCAAGTTTTACATTTTAATTCTATAATTTCAGAGTTTACAGCAGAGCCAGCATCACCTGGAAGTGCGGGTGCGTTGGCTGGAGTTGGAGCGTGGCAACCTGAAGCAACTGGTGTCACTCCTGGCACAGAAACTCCCAACCGAGGACCTCGCTACCATCCCACCCAACCTACAGCGTTTCATACCTCAAGATCTTCACAAGGTATGATACAGAGTCACTGAAATCACTATTTGTATATCTATTGCTTGTAACAGTAAAGGCAGAACCATGTTCCACATGAATGTCTATCTTGGTCACTGGATGGCCCTTTTCCATGTTGTACAATCACTTGCAGCATCTCATAATGTCTCCTAACCCTGAGATGCTTTCTCAGGTCTTGTTCCTGGCCTTCCTCAGTCGGTCAACTGTAGTCCTTCCTTCTACTTCCATGCATTTAACAGGCTTCAATTCACCCAAGTATCCTCATATTTTCTCTCCACAGAGCCAAACCACTGCAGTATGCCAGTATACCAAACAAACAATTTCTGCAGGTTGAGCAGGTTGAGTTTCTAGTTTCCACATAGCGATTTTGATAATTTAATTTGACTTTATATTGTAATGATCTCAGGAAATGGGGGGGTGAGGGGTGGACTTGAGACAGAGCCCGAACATGGACATCACAACACAACAGAAAAACAAAACAAAACACAAAATCACACATATCTACTGTAGGTCGTCCAGGAGAAATACCCTGAGACCCCGGCCCATTTGGGGTGTCCAGCTAGATTCCCAGGTCCCAGATCTCTTGCAGAGGCTCCGATTTCCACAGGCAGACACGCAGCGAAGCCGCCACCACAAGCTCGCCCACCATGCTTCCAGGTGTACCCTTGATTACTACCGGCAACCCGGGCCAGGTGCCTGACGGACTATAATTAATGAAATCAATTATACTAATGAATTATTATGTTATTTACACCAACCCACTTCACATCTGAACTCCATTAATGAAATCAACAAATTAAAATGTAAAACTTGCAAACTAAACAAACCAAAATTGGGACAAGGACAATACAAATTAAATGATCAAAATTGCTATGTGGAAACAACGCTTACTAAAATGAAAATTATTAAATAATGTGTAATAATAATAATAATACATATAATAATATTATAATAATAATTAATACATGTGGCACTCAGAGGACTCAAACCCAGGATACTCACATCGAAATTCTGAGCACTATGCACTACGCTATCAAGACAGTTAAAAGAAATGTGAACAAGCCTACAATTTATTATGCAGTTTCAAATCCTGCATATTAATCTGAGCATGTACATAATTATATTCATACATGAATATGCCCCCGACATTCCCTTGTTTGCCAAGATAGTTCAGCAAACATTTGAAGAGACCAAAAAGGAGCCGACCAAACGCACCACTGAGGTGGTAGATGGTGGAAAGAAAAAAACTGTCTGGGACCATCAGGTCCTGGTAGTGAAGCCAAAAGACCGATCCTCCGAGCCAGTAAGCCCACCAGATACAAAGGCAATCGAGACTGCTTTGGCTTCGGTTCCGGTTAACAAGTTAACTAGAACTGATTCAGGTGTACTGGTGGTACGACTTCCATCCAAGAAAGCCAAAGAAGATGCAGGAAGGGCCATCAATCAGTGTTTGGGGGTGGACAGTGCCTTCAGTGTCTCCGAACCAAAGAAGATGATGCCAAAAATGACTGGTAGGCATTGCTAATGACGCTGAGGATAATGAGATCATTCCCAGCATCCTCAACAAGAACCCAAGAATAAAGTCCCTGGTCGACGATGGCTTAGCTATGAATTTGCTATTCACCAAGCAAAAGAGTGATGCACACACAAAGACTTCGGTAGTAAAAATGTCACCTGAAATACGCTCTTCCATTGTGGATGATGGCAATTCTGTGTATGTTGGACTTGTGAGATGTCGTGCATACGATCGCTTCTGGGTAACACAATGTTACCATTGCCAGGGCATTGGCCATACCAGTGACAGGTGTTATCGGAAAAATGAGGATCCAAAATGCAACTTCTGTGCCGGTACTCATAACTCAAAAGACTGCACCAACAAGACTTCCCCCAAATGTATAAATTGTATGAGCTCCACATCAGTTACGGAGCCGCCAAATCATTTCGCCTCAAGTAGAAATTGTCCTCTAATGACAGCTCAGAGAAATAAAGTTATTGAAAACACCAATTTTGTAGGTTCAAAAAACTGAAAAATTCACACGGGAGCCGGTTGAAACTGGGTCTGTTGAATGTTCGTTCCTTGCGTAACAAAATGGATCATATTTGCGAGATCTTGGATGAACGTAACCTTGATGTATTATGTCTCACTGAGACCTGGTTGTTCGAGTCAGATCTGAATATTATCCAGGCGGCATTGCCTAAAACCCATTCCATAATAAATGTTCCTAGGCCTAGGGGAGATCATCCGGGTGGTGGAGTGGCAGTTGTCTACTCCACATCTCTGGTGAATATCTTGCAAATAAGCCATAACCCAGCCCCTCTTTATTATGAACTGTTGGAAGTGGAAATAAAACTCCATTAACAAATTCTAAGAATGGCAGTTGTCTATAGGCCTGGCCATCGTGGCACAGATAGGGGTTTTATGGAAGAGTTTGGGCAGTTTCTCGAGGAATTTTCTGCTAAAACTGGAAGACTTTTGATATGTGGAGATTTTAATTACTGGGTTGACAGCCCTCATCTGAAGCCATTCTCTCCTGAGTTCCTTGAGTTGACTGATCAGAACAATTTTGTAAACCATGTGTCCCACCCAACTCATATCTTAGGACACACCCTTGACTTGGTTTTCTCTCCTGTGGGTTGTGGTGGTGTTCTGGATGTTGATGTTGAGAATGCTGACCCTAATACCTCTGATCATGCTTTGATTACTTTCAGCTTTGATTTCCCTAAGCCACTCACACATGAAAAAGTAATCAGATTTAGAAATTATAAAAATACAGACCAAAATTTGGCTAGCAGTGAAGTAAAACAGTACTTGGGAAGTATTGATACTTCCAACCTTACTTCAGATGAGCTGGTGAAGGTACATAGAAATGCACTTAAATTAGTGTTCGATCATCACTGTCCAGAAGTAGAGAAGAAAATCATAGTACGAGATGATTCACCCTGGTATAGCACTCAAGTTAAATTTCTTAGAAGAGCGCGTAGAAGAGCTGAACGTGAATGGCGGAAAAATAAAACACTCTACATGGTTGCAATATCTGTCAGCCAGAAGAGCCGTGGTCCACACAATCAAAGATGAAAAGAAAGTGTATTATCAGGGAAAAGTTGACTCATGTGGAGGTTGGCTTCAATTGTAAACAGTTTACTTGGAAAAACAAGAGTCGGTTTAAGACCTTCTGTACCCGATGCCGAGTTGGCTGCCAACTTTGTGTCATTTTTTGCTGGCAAGATAACTCGCATAAGACAGGAACTGGATGATGCTTCTGTTGGTGAAGAACTTTCAGTTGTACTCCAACCCCGACACATTCCTAATAATGTCCTCTCATCCTTTCACCCAGTAGAGGTGGACATGATCTCGTCCTACATAAGAAACCTCAATAAAACATTTTGCCCGTTGGATCCCATAAATGTTTCCAAGCTACCAAGAGTCTATGATCACACAGTTGAGTTTATTTCCAAAATAATTAATAAGTGCTTCTCTGAAGGTAGCTTCCCACATTCTGAAAAGCATGCACTACTCCGACCTAGTCTAAAGAAACCTGGACTTGATGTTGAGAACATGTTGAACTATCGTCCTGTCTCCAACCTGTCCTTCATATCAAAGATATTAGAGCGTGCAATACTTGACCAATTACAACCACTACTTCAGCAGAATGAAACTATCCCAATTTTTCAGTCTGCTTACCGACAGCATCATTCAACTGAAACCGCATTGATTAGAGTACATAATGATCTAGTTGAGAACATTTGCAATGGTGTGGCCTCACTATTGATCTTGCTTGATCTCTCTGCGGCCTTTGACACAGTGGATCACGAGTTGTTATTGAGTGATCTTTATGATTGTGGTGTGCGTGACTCCGCTCTCTTGCTTCTTGGGTCGTACTTGTCAGGTAGATCCCAGAGTGTGATGGTAAATCAAATGGTCTCGGACTCGACACCCTTGCAGTATGGTGTTCCGCAGGGATCAGTTTTAGGTCCTATCCTATTTATAATTTATATCAGCAGTTTGTCTCTTCTGCTTCGTGCACATAATGTCACCTTTCACTTTTATGCAGATAACACCCAGATTTATGTGAGAATCACAAATATAGTTGATATACGGAGTAAGATGGAATTGTTGATGTCTGATATCAAGAAGTGGATGAGAGTGAGAAAACTTAAACTAAATGATGGTAAAACTGATATTCTCATCATCCGAGGAAATAGAAGAGCTGATGATACAGTAGGTGCCCTCTCCATCAATGTGGGTGGATCTCAGCTGCGACTGGCCAACTCTGTTCGAAATCTGGGTGTATATGTGAACTCCCGATTAGATTTCAAAGAGCATGTAAACCAGATAGTTAAAAGTTGTTACTTGCACATCAGAAATCTCTTATTTGGTGAAGCCGTTTATAACCAGACGTTGCCTCCTGACGTTGGTTCACTCATTGGTCTTCTCTCGTGTTGATTATTGCAATGCCCTGTTGGTGGGTCTTCCAAATTATATTTTAAAGAAAGTTCAGTCTGTTCTTAACAGGGCCGCAAGACTCATTTTTGGTGTTCCACCTAGAACTCCTACTACATCTCTTCACATGGAACTGCACTGGCTGCCAGTAAGAGCAAGAATAGAATTTAAGTTGTGTTTGGTGACTTTTAAGGTTCTCAAATTTGGTGAGCCTAGGTACCTTGCGGAGCTGCTCAGGCGCCCACCGGCACACCATGGTGTAGTTGTGCGTCATGACAATGACCCTTTTCGTCTTGATGAACCAAGGGCTTTCCAGCAGTCTTCTTTCTTTGAGAGGTCATTCTCCTACATGGCTCCGAGGTTGTATAACAGGTTGCCGCTGTCCATGAGACAACCAAGTTCTGTTGAATGCTTCAAGAGACAACTTAAGACTTTTCTCTTTGAGAGAAGCTATGATCTTGAGAGAGGTGTCATGACAGATGGCTATAGAGTTTAGGCTATTTTGCCACTGCTAGTGAATGTAAAATGTGTGTTGTATATAAGCCTTCTTTTGATGCATTGATTTTGTTCTTTTTTCTTTCTCTTTCCGAGCGCTAGTGAATTCTTCGGAAAAATTGGCGCTTATGAGAAATAAGTAACATGCTTATTATTATTATTATTATTATGAAAGATGATATCCTTAAAGGCTCACAGGAATATTTTTTGCAGGTCAAGAAGCCTGAAACTACAAATGAGAGCGGCAGTAAATCCGAGTCTAAGAAAGATGAGAAGAGCAGTGAGAGTCAAGAGTGTGATGACGTGCCTCCTTCCCTGCCCTCTCACTCCCACTCTCAACACTCTATTGGGCCCGGCCAGCGCTCCCTCACCATGGACTACGGTACGATGCAGCGCTACATTAAGAACCTGGTTAGCCATGAAAAAAACCATGATTGAGTTTTGAGCCCGGGTTGAATTTATTCAGCATTTAATCTTGAAGTAATTGGTAGGGTTTATAGGGTCATTACTGTAGGACAAAATTACCCTTTCATTTGTTTATGGCAAGAAAAACAACAAAGTCATTTAATTTTAAAGCTTTTTCTTAACCCTTGGGATCCGGGGGGCCTCATATGAAGTTTGGTATTTTCAAACTTCATAATTCAGTAGCTACTGATTGAGCCCACCTAGAGCAGTCAATGTTTTTGCAAATTGTAGAACGTTTTCTTGTCTGTAGACTGCCGTTGAGATGACATCGCTACGTTGCGTGGTTGCCGAGTTCTGATGATTATATCGGCGACTTTTGAGCCGCGCATTTTGCCTTATATGAGGCCTCCCGGATTCCAAGGGTTAAACAGACTACATGAAAAAATTAGTCGGCGGGGATTGAGTTTTGGGCCCGGGTTGAATTTATCCATCCATTAACCTTTTAAACCTGATAGGCAGGGATTGAGTATTGGGCTCGGGTTGAAATTATCCCATCAATTTACCTTGAAACGTGTTAGGCGGAGATTGAGTTTCGGGCCTAGGTTGAATATATCCATCCATTAACCTTGGTATGGCTGGTGTCATTAATCAAAAAAGAAAAGTGCAACACAAACTACTTGCCTAGAAGTAAATATTAATCATTTGACCATGGACTGCTTTATGATGCAGCACCACATTAAAAACTTGGTTGATGGGTATCGAGTTTCAGAGATTCCTAGATATTTAGGCAGATAAAATGAACCCACCATGGACTAGGTCACTAGGATAAGGTCCAATCCTGCTTTAAGTACCTGGTCAGCAGGAATTGAATTTTAAAGTTCGTGGTTGAAGTTTTATTACCATTAACCTTTAACTCCTTGATATGGTTTACAAGGTCCTAAATTTAAATCCTTTCTCTATTGAAACCTTCTCTACTATGCTAGACAAGAAGGTATTGTAAGTCTAACAATTTAAAAAATTTGTCTTGTAGGCTAATATCAAAGAACTACAATACCAAGCCTAGTCCTATATGTAAACCCAAAATATTCACCCATTTTTAAAGCACCTGGTAAATTGAAGCCAACAGTAGTGGCCCCTTAGAGCTTAAATGGACACCAACAGCAGGGAATAGTTAATAATACGATACTAAAATGTTCATCTAGTCAGAAATACGTATGAATTAGGATAAGGAAATATGCATGGTAATTTGATAGTGGTGTACTGCTATGAGGATCAAGGTGGTGGACGTCTTCTATCTAGTCATGGGGCCATTGTTTATTTGTTGCTTTGGGGTTAGGTCATACTTAGCACAATTTGGGATCTTGCTTTTGTACAGTAGCTATTAAGTTTACTGCATTATGTTGTAGAGTTCCTCAGGGATCAATTCTATTATTCTCTTCATGGTCTACACTAGCAGCTTGTCATCCTTGCTCGACGCTCATGGCTTTGCCTATCACATCTACGCTGATAACACTCAACTGTACATAAAGATGACAAATATTAATGGTACAAAGATAAAAATGGCATCCCTAATGTCTGATATCAAGATCTGGATGGCGTGCGGAAACTTACGCTGAACGACGGCAAAACTGAGATCACCATCATACGAAGAAATAAAGGGGTAATGATGCGGAGAATGCACTGGCCCTGAATATGGGCGAATCTCAACCTCGTCCTGTGAGCTCAGTCCGAAATCGGGGAGTATACTTTACTTCAACTCAAAATTTTATTATAAGGGTCATATCAACCAGGTCATCAGAAGTTGTACTCTGCATATTAGAAGCTTGTACTCCATGAGACAGACGCTGCCCCCTAACATTGGTTCATTCAATCATCCTGTTTACATAGATTATTGTTGTTGTTCCCTAAGCTGCCTGGCCGAACAGCCCCGAGTTCCTCAAGAAGGCCTTAAGGGTTGGTCTCCCTAATTATTTATTGCAGAAATTTCAATCAGTGCTAAATAGAACAGTGAGGCTTATAATTGGTCTTCCAACAAGAACCCCCACTACTCTTATATAATAATTGAGTTGCACTGGCTGCCCACTAAAGCTAAGATAGAATTTAAACTGTATCTCATGACTTATAAGGCTCTTAGGTTTGGTGCACCTAAATATCTTGCTGAACTGTTAGCACTCCCGAGTGCGATCCTGCGAGGCAATAAGAATCCTTTGCGTCTCAAGGAACCGGGACCAGTAGTTTTTTTTTTTCTTCTCTGATAGGTCCTTTTTCTATGTGGTTGTTGTTGTTGTTGTTCCCCAAGCTGCCTGGCCGAACAGCCCCAAGGCCCCGAGCAAGGCCAAGGCCATAACTGAGCGCCCCCACAGAACCCTCTCTGCCTACCACAATAAAGCCTGGGTGACCGAAGCCACTCCATGGCGGGGAGCTGAGGAGGGTGCGGAAACGCCCGGGAAACCAAAGTCCCACCCAGGGCCCTGTGCCCCTCAGCAATTATGAAGAGAAAGTTGAGGGGCAAAGGAAAAATGTGACGCTTTGGCTTCCAATCTTGGTAGATTGGGAGGTCAATCCACGGAAAAGACGCCGTCACTTGAGATCTAGGAAATACATAAGTAAAAGGAACAGTCGGAATAAGCTATGGGTATGGCAGAGATCGCTCAGTTCTCACTCTGATAGACCAGCCCATCACCATAAGACTAGAACCCAATCCTCTCAGCATCAGCTAGGAAAGGCCCTAGAAAGCCGCCTTTGGCGGGGGGATAGCTCCCCTTTCGGGGTTGGGCACCCGCCAACAACCTAGGTTGTACAATCAAATACCGCTATCGATAAGACAGTTGAACTCCGTTGAATCTTTTAAGAGTCAGCTTAAGACCTTTCTCTTCCACAAAAGTTATGATTGTGCAGGTGGCACAGTGACAACGAATTATTACAAGCTTTAGTTACTGCCATTTCCACGGTTGCAGCTTATGCTGTATATGAACAACGGCACATTTCTCTTAATTGTGGTGTAACACGTTCCGAGCACTATTGAATTCCCCCAGAAGAACTGGTACTTTTAAGAAAGAAAAGACCAGATTATTATTTTTATGGAAGAAAAATTAAAGATGGCAGATGTAGATAGCCGAGTTGCCATGTTAATTTATACTGACTACAAATGGCTTACAAATTCAATGACAAGTATATTTACTCACATTTTTTAAATTATCATCAAATTATAACTGCTTAAACTGTTGTGCAGAAGGATAACTTAGCAGATTGTGCTTTGTATTGAATAACACTATTAACCCCTACTGTACCAGAGGGTATTACTATAAATGTACCTATCAGTACCAGGCATTATGGCCAAAATGGCTTTAGAGTTAAGAGAGAATACCCTCCCACCCCGAAAGTTGGAGGAATACTGTCCCAGCTAGCTCCAACAGGCTTGGATCCAAGCTGAAAAGTGTTGCCAAGGTCTCAGAGCAGTACGTACAAGTCACGGTACCTGGTACTGCTCGATACGGGCAGTTACAAGGACCGCATAGTACTGACGGACATCTTCCGTATTTGGTACTGACGAGTGACTTTATTACTGATGGCTGTATACCGTCGCTGGTACCTTAACCCGGCAAGTGCGGCAAGACTGATATAAGTTTTACTGGTGGGCTGCGGGAAGCCTTATATAATCCAAGGCCTAAAAAAAAAAACATTTAAATCAGCCCAGTATCAATTTTTTTTTTTTTTTTTTTAATTGCCCCTTGGCCATGCCAAATATCGCTCCTGCACATCCCCTCCTTCCACCCTTTCCCCCCCCCCCCCCCTTCAATTATCACCTTTTCTCCCTGTTATTCCCTTATTCTTAGGTATATATTCGTGCTAACATTAGCGAGTTGCTAGCAGGGCGTGGTCATCTGTGTTACCAAGCGTGTGAAAGAGCGAGAGAGAGAGACTACCGCGCAACAGTGTCTCTCCAGCCGTCTTCACGGCTGGCTGGCTGGCAGGCTGCCTGAGCCATACGTTATGTAACTCCCGGCCTCTATCGCCGATTTTGACCATCCAAACGCTGTTTCTACTTGTTTTATTGCTGTAACAGGTTATTACCTTTATAATCAACGTAAAATAGGCGCATATGGATAAGTATTAATGCTATTTATGGTACGATGACGATTTGAGTTAGGAAACACTCTAAATACCTCCGCACAGGGAGGGGTGGCCACTACCCCACCTACGCAGCGGAGAGGTTAAGGGTTAAATATAATTAATAAATGGCCAATAGTCAATGAAGCCTTAGTATAGGTGGACATTGATTTTTTTTCTTTTTCCCACATGTCACTGGGGTTTAAAGCTTGAGAAAGATCTGTAAATAATTGACAAATAGTGGTTGGGTAGACTAGCTAATTTTTATTTCATATCAATGAAAAATCAATCACAAAATATTAGTACCGGTAGTTCGATTTCTTCAGTATAATTTGTGTCACAATATACTCTTACCATATAATATTTCATTAGTAGTATTTATTTGGTCAACACATGCAGATTGGCTAGCCTACCTTACTGAATATTATAGTGACCGGGGCCCATACACTCAACAAATTTATGACGGTGCATCTTCTTATGAGCTTCGTATCCAAAATACGTAACATCATAATTCTGGTGCCGTAGTACTCAAAAGCAAGTCATAGATGGGTGTTATTAGTAAAAAACAAGTCATAACTGAGTATTAAGGGGAGACGAGTCGCTTTTCTAGACCACCTTCTCCCTCATCTTTAGACCCATTAGTTTGGCGATTTTATGGACTTTCGCCTCATTTCTGTTAATTTTAAGACCTTTCCTGTCAATTAGGTCTCTATTTTTTCCTGGCGAGCAATAGCGAGCCTGTAATGAGGAATCGGCCTTCGGGCAGGAAATGTTTCTACCGAAAAATGTAAAAATTTATCTTGAAAGGGGGTCTAGGGGGCTTCATTTTAAGCTTGATGGAGGTCTAGCGAGGAAACTAGAAAACTAATAAATAAATGACAAAAAGTGAAGGATCTCCCCACAAATTATAGTCTAGATAGTCTACAAGTAAATATTATTGCTCTAGCACCAATACTCACAAGCAAATCATATTATACCTCATATATTATACCTCATAATAGTCAAGTTTTCTCGAATACAGTAGAACCTCGCTCTTTTGGACTAATTGGGGGAGACCCCTGTCCGAAAGTGTCAAAAGTCCGAAAGGGCCGAGTCCGAACTTCACACTTCAGCCATTCGTATTTGTCTGAATGGCTGAAATAATGTCCGAAGTTTATAAGTCCGAAACTCGGCTCTTGGTCCGAATGCGATTTAATTTTTCTCAGCCTTTCAAACAAATCCGAAAGGCTAAAATAATGTTCGAAGTTTATAAGTCCGAATACACATTCACCGACCGTATACCGGCGAATAGGCCTATACTTTCAATATTGGCAAGTGCATTTGGAGCGCCGAGATTCATCAGCTGATTTTCCGAGTGACCGATATCGTCGAAATACGATAATTTAATCATAAGTACTATATATCTTATATATTTACCTTAATTCTTTATATTTCATAATAAACTTATATAAAACGAGTTATAAGTTCAAATGAAAAATCAGTCTACCGGCGGTACCATTACCAAAACACGTGTGTGTGTTATTTGCCGTGTTATTGGTGTTTGGCTATGTCGAGTGAGTGAGTGAGTGTGTGTGTGTGTTCTTGGGTGTGTGTTCTTGTGTGTGCGTGTGTTCAACTAAAGATGCGCGGTGCATTGTTTTCGTGTCAAATAAATGGTATTTCATAGTAGGCTATCCAATGGACTTACTGTATTTGGCTATATTATTGACCCTTGGTATGAAGGCATGTTACCACTGTAATAATGCTGACAAATAAATTGATAAATGACTAATAAAGTAGGCCTGGGCTTATACGGCGAATATATCACTAGAACCTATTTCCTAGGGTGAAAATAATTACTGCTCTTCATACCAGGGGTCAATAATATATTCAATTAAGTCCATTGGTAGCCTACTATGAAATGACATTTATTTGACACGAAAACAATGCCGAGCATCTTTAGTTGAACACACACACACATACACACTCGACATAGCCACAAAACAATAACACACACGTGTGTGTTACAAATTGTTGTTGTTGTTGCTGCTGCTAGGCTGGCCAACAATCTACTGTACTGCCTTCGATAAAGATACAGTGTAATGGATTTTTCTTTGGCTTTTACTATTATAAATCTTATTTGGTAAAATGAAATTCAATTCCATAGAGTATTTTTACAATAACATTTTATTGCATACAGAAATAACTCCCTACCGATCAATACGGCCGACATAGCTACACAAGAACACACACACACACATTTGGAGTACCAAGAGAGGCTCGAGAGATTGAATCTACCTACACTGGAACAGAGAAGGAAACGAGGACAGCAAATTCAGATATACAAATGTGTTAGAGGTATTGACAAAATCGACCAAGAAAACTTCATAGAGAGGGATGGAGGTGAGAGAACAAGAGGTCACAGCTACAAACTGAAAGTGCCTAATAGTAAATCTATCTGAAAAGTAAAAGCTTTCCTACCAACTCGATTAGTGGGTGGAACAAATTGCCAGCCGAAGTAGTGTCTGCACCATCAGTGCATAGTTTCAAAGCACAGTATGACAAACATATCTTAGGAGGCGGGAATTAACGAGCATGCTCACTCCCGCAAATACAACTAGTGTAAGTACAAGAACACACACCGAAGAACACACACTCACTCACTCGACATAGCCAAACACCAATAACACACACACGTGTTTCGGTAATGGTACCGCTGGTACACTGATTTTTCATTTGAACTTATAATTCGTGTTACATAAGTTTATTATGAAATATTATAAAGAATTAAGGTAAGTATATAAGAGATATATAGTACTTATGATTAAATGATCGTATTTCGACGATTTCGGTCACTCGGAAAATCAAGTAGTCCGAAAAAGGACGGAGGTAGTTTCTCAGCCTTTCAGACAAATCCGAAAGGCTGAACCATGAGTCCGAATTGAAATGCTAGTCCGAAAGTCTGAGAATTCCGAAAGATTGAAGTCCGAAAGAGCGGGGGTTTACTGTACTGTATGAGAAAGCTATGACATAGTGGGTAAGAAATAGGCTCTTAATCCCTTGGTTTATTATACCTCTCGCCTCACTGTAACTTATGGCATATTTTCGTATATGGACCCAAGACCACTTCTGAGCAAGCAATAGGTATATTGTGTTGCCTTTTAATATTAGATATTAAAAATAGCTCTACTCTTCACTCATTTTGTTTTCAACTCACTATTCACTTGTACTTATGTTTGTAGGATGTTCATATATAATTCATAACATGTGTAAGATTTAGGCTTATAATAATCTGTATAAGAGATTGTTCAGTATTCTTGGTTTGATTGAAATGCATTAGTTGCTGTATATAGCCTTTTTGGTATTTAGTATTTTCTGATATACTCTTTGTATGTACAGTATATAGTTTGCGAGATATTGCCTATAATGATGTGATGCTAAATTCAATGCAACCTATTGCATTAAAATATGCATGTTTGTAAATATATGATGTAAAACCTCACTATTACATCTTTCATAATGAAACTGCTCAATTGAGAAGGATGTCTACTATAAACAGTAGGTGTGCAGGCATGGAGTTCCCAATTTTGACTAAGCAACTCACTGGTGGAATGGTGAGTGTGCTCTGGAGTCTGTACAGTATATTCATCATAATAATCATAAATATACTGTACAGAGCACACTCACCAGACCACCAGCCAGTTGCTCAGTGCAGATTGGGAACTCCATGCCCGCACACCCACTGGTTATAGCTCACAAAGTAGGCATATTGGCTCGACGAAAGTTGGTCTGTAGGTTCAAGTCATCTCAGAGTCAGTTGAGCTTGTAGGGCAGATTCTCATTATGTTAACGCTTAGTCTGCAACAAAAACAACCTGCACCCTACCACTGTAACTACTACAACTATCTTCCATGACACTCTGATAACTGTTCCTCTTAAACTTTCATCAACTTTCATAACACAAGTTAAATTGTTTTAGGCAGGAAAAAAACGAAATGGTATTGACCACTTCTAGATCCATTCAAAAATGTGTCTAAAATGTTGTGAACAGACAGATAGACAGGTGTGCTTAAGATAAAATGCTTTGTTGGCTACACCTTGTGCAAGATAAATACAAAAATAATCTTATGTGAACACCTAGAGTTTGCCACACTGGCCTGTTGTATCTATGAACATTCATAGTGTTGTGGTCATAAACAAAAGTATACTGCTAGCTCAATACCAACATCATCTTGGCATGGGTATGATCTTTTCGTACCATAGAAACCTTTGACTTGTGAGCTATTCTAAGCTGTACTGTACTCATAATCTGAACAAATACACAAAAGCAATTCAAAGTTGTCTTTACTCAATTACTGTACTGTATATTGCAGTAGCAAAAAGAAGTAATAAGAAATGTTACCATACATAACCCCTTGTATGCTGCCACAGCTAGAAGCATCATGCCAGTATGGAAAAAGTATATATAGCTAGATAATCACTCTTTTAGTCAAATCTTATTATTAACAATATTTATAGTCATTTTAGAAGGAAGCATATAGGCAGTAATGATAAGACAAAAAATACCATATACAGTACAGTATATATATATATTAGACACTTATTTTAGAAGGAGGAATATAAGCAGGAATGATATCACATAAAATACCACATACAGTACAGTATATACTGTATATATTTTAGCAACCTGTAATGTATTTTTAACCTATCCAATCCCAGCGATGGCTACCAACTGTCAGTAGATAAGTCACTCCCCAGTCCCAGCGACGGCTGGGAGCCGTCAGTAATGTACTTTCCTTGTAACTGCCTATATCAGGCTGTGTCTGGTACCACGACCGTTTCAGCACTGCTCTCGATATGGCAACACTTCTCAGCTTATATCCAACCCTCTGAAGGCTGAGAGAGCCAGTCTTCCTTCATCTCTGAGGTGGAAGGTTGTTTTATCTTGCCATTTCAATGGCCACATTGCTTGGTACTGGGGGGGGGGGGGATTTTATTACTGTATCCTATGATACAGTAGGGGTTAAGAGAAACACAACTATCCCTCCTTAACCCGGGAACTGCGGGAAGACTCTTAAGAGTCAGGGGGAAAAAAAATCAATCTAAAACACCGAAAAAAAAAAAAAAAAAAAAAATTGCCCCTGGGCCATGCCAAATATCACTCCTCCACCTCCCCTCCTTCCCCAGTTTCCTCCCCTCCTTCAGTTATCGCCTATTTTCCCTGTTATTCCCTTTTCCTGTGGTCTATTTTCGTGCTAACATTAGCGAGTTGGTAGCAGGGTGTTGTCATCACTGTTAGCAAGTGAGTGCAAGAGAGAGAGAGAGAGAGAGAGAGAGTATCGATCGACAGTCTCTCTCCAGAGGTGGAGGAAAGTGGTGGGCTGGGAGGTTGCCTCAGCCATACATTGTGTAACTCCCGGCCTGTATCGCCGATTTTGACCATCCAAACGCTGTTTCCACTTGTTTTATTGTTGTAACAGGTTAATACCTTTATAATCAACCTATAATAGGCACATATGGATAAGTATTAATGCTATTTATGGTAAAATAAATATTTTAGTGATGGGAACAGCTCAAATACGTCCGCACAGGAGTGTGGTGTCTCATACCCCCCATGCGCACTTCAGAGATTAAGAGTTTGTTATAGTGAGGTTTTATTGTACAGTACTTACAGTTTAGTGTCAAGTATGTTATATTCTAGTCACTGATTTGCAAAAGAATAGATAAATCTATGCTTTTAACCCCTTCAGTATCTATGATCATATTTTGCATTCTACTCTGATTATCATAAGGCAAGAATAGGCTGGTTAGTGAGGCACTAAGGCTTCAAAGGGGTAAAAAATACCTCCATTAATCCTAGAACTCTCACAAACTCTTTCCAAGCTTAACACTATTGTCTAATGATAGCAGATTATAATATAGATGCGCGTCTTTGAATACTGAAAGGGTTGATATCGGTAATGAAGGAGGGAATGAGATAAACTCCACCATTTAAACTAGTGTGATTAACTTATATTATTATTATTATTATTATTATTATTATTATTATTATTATAATTATAATTATTTTTACTGCTACTATTTGTATTATTTATTATTATTATTAATATTTGTTTGTACTATTTTTATTATTATTATTATTTTTATTATTATTATTATATACTGTACTGTATATATTTTTTTTTACTGTTACTATTTTTATTATTTTTGGTGTTGGTGTGCAGGTGTAAGTTATTTAATGTATCTGATGTATGTAGTGTAGTCGGAATGTAAATATTACCGCTATGTAGAATGGTGCCCTTTATTTTCCTGTCCTGGAGAGTGAGAAACTGTCAAGATCTTTAACCCTTAAAGATCGGGGTCGGACTTAAGTCCGGTTCCAATTTGCACCAAGTTAGGAGCATTATTAAGGCTTTTAAAGGGTTAAAATCGAGTGCAAATGGGCGGGAGCGCAGCGGGCCAGACACCTGACTCCCAGGGCTTACCGCCGCCCATTAACTCATGTTCCCTGTGTTCTCGAGAGGCCGGCAGTGTAGCCAGTAATGAGCATAGCTGGGAAAAATATGCCGCTATACGATAAACTCCCATGTTACTGGTATCACTGTATGAGAACCACGAGTGCTACGTAGCTCGTTCTGGTCTCATTTTGAAGCTTTTAGCGCCTAGTTTTTTGCTAAATAATTTTTTTTTTCATGCAGATACTTGATTTATCATGCAGGAGGACCTGAATATGCCCAAATAAGCCCAAAACCCCCCGCTAGACAAGGGTTAAGCAGAGTAAGGAGCCTTATTAGTCCATCTCACAAATCCGTACCGTTTGTGAGGGACAAATTTTCTGTATAAACTCCCAAGAAACGACTATGGTACTGATGATGTAGATTTAACGCTGTACAGTCGCGCTAATAAGTGATGTCTCGGCACCAAGTATGTTTTGATCAATAATAATTGGTATCAACAATATCTTAGCTTCATTTCTTCATATCGAGTGAAATATACAAACATGTTCCTACACTTACCCACCCTATTCAACATCTGACAGACATTAATACAACACAGAGCAAGCCAATCGTAATGACAGCTGGGACATGACTTATTAGCGCGATTGTACACTCCATTGATTGACAAGGCTAGGGCGTACCTTTGTTACAATGACTTTACTGGACATTTGCCACGAATCGCTAGACCTGAGAGTCAAACTCTTGACATCTACCAATGGCACGAGGGGGGGATCGAACTGCCGACCTTTAGATCAGCAGACACGCTACCGATCATGCCACAGCCCTAATTAATGCATACATACCCCAGGGGGTAATGGGGCCTTTATCTAATGGTGGAGGAAAAAAGAATATGCCTCACGCATCCTACTGCGTGTCGTACAAGGCGACTAATAGGGGGGATGGTGATAGACTTTGGACCAACAGCCATTACTATGCAATAAAGTCTATCTTAGCACTGTCTAGGCTGGTGGGGTGCAGATAGGTGCCACAGGGGACTGAGTCTTACCTGGGCGCTGTTTGGCACCACACCTGTGTTGGCAACAGTGTTTGCATGTTGGAACAGTGTTGGGGCAGGACTTTATTGTTCTATACAGTAGTCCAATTGCCTAATATACAGTAGAGTCTTTTTATGGTGCTGTCTTTTTGTAACACTGTTAAGGCTGGTGTGGTTGCAGATACTGCAGGTGCAAGTGCTGCAGGGGGACTCTGTTGAATCTTGCTGAGTCACGGTTAGCACTATTCCAACATCAGCCACAGTGATGACTTGGTGGGGCAGTGCTGTGGCGGGACTTTATTGTACTACAGTACACTCCAACTGCTGAAGGGCAACCCTGTCTGAGCCGTTACAATGCATGTAATGGTGAAGTGACGTTAAGCCATTGTATGTATGTATGTATGTATGTATGTACATACATACATACATACATACATACAGGTTTAAAGACCGCAACCGTCCACAGTGAATGTGGCTTCCATGGTACAATCATAACACGGTGGCTACAGTCTTTACTGCAGCACAGTACAACAAAGTCTTGCCACAACAATGCCCCATCATGTTATTACTGGCTGATATTGGTATAGCGCTAACAGTGTCTTGGCAGAACTCAATAAAGTCCCCCTGTAGCACTTGCACCTGGCGAAATCGCACCACACCAGCCTTAACCATACTGTACATACATACATACATATGTAACTTTTATATCTATTTTTTTATTATACACTAAATATCAACTGACAACCATATAACTAAATATCAAGCACAGGATATTATCATGACCACTGCTGGAGAGGACTCTCATATTTCATAACCTAAATGAGTAAGTGAAATAATGTTT
Source organism: Paralithodes platypus (assembly GCA_032716605.1). NCBI lineage: Eukaryota > Metazoa > Arthropoda > Malacostraca > Decapoda > Lithodidae > Paralithodes > Paralithodes platypus. The sequence goes on from CM064495.1 coordinate 56,259,130, forward strand.
GTCTGGCATACATGATTGACTTGCTTTGATTTGGTTGATATTAGATTTAGAAATATATAATAACTATACTGTATACTGCAATTTCTATATACTGTACTTATTGTATGCAGTACAGTATATTGCTTGTGCTTTGTAGCGTTACAGTATATCCACAAGCCTCCATATTTTTACTGTTAGACTTGTCGTTTAAAGAAGAGATTTTGTTATTTCTTCAACTGCATTTTATAAGCTAATGCAGGCTGTTGATTAACTTCTAGCATTGTGCTGGTGTAATGTAGTTTAGTGGTTGTGCACATGATTGTATATTGTTGAGCACATGATTGTATATTGTTGAGCACATTATTGTATATTGTTGAATTCATTGAATTTTTTTTTTTTTTTTTTTTTTTTTGGTATTATCAGTTTGTTTTGTTTTGCATATCAAACACAGTAGGTGCAGTACTCTAAGCTTTAGCCCAAAGGTGTAGTTATTTTGGATTTTGCTTTGTTTGAAGTTGGCTTTGCTATTTTTTTTTGCCATTTCTTTTATTTCATAAATTTTATTTTAGTAAGCGCTGTTTCCCACATAGCAATTTTGATCAGTTATTTTGCCTTTAAATTGTCTTTGTCCAAGTTTTGGTTTGTTTAGTTTGCAAGTTTTACATTTTAATTTGCATCATGACCAGGTTTGCCAATTTAGCATAAACTTTGCTAATCTTGGATATTCTATGCAATCTAATTTATTTATTTCACTCCCAACACCACAACACCTCCCAATGAAATTAATGAAAGCATATGATCCAACCGGGATTTGAACCTGGGATACCACATACAGATCTTAAACACTAACCATTACACCACCAAGACCATGAGGCGGAGGACTACCTGGTATCTATCTATCTATCTATTGCCTGACACCGTGATCGCCGAAGGGGTGGCCACGAACAAAACGCCCCCATGCACCTCTGTCCCGTCAGTTGACGCCCCTCCTCCCAACCTTTTTTTGGCTCGAACGTCCCTTGATTTTGGCCCTGTCACTCTTTCAACTATGGGGGAGGCACTCACTATAGGCAGTAATGCCTTTTGCCTCCCTCAATCACATAAAAAAAACAAAAAAAAACAGCACCGCCTTCATCCATATACTTCTTCACTCCATCCTTCCACCTCTCTTTCGGTTTACCTCTCCCTCTCTGTCCTTCCACCTCTCTCTCGTACACCCTCTTAGTCATTCTCTCGCTTTCCATACGTTCCATATTGCCGAACCATCTCAACACGTTCCTTTTCACACTTTCCATCACATCTATCTCCACACCACACTCCTTTTTACTTCCTCATTTGTCTGTCTATCCCTCCATGTAACTCCGCACGCACTTCTCAAGTAACTCATTTCCACCCCTCTCACTCTTGGTCTGAGTTTCTCCACCAACGTCCATGCTTCGCTTCCGTAAGTCAGTGTCGGGATTACCACACTGTCATGCAAGGACTTCTTCACTTCCATACTGACCACCCTATTTCTTTACTGCTTTCAGCATTCCTACAACCCTCTTCCCCTGTTGCACCCTCTCCCGCACTTCTTCATCCATACTCCCATCTTTACTCAGCACATTGCCCAGATACTTAAATGAGCTGACAATCTCCATAGCCTAACCATTCAACTTCACCTCACACTCTGTGGCTTCACCCCGGTATACTAACAGCATTTTGTTTATCATCATCTTGAGGTTGATGTCCTAAGGAAGCTGTAAGTCAGTAACACTTGAAGTCACTGGTGTATTAAATTTGCTACCTGTCATAAGTTAATTAGTGGCCAGGTGGCTACTTAAATGTTATGACAACTTTAATGTTGTAGACGTTAAGTAAATGTTTGTCAATAAAGAGTTCCTTCTCATATCATGCACAATGTACAGTACAGTATATATCCACTATTTCTCCTTTGTAGAATACAGTATTTCTATTTTCCACGTAGCGATTTTGATCAGTTATTTTGCCTTTATATTGTCTTTGTCCAAGTTTTGGTTCGTTTAGTTTGCAAGCTTTACATTTTAATTATATTCTGGACGGCCTAGATGTGTGTGATTTTGTGTTTTGTTGCTTGTGTGTTGTGTTGTCCTTTTTCGGGCTCTGTCTCGAGTCGGCCACCCCCAATAGAAAAAATACAAAAATGGGGTATGTGCCAGAGTATATTGATAGATAGTACTGTACCTGTATATAGATTCATAGCCTAACTTGGTTTACTAATATTATGACTTCCGTGGATGGCAAATGCAACTCCTTTAGCTAATTTCTGTATAATACTATTTGCACAGATGACTAAGAAAGGGACCGCATGGTGGAACATGAAGTAGAAAGGGTAGTGGAGTACCAAAATGAAATGGTTGTTGTGGATGGAAAGTAGGAATTAGGTGCGGAGAAGAAAGGAAAATAAGCAGAATATGTTATAGGTAAGTGAAGAAAATTATTTAAAGAAAAACAATAGGTAAGTGAAGAAAATTATTAAAAGAAACAAGAAATGAAAAGTTGAAGAAAGTTAGTTGTAAATTATGAAAGTAAGAAACTACATTGAATGTCATTGGTAATATCTGTTGTAGAGCAAATGTTAATATGATTGGTGTTACATATTACAAGCCATAGGGTGGTGATGGGCTGGTCTATCAGAGTGAGAACTGAGCGATCTCTGCCATACCCATAGCTTACTCTGACTGTTCTTTAACTTATATATTTTCTAGATCTCAAGTCTTTTCCGTGGATTGACCTCCCAATCTACCAAGATTGGAAGCCAAAGCGTCACATATTTCCCTTGCCCCTCAACTTTCTCTTCATAATTGCTGAGGGGCACAGGGCCCTGGGTGGGGCTTTGGTTTCCCGGGCGTTTCTGCACCCTCCTCAGCTCCCCGCCATGGAGTGGCTTCGGTCACCCAGGCTTTATTGTGGTCGGCAGGGAGGGTTCTGTGGGGGCGCTCGGTTATGGCCGTGGAATTGCTCGGGGCCTTGGGGCTGTTCGGCCAGGCAGCTTGGGGAACAACAACAAGCCATAGGCATTAAACATTGTGATTAAAATTGTTATAGTAAAAAATGCACATCTTAATGTTTGCATTGGGTTATAATTTATCTTGTTCTGAAACTGTTGGCTTTTAATGCTTTTCATGGCTACTTTTGAGTGAAAGAAATTGACAGCCTTGATTATGACCTATTAAATTTTAATACTGTACTGTCATTTTAATTTTCCATGCAGGAAGTTATATAGTATACATAATTTTGTAATCATAAAATATTTCTATTATGTACAGTAGTCAACATTTCTTTTTTTGCATTTTTAAATTTGATGTTTTTTTTTCAGCATGGTTTAATAGTCCGATTTGTTACACATAACCTTTCAAATCTCATATTTCCTTTCTATTATTACAGTGTACAGTACTGTACAGTGCGTTTATAGCTACGGTAAATAAATAACATTAATATCCATGTTTTCATTTTCCAGGTAGCAAGCTGAGGATTTACATACATCCTGGCAACACCAATGGGAAGAAGTAACTGGTGAAGGTGAAAATCTGCTAATTTACAAACTTTGTACCTCATCACTTGCTGAGCATTAACCCCTACTGTACCAGAGGGTATTACCATAAATGTACCCTCCAGTACCAGGCTAATGTGGCCGAAATGGCTCCAGCGTCAAGAGAGAACACCCTCCCACCTCAAAAGTTGGAGGAGCACTGACCCAGCTATCCTGTGGGAGCTTGAAAATAAGCTGAGAAGTGTTGCCAATGTCTCAGAGCAGTGCGTACAAGTCATGGTATCAGGTACCGCTCGATACGGGCAGTTATAAGGACCGCATATTATGGACGAACGTCGTCCGTCGCTGGTACTGACGAGTTACTTTTTTACTGACGGCCAATGTCCATCGCTGGTATACTAAGGGTAAGCCACTAGCACTCACCCGCTTAGTCCTGCAACTTCCTTGACCAATTCTGGTCTTTACATTTGTAAATTAGATAAAGTTGTATTTCATCTCAGCTATCTAATATAATCAATTACTATAGCTTAGTTGCCAAAAATAATGTATACCGGTAATATCACAGAAATGTTGCCAGAAAAAATATGGCCTTGGAAAATTGAGGATATAAATGGTCTCATGTGATGCCCCTGAAATCACACTGCTCTATGCTGTACTGGGAATGGTGCTGGTGAATACAGATGGCTCATACTTGCTCCTTATACAGCTGGGGGCCTGTGTACAGTATTTATTTATTTTTTCCTATGTGGACGAGGGAGACAAAAGGTAATACTGCCTGTGACGAGTGCCTCCACCAGAGTTGTATGGTTGAATGTGGTCCCCATTGCCATCTGTAGGCATGCATACCGTTTAAAGTTCTGGGCCTTGCTGTGTCCAGGAGAAATTTAATCCTGGTTTTTCAAATTGGTTTCGAGAATGAATCAATTGATTCAAGAAGCACCAGTTGAGATCTGTCTTTTTTGTGTTCATTAATATATTTTTTTCTTATATGTACGGTATATATATATTGATATTTATATTTTGGTTTAGGTACCGTACTGCATATTACTCATAGTACCAGTGTTTTTACAACCTTTTGTAAAATAAAGTACTGGTATGATATCAATCAAATTTATTTTTAGGAAATCTCCCAGAAATATAGAGCAGACACCAAGACTAAAGCTTCTATCACACAAGCTATTTTATTGGCTAATTTGTATCAGAGTCTGGCATCCTCTGCAAGTCGGTAAATTATTTTGATAATTTTTGTTTAATTTATTATAGTTTTAATTGGACTGTCTAAGTTTATGAGCTACAAGATTATAAATTCTGCCATGACAGAAGGGAATAATGGCTGTAACGAGTGCAGGTTTTTGTCCGAGCTACCCTTCAAATTTCAAAGCCTATAAGTTGCGAACATCGTTGGATAAAATAATCAGTATCACTGCCATATTTTGGTTGGATAGTGACTGCGATACATTAACTGATAATTTTCTTGGATGACTCAGGCTTTGTGGATGTAGAACTGTCAATCTCTTTAATATTTCTGTTGTCTATAGTCCGTACTGCTGTCCAGGTACAGTGTTTTATATGATTCTTAGAATAAACGTTATTACTTTACTCGTAATTTAAATAATTAAACATGTACTGTATATATATATATATATATATATATGTGTTTCTAATCTCTCAGTGGGGTTCGAACCCCACTGAGAGATTAGAAACATTTAGTGGCTCATGTGTATTTGTGATATATACTCAATATATATATATATATATATATATATATATATATATATATATATATATATATATGTATATACAGTATATATATACACACACACACACACACACACACACACACACACACACACACACACACACACAGCCCGTAGCCTAGTAGGTAGAGCTCTCGTCTCACACACGAGGGGTCGGGGGTTCAATCCCAGACCGGGCGGAGACAAATTGGGCTTGTCTCCTTTCATGTGTTAGCCTCAGTTCACCTAGCTGTAAATAGGTACCTGGAATAAGTGGACGACGTTGTGACGTCCCATCTGGGGTTGGCAAAAATGGTACAAGGCGAGATGGGTATCATATGGTTCACCTAAGCTGATGGCTACCTAAGCCTTCGGGTGAGACGGTACCGTCTATAGTGAGAATGGTACCATACAGATCCACCCTAAGCCTTCGTTTCCAATGTCGCCAATTGGCTAAATACAGACTACACACACATCCACAGCCATTCCAACAGTACATAAAACACTTAACATGCATTTCACGCAATACATTCCCAGTTAAGGAGGCGCGATAATAATGAGCTTAGCTTGCATTGCGTGGATTCCCCTTGACGAACAAGTAACTGAGTAACACACACACACACACACACAGTATATATAATAGCTACAGGTAATAAATTTGTCTATGTTGTTGTTGTTGTTGTTGTTGTTCCCCAAGCTGCCTGGCCGAACAGCCCCAAGGCCCCGAGCAATTCCAAGGCCATAACCGAGCGCCCCCACAGAACCCTCCCTGCCGACCACAATAAAGCCTGGGTGACCGAAGCCACTCCATGGCGGGGAGCTGAGGAGGGTGCGGAAACGCCCGGGAAACCAAAGCCCCACCCAGGGCCCTGTGCCCCTCAGCAATTATGAAGAGAAAGTTGAGGGGCAAGGGAAAAATGTGACGCTTTGGCTTCCAATCTTGGTAGATTGGGAGGTCAATCCACGGAAAAGACGCCGTCACTTGAGATCTAGAAAATATATAAGTTAAAGGAACAGTCAGAGTAAGCTATGGGTATGGCAGAGATCGCTCAGTTCTCACTCTGATAGACCAGCCCATCACCACATGACTAGAACCCAATCTACCCAATTTGTCTATGTTATAAATAATAGTTTTAAAAGAATAATTGTGTTTATAATGGATGATCGATGTACAAGCATACTCCAGGGGCCGAATTTGTAACACATTTGCCTGCCTGATGGTAGAATGGTAGATGGTAGCGTAGTAGGGAAGGTATACAGTAGGGTAGTGATTGAGAGAGTGAGAGTGAGAACGGAGAAATGGATAGGCGACGAGCAGGGAGGTTTTAGGAAGGGAAGAGGATGTGTAGATCAGATTTTTACCCTGAATTGTGTTGTGGAGAAGTATCTGGAGAAGAAACAAAAGGTGTATGTTGCCTTTATGGACTTGGAGAAGGCCTATGACAGAGTGGATAGAGAAGGTTTGTGGAAAGTACTTAGAATATACGGAGGAGAGGGCAAGTTGCTGAAAGCAGTGAAGAGCATGTATGAGGGTGCAAAGGCGGCAGTACGTGTGGAGAGTGAGCAGAGCGAGTTCTTTGACCTGAATGTTGGTTTGAAACAGGGGTGTGTGATGTCCCCGTGGTTGTTTACTGTATATATGGATGGAGTTATGAAAGAAATACTATCAAGAGCAGTGGATGTTGGTGTATCGCTGAAAAGGGAGGGAATTGAGTGGAAGCTACCTATACTGCTGTTTGCGGATGATACAGTTCTGATGAGTGATAATGAATGGGAGTTGCAGGGTCTGGTAAATGAGTTTGGAACAGTGTGCGAAAAACGGAATTTGAAGGTAAATACGGGGAAGAGCAAGGTTATGGTCTTCGAAAGGGGTGAAGTCACAGAGTGTGAGGGTGAAGCTGAACGGTCAGGCTATGGAGATCGTCAACTCTTTTAAGTATCTGGGCAGTGTGTTGAGTAAAGATGGGACTATGGATGAAGAGGTGCGGGAGAGGGGTACAACAGGGGAAGAGGGTTGTAGGAACGCTAAAAGCAGTAAGATGGAAAAGTCTGGTCAGTATGGAAGTGAAGAAGTCCTTGCATGACAGTGTGGTAATCCCGACACTGACTTACGGAAGCGAAGCATGGACGTTGGTTGAGAGACTCAGACCAAGAGTGAGAGCAGTGGAAATGAATTACTTAAGGAGTGCGTGCGGAGTTACATGGAGGGATAGACAGACTAATGAGGAAGTAAGAAGGAGGTGTGGTGTGGAGGTAGATGTGCTGGAAAGTGTGAAAAGGAACAACTTGAGATGGTTCGGCCATATGGAACGTATGGAAAGCGAGAGAATGACTAAGAGGGTGTATGAGAGCGAGGTGGAGGGACAGAGGGGGAGAGGTAGACCGAATATGAGGTGGAAGGATGGAGTGAGGAAGTACATGAACGAAGGTGGTGCTGGTTGGGGGGAGGGGCGTCGACTGACTGGGGACAGAGGTGCATGGGGGCGGTTCGTTCGTGGCCACCCCTTCGGGGATCACGGCGTCAGGCAATAGATAGATAGATAGATGGTAGAATCAATGGTTACTCTATTTTATCTGCACTTAAATTATTCACTATTAATTTTGCACTTACTACTGTATACACTGTTCCAAATAAGTAGTCCATAATTAACTGTTGAACAATAACTTCCATAAAGCCGGTATCACACAAGAGCTTTTATAGTCAACATTCGATGATCAACATTTTTCTGACAACATTTCTGGAATATTTTGCAACGGTATCGGAAACTAGACTGATGATAGATGAACTTAGGTGACCGAAATATTTTTATGTTGACCACATAAGCTGCCAGACCAGTATTGAGGATAAATGTGAGTGAAAAATCGCTTGTGTGATACCGGCTTAACTCGCAGAAGACTTGAGTAATTGAGCTAATACATCTACCATTTGGGAAAGGGCATCCATGGAATAGTTGGGGAAATTTACAGCCCATTTTCTCTAGCCTTTTTTGAGTTACAGAGGTAGAGTTCACAATTTCTGGCCTACCTACTTGGAAAAGGTTATAGCATCTTACCCATCCCATTCCTTCATCTTTTTGTAGATGAAAATGGAAGTCATGATGATGGTAGTGCGGTGGTAAAGAGGAATGGTAAGTATGATGGGATGGGAAGGCAACATTAATTAATTCTGGGTGGAAACTTGTCCAACCCATACTTGGAGGATGTGTATAATCTGTTCAGTAGAGCTAGTTGTTGTTGTTGTTGTAGTTCCCCAAGCTGCCTGGCCGAACAGCCCCAAGGCCCCGAGCAAAGCCAAGGTCATAACCGAGCGCCCCCACAGAACCCTCCCTGCTTACCACAATAAAGCCTGGGTGACCGAATCCACTCCATGGCGGGTAGCTGAGGAGGGTGCGGAAACGCCCGGGAAACCAAAGCCCCACCCAGGGTCCTGTGCTCCTCAGCAATTATGAAGAGAAAGTTGAGGGGCAAAGGAAAAATGTGACGCTTTGACTTCCAATCTTGGTAAATTGGGAGGTCAATCCACGGAAGAGACGCCATCACTTGAGATCTAGAAAATATATACCGGTAAGTAAAATGAACAGTCCGAGTAAGCTATGGGTATGGCAGAGATCGCTCAGTTCTCACTCTGATAGACCAGCCCATCACCACTGATAGACCAGCCCATCACCACAGTAGAGCTAGTTGAACATTTGTCTTCCCTTTTGAAGAAAACAGACAAAAACAGAAAATATATAGCTTCATTGTTTCAGTATGGTTAGCCCTATACGAGTTCTGGTATGGAGCTCATGTGATTTGGTTTAACTAATTACAGTGGGCGGGTGCCCAACTCCGAAAGGAGTTGAAGTAGGGGAGCTATCCCCCCGCCAAAGGCGGATTTCTAGGGCCTTTCCTAGCTAATGCTGAGAGGATTGGGTTCTAGTCATGTGGTGATGGGCTGGTCTGTCAGAGTGAGAGCTGAGCGATCTCTGCCATACCCATAGCTTACTCTGACTGTTCCTTTTACTTATATATCTTCTAGATCTCAAGTGACGGCGTCTTTTCCGTGGATCGACCTCCCTACTGCCAACCTAAAAGTTGGCAGATTGGGAGCCAAAGCGTCACATTTTTCCCTTGCCCCTCAACTTTCCCTTCATAATTGCTGAGGGGCACAGGGCCTTGGGTGGGGCTTTGGTTTCCCGGGCGTTTCCGCGCCCTCCTCAGCTCCCTGCCTTAGAGTGGCTTCGGTCACCTGGGTTTTGTTAGTGGTAAGCAGGGAGGGTTTTGTGGGGGCGCTCTATGGCCTTGCTCGGGACCTTGGGGCTGTTCGGCCAGGCAGCCTGGGGAACAACAACAACAACAACAACTAATTACAGTAATACAAAAATATAGGTAATGCATATAATGTACCAATCAGTACACTTATTTCAATACTGTACTTCTCTCATATCACAGCTCAGCATTCTAGTTGGGAAAAGAACCAATGTTTTTCCTACTTCTAGTGAATAGATTATAGTGCAGACAAGGTGAAGTGACTACAAGTCTTTTTCACCTGGTGGAAAATTTAATCCCTTAGCAGTTGATGTCTTGATACTTAATGGAAAAATATATAGTACTCTGCATTGTATTAATGCTAAGCTTTTGTAATTAACAACATCTTTAGCTACAAATGTTGGTAATAGCTAAAGGGGACATTGCAATTTACTGCCAGCTGAAGAAAAACGGACTGTAGTGCCACATCTCACCACTTGCTCATGACAATTTTATCCTATGTATCCTTTGTTGATAATTTATTAATCTGTACAGCAGTGTATTTTCATCTTATTACTGAGTGAAGTTATTGGGAGTACCTGGGATAATTGTCGTCTCTCTGATAACCCATTCAGTACCGGTGATGTCCTTTTCATTATATTCTGGCAAGTATTAGACAATTTTTATTCAGCTGAGGAAGGACTTCTATCAATTAAAAGGCTACAGACTATCTCAGTTAATCCTTTTAGCCACCATATATCTGTTCTAAGCTTCATAAAATCGTCTAAATGTAGCTGAAATAAAATAAAAGAGACGTCTCTGGTACTGTAAGGGTTAAAATATGTATATAATGTGCTTTTTGTTTAGAAAGCAACCTTCTTACCCACAGGGCATAATTATTGTTCCTGGATAGATAGCCAATTATCCCTGGTGATCTCAGTTACCACACCCGATAATAATGCTTTCAGTGTAATGACACTCTAATCAAGTTTATTCTGGATATCATTAGACACTATTCAATTTAGGAAGGATCTGTGGGAGTTGAATGATTAATTGAAATATACTGGTATTCATCTTATTAAATCCATGAGATCCTTTTATAGCTGAATGAAATAGTTAATTTTATCTAGAATGAAATTAAAACGCTACCATGTTTCTGAAGGGGTTTTGATTATTTTAGTGTGTGCATAGTATTAAGTTGCACAGGGCATATATGATATAATAGTCATACCCTTCTATTTGCTCAGGAAGTTTATTGTTTTGCTCGGGAAGTTGTTAATGTTTGTTAGGCTCAAGTCAGATGTAATGGGTTATCACTATTTTATTTACTTATTTATTATTATTATTATTATTATTTTTATTTTTTATTTATTTTTATTTTTTTTGAGGGGGTGACGTTATTATTACAATCCTGTTCAAAAGCTGTCATATCTCCGTAATTTCAACTAGGGTTCTAGTAAGAACTATAAAAGTCTTGGCACATACAAACAACGCTTTTATATTAGAGCTTTGATATTTTGTGAGGTTTATTTATTCCTTATATCAATAGGCGAAGGTCGAACACAAATTTTGAGCATAACTGTGCTTGAGAATTGAGTAAATAGTTAGCTTTAGCCTTTAATGTTTGTCATCATCATCTCCGACGCTTTGCTTCCTCTTGGGAAACCCCTGCTTAAATATGGCCGGCCATAGCAGAAAATCTTCCAGGCTACTTTCTCCAGACATGCTCCCTTTGCCCATACCATAGTGCTTCTTCCACTGTGTTGAAGTTATTCTTCAATATATATTTCCACTTTCTTCTCCTATACCATATATGGTCTTCCACTACCCATCGCTCCTCTCACCTGACTAAGCTTCCATGCCAATTTATCCTCATCCATTCTTTGAACATGGCCAAACCACCTCAAAGTTCTTCTTAGCCACTCAGTCACTCCACATATACCCAAAGCTTATTCTTCCATACCAAATGACTGATATATAGTACTTCCCTAATACTTAGTCCATCTAGCCGTTTCACACCAACTGCCATTCTGAAATATTGCATCTCCTCTCTACAGCCCTCAGTTTGGAGATATTCTCATGTTAGGAGCCACAAACATGTTTAATGAGCTTAAAAACAAAATTAAGTAAAGGACTTGAGAAGCTTGTAATATATACTTAAGGACTGGGGTGAGGCTGGAAGGTAATGAATATATAGATAGCTAGATTCATGAATATATTTTACTTACCCCGGATAGTGTCGTACATTTATTTCTAAAAAGGAAGCATATTTTGACACTGTTTATACAGTAGGACATGATATAATGCACTGGTACCGGGTATAGGGTATGTGCAAGAGTTTTGACATCTGTCGAGATATGGCAGTCAAGGAGATGCGACATTAATATACAGATTAGTATTTTATTTTGCTAAATCCGCCCCTAGTACTATGTTCCTTGTCGCGGTTATGGGGCTTCTGGGTCGGCTACTGGAGCTTGATAGGGGAGGGTTATGGTTATTTCCCTCTCCTCTTGAGCTTTCGTCGTCGGCTTGACTAATTTTGCATAGCTTTGCATTCCTATTTCTATGTTTTTCCCCTTCTGTTCTTATTCTGTCACATTCAGCTGTCTTTTGGGTGGCCTATACCATATGCCACCCTGGCCTGGCTAGGTTGTTGGCTCCTGACCTGATTTGTCTCTTCGGTCGCTGGTGCAGCCGAGCTAACTCGATTCCTCTCAGTAGTGCATTTTTGTGCATCTCTCTGTGATTTTTTTCTTCCTTAGTTCTGTTCTCTCATTCTTCGCCCTTGATCACTTCTTGGTTGGTGCTGCAGTGTAGCAGTTCTTGCCTCACCCTTCGGCCCTGCCCTATAAGAGTTTTGCTGTGGAACTAGCGTGGTCCGGCTGAACTGGTGAATTGGCGAGAAATTTCTGCGTGTTCTCATCTTCCTAGATTTGTTCTCCTGCCCTTCCCTATTGTCTTGAGTAGTTGTCCATCTCGATCTAATCCTTCGGGCCAGCCATATGAGAGTTCTTTGTGGGAACTCTGGTCTAATTAAACTATTATATTAAAAAACAAATATTGTCCTTGTCCCAATTTTGGTTTGTTTAGTTTGCAAGTTTTACATTTTAATCTCTTAATATCAGTTATGCCAGTTATTAAATTAACTCGCAAAACGCATTGGTAATAAGATGAGGCCTTGTACATTTTTGAGTGTCCAGGCTCTGGTCTCCTTGTCAATTTATCTTCCCTTTAGGTGCAGCTTCATAAGTCAGTACTTTGTACTGGGTTCAAGGGTTGCCCATAAAACACCATATAGTACTTTATTTGGGTACTTAAAAAATATATATTGTACAGAAATGTATTAGATTTTCATTTTAAAACTTGTACTTACATCCAGTGACTTGTAGTTACATGGTGCTACTCTGAAACTTTATAAGATAGTTTTGAGTAAAACTTTAAGGATAGTCTTATCATTATGTGTTCCATGTTTATTTAGTTGAGTAGTTTTAGTTATCTTGTGACTACTGTAGTGCATATTGCTGTAATTACTGAAGTGGATTATATATATACACTACTGTGTGTGTATATATATATATTGTGTGTGTGTGTATATATACTCAGGCACATACCCCATAGCTTCGGGTGGCCGACTCGAGACATACCCTATGTATATACTGTATATGACCATGACTTTCTAACTAAGCAAATCTTGTAAACTTTTGGGTTGAACAATCAGAATCAATAGTTTGACAAATATTTTGTTCATAAACTGTACAGTACTGTACAGTAGTTATAAGTTACTATCATCTCTCCTTGACTGTCTTCATCTGTTACTAATAGTCCATGGCTAGTACAATTTGTTTTACATCGTAGAAATGTCAAGTTAACCCTTTCGCGCATGAGGACGCGATTGAGTCCTTTTGGGGATACAGTACTTCAAAACCTTTGTGACCATCAGGGGTGTTTAGAAACCTTTAGCTTAATTACTTCAACCTCTGCAGTTGTCTTTGAGCGAGTTGTGGGCAGAAAACTAATTTTGGAGAGGTAATTATGAGATTAAGATAATTCTATTTTTGAATACTAAATGGCAACCCCCAGACTTGAAAGGATTAATGTCCCCCTCTCTATATTTCACAAAACAATATGTACTCAGGCCCATTCCCCTTTTTTTTCTTTTCTCCGTCGACTTTGAACAGACTTACATTAAAGCTGTTTGTGTGAGTCTCTCCCCCTTTAGATGACACTCAAGGCATTAAAAAAGGCCTAAATGTCTCGGGGACGTTGCCTGCCCTTTAAGGGTTAAGTACTTAGTTGTATTTTTGCCATATTAGATTAACCTTTACAGTAATGTGATATATACTGTAGTCAAGAGGAATATGGAGTTTTGAAAATGATATACTATGTAGGTATAGAATGAGTGTTTACGGAACTGTTCCTATTGAATACTACAATTTATAATTTTAATCATTAAATGTTTTTTAGTAATAGTGAATTTCATTGACTTGGTAAACAGCCTAATAAAACTATAATACAGTAATATAACTCAATATAGAGAGGGAGATAAAAATTAGAATTTCATCTCCACTATACTGTATTCCATCTGAAATTGTGAAGCTTTAGAGCACATGACCAGAAATTGAAGACTTCCCTAATGCAGTCTACTGTAATTAAATATTAGGTTTGCTTCCCCTAAATTATTAAGGTAGGTTGCTCGACAAGGGGATTTGAACCTTGTCCTCTCTGATCTTAAGTTCAGTTAATAATCTAACAACACAATCTACACTCCTTAAGAGCTCTGTGGGAAAGCCCGAACGTGGCTATGGCCTTCCTTAGGGACTCGGGGCTGTTCGGTCAGGCAGCTTAGGGAACGACAACAACAACAACAACAACTCATTTAACAATGCAACTATTACAGGAGTAATGTAAAACCTCTGGGATTAGTTCACTGTTTATTAGGATGACAAACAGGGTCTGAATACTAGGGTAGAATAGCCAATTAGTAAGCGATATCCATAAAGAAATACACACATTGAAACCATAAAATGAGCCAAGTAAAATAATTAAATGTAACTAGTGTTAAAATGTAATGTTAATTTAGTAATCAAGCTGTACCTATTTTCTTTCGCTGGTGTAGTATTTTTATCACTTCTGTGTACTAATTGACCACTTGCGAGTTTTGGTCTATAAGGAAATTGGAGGTGTGAACATCGATATCAAACAAATGCAATAATAATGTAGGTTTCTGATGGATAAAAAGTATGTTGAATTGGGTTTTATGTATTTATGAATGTACTACAACCATATTATAGCTGGTAATTCTGCTAAATATCAATGTCTACAGCTCCAACTTCCTTATAGCCTGAAACTCGCAAGAGGTCAATTGGAGCACCACATATGAATTGATCACTTGCGAGTTTTGGTCTATAAGAAAATTGGAGCTATAGGCACCGATATTTATCGGAATTACTAGCTTAAGTAGGGTTGTAGTGCATCTATAAGTACATACAATCAAATTCACTATGCTTTCTAACCATTAGAAACCTAAATTATTATTGCATTTGTGTGTAATATCTATATTTACAGCAGTACCTGTGCACATAACATTAACATTCTTCAACTGAACATAGATGGCATCAACACAAAGAAACACGAACTCTCACACTTCATCAAACAACACAACATACATATTGCCATCTTACAAGAAACAAAACTCCGCACAACACAAAAAACACCCACATTTCATAATTTCACCACCATCAGACAAGACCGGGCTGTCGGCGGGGGCGGTGGACTCATCACCCTGGTACACAAAAAAAAAATCCCGGGGCTGTTCGGCCAGGCAGCTTAGGGAACAACAACAACAACAACAACAACAACAACAGCAGTACCTTCCTTATAGCCTGAAACTCACAAGTGGTGAATTGGCTTGTCTATCCTCGTTAAATTAATAGTATAATGTACAGCCAGATCCAAATGTTCTGCCACAACCTTGATGAAAAAATGGGTCGATTTCAGAGAAAAACCTAAAACTGACAATCTTGTGAAAAAATTATTATGAGTTCTAGTATGGAGCTCATGTGATCTGGTTAAACTAATTTAAACAAAAATAGTCAGGATGCTAGTAAACAGCTGATGGCGGTCAATATAAATAATAATATTTTCATTTTACAAGTACAGTACGGTAGTTTCCGAGTTGTTGATGAACTAATGATTCTGGCTGTAAAGTATAGTGTACAGTATATACATATATTGATCAAAGAACCTATAGCATCATACTGCTTGTAGGAGTTTGAAGTTGTATTTGTTATATCATTTGTGTGATAGATTATAAAAGTGTATAGTATAGTCTATTTATTATGACTAGCATAGAAATTGTGACCTCTTGCCTCTTGTATTTCAGGGAAGGACACAGAAAACGGGCTCTATATTTCCACACCTATTTACCATTTGACTCTTCCCAACTAGTAAGGTAGTAGATATGTCGGCTCAATCGGGTGCTTTCCCAACTTGGACACTCCCGCCATAATAGACCATGTGCCCCCCTGGTACTACTCTCCTTGGCGTGGTTGGGGGGCTTCGGGGCCGGCGACTGGGGCTTGATGGGGATGGTTGTGGTAATTTCCCTTCCTCTCTCCCCTCGAGCTTTCGTCGTCTGCTTGACTAATTTTTAGTAGTTTTTCCATTTCTCTTTCTATGTTTTTCCCCTTCTATTCATATTCTGTCCCATTCGGTTGTCTTTGGGCAGCCTATATCTCTTGTCTCCCTGGCCTAGCTAGGTAGTAGACTCCTGACCTGATTTGTCTCTTCGGTTGCTGATGTGGCCGAGCTGACTTGATTCCATTCGGTAATGCATTTTTTGCATCTCGCTGTGATTTTTTTCTACCTTAGTCCTGATATTTCATTCTTCGCCCTTGATTACTTCTTGGTTGGTGCTGCAGTGTAGCGGTTCTTGCCTCATCCTTCGGCCCTGCCCTATAAGAGCTCTGCTGTGGAGCTCATGTGGTCCGGCTGAACTGGTGAAATGGCGAGAAATGTCTGCGTGTCTTCACCTTCCACCCTTCCCTATCTAGCTTGACTTTATTTGTTGTCCATCTTGATCAAATCCTTCGGGCCAGCCCTATGAGAGTTCTTTTGTGGATCTCAGTGGTCTGGTTAATCTAATATTTAAAAAAAAAAAAAAAAAAACCCTATGCTAGAGTCCCTCAGACGAGACTGGATATGATTTCTAAAACATCTTGTCTCGTCTGAGGGTCTCTAGTACCAATCGAAGAAATATGGAACCCCTCCAATAAAATATATATCAATTAAGTCTAAGTATAACCCTACAGCAACTACCTTATATATTGTCATATACAGTACAGTACACTGTACTACTAATGACCGAGAAACATAGTATGAAGAAATACAAAACTCCAAAGATGGTCTAGTATGGCAGAAGTGTCTTGAGTCAGGAAAGCACCCCATTGTTTATTTATTTTTTAGTTACAAGAAGCTATGGGTCCAATTTCTAAACTGATATTAATGAATAGATTATAGTAGGTTGTATAATTACTAATTAATTTGAGTAAAGCAATGGCAGTGGCTTTAATGAAGTGCTCAAATATTGTGGTGACAAGAGTTGAAGAGGACATTATATTCACAATCAAATTATTATACATTATTGTTGTGTATGATAATGTTCTTATAGACTAGGTAATGAATATGGCACTAGGCTTTTAGGAAAATATTTAATGCCTGAACTAGTCAGATATTTCATTACAACAATATAGTAAATCTCATTATTGTAATTATCTGTAATAAAATTTACCAGATTACTTTAATATTCCTGAAATATATTTTTATTGTCATCTATTATTATTAAGTATAAAATTAATTATTATGAAGTATGAAGTAGGGAATTGGCGACCAGGAAGGTGGCACAATCAGCAGTTTTTAACGTTGTGCCCCTACCGTTGTCTACCCTCCCCCTTGGACTATCTCTCTTCCCCATCTATCCAATACTGTGTGTGGAAGTTTTTCCTCAATATATTTTTCCACTTTCTTTTCCCATACCATAGCTGGTCTTCCACTACTAGCTGCTCCACTCACCTGCCTCGCATGTATCTTTCTTGGCATTCTGTTCTCATCCATTCTCTGAACATGACCGTACTACCTCAAAGTACTGTACAGTAAACCCTCGCTATCTCGGGCTAATTGGGGGGAGACCCAGTCCGAGATGTCCGGATTCCGGCTTGTGTCCGACCTAACAGAGGATAAAATCCGACCTAACCAATGTCCGTCCGAGACAACAATAAAATCGGAGACTACGGAAAAAATTCGACCTCAAGAGAGACGTCCGCGTCAACCTAGAAAACTAAGACAACCCTATAATCTGTAATACAAAACACAGTACAGTAAACCCCTGCACAACGAACACTCTTGCAACAAATTTTCACTTTACCGAAGGTTGCATAGTACTACCCCTTGCCCGCACAACAAACACTTTGGCTCGACTTTACAAATTTTTTACGAGATTTACCAATGGTTCGGAAGTTTTTTGCCAGGGTATTTTTAGCCTTTTTCCACATAAAATCGCTCGCTCCCCCTCTGCAACTCTCTTTCTATCTATCTATCTCTCTAATGCATATCTACCTAACTCCCTTATACATTAACATAACTACGTCTTATTTGGACTTTTTGTAATCTTTGAATAATTTCTAATGCGATGGAATTGAAAAGTATAATATCCTTCCAGCACATAGATAAATAATAAACAAGATACTCAACAAAATATTTCAACTCCCCTCCGTGCGAGCAGACGGAAGATTTACGTTTGATAGATTTTTTATTTTGTTTTTTTCCCTCGATATACACTCTTTCTATATATCTATCTCTCTAATTCATCTACCTAACTCCCTTATACATTAACATAACTATGTCTTATTTGGACTTTTTGTAATCTTTGAATCATTTCTAATGTGATGGAATTGAAAAATATAATATCCTTCCAGCACATAGATAAATAATAAATAAGATAGGCTTATCAACATCATCACAGTAACGGGTCAGAGTTGAGGCTTGGGACAGGGAGGGGAGGGATTAGGCCTACATCGTGGGGATTTTTTTTTTTTTTTTTTTTTTTCCCATGTGAAATTTATCATATTAATGACAAATACTACCCTTATAGTTAGCGGGGGTTTACTGTATATCATTTATTAATTATAACAATTTATTATAACTTTTATTTGGTGTTTACGAACATTATAGGGGTATATGCCTGATGGTTCGGACCTAACCTAATTAATCCCATATAACTAATAGTTCACGCAACGAAAATTTGCCCCGGATGTAGATGGCGTCGGACGTCCTTCTGTTTGTCGGATATTCACCCTTATTGCCCGGTGACGTGAGGGCATCATCCGACAACGTCGAACACTGTCGGAACGATGACGGAAATGTCCGAAATACGGAAGTACATGTCCGAGAGGCCGTAGCCAGTCCGGCTAGTACGGGTTTCCGACCTCTAGAGGTCCGAGATGGCGAGGGTTTACTGTACTTCTCTTTATCCACTCAACCACTCCACATTCAATCCCCAAAACATGCTCTTCTATTCCAAAAGACTTGTACACCTCTTTATAACTTGGTCCATCTAGCCTGCTCACACCAGCTGCCATTCTGAGATATTTCATCTCCACAGCTCTCAATTTGGATAGGGCCTCGTTACTGTCCACGTTTCACTTCCATATAAGAGTGTTGGGAGCAACAGACCGTTCCTCAGTGACTTTTTCACTTCTTAACTAACTATTCTTTCTTTCAGAATACAGTACAGTCAAGCTCTCCAATTACCTTTCTCTCTTGCATTTTTCTCTATTTTATCTCGCTCTCCATTTTACCATGTTTGCACAGTACAGATCCCAAATACCTGTACGGTACTGTACTTGAAACTTTAAACTCTTCCAATACTTTATTTCTCATTTAAATTTTACAATTTTTCTCATGTTCTTTCTTGATTCCATATTTTGCATTAAAGTCTGTGATTTCATGCATTCTGCTCTCAAACAAAATTACCTTACATTGACCTTTAACTTCTTTTTGCATACCCTGTCGAAATCTGTGACCATTCTCTAAAATTCTTTAACATTTTCCGCCAACAGGACTGCATCGTCCGCATATAGGCATGTCAAAATCTTCCACTCTCTTCCCTCCAATTCCAGCCTAGCTCCTATACCCAGTGATACTGCCCTACATTCTCTAATCACTCCATCCATGTAGGATATATGATCAACATCCAAGGTGACATGACAATGTGACATATTGATATAGCTGCGAAGGCTGCTTTTTCTATGGCCCTTCGTCAATTCCACCTCCCTTTACGCGACTGACTGTCTTTTCTCAAGCCACGTCCTGAATTCATGGCAATCTCTAATGATTCTCTATGGAATGCTCAACCATATACTAATAAATTATGTGAGATTAAGCTCTCCGTTTGTCCTTGGCCGCCCTCCTGGTCCCACAGATGTGATGAAATTTTGTCGACTAGTCTAAAATAGGTCATTTGTGCCTACCCCTCACGATCCACCTCCCGTATGCTCCTCTTGTCATATTATCATTGATTGCCGTGCTTATTTCCACCATCATAATGCTTGCTTTCTCTTTTTTTTGGTAGATATATTCAAGGGGAAAAGGATACCAACAGGCCCCCCGTCCTCGATCCCCTCTAGCCGTCTTCTTACATCTTGCAGGAGAAAGCGGTGGTGGAAAATTCTCACCGTTCCACCACAGAGAAAAGAATGACTACAGTACTACCTCGTGCTTGATAGTAATATTATTGTTTATTAATAATGAAGTGGAGTTTGAGGCTGGAAAAACCTGGATCCAACAACCACTCTAATATGAAAACACGAAGGAAAAGAAAAACACCCACAACACTTTTCTTACCATTTTATCCTATATTCCACCATGCTGATGCGGGACACAGGTTACTGTATATGAGTATTTCAAACATGAGTTTTGGGAATACAGTACATTAAAAGTTTAACAACACCTGGAATTTCAGATCCAGTTGTTTTTTCTCATTAATACAAATGTTGTTCATTTATACTCAGGTGGGTCTTGTTGGGGTTCCCATCAATGAGCGGGTTGACTCTAGTTCGTTCAGCACACTTGCACAGAACCTACCTCAACCTCTCAATAAATACACGACAACAACGGCCACCTTTCGTAATTTCTACAGAGATAAAGACATACACCCGAACACATTTAGATTGCAAAATGTTACACCAAAATACACTTTTGACGAGCTGTCTAACCTAAATGTACATAAGAGCACAGGACCAGACAAAATTCCTGCCAAATTTCTACGAGATGGAGCCATTGGTATAGCAGGCCCCCTAACCCACATCATCAACTTGTCAATTAACACCAACACAGTACCTGCTGAACTGAAGGAAGCTATTGTAACCCCTCTATTCAAGAAAGGAAATAAACTAGAAGTTGGCAACTACAGACCAGTTAGCATATTATGTATTGTATCTAAAATCCTTGAAAGAGCGGTATACACCCAAATTGAACACTACCTCAAACAAAATGATCTATTCTATAAGTTTCAATCAGGTTTCAGATGCATGTACTCGACAGACTCCTGTCTCATCCACTTAACGGATCACATTCGTAAAGAAATTGCTAAAGGTAACTACACCGGTATGGTTCTTCTTGATCTACAAAAAGCGTTTGACACAGTAGACCATGATATCCTATGTAATAAACTACAAGCTATGGGCATAGGGTCTGTGAACTGGTTTAAATCTTATCTTAGTGGTAGAACCCAAAGAGTCAAAATTGATGATAATATATCTGATCCTATGCCAATTAACTGTGGGGTCCCGCAGGGAAGCATCCTTGGTCCCTTACTCTTTCTCTGTTATGTGAACGACATGGAACTGAGCGTCTCATGTAAATTATTACTGTATGCAGACGACAGCGTGCTTCTGGTTTCAGGAAAAGACCCAATAAGTATTGCCGCTTCACTTTCCAAAGAACTAGCATCATGTAGTGAATGGCTAGTGGACAATAGACTATCTCTTCACCTGGGCAAGACGGAAGCCATCTTATGTGGAACAAATCGCAAACTGAAAGACATTGTGGGCTTCTCGGTCAACTGTAATGATATTCCTATAACAACAGTGCACAAGTTAAATATCTCGGACTGAAACTGGACGCGAGTTTGTCAGGTGAAACAATTTTGGAATCTATCCTGAGTAAGTGTAGAGCACGTATAAAATACCTGTATAGACAGGTGGGATGCTTGCCCGCGGCGACCAAAAAGACCCTCTGCCAAGCGCTTGTTCAATGTCATTTTGACTATTCTGTGTCATCCTGGTACTCTGCATCATCTAAATCAGCACAGCACAAACTTCAGGTCACTCAAAATTAAATGGTTAGGTTCATGTTGAACCTAGGACCCAGATCACATGTTGGCCAGGAACAACTTCAGTCACTAGGTATGCTCAATGTCTCTGACAGGGCCAAACAAATCAGGCTAACTAATGCCTTCAAAATTTTCTATGACAGAGCTCCAGAGTATCTAAAGAATGATTTTGTTAAAGCAGATGAGAGGAGTGGACATAATACAAGAAACATGATGTTTAATTTTAAGGTCCCGAGAATCCAAGGACAGGGTAAGCAAACATTCTTCTTCACTGCCATCAAAGACTGGAACGACCTACCCCAGTCAGTCCGTGAAAAGAGAACACTGTATTCCTTCAGACGTAGCCTGAAGGAACACCTGAACCGGACAGCTGCGAGAAGGGAGCACCAAGCTTATGTCTACTACTAAATACGACATAAGAGATAGACAAACCAAACTGAAATGATTACTGATTACGGATTACTGATATTTACTATAGGATGTAAGGTATCTTAAAATAACCCCCTAGAAATACTTTCTCTAAAGTATCTATTTCTTTATCCTCCCCTTTTCCCCAGCTAACCTAATCCCACAAGGACCCCAATGGAAATACGCCTAACGGCCTTATTGGGCTATCCTTAGTTGGAATTATGCAAGGCTGGTACATGTCATATTTGTAACAAACTATGTGGTACCAACTCTGTAAATTGCTGACTGAATAAATATTATTATTATTATTATTATTATTATAGCAGTCACTTCCTGCCCGATCGCGTCCCGACCCATTCCTAAGGCTGACTCTTTCCCACTCCTTACTTAGCTCCACCGTCGGCGGTGGCAAGCCGAATGG
The DNA here is from genome assembly GCA_032716605.1 of Paralithodes platypus. NCBI lineage: Eukaryota > Metazoa > Arthropoda > Malacostraca > Decapoda > Lithodidae > Paralithodes > Paralithodes platypus. The sequence goes on from CM064495.1 coordinate 56,281,800, forward strand.
GTGTCCATGACAAATAATAAACTACGCTCCATTAAACCCACTGTGGCTCCCTGGCAGTCCCTTTCTCATTGCAATAGGTGATGGGAGACCTCCCTGGCTCGCCTGCTGCTCGGCCACACTAGGGACTCTCACTATTATTCTCCCCACTGAACTATCAGTGCTCTCCCCCCTCACGTCCATCCAAAATGCCTGCATGGCAAAGGTATGTACTCTACAATTCAAATACTGTATTGTAATTTACTGCAACTAGAGGCCTACTGTCCTATAATCTCGAGTTACAGTAGGTGAGTGTAAGCTAAGTTAGTTAAGCCAATCATATATTAACATTTTCTTATTCATAATCTGATTGTACTATCTATTGATATGTACAGTAGGCTACAGTATACTCTGGAGAGTACCTAATTCTGTACTGTACTGTACATATCAATGTTGCCATCTGATGATTTTATCAATCGTTTATATAAATATCTGATAAAACTGATTATTATAACATATTTAGAAAATATAAGGTAAATATAATGCTGTATGTATATTTTGTAATCGAAATATATAAACTTAGAGCAAGATTATAATTTGAGCATTTTTATTGGGAAGGCGGTAATATGGCAGCCGCATTCAGAAGTAATGTGCACTTGTCCGATTTCCTTCGATACTTGGCTATATTTTATTATATTCGACGTTTCGAAAGATTTGTTGTAGTCATTATCACTATATGAATACTAATATGTATCCCATAATTAATACTGGACAACCATTGACAATATCTAGTCATTGCTGTAAACTATTAAAAGCTTGCGAGGGAATTCGGATGAATTATTCATAAACAGCTGATCTGGCGAGGGAGGAAAGAAGGCAGATGCTGATAAATTGCTGTCAAAACCTCTGCTGCCGTCTAGGAGATAGTGGCCGTCACATCTCGAGGGCAAAGCGATGAAACTGAAGGTGAGGGAGGAATATGTAGAGCAGTTTTTGTGAGATATTAAGGAAAGTAATACTGTATTGCAGGACTAACCTAGCCTATAGGCTAAACATTTCTCTGTGAACTAGCCTATGCTAGCCTAGCCTATAGGCTACAGTATTTTGATTAGTCAAACCACATTTATGATTTGAGGGATGTGGGGCCTAGTTGTGAGCAATTTTCACTTTATCATGCTGATAACCTAGCCTAATATTAAATTGAGTTTTGTTAATGGCAAATTTTTTGAGGGATTAGGCTAGGCCTAATAGGCCTAGTCTCAGCAGGCTAGCCTAGGCCCTTGGCTTAGGCTAGTTGGCTAGGCTAGAGCGTACTAGGCTAGTCTAGAACTGTTGGTGCCAATTTATCACCTTTATATTTTCGCCTTGAACGCAATTTCCGGTAGGGCCTACTCCTACCCGTGAAACACAATGTGGGAAGGATGTAGGGCCTAGCCTAGTATCCGGGTGTACGGTTGTCATGTTTACATAGTCCTAGGTCGATCGCTCGCGGTCAAGTTCCCGTCTATTTTGACCGGCCTATAAAAAATTTCTGTTATTGGACCCCTGCTGGTAATAGGCTATATATGCTGACAATAAGTCATAGGAGGGTGAGGGGGTATTATTACAGCAGTCAAAATAGACGGGAGCATGAATGCGAGCGTTCGCGTAGTGTAAGCAAGGCGGGCGGTACGCCCGAATTCGGAATTCTACATCCTTGCCCACAATGTACATCCTTGGCACTAGTCCATTACCTACCAATATGTGCACAATACTTCGTGTTAGAGGTGCCTGTACGGTTGTACCCTGTAAGAGTAAAGTCTGTGATAGATCTGCCACTTCATGTGTTCGTCACCCAGGTTTGTTGACTACCTGGCCGGTTTCGGCGGTCTGTTTAGGCTATACCAACTCGCGCGCAGGATTATCATATCTCACTCTTGGTAATGCCCCCTACTGGTAACATAGATGATGACTACAATAACTCCTGGGAGGGTGAAGGCCTCAACCCATCCTGTATCCATCCGGATCCCTAATTAGGTCCCCTTGAATTTTGAAACTTACGAAAACGCGAGCCAAATTTTTCCTTGATTTTGTGTGATTTGCTTACTTTTGGGTAAATCATTTGGCCTACGGTATGTTTGGGTAGTTTTAGGTAGGCTAGCCTATATCTAGCAGTCCGCCTGAAGTCATGTGTTTACGCTGAGGAACGGGTGACATTCGAGTGTGGATCGACCCTTATTTTTCGTATTTTATGTCTTACCGGTATATAACATCTCGTAAGTACAAAACTTGGCTCGAGTTTCCGTATTTATGTACTATTAACCCGTACAGCCCCAGCGACGCTCCTGACACGTCGGCGATGTATGTAACGCACAGCCCCAGAGACGCGCCTGGCGCGTCACCCTAATTGCGCCGACCGTAACCTCAGGTGTAGCCACTCAAGAGGGCTCAGATTTGTATGGGAACTGTGTACGTATCCCACGCAACCGTGCCGATGGTTGAAAACTCTCAAAGTCCACGTGCGTGCGCGCGAGCGCGCAATAACCTGTTTTTTTGGGATAATTGCCTTCAATTTTTTACTCTTATATAATCCATTTTCGGGGGGCTCTGTAGGACCATTTTTTAAGCTTTTTGAGCGGTTTTTCGTGGTTTTTCCTTCATTCCTAACCCATTCGCTATTGTTTCTGGAATAAAACCATTTTTTGAAAACCGGCCGGGTTCTGGTGCGCAAACATTACAAAACTAGCCGGGGCTCCACGGGTTAAAGGTGTGGACTGTGTTTTTATCCATATTCACTCGCTAAACGTCTTAACCCCTCACATTCCCTGAGCTTCAAAGCCCTCCCCACTTGTGTTTTTGTTTAATATTCTAGAGGGTAGCCTAATGGGGCTGTATATTACTGATTTATAGATTTTTACCATAATATGCTTCTAACAAAATATCCAGAAACACCAAGTTTTTAGGTAAAACTAAAAATATATCCCCTCTAAAACTTTCTAAAGTAATCTAGATTTTTACCAGCTAGAGAGACATAGGGTTAGAGGGGATATAAATAAGGTGATCAAATGATGAAGTGGGATTAATAAAGAGGACACAAAATCTGTATTGAAGTTGAAGTTCAGTGATAGTGAGAGAACTTGAACAAGAAGAACTTGAACAGAAGGGAGCACCAAGCTTATGTCTACTACTAAATACGACATAAGAGATAGACAAACCAAACTGAAATGATTACTGATTACGGATTACTGATATTTACAGGTACCTACCCGATAGCACTATCGTTAGTGAGTGCTGTACTGTATTTTATATATTATTTTGTAATAGTATAGATATCTTATCAATATTTGTATTTTTTACTATTGTTAATGTCTTGTCATGTTGCAAATTTGATTTTAAATAATATTTTGACATTTAACATGTAGTTTCTTTATTCATGCAGAGTTTAGTAAAATTTGCCAGAACGTCCCGGACTTCCCAAACTTGACTACTTCCTTTAACGTGACGATAGTGCGTTGTTATATGTGCGATTGGTTTGCTTGGGAAACAGATTAACTTGCTCATGTAGTGATGTACACCCTATGTGGTGGATTGTGTTCTTTTATTTAATAATTTTAATTTTAGTAAGCGTTGTTTCCACATAGCGATTTTGATAATTTAATTTGACTTTATATTGTCCTTGTCCCAATTTTGGTTTGTTTAGTTTGCAAGTTTTACATTTTAATTTACTATAGGATGTAAGGTATCTTAAAATAACCCCCTAGAAATACTTTCTCTAAAGTATCTATTTCTCTATCCTCCCCATTTCCCCAGCTAACCTAATCCCACAAGGACCCCAATGGAAATACGCCTAACGGCCTTATTGGGCTATCCTTAGTTGGAATTATGCAAGGCTGGTACATATCATATTTATAACATACTATGTGGTACCAACTCTGTAAATTGCTAACTGAATAAATATTATTATTATTATTATTATTATTAAATTGGGTAAATATAATTAATTTGGTCTTTAAAGTGTATGTATGGCAAATAAAATCCACAATTTTTAATCTTCAGGACATGGAAATGGACGAGAATCTCCGCCAGCCATATGAGGGTCAACTCATCAAGTTTACCAATGTTGTGAAAGGCTGGCAGGCTCGCTGGTTTATCCTTAACCCTGAGAGTGGTACTCTTGAATATTACCTGGTAAGTAGCTTGTAAGCTGTTAATATTTTAGGTTGTTGTTGTTGTTGTTGTTGTTGTTGTTGTTGCTGTTGCTGTTGCTGTTGCTGTTGCTGATTCCCAGGCTTCCTGACCGAGCAGCCCCAAGGTCCCGATCAAGGCCAAGGCCATAACTGAGCACCCTCACAGAACATTCCCAGCTTTACCACTAAGAATGCCCAGGTGACCGAAGCCACTCCCAAGCGAGGGGCTGAGTAGAGTGCAGAAACGTCCAGGACACTGAATCCCCTCCCAGGGCCCTGTGCCCCTTAACAAATTTTATGAAAAGAAAGTTTAGGGGCAAGGGAAAAGTATGACGCTTTGATTCCCAGTCTGCCAGTAGAGAGGTCAATCCATGGAAGAGACACCGCCACTTGAGATCTTGAAAATATATAAGTGAATGGAACGGTCAGAGTAAGCTATGGGTATGGCAGAGAATGCTCAACTCTCACTCAGATAGACTAGCCCATCACCAGAATATTTTAGGTTTACATTATTGGTTTACACATGAAACTATCTTTTTAAGTTTGCCCCCTAGACCCATTCAAGCTAAATTTGTACATTTTTCTTTATTGCAATCTTGCTTATGCTCGCCAGGAAAAAAAATGACATCTGAATGGGGTGAAGTGTCTTAAAATCACTGTAGTATTGGAGCAACATTTGGGGATACTGTACATTGAAATCCCAGTTAATAAATGTTGAATTGTGAGAGTACATCTTAGGTTAATAATAATCTTTGGCTGCAGGAACTAAGTTGTTATTATTTACTGAGTGATTCTGTTGGCCTAGTATTGAATCCTAACCTGGGCATTTGGTACCACCCAGCTAACTCAGCTATTGTCATGGTGAATGTTGACCTGCTAAATTGTTAAATAATAATAGTAGATATATCGATGTTATTCTCGTTTGCAATATGTTAAATTTTAATCAAATCGCTAAAATAATGTATCCAAATTCCATCCCCCTCACACAAGGTAACGTAAATTATAAATTTGAAAATTTGATTGATTTAAATATAGATTGTTAATGAACAGTGCACACTTAAAATATACCACAAAGTTAACGATTTCAATTTTAACGTAATAAACTTTCCTTTCCCTAGTATCAAATTGTTTTTATTCCTAGCTAATAAGATTATATAAAATTTGCACTCGATGACTTTTGGGCTAGAGCTAGGTTACTATGGGGGGGGGGGGGGGGGGGGGGGGGGGGGGGGGGGGGGGGGCGTTTGTGGCCACCCCTTCGGGGATCACGGCGTCAGGCAATAGATAGATAGATAGATAGAATATAAATTGTAGTTTCTTTATTCATACAGAATTTAGTAGAATTTATCAGAACATCTCATACTTCCCAAATTGACTAATTCTTTGAACGTGACGATAGTGCATTGTTATATGTGCAATTAGTTTGCTTGGGAACCAGATTAACTTGCTCATATAGTGATGTACACCCTATGTGGTGGATTGTGTCTTTTATTTCAAATTTTATTTTATTGAGCGTTATTTCCACATAGCGATTTTATTACAGTAGTTCCTTTGCGTTTATCTTGTGTCGTCCCAGTTTTGGTTTGTTTATTTTGCAAGTTTTACATTATAATATAACAAAATGTACAGTACACAAAATCAGAGTAAACATTCACTTATGCATACATGTACAGTACTGCATGTATGCATATACTCAGGCACCTACCCCATATCTGGGGGTGGCCGACTCGAGACAGAGCCCAAAAAGAAACAACAAAATTAAACACAAAATTCACACACATCTACTGTATGTTGCCCAGGAGAAGACCCAGAGACCAAGGATCATGAGGGGCCCCCAGCAAAAGATCCCCAGGTCTCCTGGAGAGGTTCCGGTCTCAGCAGGCAGACACACAGGGGAACAACACCACAATGCCCACCCACATTACTTCCAGGCATGGCCCTTCATATACCCTATATATATAGGGTACGGACTGGAGGAGCGGGATGGTGTAATTGCTGAAGGAATGGTAGATGGATTAAGGATTATGTTTAGTAATGTGGATGTGTTTACCCAGGACAAGAAAAGAGAACTGATATGTAGGTTGCAGGATGAAGAGGAAAAACCTGATGTCATAGCCCTACAGGAAGTAAGACCAAAAAATGCTAGAATTGAAAGGGAACTGGTGGAATATAGTTTGGAGGGTTTTGAGTTATATGAGAGAAATGCTATTAGAGCAGAGGTCGGAAGAGGACTGTTTATTTATATAAAAAAAGAGCTCAAGGTTAATGAGGTGGATATGAGACAGCAGTATTGTGAGTATTTGTGTATTGAAGTAAAATGTGCAAGAGGATCAATTCTAATTGCCTCTATATATAGAAGCCCAAATAATAGCAGGGGAGAGGATGATAACCTACTGAAAGCAATGGAGGAGATAGATAATAGAGAGAACAAATATAAAATTTTGATGGAGATTTCAATTTGCCAAGGATCAACTGGGCAAATTGTACTACTCCAGCGGGACAGGGTAGCATGGAAAATAAGTTTATAGAGAAAGTGAGAGATTGTTTTTTAACGCAACATATTGTAGAGATGACAAGATATAGAGATGGGATGCAGGGGAGTGTACTTGATTTGATTTTTAGCAATGAAGAGGATATAGTGGAACATGTTAATGTGTGTAGCCCTATGGGTCGTAGTGACCGTGCCTGTATAAGCTTTAGTTGTAACATTAAATCAGCGAGGGATAATAGAAGCAATAGAAAAATATACATGTATGATAGAGCAGATTATGAGCTGCTGAGACGGTGTTTGGACATTGACTGGGGGGAATACTTGAACGGTGAAGACGCTGAAGGAATGTGGAGGAAAATTAGAGTCAAACTGGAGAATGCTGTATCCAAAAGTGTACCAGTAAGGGAATATAAGGATAAAACAAAATTGAGGAAAAGAACTAACCCAGAATTGCTAATGAAAAGAAAGCTTTAGATATTGATTAGAAGAAAGAAACGATTGTGGGAAAGATTAAAATTGTTAAAAAAGAACAGGGGGTCTAGTATAGAAGCTAAAGAAGTGGATCTGGAATGCAGACAAATAAACAATAAAATAAGGTGGGAAACAAGGAGGGGGGTGAAGGAGAGGGAGAGAGAGATAGCTAGAAATGTGATGGATAATCCAAAAATATTCTGGAACTACATTCAGGAAAAGTTAACAAGAAGAGTAGGGCTCCCAGAGCTGGTAGGGGGGTTGAATGGTGGGAGTAGAGCGGAGACTAATAAGGAGAAAGCAAAGGTGCTAGGGAAATACTTTGGGGGTACTAACAGTGGAGTCGGAGGATGCAGTGCCTACTATTCCCATCAAACAGGCACCGGCACTAGAACTAATAGAGTTTTCCCATGCTAGAATAAGAAGGGCTATAGAAAAAATTAACAGAAGTAAGTCACCGGGACCGGATGGGATACACCCAAGAATCATAAAGGAAGGAGGGGAGATGTTAGTAGAGCCATTGCAAATGTTATTTGAGGTATCGTTTAATACAGGACAAATCTCGATGGACTGGAGAGAGGCGAACATAACAGCTATATTTAAGAAGGGAAAGAGAAATGACCCAGGGAATTATAGACCAGTCAGTTTGACAAGTGTTGTGTGTAAACTAATGGAAACGGTAATTAGAGAAGGAATAATGGATCATATGAAGTCAAACCAACTTTTCAGTGGGAGACAGTTCGGATTCTTGCCGGGGAGGTCGACGGTACTACAGCTAATTAAGGTGGTAGATGATTGGATGCAAATTCTAGAAGATGGTGATGTAATAGACGTGGTATATTGCGATTTTATGAAGGCCTTCGATAAGGTCCCACATAAAAGGTTAATAGAGAAAGTTAGAAGCTATAATATAGGGGAGAAATGTGTGAAATGGATAGAAGCCTTCCTGAAAGATCGGAGACAGAGGGTACTGGTGAATGGAATAGGCTCGGGGTGGAGGGAAATTACAAGTGGGGTACCTCAGGGATCTGTGTTGGGACCACTGCTGTTCGTTATATTTATCAACGACTTACCTGAAGTTATAACTAATGGAAGTGAGGTATACCTGTATGCGGATGACACTAAGCTGTATAGAAGAGTGAGGAGTAAGGAAGATATGGGTTTGCTTCAAGGAGATGTGGAGGGCATGAAGGGATGGTCTGAGCATTGGTTAATACCTTTTTAGCCAAAAAAATTCAAGTACATGCGGATTGGGACCAGCAAGATAGACAAGGTAGGATACAGTATGTATGAAGCGATGGAGGAAGTGAATGCAGAAAAGGATATAGGAGTAGTGATAGACAATAAGTTAAATTTCTCAGAACATTTAGCGGAAAAGATAAACAAAGCCAATAGAATTGTAGGGCTGATAAGGAGGACATTTGTGTCACTTGACGAAGAAATCTTCAGAAATCTCTATACAGCGCTGGTTAGGCCGCACCTGGAATATGCGAACCAGGTGTGGGCTCCATATATGGTAAAGGATATAGAAGCAGTGGAGAAAGTGCAGAGGAGAGCTAGCAAGCTGGTACCAACGTTGAAGAACGCGGGCTATGAGCAGAGGTTGAGGACACTGGGGCTTCCGACACTGGCATATAGGAGAAAGAGAGGGGATATGAAGACTTTTAAGATAGTGTCAGGAAAGTACGATGAGGATGTGTGTGAAGGTATCTTCTTGATGCGGGAGGGAACAAGAACGAGAGGACACTCTAAGAAAATTTACAAAGAAAGAAATAGGCTTGAGAAGGCAAAGAACTCATTTTGTGATAGAGTGGTAAATGAGTGGAACGCACTGCCCCAGTATGTAGTCGATTCCGAATCAATAAGGGAGTTTGAAAGTAATCTTGATAAAGCATGGGGAAGACAAGATTTGAAGTTTGATTATAAAACAAAAATACAGAATAGTAAAAATGTTGCGTCTGCTACCGCCGCCGCCAACACCGTGAACGACCGCAGCAGTGCAAGTACTGGTACTGAGCTGGATACACAGGCATAGTTTGCCTTTTTCCAGAGGATCTACTGTAAGAAACTGTAAGAAAATATACTCCGGGCCTCCGGCTGCCCGGGGCTGGCGCCCGACCCCCACTCCCTACGACCGCGTTATCACTCGTCTATTCACAAGCATTCTCCATTCATTCCTATTCATCACCACGTCTTTTGCCTTTTCTTCAGTTATTTCTCTATCTTCCAACGTTTTTTTTCACACCATCTCTCCATTGTGTATTTCCAAGTGTTTATGTAGAGTTACTATGCAAAAAATATACTTGTCCACCTAGCCAGTGCCGGGCAGCTGAACATTAAATATCAGTTGCTCTGCATCATTGCCAGGCTTTACCTTCTGTCACAGCCTGGTAAGTTAATGCTGTGACAACTTAGAGTGTTATTGACGTTAGCTCCTCCTGGGGAGACGATCAATCTTTATCAACAGAGTGAGATTGACAAGCACTCCTAGTGGGGAAACAATCAATCTCTCTTTATATCAACAGAGTGAGAGTGACAAGCATGAAAGAGCACGAGGCTGTATCCAACTAGCGGGTGCTGTGATCTCCCCGAGTGATGAGGACTCCTACACTTTCACTGTATCACCGGCGGCGGGAGAGTCCTACAAACTCCGTGCCACCGACACCAGAGACAGACAAATGTGGCTCAACAGACTCCGGGTTGTAGCCGAGATGCACACCCGAGCTATTGCGCATGTGAGTGCTGATTGTATTACCGAAATTTTTTATCAAAATAATTGGGCTCAATATATTATATAGCCTACTGTAGTATATATTTTTTTACTAAGCATAAAATTTGTTTCGCCCCACACTGTTGTTCCAAAATACTCTTTATGACTGTCTGCATTGCTATCATATATTGCTCCCTCCCGCATAAAGCCTCAGTGGGTTCTAATATTTTGTCTTTCTCTCCCAGTTCCAATTTATTCACCTATGAAGTTTATGATACAGTTTTCATATTCTAAATGCTCACTGTTCTTACAGAACCACCCGCCCCTGGCACCTCGCGAACACCGGACGGCAGGGGGCGGAGGCGGGGGTCCTGGTGGCGGGTCAGGGTCAGGGGGTAGTACCGGGCCCCCTATGGGTCTGGCGGTACTGGACGCATTCACTCAAGTGGCCGAGGTTCTAGATGAGGCTCGGAGGCACCACTCGGCTCTTGCTACTGCCATTGAGGACATGCCTTCTTTCGGTGGGTATATATTTACAAGTTGAGTATTTAAAAATCTAGGAGGAACGTTGAGCAGGAATGGAGGTACGGAAATGGAGGTAAAACAGAGAGTATGTGAAGGAAGGAAAGTTTTTGGAGCAATGGGAAGTGTACATATGTGGAAGATAAGAAATCTTGGAATGAAAGTTAAAAGTGCAATGTATCAAGGAATTGTTGTGCCAACAGTGATGTATGGGGATTGAGACATGGGCTCTGAAGGCAAAGGAGAGAAGAAAGCTGGATGTGATGGAGAAGAGCTGCTTGAGGAGTATGTGTGGAGTTAATCGTAGAGACAGATTGAGGAATGAAGAGATACGTAGGAGAGTGCCGTGGGGTAGCAAGATCATTTGTTGGCCAGAGTGGACAGAAGGGTGCTGAGCTGGTATGGTCATGTTGAACGAATGGAAGATGAAAGGCTTACAAAGAGAATATGCGAGTCCGATACAAGGGTAGTTAGAGGGGTAGGAAGACCCCATTGAGATGGAGATACTGTGTAAGACAAGCTTTGGGTGATAGTGGAATGACTATAGATCAGACAAGGGAAGTGGTAATAAAAAGGAATGAATGGAGAATGCTTGTGAATAGATGAGTGAACACGTGGTCATTTGGGAGAAGGGGTCGGGCGCCAGTTGGACTAGGTAATAGTACGTCAGGCGCCTGGCCCGGGGAGCCGGTATATATGAAGGGTGCGCCTGGAAGTGTGGTGGGCGGTCTTGTGGTTTCGGCTCGCTGCATGTCTGCCTGCTGAGACCGGAACCTCTCCGGGTGGCCGGGGGAGTGCTGGAGAGACCTTGGTGATCCCTGGTCTCTGGGTCTTTTCCTGGGTGTCCTAGCTATGTGTGAATTTGTGTTTTGTTTTGTGTGTTCATTGTTTTCTGTTGTGTTGTGTTGTCCCTATTCAGGCTCTGTCTCGAGTCAGCCACCCCCAGAAACAAAATATATATAAAATAGGAAAATTGGGGATTGGGCCTGAGTACATACATACAATATATTCACGCTAATTAGTGTTGGTACTCACTTAACTACTGGTTGAACTAGAGCTATATAGTGTGACAACAATTTCCAAGGTTACATATTATTTGTTATGATTTGTTATTATGGCTTGGATAAGTCAGGAGCTAACATTCCCTTCTATTATCAAAGTCCTATTCATGAGTTATACATTTCCTTCTTGTGTCACCTTAACGGATGGATATTAATGCCTTGTTCAGTTGTACACCTTGGTTAATCTATACAGAACTAGTATACCTATAATGTATTTGTCAAGGTCCTGGGATGAGATGTACGGAGCCGAACCTGCTGTTACTGAAGGCAACGAGCCAGGCGACCCTACTGTGTCTGGACCAGTGTCTAGGGGTGCTGAGAACACAACATATGTCCGCACCACATCCTCACCATCACCACCACCCCTCACCACCCGTCACTACCTCTGTCAGGTATTTTACGTACCATCTAGGCACTAGGTTTTATGCATTGATTTTATTAATTTTTCGACTTACCATTTTTATTCCTGTTTTGAAAAAAAAAAATTGTTTGAGTTTAATACTATATTTAATGTGTTTATTGTATTTGTTCATATATTTTTTCATCTTAATTGCTTATTGTCTTGTTTTGTAGATCATAGTACAGTAGCTGGTAGTAGAGTCATGATGCTGGTTTGTAACCATGTTTTTGTTTTGTTTTTATTTCAACCTAACAGCTTATTAACCCTTTTTAAAAATGACTGTATTGTAGAGTTTATTTCTAGGTGGATTAGCGCCCTTTTGCACAAACTTTTTGATAATGCAGAGATTCAAAGCACCCCCATTGAGGCTTCTTCAGATGGCATTACAGTTGGGCCACCATGATTAAACCATAAAAAATTATTAAATTAATTATATTTTCACGGATAATTCCATTTTTGCTGTCTTTTTTAATAATGCCGATTTTTTGTATACACTGTACTCCTCTTTAGATATTTTGTTTTGATTAGTTATACTGTACTGTAATTGAAATGTTATTTTTCCCTCCCATCTCCAGTGACAGGTAAGTTCTGCAGTGCCAATCAGATATGCATTATAATTTGTTCTGCTCACTTAATTGTATCTTTTGATCTGTTTTGTTGACCTTTAATTATATTATTTTATTTTAGTGATACAGCTTGGTAGCATATAATTCTGATGTTGATACCATGGTCACTGTTGTATATTCACAAACTTTGATGAATGTCGGTGTTCTTCCCAGTTGTTGCATATACCATACTGTAGAAAAACTTAGTCCATTGTGTGTGTTGTTGTACTATAGTTATCTGTATGTCTTGTTTGGCTACCATTATTTGTCATGTCTTTTTTTATATGTTAATTTAGATCAGGGGTGGCCAACCAGACGATTGCAATTGACTGGTCAATCGCAAACCCTTCTTAAGTCGATCGCATGATTCAGCAGCATTTGTTAAATTTAATTTAGGAGTGCATGTATTGTGCCGTTGTACAAGGGGAAGGGAGACCGGCAGGAGTGTTCAAGTTATTATTATTTATTTTAATACAGTAGTTTAACCAGACCACTGAGTTGTGTTCAAGTTATAGAGGTATTAGATTATTATCAGTTGTTGGAAAGCTGTATGGCAGGGTGTTGATAGAAAGTATTATAAAGGGTACAGAAGATGCAATAAGAGAAGAGCAGTGCAATTTTAGGAGGGGAAGAGGGTGTGTGGATCAGATTTTTGCAGTAAGAAAGACAGCTATACAAGAAGGATTTACATACAGTACATACAATATCTTACCAACACATAAATAAAGATAATTACATAATATTTTCAATCAAATGCTGGTTATTGGAATTTTCCCATGTTTTTGGGATGGTCATGCAAGTTTCTCCATGGTCAATGACCACATGTCATGACAAAAGATTGGGGAATAATTTTCAATATTTTTAACCCACGAAGGATGGATTACCTCCCTGGCGGCACTTCCCTGTAGCTGGGCATTTTGGGGAAAAAACATAAATATTGACACACACACAAATATGTAAACAATTAGACCACCTACAATGTTTTACTAAACGACAAAATGTTCGGCTTACTGTTTTTTGGAGAATGGCATTCACTAGATGTTTCTACTCTCAGTGCTTGCTGTATGGTGAGCTTACAAGTGGAGAGTGTTTCCCATGTATTATTTGGGTGCATTTGCATGCTCCGCCCCGCCCCCGGCTTCCGAACACACGAGAGCTGGTGCCACTGCTCATATCACTCACAGTATCACTATCCCCAGCAATAGCCTCCGATAGTGCAGTTGGGATATTGTACATGCTTAGATTGGTATGCAGGATTCGAAACTGCATAATAAATCGTAGGCTTGTGCAACATCCTTTAACTGTCTTCGTGGTGCGATGCATAAATGTGTTGATTTTCGGTGTGAGCATCCTAGGTTTGAATCCCCGGACTGCCACATGTGTTTGTTAATTTCATTAATCGAGTTTAGGAGTAAAGTTGGTTAGTGGAGAGAATATAATAATTCATTCAGGTTCAGTAGTAGTTTATCGAGAGGCCTTCCCTAGGGTTAAGTGCCCCATTAATTACTATTTCCTTTCACCTATGCATAGCCTCCGATAGTGCAGTTGGGATATTGTACATGCTTAGATTGGTATGCAGGATTCGAAACTGCATAATAAATCGTAGGCTTGTGCAACATTCTTTAACTGTCTTCGTGGTGCGATGCATAAATGTGTTGATTTTCGGTGTGAGCATCCTAGGTTCGAATCCCCGGACTGCCACATGTGTTTGTTAATTTCATTAATTGAGTTTAGGAGTAAAGTTGATTAGTGGAGAGAACATAATATTTCTATTTTTTTATTTTTTATTTTTTTTCGTACAATACCTCCTAAACTAAGAATATCCCTTCCGCATCGTTGCCATCGTTTTTGTGTGTGCGTCGTATGCGGGGGCAGCGATTCAAATGTGGCGGACACCTTAGAAGCTTGTACAGTACTTCCATTGTGACATCTAGGTGGAGATTGACTGCGATTTACAGTAGTTCATGCGTGAAGGCGCTGTGAACAAATATTTTGGCGAGCACACTTTTAAAGCACTACAGTAATTCAAGCACGGGAGCCTGGGCTGCCATCCGTCCTCCGCGGTGTTAACTGGAATTGAATCCTCCTCCAAGGGTTAAATTAACCTTTGTTATATTGTTTGTTTGTGTTGATAGGATATTGCATTTTTCAATTCCATCATATTATAAATTAGTCACAGATTAAATACAGACCAATCAACTAGTACATTATTTCTGTTCATTACCTCATGAACTGCTAGAACCTGTGCAGAATAAAAGGTCAAGTTGAGGGTGGAGATTATGGTATGGAGAGATGCCACTATTTTCTATGTACTGTATCAGGGTTGACTACTTGCACATTAGTATTAAAAACAACTAGCATTTCAGGGAAGCTTGCATGTTTCTTGCACGACTTTATCTTTTGAAAAGCTATTTTTATTTTTAAAGCTTATTTAATATATTTCTGCTTGCATTTATCTGAAGAAATGCTTTATGTGAATGTTATGAGTGAATGATTGTGTTATGGGGCTTAAACTATAATGAAATGTGTTTGCTTTGCTTTTCTATGCTATGTATTTTAATGTACTGTACTGTATTTTAGTTCAAGATTCTCCATTACATGGTTCTTTATTCTTGATTTTAATTTTTACTAATTATACTTTTCTGTAAATCCAGCTTTTTATATCTATTATATGTGAAATTTTGTGTATTAATTCTATGAATTTTATAACTGTGACAACTTTTTGCTTACATGCAGTTTTTGTGAATCATCTGATGCTTGATTCCAACTACTCTCCTATGGCCATATTCTTAAGCCTTGCCATTGTGAATCCCGGCGCATTGCTGAACGAAATACTGTATATACAAATAAACTGCCATCGTTAAGAGGCTGGGTGATATAAAGTTCTTTTTCACAAATCAGCACTCCGTTCCTCAGCCTGTGTTCGATAGACCACTTCCCTCCAACATGTTTATGAATACGGCCTCTAATCTTTCTCCTTCCTTCCTTTGTGCTGCCACCTTCCTCCTTGTGTCTCGTCTCCGTGCTGCCAATGCTTGCTACTCTGTGTGGTGGTGGTGGTGGTGGTGCGGCGGTGGTGTGCGGTGTGGTTAATGTGGTGGCCTATAATGTTATGGTGTTATGGGGTGTGTTAGAGTGGGGAATTTGGGCGGCCGTTCGTCCCCCAGGTGCTCCCCGCTCTTGAGTCGTTCGCCACGCCTCCACCGTCGCACCGCCTCGGAGGTCTCGCACCCTCCCCTTCAGCGGCGGCGCTCATCTCCCGCACCGTACGTACACACACACACCATACTCCTCTTTACTCAATCTCTAATCTTTACTGTACAAGGTGATGCAAAATTCAGATACCCAGGGGTAGATCTCAACACTCGGCCCTGTGTAATAGAATTTAGCATCACCCTGTTTATATTTTTGTACAGTCTAAGAAAAGTTGTTATCCCAGTTTTACCGATAGTGAATGCAAAATTGGTGTAACTTTATAAACAAATTTTGCTCCACTATGTATGAAAATTTGTTCCACTTGTTTCCTGAGTATGTAAATCTGATGAAACATTATGAAAAGCTTGGGTTTCAATATGATTGGTAGAATTATTTTGTTTCTTATACTGTGCAATACATTTCTACTTTTACATGCACTCTTGTTTCATTGAAGCACTCATTTTCCACTTTTCTTGTGCCTCACTCATCCTTGATACACTGTATTGAACTCGGCGGCTCAGCTTTTACTCTCTTATAAAACATTTTACTAAACACTTGTTTGAGTTCCGATATTCTATTTAAAGCACTAGTATTCTTCCTCTCACGCATTCCTTTCATTCTCAGCTTTTTCATATCTTTGTCTTCAGCTTCTAATTTACATTCCTCCTCCAATCACACTTAATTTGCAAAGTTAGTACTGTAGTTTCTAAAGCCACCAGATTATGTTAAATATTCATAGTAAATACAGTTTCCCAATTATAATAGACATAATGAAGATCCAGCACTGGCTACAATGATTATGGGTAGAAACACTGACTGCAGAGTAAGGACCCATTTTATTTATGATCGAAAAGACAACCTGGATTAAACTTGGATAACTGCTCTTCACTTGGTATGACAGATATGACATCTTTTACATCAATATTTCTTTCTTGGTGCCGCCCCCCATTGTTTCATATTCAATAATTTTCAGTTGTGTCAAAGAATAGCTTCTAGTCTTGTATAGTACATTGGAAGCAGCTCTGATTTAATCTTAATAATATCTCTCCCCTCATATAACTGTCATAACTGTCTTCGTGGTGCGATGCATAAGGTGTTGATTTTCGGTGTGAGCATCCTGGATTCGAATCCACGGACTGCCACATGTGTTTGTAAAATTTCATTAATCGATTTTAGGAGTATAGTTGGTTGTTGGAAGGAACATAATAATATCAGGATTCAAATTTGTAATCTTTTGAAAATGTATCACTTATTCAATACAGTTGATGCACTCTTTACTGTCTATTTAATCTTAGAATTTGTTTTTTCCAGTAATCATGATCTCCACTCATTCCTGAGTAGTGTAGCCTAAAGCCGGTATCACACGAGCGCTTTTTCCCTTAACATTTATCCTCAACACTGGTCTGGCAGCTTATGAGGTCAACATTTATAAATTCATCTATCATCAGTCTAGTGTCCGATACCAGTGCAAAATATTCCAGATATGTTGCCAGAAAAATATTGATTATCGAATGTTAACTATAAAAGCTCTCGTGTGATACCGGCGTAAGTAGTACCCAAATTTAGAAATAAAGATACCCACACAAATTTAGTTGAATAAATATATACAGTGGTGTCAAAATATATTCTAGCAATCATACGTTTTGATGCTGAATTTATTTATCTAACTAATTTACTATTTTTGTTTTGTGGAACTTGCTAAGCCGCTGTCACGCGAGCACTTTTTCCGTCAATTTTTAATGAGCAGGTTTTTTCTCGTATTATTTTGGGACTTTTTCGCTCTGGTATCGGCAACTAGACTGAAGATAGATCATGTTAGGCGGCTGAATTCTGATAAAGTGTAATTTTTTTAAGCTTCCAGACCATAATTGCCCGTAAAAATGGCTCATGTTAGGCGGTGGAATTCTGATAAAGTGTAATCTTTTTAAGCTTCCAGACCATAATTGCCCGTAAAAATGGCTCGAAAAATGGCTCGTGTGACTTCGCCTTTACTCCTCCCTTGCAGTGCACCGATCCAAAACCATTTTCCTTGCTGTCCAACTCTTCCCTGCCTCATGCTTTGTGCCTTTTTCTTTTTCACCACACTGGAAGTACAGGTAGTATCTTATGACTGCTGTCTTTATTAGAAGTCTGGTATTATACATGGTACGATTGGTACCGTACTTCTTTATTCCGCATCAGAGTTAATATAGCTTAGTTTTATATGCATTTAAGGGGAGACTGACCGTTTGTTTTGTCTATTAATTAATTTATTCATATATTTTTTTAGTTTCCTCGCTAGACTTCCATCAAGCTTAGAACACCCCCTAGACCCCCCTTCAAGATAAATTTGTACATTTTTCGGTAGAAAAATGTCCCGGCCGAGGCTGGTTCCTCTTAAAATTGCAGGCTCGCTATCGCTCGCCAGGAAATAATCAACACCTAAATGGCACGAAAGGTCTTAAAATTTACAACGAAATGGGGCGAAATGTGTTAAAATCGCCAAACTAATGGGCCGAACGTCTTATAATCTCAAAACTAGTGGGGCTAAACATTAGGGAGAAGGGGGTCCAGAAAAATGGTCTGCCTCCCCTTAAGTATGAGCTATCATGACCTTGATGAACATGATATTGATTAAACCCCAACCTCGAGATATATCATATTACATCCACACCTGACGCCTGTCCAGGATGTAGCACAGCACCCCATACTATTTAACGCATCATAGAAGACTGCATTCCACACAATCACTTATGCCAACAACATAATCGGGCGGGTGCCCGACCCCGAAAGGGATTGAAATAGGGGAGCTATCCCCCCGCCAAAGGCGGCTTTTTAGGGCCTTTCCTAGCTGATGCTGAGAGGATTGGGTTCTAGTCATGTGGTGATGGGCTGGTCTATCAGAGTGAGATCTGAGCGATCTCTGCCATACCCATAGCTTACTCTGACTGTTCCATTTACTTATATATTTTCTAGATCTCAAGTGACGGCGTCTCTTGCGTAGATTGACCTAATCTACCAAGATTGGAAGCCAAAGCGTCACATCTTTCCTCTGCCCCTCAACTTTCTCTTCATAATTGCTGAGGGGCACAGGGCCCTGGGTGGGGCTTTGGTTTCCCGGGCGTTTCCGCACCCTCCTCAGCTCCCCGCCATGGAGTGGCTTCAGTCACCCAGGCTTTATTGTGGTCGGCAGGGAGGGTTCTGTGGGGGCGCTCGGTTATGGCCTTGGCCTTGCTCGGGGCCTTGGGGCTGTTCGGCCAGGCAGCTTGGGGAAAAACAACAACAACAACAACATAATCTACACTCCTGGAGAGTCCTGTGGGAAAGCCCGATCGCGGCAATGGCCTTCCTTAACGACTCGGGGCTGTTCGGCCAGGCAGCCTAGGGAACGGTAACAACAACAACAACAACAACAACAACAACAACAACAACATCATCATCCACACCTCTTCATGTCCATTTTATTTTTCCTCCTTGAGTGGCATCTGGAGAGGGAGACATTTACCTAAACAACTTTAATGCGAGTCTGTCCACAGTCAATGGAAGTTGTCACTGATTCTCTCGTGAGTTTCATCCTAACCCTCCTTCGATCGTTATCGACCCCAGAAAAAACACAAAACTGCATATTCAACTCCTCGCCATCGGAAAATGTAAAAAGCTACAGGGGGGTTCTTGGTGTCTATTTGAATCATGGATACCATGCTTCATTATAAGCAACTTAGTTTTTTTCTATCCATTTCCTTTAGAGAGAGATTATTTTTAAATACAGTATGACAAAAAGCATAAAAATTATTTGAGTTTAGGAAATAAAATTAGCTATGATCGCCATTAACTTGATATACTTTTTTCACTACAAGAGATCATCCGTAAACTGACTAAGATTATCTTGAGTTAGCCAGGGTTATTTATACAGCAATAAATGACGTAATTAAAGAGAGTGTTACCTGACATCTTGTTTATCCCTGTGATTATTAGAGTACAATACTGTACTGTAGAATCTAAACTGAGAAATATCTGGTAATGGTAACCAGATGAGAATATAGATTTCCACCTACTGAAGGGGTTACTATGGAAAGTAGCTTCATTGTCGACTTGTATCTGTTGCATGAATTAATGCTTTTCTGTTCTGTTTGTTGTATGTTACTGTAGGTGGCATATCTAAACAGCATGGTGCATTTTGAAGCTTTGGCAATATTGTATTGCACATCACTGCAGACCCTTGGCTGTGCACTGCACACTTACCTTCCTACTTAAGTCAATCACCTCAATTTTGAGACATTTCCCTGCACTGGCACAGTATTTGAAGGGTACTTTATACACATATATCAATACTGTGCCTTCTGGAAGGTTTATCGCACTTCTTGGGTTAATGAGTCATCCTTCTTTCCATTTCTTTAGTAGGATACTAATTGAGACTATATTTCCAACAAAAGATGAGACCAGTAAATTTCAAGTTTCAGAAGCAATATGACAATACTCTTGCCTAGGACACAAATAATGTTCACAAACTATTAACCACTATATTATGTAGCATTATGTAACAAATGATGTAGCATGATTATTTGATTTCCATTTTTTTTTTTTTTTTTTGTACAGTATTTAAGAAAATGGTGATGGGCTTGTACTATTAGAACGGGGGTTGAGCATCCCCTGCCTCCCATAGCTCATTCTTTCTTTATCTCTTACTATTTTGGTTCTATTTTGCTGGTGCTTAGGCTGCAATAACCCAATGCAGTAAACTCCCTTTTATCCAAAATTCAAATATCCAAAAATTTCAGTTAACCAAAGATTTTGCTACCCATATTTTTCACTAGTTATCACATATTTAAGCCTCTTTAGGTGCTTAATTGCATCAATTTAACCCCTCTGAAGTAGACATAGCTTGGATTAGATGATAATTTGAAGTTAAGACAGCCTAGAAATGGTATTAAATGCATTGAAAACAGTATATTTGTCCATTTGTACATATATTTTGCACTATATGAGGGACTCATTCATGTTGCAAATTTGATTTTAAATAATATTTTGACATTTAACATGTAGTTTCTTTATTCATGCAGAGTTTAGTAAAATTTGCCAGAACGTCCCGGACTTCCCAAACTTGACTACTTCCTTTAACGTGATGATAGTGCGTTGTTATATGTGCGATTAGTTTGCTTGGGAAACAGATTAACTTGCTCATGTAGTAATGTACACCCTATGTGGTGGATTGTGTTCTTTTATTTAATAATTTTCATTTTAGTAAACGTTGTTTCCACATAGCGATTTTGATAATTTAATTTGACTTTATATTGTCCTTGTCCCAATTTTGGTTTGTTTAGTTTGCAAGTTTTACATTTTAATTAATACATAAAAATCACTTATCCAAAATGTCAAACAACTCATAATTTTTGGGTAAATGGGAGTTTACTGTACCTAGCATATATTTCTGACCAAACATGTACCAAAGTATCTTACTAGGGTTTCTGTTATCACTTTTACAATAAGAAGTGAAGTTATTGCTAATGACAAATTCAATATATTTTTGTTATTACAGTACACTGTACTGTACTTTCATCTGTCAAGTTAATCAATGCAGTAACTTCTCTTGAAAACTGTTATTCATGTACAATTGGTGTACTGTTTTTTGCACTTTCTCTTTATGAATATATAATGCTATGTTGGTAAATATGCCTCCTCCTTTTCATCAATGTTTAATTATTTTAATGCAAGGCCCCCTCTCTCATCATTACGTAATTGGATTGTTTTGTTAAATTTTGCTGCAGTTCCACTTTTTCCCAAGGGCTATGTGGGTGTACTATGTATTCTTTAAAAGGGCTGGTGATCTATTTCTTGCTATAAGGGTGATTTATTACTTGCTATATGAGTGATTTATTTCTTGCTATATGGGTGATTTATTTCTTGCTATAAGGGTGATTTATTTCTTGCTATATGAGTGATCTATTTCTTGCTATAAGGGTGATTTATTTCTTGCTATATGAGTGATCTATTTCTTGCTATAAGGGTGATTTATTTCTTGCTATATGAGTGATCTATTTCTTGCTATAAGGGTGATTTATTTCTTGCTATATGAGTGATCTATTTCTTGCTATAAGGGTGATTTATTTCTTGCTATATGAGTGATCTATTTCTTGCTATATGAGTGATCTCTTTCTTGCTATATGGGTGATCTAATTCTTGTTATGTGAGTGTACTGTACTATCTTATGGAATTAGGCTGTCTGTTTACTCATAATTTCTTCCATATTTCACACAGTACTTAATTTTCTGCCACGTCCAGTCTCCACTACCATATACCTTAAACTGGAGTCATACCAAGTTATCAAGGGCAATGTAAAGCAAAATAAATCTCCATGCTACCAGTACCAGTGAGATGGATGTGTGGGGCTAGGCTGCAGGATAGAATAACAAATGATGAGTTGAGGGGACGTTTAGGTATAAAGAGTATTAGCGAGGTGATGCATACAAGTAGACTGGGATGGTATGGACATGTGGAGAGAATGGATGAACAAAATTGGGTGAAAAAATACAGGTCTGTGATTGTGGAGGGAGCTGCACCAAGGGGTGGACCGAGGAAGACCTGGGATCGGGCTATACGTGCCGTTCTCAAATCCAAAAACTTGACAAGTGAAGCAGCCCTTAACAGGGTTGCCTGGAACACCGCCATTAGGACAAGAGACTGAAACTGCACGTATGTGTGGAACACTCAGTCTTAAAATTGTATGTATGTATTATAAGAAGGTCAACGTATAGTAGACTTTACCTATATCAGAGCCTGATAAGAAAAACTCATACATTAAAGGTACAGTGTCTGTAAAGTATAAAAATGGATTAATTTAGTTACTTGACACATTTAACATTACTAAGACAAACTGTACAGTATATTATTCTCTTAATATAAGCTTACTCAAGGTTTTATTGTGACTGTCCTACCTGTGAGTCCACAAGTCTCAAAGATGTCAGTACCTGTATACTGTATGGTGTGAGATTGACATTTATATACTGGTATGCCACATTAAAATATTGAAATACTGTATCTATACCTTTACTCCATGTTTCAAGAATTAAAGTTTCATGATATCCATTAAGTAGAAATATAAAAAGATTTATACAACAACTCTTCGTATCGCCCCCATGACTTCGGTATGACTCCATTTGCCGGTACATGGCATCGGGTAAGTGTTGTGAATGACCGTTGTTGTGATTGTCGCCTGCAGTACCCGCCTGGGCTCTCCGTCTCTACGGTCATCTTCCCCCTCCTTGCGTGTGCGTACCGCCCCTCACTCCCCCACCCCGGGCGCCACCCACAGCTTCAGTGGCGGCCCCCAGCCCAGCCCACCCCCTGGAGCCACCACCACACAGTCCTCTCATTCTTTCCCGGTTGTGGGTGCCAGCGGGGCCAGTCAGGTGCCAGCAGGGGAGGGTCAAGGTCAAGTAGCCACCACCACCTCCACCTCATGCTCCTCCTCCCTCGTATCCTTCACACCTACTTCTTCGCCCAAGCATCTGACCCGTCCATGTGAGTTGCTTGGTTCTACATTAGTTGGTCATCAACATTTAGTTCTGAGTTGCTGTTTGCACTCTAAGGCCCTCCATTCACGCACAGACCTGGTCTTGAGGCCAGTGGGTGGTGGGCGGGGATTTAGTGACCGGATGAGGCCACGCACTACACAGTTGGCCTCATGAAATTGGGCCAGTTCGTATGAGTTTAACAATGGGAGATATTCTGTTAGACTGTGAGCTGCAGTTGTTGGCACTTTGTGCAGTTGCTTGAGCCAAGAAATAAAGGTGGAGAAAGAAAGAAAAACAGAGTTTGGGTCAATGATTGGCTTCTAAAGATGCCACAGATATCGAACATCTCCGGTTGCTGCATGAGACCGGGCCATATGTTAAAACACCTGTCACACACGCACACCGATTTGATAAAATCTCGCCCACCTCGTCCCCGCCTCCAGGCTGGAACTGTGCGTGAATGGGGCACCTTACATCACTTTGTTGATGTCATTTACATAATCCAGCACCTCTGTTCTATCGAAAACAGTTGATTTATCCTGCAATACATAGTGATAAGAGAAACACCATGGGCCTGTACAGTATTATGACAATATTGTTTGGGTACATTTTATCCTGGAGATGCCAGTAACTAGGCAAGGTACATAATTAGTTATATGCATCATGTTTGATATCAGGTAGTTGCTTTTTACACTGTAGCTACTCTCTAAATCTTGACTGAAGATCTGAGTAAACAATTTTATTATTATTATTTTATATTTGTAATATTATTATTATTATTATTATTATTATTATTATTATTACAGTAATAGTTGCTGTAGGATGTAGGGGCGATTCATTCGTGGCCACCCCTTTGGGGATCATGGTGTCTGGCAATAGATAAATAAATTATTATTATTATTATTGTTTATCATAATTTTGATGAAATTTTGTACATGTCCAGGGCAGTAACCCTACCTTGACCATTCCTCACTGAAAACTAATACTGCTGTATATGCACCTGTAGCCTTGAGAAAGCACCTTTATACAAGATTGATAATACTGTAGTATGAAGGATTACATATTTCATTTATTTTCATCAGTTTTTTTTATGTATATACTGTCTGTCCTCCCTCACTTTACTTTATGTATGTACTGTATGTATGTATATACTCAGGCACATACCCTATAGCTGGGGGTGGCTGACCTGAGACAGAGCCCGAACAGAAACAATAAAATAATATAAAAATAGAAAATGAACACACATCTAGGTCACCCAGGAGAAGACCCAGAGACCAAAGACCATGAGGGGTCTCCAGCAAAAGATTCCCATGCCCCAGATCTAACGGAGAGGTTCCGGTCACAGCAGGCAGACACGCAGCGGAACTACACCACAACACCCGCACCCATACTTCCAGGCAGGGTCCATCCTATATAAACTGGCTCCCTGGGCTGGGCGCCTGATGGACTATTATCTAGTCCAACTGGCGCCTGACCCCCACTCCCTACGACCTCATTATCACTCATCTATTCTCCAGCATTCTCCATTCATTCCTATTCATCATCACTTCTCTTGCCTGTTCCTCAGTTATCTCTATCTTCCAACACATCTTTCACACCATCTCTCCATCTCCTCCAAGGTCTTCCTCTCAATCTATTTCCTCTTGTTTCTGACTCATATATTCACTTTGTAAGTATTACATCACCCATTCGTTCAACATGTCCATACCAGTTTAGCACCCTTCTTTCCACTCAGGCCGATAAGGGTTCCTGTTGTCTCACTCTCCTACGTACCTCTTCATTCCTCAATCTGTCTCTACGCATCACTCCACAAATACTCCTCAAGCAGCTCATCCCCATCACATCCAACCTTCTTTTCTCTTATGCATTTTTCAGACCTCATGTCTCAGCCCCATTCATCACTATAGATACAACTATCCCTTGATGCATTGCACTTTTAGCTTTCATTTCAAGATTTCTTACCTTCCACATGCATCCCATTGCTCCCAAAACTTTCCTTCTCTCACACTCTGTCTTGCCTCCATTCCCACACCTACGTCCCTGCTTATCACTCCTAGATATTTAAAACACTCCACTTGTTCCAGCATTTCCCCATTCAGTCGTATGTTTAGATTTACCCCACGTGCATTGCTAATACACACCATCACTTTACATTTATTGACATTCATCCTCAGCAGCATCCTCCCGCATACCACACCAACTCTTTTACTACTCGCTGCTACCTATATATTAAATTTATAACTATGTGGTAAAGAATCTGAGATGAACAACAAAGATTATTTGGTTGAAGGCGGAGAAGTGGATGAGTTTTCGATGAGCAATAGTTTTCTGACTCTTGTTACACTGTATTGGCCTAAGGTGGTGAAGAGTCCGAGGTGAGTGACGAAGATGGTGAGGGTGGTGAGGGTGAGCTGGGTGATGTGGGTGATGGTCAGCGCTCTGTCATCATGCACATCATCTCTCAGCTGCGTCTGGGGATGGACCTCACCCGAGTCACTCTCCCCACCTTCATCCTCGAACGACGATCGCTGCTCGAGATGTTCGCTGACTTCCTGGGACATCCGGATTACTTTATTAGGTACCTTATGCTTTTATTATTGTGTAGATATTTGTTGACTTAATTTCAAATGGATTATATGTGAGGTAGCTACTGCATGCTTTTTTTGACCACCGAAATAATAATTAAGATATTTATTGATTTACGTGAGTATTCATAATGTTTTATAATGACCTATACTGTATTCTCTTCAAGGACTAAATAATTATCAGTGTGTTTGCTTATATTACAGTATTTGGTCGTTTACATTGTGTTATTAGCTATATAATCCTATTTGATACCCTTTCCTCACAGTATATGTGTATCTCAGATGGCTTGGGTATGCTTATTACAGATATATAATGTACTTTAATCAGAATTGGTGAAGCCAAAACAAGTGAGGAACGCATACAGAAAGTGGTGAAGTGGTATCTGACCAGCATCCACGTGGGTCGTAATGGCTCCACGGCCAAGAAGCCTTACAATCCTATCA
Organism: Paralithodes platypus; assembly: GCA_032716605.1. Lineage (NCBI taxonomy): Eukaryota > Metazoa > Arthropoda > Malacostraca > Decapoda > Lithodidae > Paralithodes > Paralithodes platypus. Next base: position 56,307,916 of record CM064495.1, read on the forward strand.
TTGGGGAAGTCTTTCACTGTAGCTGGCGAATCCCACGATCGTCACAATCAAGTTCTGTACGTATTGTTTCTGTTTTATAATGAGCAGTCATAAGCCGTAATGCCTTCACACTCATTTGAATCTGTATCAAACCCAGTCATGACATTACAATGCTTTATTTCCCATATGTTTCCAAACTTTGCTTTAAAGTATCAAAGACTAAGGTGGGTATATACAGTATACTTATTATTGATCTTGACTGTACCTTGTGTTTTAAATACCCAATATATAATAATTCTAGCTCCAATCTATCCTGCATATATAATTTCCATGTGTATTACAATGGATCTGAGGCCAATAAGCCTTACAACCTCATTGTCGGGGAAGCCTCACTGTAGTTAGCGAGTCCCACGATCATTGCATTCTGGTTCTGCATTAAATTTCTATGAATTCTAGCTCTCCCATGGTTTTGTTTTGATATGTCCAGACTAATCTTGTAGCAGTAAATTGAATGAACATTAGCCCTTCCTGCCCGGGCAGCATTTTAAAAGGACGCACCTTGCGAAGGCCCGGAGCCCGGGCGTCCTTTTAAAATCTGTATGCTTGAAAGCGTCCTTAACCCATCAGACCCGGAAGAGCTCTTAAACACCCATAATGAGAGCCTAGAGATGGTATTGAAAAGGGTAGATGAACTGGGAGCAGAGAATATGGCATTGAAGGAGCAGCTGAAGGAATACGAAGGACGTTTCACGGAAGTAAAGGAGTCGACTGCATGGACGGTGGTAGGTAAACAAAAAGTCAAGGATTTGGAGGATATTATGAAAGAGCAAAAGGAAGAAATGAATATGACCAAAAAAAGTTTTGAGAGTGCAGTTGTAGGGGTCATGAAGAACAAGGAGAGTGTCGTGAGGGAGGCCATGGACAGGGATAGGGGTGTAATCTTGTATGGAGATATAGAGACTCATATGAATGATAATGGAGTGAGAAAAGTGAGGGATATGGAGACAGTGAAGGAGGTCTTGAAAGGTGTGGATGAGGACGAATATGGATGGGAAGGGCAGGTGGAGGAGGTCAGTAGGATAGGTAGATATAAAAGGGGAGAGATGAGACCTATAAGGGTACAGTTTAAAACTAGGGTAGTGGCAGAGACTGTGACAAATTTTAGTTGGAGGCTAAATACAAATGATAAACTGAAACACATAAGACTAAAGAAGGATTTGAGTATAGAACAAAGGAAAAAAAATTAAGGAATTACAAGAAAAGGCTGATGAAAATAATGGAAAGTTGGATGAGGAGGATAAGAGAATTTTTTACTGGAGAGTGAGGAACGGAAAAGTGAGGAAGTGGTTTATAAGAGTAGAAGGGAGGGGGAGATCAGGGAGGGGAGAGAATGTGATGGGAGTTGTGACGGAGGAGGAGAACGGGATGGAGGTGTCACAGGGAGAGACAGGAGACAAAGAGGCAGACCCAGTAGTGCTAACAGGGGTGTAGGGTACGGACTGGAGGAGCGGGATGGTGTAATTGCTGAAGGAATGGTAGATGGATTAAGGATTATGTTTAGTTTATGGATGTGTTTACCCAGGACAAGAAAAGAGAACTGATATGTAGGTTGCAGGATGAAGAGGAAAAACCTGATGTCATAGCCCTACAGGAAGTAAGACCAAAATTTTTTAGAATTGAAAGGGAACTGGTGGAATATAGTTTGGAGGGTTTTGAGTTATATGAGAGAAATGCTATTAGAGCAGAGGTTGGAAGAGGACTGTTTATTTATGTAAGAAAAGAGCTCAAGGTTAATGAGGTGGATATGAGACAGCAGTATTGTGAGTATTTGTGTATTGAAGTAAAATGTGTAAGAGGATCAATTCTAATTGCCTCTATATATAGAAGCCCAAATAATAGCAGGGGAGAGGATGATAACCTACTGAAAGCAATGGAGGAGATAGATAATAGAGAGAACAAATATAAAATTTTGATTGGAGATTTCAATTTGCCAAGGATCAACTGGGCAAATTGTACTACTCCAGCGGGACAGGGTAGCCTGGAAAATAAGTTTATAGAGAAAGTGAGAGATTGTTTTTTAACGCAACATATTGTAGAGATGACAAGATATAGAGATGGGACACAGGGGAGTGTACTTGATTTGATTTTTAGCAATGAAGAGGATATAGTGGAACATGTTAATGTGGATAGCCCTATAGGTCGTAGTGACCATGCCTGTATAAGCTTTAGTTGTAACATTAAATCAGAGAGGGATAATAGAAGCAATAGAAAAATATACATGTATGATAGAGCAGATTATGAGCTGCTGAGATGGTGTTTGGACATTGACTGGGGGGAATACTTGAACGGTGAAGACGCTGAAGGAATGTGGAGGAAAATTAGAGCCAAACTGGAGAATGCTGTATCTAAAAGTGTACCAGTAAGGGAATATAAGGATAAAACAAAATTGAGGAAAAGAACTAACCCAGAATTGCCAATGAAAAGAAAGCTTTGGATATTGATTAAAAGAAAGAAACGATTGTGGGAAAGATTAAAATTGTTAAAAAAGAACAGGGGGACTAGTATAGAGGCTAAGGAAGTGGATCTGGAATGCAGACAAATAAACCATAAAATAAGGTGGGAAACAAGGAGGGGGGTGAAGGAGAGGGAGAGAGAGAGATAGCTAGAAATGTGAAGGATAATCCAAAAATATTCTGGAAGTACATTCAGGAAAAGTTAACAAGAAGAGTAGGGATCCCAGAGCTGGTAGGGGGGTTGAATGATGGGAGTAGAGCGGAGACTGATAAGGAGAAAGCAGAGGTGCTGGGGAAATACTTTGGGGGGGTACTAACAGTGGAGTCGGAGGATGCAGTGCCTACTATTCCCATCAAACAGGCACCGGCACTAGAACTAATAGAGTTTTCCCATGCTAGAATAAGAAGGGCTATAGAAAAAATGAACAGAAGTAAGTCACTGGGACCAGATGGGATACACCCAAGAATCATAAAGGAAGGAGGGGAGATGTTAGTAGAGCCATTGAAAATGTTATTTGAGGTATCGTTTAATACAGGACAAATCCCGATGGACTGGAGAGAGGCGAACATAACAGCTATATTTAAGAAGGGAAAGAGAAATGACCCAGGGAATTATAGACCAGTCAGTTTGACAAGTGTTGTGTGTAAACTAATGGAAACGGTAATTAGAGAAGGAATAATGGATCATATGAAGTCAAACCAACTTTTCAGTGAGAGACAGTTCGGATTCTTGCCGGGGAGGTCGACGGTACTACAGCTAATTAAGGTGGTAGATGATTGGATGCAAATTCTAGAAGATGGTGATGTAATAGACGTGGTATATTGCGATTTTATGAAGGCCTTCGATAAGGTCCCACATAAAAGGTTAATAGAGAAAGTTAGAAGCTATAATATAGGGGAGAAATGTGTGAAATGGATAGAAGCCTTCCTGAAAGATCGGAGACAGAGGGTACTGGTAAATGGAATAGGCTCGGAGTGGAGGGAAATTACAAGTGGGGTACCTCAGGGATCTGTGTTGGGACCACTGCTGTTCGTTATATTTATCAATGACTTGCCTGAAGTTATAACTAATGGAAGTGAGGTATACCTGTATGCGGATGACACTAAACTGTATAGAAGAGTGAGGAGTAAGGAAGATATGGGTTTGCTTCAAGGAGATGTGGAGGGCATGAAGGGATGGTCTGAGCATTGGTTAATGCCTTTTCATCCAAAAAAATGCAAGTACAGTACATGCGGATTGGGATCAGCAAGATAGACAAGGTAGGATACAGTATGTATGAAGCGATGGAGGAAGTGAGTGCAGAAAAGGATATAGGAGTAGTGATAGACAATAAGTTAAATTTCTCAGAACATTTAGCGGAAAAGATAAACAAAGCCAATAGAATTGTAGGGCTGATAAGGAGGACATTTGTGTCACTTGACAAAGAAATCTTCAGGAATCTCTATACAGCGCTGGTTAGGCCGCACCTGGAATATGCGAACCAGGTGTGGGCTCCATATATGGTAAAGGATATAGAAGCAGTGGAGAAAGTGCAGAGGAGAGCTAGCAAGCTGGTACCAACGTTGAAGAACGCGGGCTATGAGCAGAGGTTGAGGACACTGGGGCTTCCGACACTGGCATATAGGAGAAAGAGAGGGGATATGATAGAGACTTTTAAGATAGTGTCAGGAAAGTACGATGAGGATGTGTGTGAAGGTATCTTCTTGATGCGGGAGGGAACAAGAACGAGAGGACACTAAGAAAATTTACAAAGAAAGAAATAGGCTTGAGAAGGCAAAGAACTCATTTTGTGATAGAGTGGTAAATGAGTGGAACGCACTGCCCCAGTATGTAGTCGATTCCGAATCAATAAGGGAGTTTGAAAGTAATCTTGATAAAGCATGGGGAAGACAAGATTTGAAGTTTGATTATAAAACAAAAATACAGAATAGTAAAAATGTTGCGTCTGCTACCGCCGCCGCCAACACCGTGAACGACCGCAGCAGTGCAAGTACTGGTACTGAGCTGGATACACAGGCATAGTTTGCCTTTTTCCAGAGGATCTACTGTAAGAAACTGTAAGAAATAAAAAACTCGGTCCGCGCAACCCGGAAGGGCTCTGAGGCCCCCAGTGCTTGAAAGCCTGTGAGCTTGGTGTGCGAGGCGTCCGTCCGACGCATGTGAAGAACAGCCGGCTGGACCGACGCCCCGCATCTTCCGCCACAAGAAGGAGTGCGTCGCTTGTTCGTGTGTGCCTGTATGTTATAGTTAAGTATCGAAAAGTAGTGTAAAGTGTCTGTTTTTGCCATAAAGTTATCTCCAATGAAATCATCATCACAACTGAACCAGTTGACAGAGAGCTCTACTTAACGCCATTCTACAGGTATGAAACACATCTACGCTTGGGGATGCGCGGGAATGGGGAAGCAAGCCAAATAACAAAGATGCGGTAGCCTAGGCGTACACTTTTTCGGCCAAAACCCCCGGGTTTCGGGGAATATATATATAATACATAGCCGGGGCTGGAGGGTTAAGCGTGCTTTGAAAGCCGCGCGGCGAAACGTTTGTAAACAAAGCCGATCGAAGCACCGCCAAGCCTCAACAAGAAGAAGTCCGACCTTGTCCGCTATTGCCAGTTAGAGCGAATATTAGTCTTTCAAAGTGTTCGATATGGCTAAATCCGCGGAAAAACTCTCTCCACGGAAATCGTCATCACACCTGAACCAGTTGACCTAGAGAGCTCTACTCAACGTCAGTCTACAAATACAAGTAAGGGCTACATTTTGAGATTTGTGTGAATTATCTAGCTATTAAATTAACAAAAATAGGGCTATGTTTACATACAGTAAACCCCCGCTAACTCGGACTCTTTTTAGTCGGAAACCCGCACTTCTCGGAATGGCATCGGCCTCTCGGAAATTTCCGAGTTGGACGGGATTTGTGTCCGGTTTACAATGTTCTCTCACTCGGTTTTAAGTGATTTTAGGATGAATTGAAGCCTGTGCCTTTTAATTATTGTGTTAATATTAATTACTATGTACTGTACTGTCCCTGAAAACATAATAAGGTTCGTATTTGTCATTAATATGATGAATTTCACATGTAAAAAAATAAAATAAATAAAAAAACAAAAAATAAAATAAAGTTATCTCAATTTTCTCTGACGCGGACTTTCCTCTTCTAATTCGGAATTATCCCTCTCTTAAGTCGGATATAAGTCGGACTTCGGACATCTTGGAAAATCGGGCTTCTCGGAAGTGGTCTCCCCCCAATTAGTCCGAGATAGCGAGGGTTTACTGTACAACGTTTTTTGGCCAGATCGCCCGGATAGGACTATCGTCATCTATAAATGCTGCCCAGGCAAGGAAGGTTAATACCAATTTATATTGCAGGATGATGGAGAGGAAGGTTCTGAAAAAGGGTCGGGTAGTGAAAAGAAAAATTCTTTCATCACCGTTAAGTTCTCAGCAGAGCAGGTCTCCCACCATCCACCAGGTCAGTTGATTTTTTTTTTTTTTTTTTAATGAACCCCTCTCATGTAACTGGAGGTTTACCTCTTCTAACACCGCCTCTCATTTTACTCTCAAGCACTGCTTGTCAATGTAAGCACATCCCAATATATTTATTGAATATATATCACAAGTTTGAATCTATCTCTTGTTCTTTTCTCTTTCTCATTTAGTGTCAGCATTCTTCTTTGAGTGTCCTGAGAAACAGCTGAGCATCAACGCACACATCTGGACCAAATCTAAGTTCATGGGTATGTCTGTGGGTGTGAACCTGGTGGGGGACATCACGTTAGTGGTGGGGGGCAGTGGAGGGGTACGGGAGAGCTACCAACTGGCAATGCCCTCTGCCTATGCCCGCAGTATCCTCACCGAGCCCTGGGTGGAGCTAGGGGGCAGAGTCAACATATCCTCTCCTGAGTCTGGCTGTCAGGCCATCATTGTCTTTCATACCAAAGTAAGTAGGAGTTAATTTACTCATGATTTAGATTTGATGACCATTTCCTTTAGGAAGGGAGCCTTTGCATCAGAAGGGTAAGTATACTTCCCCTGTAGCCCTTTCACCACTTGAACATGCGTGCGTATACGTATGTGTGAGGAAAAATCTATCAATACTCATGGTTGGGGTGCTTTTGGATGGGGTAGATGGTGGGAGGAAGTAGGTAGAGGCTTGGGGGAGTGCAGGAAGGGCTGGGATGGATCCTAATTTATCACTAGGCCGATGGGGCTGTGACTACACCATGGAAATTTGATTGCTTGGCGCGAAACCTAAAAACGCATATACTGTACTGTACAGTACTTTATGCATCACCCAAAATTGTGGCACACAACCCTATTGACGCAAATATGCGTCATCCGAAGTTTAAGGGTTAAAGCACAAAAAAGATATACAGTATGTCCTCTACAGAGGACACATGGGCTCCATGGTCTTAGCTCTGATCGCGTTACACAAGGGCCAACTGTATAGTACTTTGTATTCCTTTTGGGTTTGTTCTTCCTTTTTTCCCAATTATTATTATTTTATCGCTTGTATTTATTCTGTGTGCCACCTCGTCCATGCAGGAAGTGCCATTTAGCATAGATATTAGAAGAAAATCTGTATTAATTATTTTCTCCCCAGCCATTCTATGGGGGGAAGCTTCACCGTGTTACTGCAGAAGTGAAGAACGGAGGCGGCACAACTCTGACCCGGGTACAAGGAGAGTGGGACTCACTCCTCGAGTTCTCTTACGCTAATGGAACACAAGAGGTAAGCTGAAGTTAATCATAATTTATTTATTCAACTGTTTTGTATTCATTTGATATGGGGTGGGGGGGGGGGGTCTTGTGATCATGTGTGTGTATCTGTTCAAAATATTCTCTGGCATATCATTGTGAGTATTTGCATTGCTTATTCTCTTCATATGGCCTTTCTTTATATTCTAACGCAGATGATTGATGTAACGAACATAGCCTACCTGTGGTGAAGGTTTTAATTTATTCTCATGATTTATTTTCTTCACATACTGTATTTATTACAATTATTTACACTCAGTAACACAAATTAATGTAAAAAGTCCCATATTGTGTGTGAGGCGTGTTTCTTAACTCATCTCTCCACAAACCCATTCATTATGCTGTACATTCTCTCAGATCATAGATGTCAATAGCATTCCTGTGTCGTGTGTGAAGCGCGTCCGTCCGTTGCCACAGCAGTCGATCAACGAGTCCCGGAGGCATTGGCTGGATGTGAGCATGGCACTTGCCCGCGGTGATGTAGAGACGGCAACTGAACATAAACGCAGCCTGGAAGAGCAGCAACGGAGGGATGAAAGGGAAAGAGCTGCCAGGAACCAAACCTTCCCCACCCAGCTCTTCAGGTCACCCGCCCCTGACCACTGGGTGTATAATCATCTCCCATCCTATGCCTTTGCTGCCTGCCCCACCTCTGCCACTTCTGCCAGTCAACAGCAGTCCACAGCTTCTTAGAATGCTTTTCGCAAGACGTTATGCATCGCAGACTCTATCTTGCTGTTGGACATTTTCTGGTATGCATTTTGGATTAATTATGTCCTAAATCATTTATACTTCGACTCATAATCTCTGCAACATTTATGCTTCATAAATGCATCATTCTAAAATCATTTATACTTCTTAGCCTAATCATCCCTAAGTCATTCTTCTTACTTGTCATGCACCTGAGACATTTACTGGTACAGTATATTTCTTAAATTCAATCATTCCTAAGACAGTTCTTCTTCTTAATCTTATGTTTAATTCATTTATCCTAAGACAGTTCTTCTTCTTAATCTTATGTTTAATTCATTTATTTTAATTATACATAATCCCAGAGACATATATACTGCTTAGATGTAGAATCATCATTCCTTAGAAAATTATCATTCATATTATAAACAAAGACCTACTGCTCTTTGGACTTGGCATGCTAACTAACCCTGTAAGTAACTCCAAGAGATCATTCTTAGGTTGACTAAAATTGTCAGGTAGTAGCTATATAAGTAATACAAATAAAATAAAGTGTTGTTGGAGTGTGAGGGTTATTTAAGCATGTTACGTCAGACACACTGACACTTGTTATGCTGAAGAAACTACACTCCCAAGACATATTATTTGGTAGATTAGCTCATTCGTGTGACAATATCCAATTAGACAACACCTACGATACTCACAACACACACACACTTATACTGTCACACATACACACCCCCCAAGACATTATTTGGTAGATTAGCTCATTCGTGTGACAATATCTAATTACAGTATACAACACTGACGACACTCACAACACGCACACAATTATACTGCCACACATAAACACGCACATTCACACACACACACCCCTTCACCTACATCGTTCCCCAGAGTGTTGGGACTTGTACTGAAAAGTGAATAAATCCGGTGTCACACAAGCGCTTTTTCGAGCAATTTTTACGGGAATTATGGTCTGGAAGCTTAAGAAATTACACTTTATCAGAATTCAGCCGGCTAACATATTCTACCTTCAGTTTAGTTGCTGATACCAGTGCGAAAAAGTCCCAAAATAATGAGGAAAAACTTGCTCATGGAAGATTGGCGGAAAAAGCGCTCGTGTGACAGCGGCTTAAAGAACACAAAATCAATTCAAAATTAACCACAAAAATTAATGAGTAAAGTTAGATTAATATATCTCACAATGTACAGTACCTTAGCTAATCATACATTATTACACTACCTTACATTTATTAATCCTACTTGACTTATTGTTTGTGGATACTGTATATAAATTTGTTTTCAAATTTGCTTATGATTTAGCTAGTCCGCTCTAGTACCCAAATTACGTTTTCCCTGTGACGTGATATCAGCAAGTTCCTCGTGACATAATATATACAATTTATCCGTAAGGCTCTTGCAGCTTTCTTTACACATCTTGACTTAAGGCGGTGTTACACGAGCGATTTTTCTGTCAATTTCTACTGGCAATTGTTGTCTGGCAGCTTCAAAATACAAGTTCCATAAGAATTAAACTACCTAACATAATCTAACTTCGATCTAGTTTCCAATGCCAATGAAAAAATATCCCTAAATATCACCAGAAAAAACTTGCTCATGGAAAATTGACGGAAAAAGCGCTCGTGTGATACTGGCTATACCAAAGATTCTGAAGTACAGTTATTTTATTCAGTGGTTGAGCATAAGCACTTATATAATTTTTTAACCTTGCAAGTGAATGAATTATATTATTATTTAAATCTTGTACTGTAACCTCAAAGCAGTTTTATTCAGATTAGGAAGGGACTCATAAAGTTAAACGGTTGATTTCGATAGTTTTTAAACCTATGATTCAAAGAGGTTCTTTTTAATCTATTTAAAACCCTGTAATGGTTACAAGAATATGATATAAATTGGTCATTGAATTGAAAGCGTTGACCATTTCTCTACCTGAACCTATCATTCACATGTATGTTAATTTAATCTGTTGTTATTGTCTGGAGAAGTTATGCATTTAAGAGTAGAATAGCCCATTCCTACAGTGTGGTCCAATTAGTATGTCCCCTATATTTTATCATAATTATATACCGAACGTTGCTTCCTGTCTGGGTGAGGTGGCTTGCAGGAGAACAAGAATAACAAGAGAAGAAAATACCCACAGAAATTTAGTTCAGTTGGATTATAAAACTTAAGGGCACGGTACATTGTTTTTATAAATCTATCTTAACTTTTAATTTAATTTTTTTTTTTTTTTTGGTAGGATTTTTTTTTATCAATTTTTGCATACAGTATACTAATTTGACCACTGTACGAATTGGCTTTGTACCCTGTTGCCATTTGTTTAACAGGCCTCATACAAGTGCCAGGTACAGTACCGGTAGTGTGAATTGTTTTGTATTTTCTGTTTTAAGATAAAGATTACTTGACTTGAGAATTTGTATAATTTCCGATCAAGGACTAATGTTTCATATTTGTATATGAAGCTTTTATATTCTAAGTACCATGCTTGCATTAACTGAAAATACTGCCTTAGTTGTTTACTACTCAGTAATATATAGGTATATGTTTGTTGTAACAATTGACTCCTTATTTATATGGCAAGTGAGTGGAGAAACTTTACCATATAAAGGCATAACCACAAACCCCATAACTTTTGAGAAACATTTATCTCATACTGTATATGAAAACAAAATAATAATAATAATAATAATCAGTGGCTATTGACAGCTGATTTTGTACTAGAACTGGCAGATCATCTGATATTATAAATTTGCCTGAATATAATTTTACTACTAGTTATAACTTGCACAAGTTTATTTCATATTAAGTACTCCAGAGGTGTTTATTTTTTAAGGAAGCCTAGAAGGAAATATCCCTTGAACTAAGGCAAACAATGAACCATTTTTTTATAAGTGAAGGTGGTCATTTTAAGACCTACTACAGTATGGGAGGCCTAAGTTAAACTGTGTGCTGGTTTTTCAGGCATCAATGGTTGCATACAGATATTGCAAAGCAGTATTAAATAATTTTTAATGCTGTTGCATATTGTCAAGATCCTCTTTCAAAACGAATACTGTATGTGCATTATATTATGGTAAAGCTACCTACCCTGGCCGTATGGTATTAACCAGGGATATTGGAAACATTATGCAATCAGAATCAGTTATTATATAGAGCCGCATCCATAGCACGATTGGTGCACACCCCACCTGCCAGATATACTCCAGAGAACTTTATGTAAGAAGCAGAACCTGGAAAATAAAATACTGTATATGACTTGAAGTGCCCAATGAACTTAGTATCTTGACAGCTATCATTGTAATTCTTTGTGCCAGTGTGCCACCACTACTCAAAACATTTTGTATCTGAGTATACCACCCTGTTACTGACTACCATAAACATTATTAGTATGTGAAAGTTAAGATGTTGAAAACACACAAAAAGCGGTTTTGTAATAGGTCGTCAGTCTCCCACCAGGTGTTAACTTTATGATTGACTTTGCATACCTGGCCCTAGTCTATGACTGTGGAGGGAGTTACATGGAATGGAAGACAAGGAAGAGGTGGGAGCTGACGTTGAGAGAGGATCTGACACCTAAATAATATTTTTTCACCAACCAACTTTACTTCTAAACTCATATAATGAAATCAACAAATACATGTGGCACTCCAAGGACTCGAACCTAGGATACACACACCAAAATTCTGCGCATTTATGCATTACGCTATCAAGACAGTTAAAGAATTATGCACAAGCCTACGATTTATTATGCAGTTTCGAATCCTGCATATAAAGATGAGCATGTACATATATTCCAACTGTGCTATGGTAGCCTAATGTATAGCCTACTGTATAAACAGACAAAGGAGGCTGTCTGAGAAAGGGCAGTCGGGAATGCGGCCATTAGGTAAAACAGTTAAATTATACAAATATAAAACAATACAGTACTCCATTATACCTGTATGGGTTTGATATTTTTTCATTTTCATCTTATTCCTGCTATTATTATGTTCTCTCCACCAACCAACTTTACTCCTAAACTCGATTAATGAAATTAACAAACACATGTGGCAGTCCGGGGATTCGAACCTAGGATGCTCACATCGAAAATCAACACACTTATGCATTGCACCACGAAGACAGTTAAAGAAAGGTGGACAAGCCTACGATTTATTATGCAGTTTCGAATCCTGCATATCAATTTAAGCATGTACACACTTTCCAACTGCGCTATCATAGGCTATGCATAGGTGAAAGGAAATAGTAATTAATGGGGCACTTAACCCTAGGGAAGGCCTCTCGATAAACTACTACTGAACCTGAATGAATTATTATGTTCTCTCCACCAACCAACTTTACTCCTAAACTCGATTAATGAAATTAACAAACACATGTGGCAGTCCGGGGATTCGAACCTAGGATGCTCACATCGAAAATCAACACACTTATGCATTGCACCACGAAGACAGTTAAAGAAAGGTGGACAAGCCTACGATTTATTATGCAGTTTCGAATCCTGCATATCAATTTAAGCATGTACACACTTTCCAACTGCGCTATCATAGGCTATGCATAGGTGAAAGGAAATAGTAATTAATGGGGCACTTAACCCTAGGGACTTAAATGAGGACTTAAATGTCTATCTGTCATTCGCCAAACGCCTTACTCCACGAGGTGTTGGCCACAAACGAAATACCCCCAAATGGCTCTTGTCTCATGGCAGAAAACTAGCCCTCTCTCAAACTCATGCCAATTTATTTGGGAATTTATAGGATTGGTTACTCAGTTCTGCCCTTGTCAACAGGGAATCCATCCAATTCTGAGGTTTCCTGATTACTTATTTGAAAAGGTTCTATCAAAGTGGCCCATCCACCAACCAATTGTAAGGGAACAGGTGTATTTTCTTGAATTTTCTTCTGCTGTTATTATTGTAAAAGAGTTTAACCAGACACCTAAGTTTTAGAGCATTTCCTTTTAGGTGCAGAGCTTTTACCCGGGAAATGCATCGGGGGGGGGGGGGGGCCTATATCCCTTATGCAGCAGAATTGAGATAAAATAGTCTTGCAAAAAGGGTTGAAAAGTACATCAACATCTCCAAAATACATTCCCACATACAATCATGTATTTTTGTTTTCATCCTAAATAATGTGGTTGTGGTCGAAGTTATATGGTTGGCGCGCGTCGGCAATAAACAAGGCAAGGGTGGTGGTGGTGTTGGCAAGGATGGAAGGATTTTGAAATTATACGTTATGTATAAAGAGTAACACCCCGTTCTTAACATTAATCATCAATTACAAACCCCAATGCACGTAAACTAATGAAAGCATATGGTCCTCCCGGGATTCGAACTCGGGACACCACACCCAGAACATGCACCTAAACCAACACATAAGCACCACCAACACAGTTTGCTATGGCGAAGAAAATCCATCTAATACTGAGCAGGTACCCAGGTTTAACTCATTCAGTACCAGGGGCATCCTTTACATCATATTCTGGCAACTATTAGACAATTTTATTCAGCTTAGGAAGGACCTTTAGCAATAATAAGGTTTCAAACTATCTAAATCTACCATTTTACCTACCACAGATCCTGCCTAAGCTGCATAATATCATCTAAATATAGCTAGAATAAAATATAACACGTCGCAGGGACCCAGGTTTAATAAGTAACTGTTGAATAAATGTGGGTCCCTGGACTGTATTTGGTGTTTATAAATGTCTGCCGTCAACTATACTGTACTTGAATCTGTGGAAGTTAGTGAAGTGTGATATGTTCATTTGTAGTTGAAGGCGAACTTGAATCCTGCAGTTAAGGCTTGTTCTGCACCATATCAAATCATCATAGGTTTACTAATTAGAAGTACAGGTCTCCCTCGATTTACGATTGGTTTACGTTCCTGAAAACCCGATCTTAAATAGAAAAATTGTGTAGCAAACCCTAAAATGAATGGGGTAAATGGGGTTGTGTTCTTGGACCAGCCAAAACACAAACACAGACACCTAAAAACCTATAATAATATGGTAAATCGGGGCTACGATCTCGAGAGGGGTGTCATCATGGAGGGCTATAGGGTGTAAGCTATTTGCCGCTGCTGGCGGCTGGGTGATACGTATAGGTTTTGTGTTGCATTGATTTAAGCGATTTGTGTTTTTGTTTTTTTCGAGCGTCAGTGAATTCTGTGGAAAAATTGGCGCTTGTGAGAAATAAGTAACATGCTTATTATTATTATTATTATTATTATCGGATAGTGAGGGAGACCTGTATACAATACTGGACTGTATTCCAGAGCACAGCTTCAAACCAACAGAATATATGATATACATGCTATTGTATTGTACAGACGTAACTTAAGTATTTTAAGTCAATTATACGTTGAAAGGTACAACAGGTAAAATATTGTATGTAACCTCAAAGGACAATAAAACAATAATGGCATCTTGCTAATTAAGGGGGGATGGTTCATATTTTGGTAGATTTTTTAATTTATTTAGTATTTTCCTAGTTTTCTCCCTAGACCTCTATCAAACTTTAAAAACAAAAACAAAATCCAGGATCCCCTTCAAGATACATTTGTATATTGTTCGGTAGAAAAATTTCCCACCTTCCTCCTAAATTACACAAAAAGTCTTAATATTGACAAAGAAAAGGGGCGAAAGGTTAAAGATGTTACTATTACGAAGAAATTGATAAGTGTATATAATTATGTTTTACTTCATACTAAAGATACAATACTTTTTATGCAGTTAGTGAATAGAAATCTGGTCCATCATCAGGTCGTGAAACAGAGACACTTCTCGGTTATACTCTTGCGCTCTACTGTATATGCACAATGGAATTTACAGATCCACTCACTTATTTGTGGTACACTTTTCCTCTAGCATTTATGGAGTTGTAAAGTTTTGAAGTGTGTGTGTTTGTAAGTTTTATTAATTATGCCACAAAGACCAAGTGAGTGTGCATCAATATTCAATCCTTACAGTGTCCCATATATTATGCACTGTACAACAAATATGTGAATTGAGCTGTAGCCTACATATTGTCTCCATTTCAGTGTGCTTCAATATTCAAGTTTGACAGTCTTGTGTATATAATTGAGTTGTGTGATGTGATATGTGATCAGTACAGAACATATTGTCTCCAAATTAGTGAACTCCAGTATAGAGCGTCCACTGTCATGTGTTGTTGTTGTTGTTGTTGTTCCCCAAGCTGCCTGGCCGAACAGCCCCAAGGCCCCGAGCAATTCCAAGGCCATAACCGAGTGCCCCCACAGAACCCTCCCCGCCGACCACAATAAAGCCTGGGTGACCGAAGCCACTCCATGGCGGGGGGCTGAGGAGGGTGAGGAAACGCCCGGGAAACCAAAGCCCCACCCAGGGCCCTGTGCCCCTCAGTAATTATGAAGAGAAAGTTGAGGGGCAACTGTCATGTGTAGCAGTGGGTAGCTTACCACGAATATGTGAACAGAGATGTACAGTCAAAATCAGTAAGTTTCTGAAAACCTTGATGATAATTTGAATGAAATCTAGTAAGAATTATATTTTCTGGACACTTCTATTACATTCAGTAGATAGTAATAGTTGCTGGCTATTCAAAACGCATTAGGACTGTCAAGGGAAAGTAATAATAACTTGAACTTATACGGTTTATGAGCAAGGTTTCTGGCAAACTTGATTTTTACAGTACATATTGAAGTTGACTGGTTCAGTTGTCATTGATGATAATGCATAGGAGGAGCTCACAGAACATATTCCTCAATCTGTACAGTCATGGTAAACAATCTTGGCACCTTAAAAACTCCAACTTTGTTGATGTTATCAAGAAAAAATGAGCAGCACCTTAAAAAGACTATATAAATATAGTAGATGGAGGGAGGTACTGTTAATGAATTATTTTAACAATGAGCGATTTTAATGGTATTTCCGTATTTCTGGTGCTAAACAAAAGAAGCATGATACCGCTTCTGTAATACAGTACTCACGTTGGTTCTGAGGTTGTTTTTTTATTTATGAATGTCCTTCTCAAAGTCATAACAATAGTGGGTTTGGAAGACAACCGTTACTTGTGAGCATCCAATTACAATTTTAAGCAAATTGTAATGGTTTCTTTTTATGTCAGTTGACTAAACAGATGAGATAACCACTGCATAACAGGGCCGTTCGGCTAGAAAGCCTATTGGGAATAACTACTACTACCACTGTATAAGAAGCTACACTCGTAATTCAATCATGCATATTATATTTCCACGTATAAGATCACGGAGAGGAACAGTACTTAATTTACTTTATGTGGGCAACTGTACATCCATAGAAGAGATCAAGATATTAAGCATAAATAGGAGAGAGGCTGGTGGAGAGGGAGGAATAGCACCAGAATCATCTAAGGTGGAGTTTTTAGTGAAAGTTTGAGCGAAGAGTTAAGCTTTTTCTGAGGAAGAAGTTACGATGGTGCCGTCGGAGTGGCAAAGAGGAGGGAAAGACGAGGAAGTAAAATTGTTGGAGAAGTTTTTGGTTAGATGCCAGAAAGCTTGGAAAAAGCTAGCGTTTGAAAGTTATGAACATTTATTGTTGATGAAAGTGTTTTTGGCAAGTCGAAGAACAGATTTGGCTTGATTCTGGGTAGAAACATAGAAAATGCGAGATTCATGAGTTTGAAGGCGACGGTACCGTTTGAATGCTTCTTACTTATTGTGGACAGAAGTAGAACAAGCGTAAGTAAACCAAGATTATTTT
Organism: Paralithodes platypus; assembly: GCA_032716605.1. Taxonomy (NCBI): domain Eukaryota; kingdom Metazoa; phylum Arthropoda; class Malacostraca; order Decapoda; family Lithodidae; genus Paralithodes; species Paralithodes platypus. The sequence continues at coordinate 56,324,595 of CM064495.1, forward strand.
TGCATTAGACAGAGAAATAAAATTGAATGTATGCCACCATGCCGGAGACGATTACCTCGGTAATGCGTTCAGCACACTCTAAGAAAGCATCATTCATTCTATGGAAAATCAAAGAAGTACTGCTGAAGAACCTGCCAGTCGGCTGCGCCAAAGTGCCACGAGCGCCGCCGGCTGGGAGGATCGGATGGCCATACTGGAGAGATAGGACAGGTAACAAAGATAAGGTTATGATCGGAGGAAGCCATTGGAGAGAAAAGATTTACAGTGTAAGCAGAAGGCTTAGAGGTTAGAAATACAGTAAGTCAAGGATGTTGGTTTAGGATTTGGGTTTTATACCATGCCCGTAAAGAGGGTTATGGAGCTCCAATCTTACTTTTAACCATCTTGACAGTTTTACCAACACACCTAAACTTCATTAGATGCTGAAATAGCCTCCCGAAAATCTGCACCCAGGGCGGGAATAAAGTCATTAATCAAAAGTTGCCAGAAAAAGCCTTCATGTAACATCCGCCTTATGTGTTTTCCTTGTAAGTTTATTGTACTCTGGTGTCTGTCAAGAAGAATGTCCGTCCAGAAGACCCCAATAGTGATCATGGCTTATGGCGTTAGCTGGATAAGTAGAAAACGTTGCCATAGGTTTTCAAGGGGTAACTGAATTTTAATATTTCTTTTTTTTACTGGACAAATACCCGTTTATAGATATAGAAATGTCATAATTGCTTTGATGAGTGAATGAGATATTTTTCAACCTTTCAACTTAAGTACTGTCATGGTGAAAGGCTTTTGAGATTATGTAAACATTTTACTGTGTTTGAATTAATAGAATACTTCATAGGTTTGAGAGTGGTAATTGCATGGAATTGATATCCAACACTTTCTCTAAGAGAAGTTGTTTGTAAGCTGACCAAAATAATCTTGTTGCTGAAATAATTACTGTATATTGTTAATTATATAATGTGCTATATATTAACCCTCTCACATTCTTGACGCAATTTTGAGCCTATTAGGGATACTTTAACCCGGCCAGCCCCAGCGACGCGTCTGACGAGTCACCTATGTATGTAACGCCAAAGCCCAGCGACTCGCCTGACGAGTCACCCTTTTAGCTCGGTCGTAAGGCTCAGAGTGGCTCTACCTAGAGGGCTCAGATTTGTATGGGAACTGTGTAAGTATCCCACGCACCCATGCCGATGGTTGAAAACTCTGAAAGTCCAACCGCGTGCGCGTGAGCACGCAAAAACATGTTTTTTTGGGGAAATTGCCTTCAATTTTTTACTCTTGTAAAATCCGTTTTCGGGGGCTCTGTAGGACCATTTTTTGAGCTTTTTGATCGTTTTTTCGTGGTTTTTCCTTCATTCCTAACCCATTCGCTATTGTTTCTGGGAAAAAAAACTATTTTCAAAACCGGCTGGTTTCTGGTGGTACATTTATTAATAACTAGCCGGGGCTCGCCGGGTTAAAGCCTTTGTTACCATCAGGGGTATTTAGAAACCTTTAGTTTAGTTACTTCAACCTCTGCAGTTGTCTTTGAGTTAGCTGTGGGCAGAAAACTAATTTTGGAGAGGTAATTATAAGAGTGAGAGAACTCTATTTAGTATTGCTAATCTGCTCTGCGTCATATGGTCGTGAGAGGGTTAACAGGATTAAGCGCTATAGCCTTAGAAAATTGAAAAAAGATACCCAGCCCCATAGCATGTTTTAAAACCATTGCCCTAAAGTGTTCTTAAGAAGGGTGACCTGCTTTTTTTTTCTCTCCTTTTCTCTCTTTCTCTGGCTTGTTTCTATTCAGCCCCATTCACCTACTGTTTTAAGACGTTTATCCCCATCCAGGTGTCGATTTTTTCCTGGCGAGCGATAGCGAGTCAGAAATTTTTCTATAAAAACAAATGTACAAAAAAAATGTACAAATTTTTTATACAAATTTAGCCTGTTGTCAGATTTTTGTTTTCAAATATGTTGGCTCACTTCTGCTCGTCAGGAAAAAATCAACACCTGGATGGGGATAAACGTCTTAAAACAGTAGGCTGAATGGGGCCGAATGGATACAACTAAGAGAGAGAGGGGGAGAGAGATAAAAGAAAAACGAGGTGGGCCCCCTTAAGCTCCTTCTATCTATCTATCTATTGCCTGACGCCGTGATCCCCGAAGGGGTGGCCACGAACGAACCGCCCCCATGCACCTCTGTCCCCAGTCAGTCGACGCCCCTCCCCCCAACCAGCACCGCCTTCGTTCATGTACAGTACTTCCTCACTCCATCCTTCCACCTCTCATTCGGTCTACTTCTCCCTCTCTGTCCGTCCACCTCGCTCTTGTACACCCTCTTAGTCATTCTCTCGCTTTCCATACGTTCCATATGGCCGAACCATCTCAAGTTGTTCCTTTTCACACTTTCCAGCACATCTACCTCCACACCACACCTCCTTCTTACTTCCTCATTAGTCTGTCTATCCCTCCATGTAACTCCGCACGCACTCCTTAAGTAATTCATTTCCACTGCTCTCACTCTTGGTCTGAGTCTCTCAACCAACGTCCATGCTTCGCTTCCGTAAGTCAGTGTCTGGATTACCACACTGTCATGCAAGGACTTCTTCACTTCCATACTGACCACCCTATTTCTTGTTACTGCTTTTAGCATTCCTACAACCCTCTTCCCCTGTTGTACCCTCTCCCGCACTTCTTCATCCATAGTCCCATCTTTACTCGATACACTGCCCAGATACTTAAAAGAGTTGACGATCTCCATAGCCTGACCGTTCAGCTTCACCTTACACTCTGTGACTTCACCCCTTTCGAAGACCATAACCTTGCTCTTCCCCTTATTTACCTTCAAATTCCGTTTTTCGCACACTGTTCCAAACTCATTTACCAGACTCTGCAACTCCCATTTATTATCACTCATCAGAACTGTATCATCCGCAAACAGCAGTATAGGTAGCTTCCACTCAATTCCCTCCCTTTTCAGCGATACACCAACATCCACTGCTCTTGTTAGTATTTCTTTCATGACTCCATCCATATATACAGTAAACAACCACGGGGACATCACACACCCCTGTTTCAAACCAACATTCAGGTCAAAGAACTCGCTCTGCTCACTCTCCACACGTACTGCCGCCTTTGCACCCTCATACATGCTCTTCACTGCTTTCAGCAACTTGCCCTCTACTCCGTATATTCTAAGTACTTTCCACAAACCTTCTCTATCCACTCTGTCATAGGCCTTCTCCAAGTCCATAAAGGCAACATACACCTTTTGTTTCTTCTCCAGATATTTCTCCACAACACAATTCAGGGTAAAAATCTGATCTACACATCCTCTTCCCTTCCTAAAACCTCCCTGCTCGTCGCCTATCCATTTCTCCGTTCTCACTCTCACTCTCTCAATCACTACCCTACTGTATACCTTCCCTACTACGCTTAGAAGACATATTCCTCGGTGGTTACCACACACTCCTCTTTCCCCTTTGCCCTTATATAGGGGGACTATTATGCCAGTCTTCCAGTCATCGGGTGCACTCCCCTTCTCCCATGCTAGTTTGCACATTTTCCATACCCATTCTATCACTATCTCGCCACCATACCTCAACATTACCCCACACACTCCATCTGTTCCTGGTGCTTTCCCCAACTTCACTCTTTTCATGGCTTCCCACACTTCTGACCTGATCCCCACCTCCTCCTCCACTACTTCTCTTCTTCTCCCTCCCATACCATATCCAGCTATGTTTGCTGGCTCTTCATTCCTTACATTTAGCAACTCATTGAAGTACTCCCTCCATCTTTCGACTCTCTCTTGCTTCTCGGCTAGCATTCTCCCATTCTTATCTCTCACATCCTTACTGTTTCCCTTGCTACCTTCCCTAACTTTCTTGACTTCTTTCCAGAACAGTTTCTTACTCTCCCTCCATTTTACACTCAGATTCCTTCCAAATTCCTCATCTACTCTTCTCTTACTTTCCTTCACTACTCTCTTCACCACCCTCTTACTCTCCACGTACCTCGCTCGTTTCTGTCTCTCGAAATCTTCATTCCCTCTATTACCCAACCACTCTCTATATGCTTCTTTTCTTCCACAGCTATTCTTACCTCTTCTGTCCACCATGCTGTACCTTTCACTCCCCTCCCTCTTCTCCTCACTCCACACACCTCCTCACATGCTGCACAGATCTCATCCTTAAACACCTTGCTCATCTCCTCCACTTCCTGCACAACTTCCAGGTCGAACCCACCTAGTCGTCTTTCCACTGCTCTCCTGTACTCCTCCCTGACTTCCTCCTCCTGCAACCTCTCCACCCTCCTCACCATTCCACCCTCCTCTCGCCTCCCTCCAGCTCTCCTCACCCACTTCTTTTGTATCCTAACCTTAGCTACCACTACATAATGATCAGACAGACTCCCTCCAATACCCCTATACACCCTAGCATCCATCACAGATTTCTTCATTCGTTCATCCACACATACATAATCAATCAATGACTTTCGTTCCACCACTGTCTCATCCTTCATCGTCAACATCCGTTTCCACGTGTACCTGTGGATCATCCCAATCATCCCAAGCTCCTTAAATTTGGCTATATTGCACAGATTTTATTGTAATGGGTGCTGCGTTCTACTCGGTAACATACATGAACAGGCTATGGAATACATTGCAATTTATTGTATATTGAAGAATTATGTGTAGCCTACATTAGAAAAACATTCCAGAAAATTTTACTAATCCAGATTATTGAATGTACTGTACAGTAGTGAAGTTATGCTTGAAATAATTTGATTTATATATTTACTGTTCAGTACTGTAGTTAGTTATTTATTTGTTTTACAAGCTGTTAAACCATGAAAAGTGTTAAATGTCTTCCTCTCATAATTTTGCAACATTTGGAAAGTAGATCTGATTCATACATTGTCATAATTTATTATACTCTAAGAAACAATTTGAGGATAACAATTTCAGCCTAATGAGGAAAGTAGTCTAGTTGGCTCCCCCCTACTGCTACGCCCCTTTCCGTGGTTGGGGGGCTTCAGGGCCGACGACTGGGGCTTGATGGATGAGGGTTTGGGATTTTTCCCTTTCCCCCTCCCCTCGGGCTTTTGTCGTCGGCTTGACTGGTTTGTCTCTTCGGTCGCTGATGCGGCCGAGCTGACACTATTCCCAACCAACGTAACCAAACCTAATTCTAGACATAAAGTAAACATAAATCGACATATACAGTACTTGTAATTGGGCGTGAATATAGTAGAAGTATACCGGCTGCAGGGCATGAGCTCCCTTCGTCTGCATATTTATATCAAATATCATTAAAAAATTAATGACTTGATTGATTTTTGTTCATATTCTACTTGTTCTTAATATAGTGCTTTCTTGAATTTCTAGCCATAAAATATGCAAAGCTTCTCCAGTATGAGTTAACAATGGAAAAACAAAGTGGAACAACATTCTTCCTATGTTGTCGTCAACATCTACATACCATGCGTGACGTCACGATTTTACAAGACTTACAAATTTTGGCGAGCTACCAGAAATTTGAGTAGGGGAGAGCGGTGATGGTTCGAACACTTTTTTTTTAAATATTTGTAGAAATTCAGGTTTAAGTAGTAGTATAATCTAGTTGATGTTAAAATGTTACTTCGTTATTTGGTTCTTTAGCCGAATTATTTCAAACCCTTAGCTCTTTTCAGTTTTGAGCTATAGTTCCCGAAACACAAGTTTCTAAATCGTCCGAACCTTCCCTACCAGTGGTGATGGTTCGGTCAGAAGGGTGGGATGGTTCGGTCACGTATATTAACCTCTGAAGTGCGCATGGGGGGTATGAGACACCACACTCCTGTGCTGACGTATTTGAGCTGTTCCCATCACTAAAATATTGATTTTACCATAAATAGCATTAATACTTATCCATATGTGCCTATTATAGGTTGATTATAAAGGTATTAACCTGTTACAACAATAAAACAAGTGGAAACAGCGTTTGGATGGTCAAAATCGGCGATACAGGCCGGGAGTTACACAATGTATGGCTGAGGCAACCTCCCAGCCCACCACTTTTCTCCACCTCTGGAGAGAGACTGTCGATCGATACTCTCTCTCTCTCTCTTGCACTCGCTTGCTAACAGTGATGACAACGCCCTGCTACCAACTCGCTAATGTTAGCACGAAAATAGACCACAGGAAAAGGGAATAACAGGGAAAATAGGTGATAACTGAAGGAGGGGAGGTGGAGGAGTGATATTTGGCATGGCCCAGGGGCAAAATAAAAAAATTCGGTGTTTTAAATTGATTTTTTTCCCCCTGACTCTTAAGAGTCTTCCCGCAGTCCGCCGGGGGAACTCTTAAGAGTCTTCCGGCAGTTCCCGGGTTAATTGGCATAATCTTAAAATTATGTGAGTTGGATTTGCTAAAAACAAGAATTTATCAATTCAAAGACATGTTATTTTGATAAAATACAAAATTAAACTTCATAATAGAAATTAACCTCTTCATATTTGTAAACAAATCATATTGAAAACAAACTGGATTATACTTAACCAGAATTATGGATAATGTACTTATCCATAAATCAAATAAACATACATTACCTTTATTTGTATAAACAATATTATAGGTATGGATTAGGACTATGTTACTTCAAATATACAGTATTACATAATTGACTAAGTTTATTTTATATTGTATTAGCACAGATAAATACATAATAAAATTTAAATATATTATTCCCTGATGGATATTAAGAGTTGTGTTTCACTATGTGTTCATAATATAGATGTTTACAAGAAGTAGTGTTATCAATTGATAAGGTAAATTTTTGGTAATTAGTGGGAAGGATGGTTCGGACTGGTCCGAACCATCACCACCCTCAACTGTCCGAATGATCCCGAATCTATATAGTTAATTGATGGGTACGCTCAACGTTCACACAAGCGACTTCAGCATTTGTTATTTACGGCAATATCTTCGGCATACAACATAGTTTCACCATAATAATGCATATTTCGCTAGTTGACATATTCATGGAGGTAGGGCTTACGATATAAAGTGAAAATATTACATAGGAAGTGCAAAAAAACATAAAATCGGACCTGCATTAAAAAGTGTAGCTGATGTAGGAACCAAATCACGCGTGATGAAAGTAGACTAACTCTCGCAGTTTCACGCAAAATCTCGGGGCCTTAGGTCCCATACGTTTCTCAGGAAATGCACTGTCCGAACCATCCTTCCGTCCGAACCATCATCGCTCTCCCCTATCTGGTGGGTTTACTTGTTAGTGTATATATACTTTGACAGTAACTGCCAACATGATTGATTTGTATAGGTTAATAATGATATGAACGATAGCAGAAACTAAAAAAAATTTATGATAAACAAAAAAGCTTTGCCGCATCTGTTTCTAAAGAGAGTCTGAATTGCCGAATTTTCAGGGTTGTTTGCACCTTGGTCAGTAAAGGCGGTGTCTGAAATAATGTTTTTATTAATTTTTCAGCAAACTACTGTATACTAATCATCCCACTCTCTTATACAAAAGCGCCCTGAAATGTTACCCGACTATAAGTTGCTGGTCGGAAATTGACAGTTGAAGCACTTTTGTGACTTGGCCAGGTGGTGTCAAAAAAATATTGATAGCGGCGGATCTCTTTCTCTGATGAATTTTTACCTTCTTCAAGACAGCTCTATATCTGGTAGGCCATTATCTTGATATTTATAATGAACACAAGTTTCTTATACTGTATAGGTATATACAGTGGACCAAATTCGGATAAAATCCAATGCTATTGTTACTTGTGTGACACAACCTAAACAATATATTACCCAAGTTTTTAATTCTTTCCTCTTTGATACAATATACATTGATTCACTTGTATTGTATGACCGTGATGCTCTGTAATAATAATTATTACAAATATTTTGTGTGTATTAATTCACAGTATTGCCCTGTAAACCAGTGCAGCTTTGCATAAAGTTCACACTACAGGCACACACAGTATCCAATATTTACCCTGGAAACTCTTTGCCTTCACTGGATGGTAACTGGTTGTAATGGCGTGTTACCAAAAGAGTGGCCCCACATATGGTCACAGTTAACAAATAGTACCAAGCTATCTAGAGGTGGGAAAGTGGTGTTGGAACCGGGGGTACCCAATTTTCCAAATCATTGTTGTGGCATTCATGCTATCTTGAGTGACACTTGTGGGTGACCAAAGCTCTCACGTACATACATGGTTTTCATATATCCAAATATGTTTATATATATTAAGGTACTATAGTTCCTCTACTAACTGCCCAGCTGCCCTCCATTATGCACAGATTGGGAATGATTGCATAACAAACACCTTGTCCTCCACGCCCCCCCCCTCTCTCTCTCTCTCCCCCATGTAAGGGTGGGTGGAAAAACAAAAATGTCTACCAGAGACACCTGTACGAGGTGTAACATGAATATACACGTGGATAAAGGCACAGCATGTCAGATATGCAAGCAACCATACCACTGGGTTTGCATAGGATTGATACCAATAAATGAGGTGTACAATACAAGAGGGAAGAACCTCCATTTCTGCGATAGTTGTTTCGATATCACATGGCAAGTCATACAGACTGTAGAAAATACAGAAGTACAAGATAGACCGAAATATAGCCAAGACATAGGTACTTTTCACAGAAACTGGGGAACTATTGGGGCCTCGGCCCATACTAATATCACAACCCACACACGCACACCTTCCCATGAAAATGCCCTGTGACGCTTCTGCATAGTAGCCACGTGCGGGCATGCGCGCGCGTCGGCTGCCCAGCCGTTTAGAAACCGGCTGGTGGCAGCCGGCCGGCCGGCTTTTCCTTAGTATATATATCCTACGACAATGTAACTAATGTCTGGGATATTCTTATGTTGTTTCACAGCTTGTAGCTGCCCTTATTCTTAACCAACGCATCTTAGTATATTTTATTCTCGATAGTTGATTGTTTCATTATAATATATAAGATGTAAGTCTAGTGAGAGTGGGAGGAGACGAGCGGGAGAGAGAGACCGGCTGGGGGACGTTGCTTCGCGCGGAGAGTCCAGCTTGGGACGAGCCTGATTTTGCCACATGCATTTGATTGCAACGTTAGGCTTAGTTTCGACTCACGCACGGGGTAGAGGATTTTGACCCGGCAACTGTGTTGAGTGTTGCCAAGCATGGGATGTATTCTGCATGCCTAGGGCGGGGTCCAGACAGATGCAAGACTCAGAGCTCACCCCACTGTCGTACCCTTCGGACCCCCTTGATATCTATCCCTCTCAACCCCACTTAAGAAACTTTCTCTCTTACTTTGTATACCTTCCTTCCACTACTTCACCAATCTATTTAATTATCCCATCCCCTTGATAGACCTTACATCTATTATTGTATTAACGACGAGCTCTCAGATAACTAGATAGGATTTTGGGCTTTATGCGGAGATGTAATTGTTAATGAGACCTAGGAAGCTTTTTTGTTGTCTCATATTTGGTGGTTTCATGCTTGCTAGTGTGTTCTTGTGTCAGGTTAGCAGGGGCTAGACCGGAGGGGAGGCTTTTTGCGATCCTTTAAGTAAAGTCTGCTGGTGCGAGTCCTGTGGACCCGCACGACTTTACTAGGATACCCATGGGAGTCTGGGGGCATTTTCTTGTCTGTGTCCCTGTGTGTCTAGTGTTGTGTTGTGTGAGGGCCCTTGCCTAGTCCACTCAGCACTGCACTAGCACGTCTTGCTTTTGTTTTAGGGTCGCCAGGAGAGAGTCAGATACTTGCGATCCGAGTCTCTCAAGAGAGCACCCTTTCAATTAGAGTAATTTGGCGCACAGACTTGGGAACGTCCCTGGGCTAGAGCAGGTGGCTCAGCCCGGGTATCCGAAGCCTATATCCTTCCGGCTAGAACTCTGCCACCTGGCAGATTAACAGCTAGGGGTTTATCATCTCTGTATGCTTGTTATTGTGCCACAGTTTACCGTTTTTGTGAGCATTGTGAGTCAGGGTGTGGCTTAGAGACTCTGTCCGAGCAGGCTTGCCTGTGAGAAGCACACCTGTATGTGTTTATGTTGCGAGTTGCTGCCTTTATTTAATTATACCTATGCCATTATACACTGTATGGCCTATCACTAGTATTTATTCCTGCTTATGAGTTAAGAGTTCTCTAAATCCGTAACGTACTTTCTTTGCTAAGCATCAGATCCTACAGTAGCCGCATGCAGTTTAGAAACCCGCATCTTGTCTACCGGTACGATGTTTTGAGGACTGTTTGCTTTCACCTTCTTTCACGCAGGGGTGATTAGTTGTATTAATTAACGTAACGTTAAATGTACTTTCTTCTAGTTTGTTATTAAATTGTTTCTGCAATTTAATTCCGTTATCTATCTTTTCCTTGAAGCTTTAAGTCAACTTAATTGTGTGATCTTTTATATAGCCTGCTTGACTATCAGCAGTCTATAGTGCGTGCACCCTGTAACCGAGTCATAGGATACCTCGTTGTCCAGGCAGGACTCTTGACGGTTTAGGGTGGTTTGTTGCCTGGGTTTATAGATAAGAGTTGGATCTAGCGTTTTCCGTTGTTGCTTGTTGCCGCATACCTAGTTCAATAGAAAGAGCCCAGTGTTTATATATCCCAGGACGTAACAAAATGGCGACCTTGCATAGGATTTACTGAACAGAGGAATATAGTGGTCATTTGTTTTGAGATTCCTTATGATTAGAGGAATACAGTGGACATAGAGTTTTTTTTTTGGAGCAACCAATATAACACATTAAAGACTTTAAATAACATTAGTATATACATACTTGCATAGGAGATAAGGCACATTCTATAACCGTGATAATTACTGCAGTACACAAACATGTCTAATACATCAGAACACAGTGATGGGTCAGGTCACGATACAGGCTCGGAGGGAGAAAGACCTGTGGAGTGGCTAGTCGATAGCGAGGAGGGTGCTAGAAGATTTTTAGAGGTGCCCCTTACCGCTGCCAGGGTGTTGAAGCTGAATAAGTATGGCTTAAAGTGTGTGGCAGGTCTTCAGGGTCACCAGGGTTTAAGTGGCATGAGGAAAGATCAGCTGAGGACTTTGATATTGGGTTTAGAAGGGAGAGACCTGGGTGGAGAGGCGACTGGGGGCCCCGTTCCCCAGCCCCCCCCCCCTCCACTCTACCCCCATATCAAACGTCAGGGTGCCTGAATTTAGTACATACCCCCAAGTTGATGGTCAATGGCAGCGTGGAATTCAATCACAGGGACCCTCCCCATTAAATGCACCTTCCCCTCCTCAAGGGTTGACTCCAGATTTGTTGTTTCGGCTTGAAATGGCCAAGGTTAAGGCCGCCGAAAGACAGGTTAGTGTGCAGGCTGAGGTTGCTAGAGCTCAGGCTGAGGTTGCTATACGAAAGGCTGAACTGCAGGCAGAGTCTACTAGGTATCGGGCTGACAGGGAGCTGGCGAGATCTCGAGTGGAGGTAACAGGGCGAAATATTGGGGGAGGTAACAGACATCGGGACCAATCATTGTCGCACCTGCTTAAACTAGTTCCTGTGTTCGATGAATTAGGTGTGGCTGAGTTTTTTATGCGATTTGAGAAGAAGTGTCAGGAACACCAGTGGCCTCAGGAAAAGTGGGCAGCATTAGTTTCATCAAGACTCCTAGGAAAGGAGCTACAAGCGTATGATGCACTACCTTTAGAGTCCTGTGTAGTTTATGATGAGCTAAAGAAGGCTGTGCTACGGGCCTATGAGTTACAACCAGAAACTTACCGCTTGAAGTTTCGGGGTGTTACTAAGGGCAAGGATAGTACCTTCCTAGAACACGCCCGGGACTTGTCTGATGCACTACGACATTGGCTGCATTCTGAGAGGACAGCTACTTTTGAGGAGTTGAGTGAGCTGGTTCTCTTGGAGCAGTTCTTTAAGTGCACAGGCGGGGACTTAACATTAAATATAAAGGAAAAAAATCCTAGAACTCTCCAGGAGGCAGCAGAAATGGCTGACCTCCGACTGTCATTAATTCGAGGGTGCGAAGCAGCAGCTAGGAGTGAGTCGGGTGCAAAGGATCGTACCCCTTCCCCTCCCAAGAATTTTGATACACATAAATATACAAAACCATGTAGCACTGACAATAAAACTGAACATAAACCAATACCGTCCCGTATAAGAAGTCTAATGGTACCTCCCACTCCCAAGGGAAACCAAAGAGTAAAGAGTGCTTTGCATGTCACAAGAAGGGTCACTTTGCAAATGCTTGTCCGAACAAGCCACCAAACAAGGTTGTGTCATTGGTCCGCAGCATAGGGATGTCGCCTATATCTTCTGAGTTTGCCAAGGGTAGTTCGTCAGAGGGTGGGACACCGCCTGTGTTCAAGAGTCCGGAAGGCTCGAACCCTGTCCGCAACGTCTTTGGGGGTCATAGAGGGCATGGTTTTGTGAGGTGGGCTGGCGAAAGGCGAGGAGTTAAGCTATTGCGTGATACGGGGGCTTCTCAGACCTTGTTAAAGAACTTTACTGGTAGGCCGATTAACGCTGCTCGGGTGGTGGTAGTTCAGGGGATCAATGCTACAAAGTCCTACCCGCTGGTGCGGATGGAGCTGGAGGTGGGTGGTGTGGCGAAGGAGCTGGATGTAGGAATTGTAGAGAACTTGCCTGTTGGGGGCATCGACCTCCTCCTCGGCAACGACTTTGCAGTGCCTTCTTCTAAGGTTTCACCCTTGGTCGTTGCCGAGAAGGCGGCCGACGTTAGTAGGGAGGAACAGGAGTGGGTTGAGAAGTGTAGCGTACAAACCATGGCGTGTGTTGTGACGCGTTCTCAGACATCCGGAGCCTTGCAGCCACCACCTCAGTCTATCAAACTGCGGAGGAAAGGTCACAAGAAAACGGGAAGTGTTGGTCAATTGGAGAGTTTTGAGCCGGCAGTGTTTCTTGGTGACTCATTATTGGCACCTATGTTAGAGTCTGGAGAGGCCCCGGGGCCTGTCACCGCTAGTGCAGGTGCAGGGCAGGAAGAGACTCTGCGACAGCATCGTTCTGCGCAGCGTGAGGAAAGGATGGCTCAGCGGGACATTGGAGGTGGAAATAAATTATTTAAGATGAACTTGGATAATCTCGCACCTACTGATATATGTTCCTTGCAGCTGGAAGATCCTGAAGTCAGGGCGTGTGGTAATGGTGCTGTTGAACTGGAGAGCGATGGGGATGCGCAGCCTGGTGATTTTTTCTTGTCCGAGGGGATCTTGTATCGGAGACATCAGGATCCCAAGAAAAAGTGGGATCGCGGGTCAGGATTAGTGGACCAGTTAGTAGTACCGAGGGTGTGCCGTGAGAGCTTATTGAGATTAGCTCATGATGTGCCTTTGGCAGGGCACCTGGGGGCACGTAAGACGGAGGAAGCTCTGAGCAAGCTTTTCTGGTGGCCTGGGTTAAAGGCGAGTGTCGTGTCATGGGTGTCACAGTGTCACACTTGTCAAGTTGTTGGGAAACCCAATCAGGTCATCCCGAGAGCCCCGTTACAACCCATCCCTGTCATTGGGCCGCCCTTCAGCAAAGTAGTTATCGATATGGTTGGCCCATTGCTCCCCACTAGTGCCGGCAATAAATTTTTACTAACTGTAATGGATGTAGCAACACGGTATCCAGATGCTTACCCCATGCGCAACGGGATGGCTAAGACTGTTGTCAAAAACCTACTTGTCTATTTCTCTCGTTATGGCTACCCTCAGGAGATCCAGTCTGATCAGGGATCCAATTTTACTTCTGCTCTGTTTAAGCAGACCATGCAGCAACATGGGATAGTGTCTGTGGTGTCATCTGCCTACCATCCCGAGAGTCAGGGAGTTTTGGAAAGGTGGCACTCGACTCTCAAGAGTATGTTGCGGTGTTATTGCATGGAAAATGGGAAGGACTGGGATCTAGGTCTCCCATACGTTTTATTTGCTGCGAGAGAAGTACCTGGGGAGAGCTTGGGATTTAGCCCGAACGAGTTGGTTTTTGGACATAGGGTCAGGGGGCCCCTCCACATAGTCAAGGAGATCTGGGAGGGAGTCACAAAGCCATGCTCGCTTCTAAAGTATGTAGTTGAAAGCCGTGAGAGAATGCTAAAGAGCTTGGAGGTAGCAGGTCGGAACCTTAAGAGTTCGCAAGCTCAGATGAAGGACAGATACGACCAGAAGGTGAAGCTGAGGGAGTTTGAAGTAGATCAGGAGGTACTGATACTACTGCCTCTGGTGGGACACCCCTTGTCTGCCAAGTATTCTGGTCCGTATCGGGTTGTAAGGAAGGTTTCTGATCTCGACTATTTAGTAGCTACTCCTGATCGTAAGAAAAAGAACCAACTTTGCCATGTAAATCTGATGAAAGAGTATGTGAGGCGCCCCTCCGAGCCTCTCACTGTCCCGGTGTTGATCTGCAGCGATCGTGGTGGAGAAGGAGGAAGGGACAGTCAAGCTGCGGGGGAGGATAATTGGGATTGTCATGTTTCCGCGGATCAGTGGGCGGGGAATTCTAGACAAGTGGCTCACGAGTTGATATTGCACCTGCCTGAGCAACAGCGTGTAGCTGTGCAGCACTTGTTTGATTCAAACCCAGCTGTTTTCACGGAGCATCCTGGCCTCACTACTCAAGCGGTGCACGATGTTGATGTTGGGGACCACCCGCCCTTTAAATCAGTGCCATACCGTGTTCCCCCTATTAAATTACCAGCACTTAGGGAAGAGCTGGATTATATGCTGAAACGTGGGCTGATTTCTGAGGGTGCAGTAAGGTGGACTTCCCCCGTCACACTGCAGCCCAAACCAGATGGCAAGGTGCGGTTTTGTATAGATTTCCGCAGGTTGAATGGTTTAACCCCCACAAATGCCTACCCTCTCCCTCGCGTGGACGACAGTGTGGATAAGATAGGAAAAGCCAAGTTCCTCACTAAGATAGACCTTGTTAAGGGTTATTGGCAAGTGCCCTTGTCTGAGCAAGCGCGCGAGAGGTGTGTGGGTTTGTGGTGGACGGTGCCACATATCGTTGCCATGTTATGCCATACGGGCTGAAAAATGCCCCTGCAACGTTTCAGAAATTAATGAACGACATTGTAGCCGACATTCCCAACTGTACGGTGTACCTAGATGATGTCATAATATACGACGATGATTTTAACAGTCACTGTGCTCACATCGGACAGCTTTTTAATAAACTGAATGAAGCAGGTTTGGTGGTAAACCTGGGTAAGTGCGATTTTGTCAAAGCCACAGTTTTGTACCTGGGGTTCGAGGTGGGGATGGGTCAGGTGTGCCCTCCACTGACAAAGATCAAAGCCATCGATTTAATAGGGGGAACACGGTATGGCACTGATTTAAAGGGTCACTCATGCTTCAGGAGTATAATCTGGACATACGCCATATTGCCGGTTCTGATAACATGATGCGGATTGTCTATCTAGGGTGGATGATGTTGGTTAGACTGCCACAGGATTGAGGGTTGAGTGTGGAGGAAAATAGGCTGTCACTGTAGTTCAGCCGAAAAAACAAATTAAAAAAGCAGAAACCTTATAAAAACTCTTTATTTTTATAACGTGTAGAATTTTGTATAAGATGTTGTAGCAGTATCTAAGTTGAATGTTTTCGCTTATTGTCGCTAAGTTAGTTGAACTTGCTCGGTGGAGCGCAACAGTCTTTATTTGTTTTATATATAGTGCCTTGTGTCGCAACAGTGTGTGGTACTATGAGAAGCTTTCTGTTAGATATGAAGAACTTAGTCAAGGGTCTTATATCTTGGGGGAGGTGTGACGCTTCTGCATAGTAGCCACGTGCGGGCATGCGCGCGCGTTGGCTGCCCAGCCGTTTAGAAACCGGCTGGTGGCAGCCGGCCGGCCGGCTTTTCCTTAGTATATATCCTACGACAATGTAACTAATGTCTGGGATATTCTTATGTTGTTTCACAGCTTGTAGCTGCCCTTATTCTTAACCAACGCATCTTAGTATATTTTATTCTCGATAGTTGATTGTTTCATTATAATATATAAGATGTAAGTCTAGTGAGAGTGGGAGGAGACGAGCGGGAGAGAGAGACCGGCTGGGGGACGTTGCTTCGTGCGGAGAGTCCAGCTTGGGACGAGCCTGATTTTGCCACATGCATTTGATTGCAACGTTAGGCTTAGTTTCGACTCACGCACGGGGTAGAGGATTTTGACCCGGCAACTGTGTTGAGTGTTGCCAAGCATGGGATGTATTCTGCATGGCTAGGGCAGGGTCCAGACAGATGCAAGACTCAGAGCTCACCTCACTGTCGTACCCTTCGGACCCCCTTGATATCTATCCCTCTCAACCCCACTTAGAAACTTTCTCTCTTACTTTGTATACCTTCCTTCCACTACTTCACCAATCTATTTAATTATCTCATCCCATTGATAGACCTTATATCTATTATTGTATTAACGACGAGCTCTCAGATAACTAGATAGGATTTTGGGCTTTATGCGGAGATGTAATTGTTAATGAGACCTAGGAAGCTTTTTTGTTGTCTCATATTTGGTGGTTTCATGCTTGCTAGTGTGTTCTTGTGTCAGGTTAGCAGGGGCTAGACCGGAGGGGAGGCTTTTTGCGATCCTTTAAGTAAAGTCTGCTGGTGCGAGTCCTGTGGACCAGCACGACTTTACTAGGATACCCGTGGGAGTCTGGGGGCATTTTCTTGTCTGTGTCCCTGTGTGTCTAGTGTTGTGTTGTGTGAGGGCCCTTGCCTAGTCCACTCAGCACTGCACTAGTACGTCTTGCTTTTGTTTTAGGGTCGCCAGGAGAGAGTCAGATACTTGCGATCTGAGTCTCTCAAGAGAGCACCCTTTCAATTAAAGTAATTTGGCGCACAGACTTGGGAACGTCCCTGGGCTAGAGCAGGTGGCTCAGCCCGGGTATCCGAAGCCTATATCCTTCCGGCTAGAACTCTGCCACCTGGCAGATTAACAGCTAGGGGTTTATCATCTCTGTATGCTTGTTATTGTGCCACAGTTTACCGTTTTTGTGAGCATTGTGAGTCAGGGTGTGGCTTAGAGACTCTGTCCGAGCAGGCTTGCCTGACTAAGAGTGAGAAGCACACCTGTATGTGTTTATGTTGGGAGTTGCTGCCTTTATTTAATTATACCTATGCCATTATACACTGTATGGCCTATCACTAGTATTTATTCCTGCTTATGAGTTAAGAGTTCTCTAAATCCGTAACGTACTTTCTTTGCTAAGCATCAGATCCTACAGTAGCCGCATGCAGTTTAGAAACCCGCATCTTGTCTACCGGTACGATGTTTTGAGGACTTTGCTTTCATCTTCTTTCACGCAGGGGTGATTAGTTGTATTAATTAACGTAACGTTAAATGTACTTTCTTCTAGTTTGTTATTAAATTGTTTCTGCAATTTAATTCCGTTATCTATCTTTTCCTTGAAGCTTTAAGTCAACTTAATTGTGTGATCTTTTATATAGCCTGCTTGACTATCAGCAGTCTATAGTGCGTGCACCCTGTAACCGAGTCATAGGATACCTCGTTGTCCAGGCAGGACTCTTGACGGTTTAGGGTGGTTTGTTGCCTGGGTTTATAGATAAGGGTTGGATCTAGCATTTTCCGTTGTTGCTTGTTGCCGCATACCTAGTCCAATAGAAAGAGCCCAGTGTTTATATATCCCAGGACGTAACAGCCCGCATTGCCTCCTGCACATCAACACACATCGCCTGCCGAACAACAACCTTTCGCACCCTACAAATCCACAAACCCTGCCGCACATCTTCCCACACCTCCCCAGACCCAGAAAACACCCACATTAATCCCATCTATGGCCATTGACCACCCTACTGCTGTTGATCAAATACATTTGCAGGATGAACGTAGGATGCAACAAGCCCCCATATCAGGCTCCCCTTCCACATCGCCTCCCCCCTCACCACTGCCACCTGCCCACCTACAACCGACCCGTAACTCCAGCCCCCTGCAGGCCCGTAACTCCACCCCCCTGCAGGCCTCACCCACCCATACACCAAGCCCACTATCACCCACAACCACACTTAGCTCACCACATAACCCCTCGCAGCCCCAGCCACACCTACTGGGGTTGTCTACACCAGTGTGCAGATATTATCTGGAAAGAAGGTGCTACTTTGGTCAAAAGGGCGAATATAATGGGAATTCATGTAGATTTGCTCATCCCAAAATTTGCAACAACATAACCAGTCATGGAAAATGTAGATTTGGTGAAACCTGTAAATACCACCACCCATCCCTTTGCAAGACATCACTTGAGAACAAGACCTGCTACAATATGAAATGCCCAGCTTTTCATATTAAAGGGACTTGGAGATATGCTAGACCTAACACGAATGGTAGCCCAAAAAACTCTCTAGCTATGCGAGGACGAGACAGAGGAAAAAGGCAAGGAGGGAAAGGGCAGACGAAGATGAAGAGACTGAGGGAGATGGAAGAGCACATAGAACACCTCGAGCACCTCCTGGCCTCCGAAGAGTGGCATATACATCCCGAAGACTATTAGGTACATATAGTACTCCAAACAATCCTTCCCCAATCTTGTTTGCAAATATCCAAGGCCTAAAAAATAGAACCACGAACAAAGTACCATTTATTAGGGGCCTGCTAGAAGAAGGAAACGCTATATTTGCGGCTCTCACAGAAACTCACATTAACCCTTAATTAGCGGCGAGCAACATAAGTCGAGTTAAAAAAAGGTGGACTATGTGGCGGCGCTCGACATAGGTCGAGTGGCAATTTCAGCACGTAATGTGGCTGAGAGAGAGAGACAAGTGGTGGCAGGAGACTAGCGAGCGTATGACTGCTCCAGACCACCGCGGCGAACCTACTGACACAAATCTCAGCTCCCTCCTCCCTCTCTCACTCGCTACATACTCAATTATGTACCGAAAGTACCGAATTACCTGCTTTTTGCACTCGCGTTGCACGGTTATTGCAAGAAAACTATCCATCATACAAGGATCGTTATGGTGTCATTCGAAAGCTCTGTTTATGCCCTTTCAGGGATAGGTACTTGTTTTACGTTCTGGGTCTTATTTAGGCATGAAAATGATCACGTAAACAGCCCTATTTTGGCTAAAAACACCCCGCTGTGCGGTACATATAAATAAACCGCATAGGCCGCTCGTAAGGTGTTAAAGATCAGGAAGATAGTGAGGTATGGATTCCTGGTTACAACCTACATAGGGCGGACAGAACGCATAGATCACATGGAGGTGTAGCCTTGTACATACATGACTCACTGATATGTACTGAATTCCTAAATAACAGTAATGAAGTGGTGGAAATACTTGGAGTTAAAATAGAATCCCTAAATTTAGCAGTTATTGTTACATACAGGCCTCCAGACTCATCCCGAGAAGAATTCAAAACCCAGCTCAACAAAATAAAATCAGAAGTGGAAACCCTGGGGAACCCAACACCAAATATTATATGGCTAGGAGACTTTAACCTACCAAACATTAAATGGAGACAACTAGAAAACCAGTTAGTGGCAAATAACACCGGAGAAGCAAATACTAATACGAGAGAGCATTTTGAACTTTGTGATTTTTTTAGTCTTACCCAACATATTGCTGAACCCACACGGGAAAACAATATCTTAGACCTGGTCTTCACTAACAACGACTCTCTAGTACACAGCATTAACATATCGGACACAACATACTCAGATCATAAATTAATTGAGATTAAAACAACCTTAGAAAGTGTACAGACAACCTCAGAATCGAGAACAAAAACCGGCCCCTTCAGTAAATTTAACTTCAATAACAAAAACATTAGGTGGGAAGAGGTAAATCAAGAAATGGAGGAAATAGACTGGCAAGATTTCATGGATAACCTGACACCAGCAGAATGTCTAGTCTTAATAACAGAAACCATGACCCAAATCTGTAGCCACCATATACCTGCAAGACAAACAAAACGAAGAAGCAAACAAGATCGGGAAAGGAGGAGGCTGTACAGAAGAAGAAAATTACTCACACAAAGACGCACACATCAAAATCTACAGGATAGGCAAAAGGTCGAAATAGATAGAGAAATTGTGGAAATTGTACAAAGGCTAAGAATATCATATGAACTACAACATATGGAAGAGGAGAGGAAAGCTATTGCAGGTATAAAGGAAAATTCCAAATACTTCTTTTCATACGCCAAACAAAAGGCTAAAACAACATCAAACATCGGCCCACTGAGCAAAGGGGACGGCTCTTTCACAGGGGACAAAAAGGAAATGAGCGAACTCTTAAGCAGGCAGTATGAAATGGCATTCAGTGAGCCTGATGAAACAAAAGTCATCAGAGACCAAAATACATTTTTCATGGAAACCTCCCCCATGGAAACCCCTCAGATGCTGGATATTGATTTCGGTCCAAAAGACATAGAAGAGGCCATTTCCAACATGCCATCCCACTCGGCACCAGGCCCGGACTCATAGAATTCGATCCTAATGAAGAAATGTAAGGAAAACCTCTCAAAACCTCTGGCTATAATGTGGAGAAGGAGTCTAGACACTGGTGACATACCAGATAGCTTGAAAAACGCAATAATTGCCCCACTGCATAAAGGAGGGAGTAAAGCACTACCAAAAAACTACCGCCCGGTAGCTCTAACCTCTCACATCATTAAAGTTTTCGAGCGAGTCCTGCGAAGCAAAATTTCAACATTCATGGAGACAAATGAACTACACAACACCGGTCAACATGGGTTCAGAGCGGGAAGATCATGTCTCTCACAACTTTTGGAACACTATGACAAAATTCTTAAAGCGCTAGAAGAAAAGAAAAACGTGGATGTTATTTACACCGATTTTGCTAAGGCATTTGATAAATGTGACCATGGTATAATAGCCCACAAACTGAAAGCAAAAGGTATAACTGGGAAAATCGGACGGTGGATATACAATTTCCTCGTAAACCGAAAACAATCAGTAGCAGTAAACCAAGTCACATCTGAGCCTTCGGATGTCAAAAGCTCAGTGCCCCAAGGAACAGTGCTAGCGCCCCTTCTGTTCCTCATACTAATTTGCGACATAGATACCAACACCAGACACAGTACGGTGTCGTCTTTTGCTGATGACACAAAATTAAGCAAGATAGTAAACACACAAGAGGACACGGGCCGACTGCAGGAAGACATGAATGTAGTGTTCCAGTGGACCAGGGAAAACAACATGCAATTCAATGAAGAAAAATTCCAATTAATACGGTACGGAGATAATAATGGTGTTAAAGAAATTACAAATTACTTAACAGAATCTAACCACATAATAGAACGGAAAGACAGTGTGAAAGACCTTGGGGTATTAATGTCTGAAAATATGGGTTTCAAAGTACATAACCAGGTCAAAGTGGTGGCTGCAAAACGTCTAACGGGTTGGATTCTGCGTACTTTTAAAACACGCGGTGAATTACCTATGATAACGCTCTTCAAATCTCTAGTGCTACCGCGGCTTTAATACTGTAGCGTATTAACATCCCCATACAAAGCAGGTGAAATAAATGACGTAGAGAGTGTACAAAGAAATTTCACTTCGCATATAAGTTCGATAAAACATCTACACTATTGGGAGCATTTAAGAGCACTGAATCTGTACTCACTGGAACGTAGAAGAGAACGTTACCTAATAATATACACGTGGAAAATCGCAGAGGGTTTAGTACCAAACCTACATACTCCGATAGTCATGAAATTCAGTGATAGGAGAGGCTGGGAATGCGAAATCCCCCGGATGAATAACAGGGGTGCTATGGGCTCTCTGCGAGAGGGCTGGTCATCACACAGAGGCTCACGTCTCTTCAACAAACTCCCACGGCGAGTAAGAGACATGAGGGACATCTCGTTAGACAACTTCAAGAGAGCCCTAGATGTCGAACTGCAAAAAGTGCCAGACGAGCCCATCCTCGCAAGGGAGCGAGCTGTCGCTTCAAACAGTCTACTGCACCAAATCACTACCCCTAACGAGGGGCGTCGCGCTCCTTGGTGCCGCTAGAAGAGTGGCGAACACATCATAAGGTATCATAAGGTAAGGTAATTAACTTTGCCCTCGGTCCCAGTATAGCGGTTTTGCCTAAGCTTGGCCTTTCTGTGCGTTTTGGTGCTATCCCCCCTAGTCTAGGGGGGTAGGGTATGAGGATGAGCCCCCTGGAGACCTGCCCCTGTTTGCGCCACCGGTGTAGAGGCTGGGGCTCCGTGACTCACGACGGAGGGTTCTCTGTTGGCCCTTCTGGTATATTCTTTATTTATTGTTTTGTTTCCTATTTTTTTTTTCTTTTTCTTTCTTTTTTTCCCCTCGGTTATGTTTTTCTTTCTTTTTTAATTTCCGATAAAATGAAAATAGAATAGTAAAAACAACTAGGGTCATCATGGATCAGCCATGCAAACCTCCTCCCCTGGATCCAGCTTTGGCGCCCCCGGTACTTGACCTTTGCATTCCCCTGGACTCTCCATCTGACCTTCCTCTGCCCTCTGAGTCTACCACCTTGGACACCTCCCCTCCGAGTTGTTCCGAGTCTGATGCTCTCTCATGCTCTGATACTAAATTACCTGCTTCTACGACTAAGGATTCCCATCCTCCATCTGTGGACCCTACAATGGCCCCTGTTCATATCGACTCTCCACAGAGCCCAACTACACCTGCCGCTCATGATTTAAATGTCCCTCCCCTCTCCCAAGATAAGAGAGACCCTCCTTGTGTTGAGTCTCCTGTTCAAACCATAGACCTTGGCGTGCCGGGTTCTCTTGACACGCCCTGCTCCTCAGCACTACCCGTTAACCGACTTACAGTTTCCACTGACCACCTGCAGAGTGACACCAGTGTTGGTGACCCTTCACCTCCCATCGACACTGTTTCTCCACCATTTCAGCCGATTGTTAGTTCAGCCACTACTTCCACCTCACTCGTTGCAACTCTGGAGCCTCACATGCCTCATTCCGGCCCCCAACATCGGCGGAAACCTCGGCGTCAGTTTGTCCCCAATGCCACCCTCCGGCACTTCGATTCAATTTTTGACGATGATGACTGGCCGCGTTTCCTCGTCATACGACCGGCTTCCTACATCTCGGGGGCTAAGTTAGAGAACCTCCTCCTCTCGGCGCATGCAACTTCGGACTTATCGTTCCATGAGACTGGTAATAATGATTGGATTGTGGAAACCACTACTCGTGCCCAATCTGAGACATGCCTATCTCTTACTACCTTGGACGATATCCCTGTTACTGTCACGAAACATAACGACCTCAACTACATCCTCGGTACTGTTGTTCTACCCTCAACTTATGACCATGACGGACTTCCTGATAAGTCGACCCTCCTGTCGTCGTTGTGCTTGCGTTATCCAAATGTGCACGACGTTGATTTGTATAGTATCCCAAACAAATCAACTCCTTCTCATCCTCTCCGCATAGCTCGCATTAAGTTTAGTGGACGTTCCCTCCCACGAGACGTCAGGATCGAAGGACAAAGGCGTGAAGTACGACCTTATGTCCCAAAACCGTTACAATGTACAAACTGTTCCACCTTTGGTCACTCAGCTGGTAGGTGTAAGAAGGTTCGGGTGTGTGCCTTCTGTAGCTCCGTCAAACATGCTACCCATTGGAATTGTGGCACTCCAAAGTGTGTTAACTGTGGCCTTGAACACCATGCTCGCTCAAAGCAATGTGTGTTCTACATTTACAATGCTGAGTTAAAGCTTCTCATTAGTCGGTCAGGCATTTCTGTCAGAGAAGCTAAGCAAGAACTGAGAGTAAGAGATGTTACAGATCCCTCTAGAGATATGACTTACAGTGCTAGACTTCGTGCACCTACAACTGACGTTTCTCTCGGTAGTCGACGACGTGAGGACAGTGATGCTGTGTTGGATTCACCCCTTCCTAGTCCAGCCACTGTTCCCCTCTCCAACCGATTTCATGCACTGAATACCCCTCCCCCTGTTCATGAAGCCTCCACCCCAAAAGCATCCGCGTCCCCTTCACCCGTAACTGATATTCAATCCTTGCCTCTTGCCCCGGCTCCCTCTACCGATGTTGACGATGTCATGGATTCTACCCCCTCCACCAGTAAATGCCGATCTGATGCTCTACATTCTCCCTCCTCAGATCGTCAATCTCCCTCCGTAAAACGTAAGACCCTCACAGCCCGACCTATGCCTCCCAAACCTCAACGTGTCCCTCCTCGCTCTCGCATCTTCCGCTCTGATATGGGTTCTCCGTCCCAGCCTCCCTCACTCCACACCCCCTCTACGCCTGCGTCCCCCCCGCCTACTCGTCCTCGACCTCACGCACCTATCAATGTTACCGCCTCGGGCTCCCATGCACCCCACTGCGGCTGTCATGACTGCTTTGTGCGTGAGTATTGCCGGACGCCTACCCGCACTAAATCCACTGTTGCTGCGTTGATACGCTCCTTTCTCCGTGACCGACGTTTACCAACCCCTGATAACACCGCCTCTCATAACTCTTCGTGCTTATGCGCTTTTCACTTAAAGTCACGTTCAGATCTTTCACACTCCAAGATAGCTACTATCCTCCATGACCTGTCCTCTAATGTGTCCCCCCACCGTCCACGTCGAAACTTCCTGCCTTCTCATGACCCTCCCCCCAGACCCGTTCCTCTTCATCTCCAACAGCCGAACAGTGCTGTTAATTTACGTAACCTGACATCTCTCACTTAACCTGTTCAATCCCTATATACTACAATGGAATTGTAATGGTCTCTCATCTAGAGTCCATCTAGGTGAGATCCAGCGTTTACTCCGTGTCTATAATCTTATGTGTATTTGTTTACAACACATTGGAAATTATGATAAATCCATCACCAACTACCACCTTGCGTGCTGTTCTCTATCCCCTGATGGAGAATATGGCACAGCAATTTATGTCCATCATCGAGTAACTTTTGACTTGTTTCCCATTCATACAAGTTTCCTACAGCACTCTATCCTTACTCTTCATATCCCCGATGGTGACTCTGTTACCATTTGCAATATCTATAACCAACCTGCTTACAATTATGACCTTTCCTTGCTTTCTCAGTTTTTCTCTACACTACCCTCTCCCATCTTACTGTTGGGTGACTTTAATGCCCATAGCCCTATATGGGACCCTATTTCCTCCAATCCTGATGCAGCCGGTTCGCAGATTGAACATTTGCTTCTGAACCGTGACCTTTGCTGCCTTAATGAGGCCGACTCACACACTTACTTTTCTGCTTCCCATCATACTTATTCCTCTGTTGATGTCACCCTGTGCTCCACAGCAATTGTTGATAAGTTCGAGTGGCGGGTCTGTGTTGATACGTTCTCAAGCGATCACTTTCCTGTCATCCTGTCTTACTTGCAATTCCGTCCATGTCCTTCGCTCCCTCGCTATAACTTCCACAAAGCTGACTGGGACGCATATGTCCTCCACACCAGACAAATCCCACCTTTTAATCCCTTAAGGGATCCTGATGAAACGCATTCATTCCTCGTTAATTTTTTTACTAATGCAGCTACTAAGTCTATACCCCAGACGTCTTCTTCCCCCCTACGTCGTCGAGTCCCCTGGTGGGACAGCACCTTATCCACTCTTGCTAAAAGTAAACATGCATTAGGCCGCCGCCTCGATAGTCTCAATACACGTTACAATTCTTTATGTACACGCTTACCTTTACGTGATGATCTTCTATGCCATTCCATCTCGTTATTGATGGATATATGTGCCATCAAACCTCACTACAATCGACTATCAGCTAAATTCCGTCAAGAAGTCATCCGTAGTAGATACGAATCTTGGAAAACTTATGTCTCCACCATTTCACCGTCTACCCCGATATCATGCGTTTGGCATAAATTCAGGAATATTAACAGCCTTCACATTGCCCCTCCGCGCCATGCTTTGGTACACGGTGGCCGTACTGTTCACGATCCCCTTGAGATATTGAACCTCTTGGGTCAACATCTTGCCCATGTCAGCAGTAATGAGAGGTTAGACGATAATTTCCGCCGCCATAAACTTGAAATGGAGTCGATCCCCCTCGACTTCTCTTCACCAGACACCTTTGATTATAATGCATGCTTTACTATGGATGAATTTGAACATGCACTATCCAATTGTCCTAACTCCGCTCCTGGCCAAGATAATATAAGTTTTGCCTTACTCACTAACTTAGCCCCCCTTGCTAAATCCTACCTCTTGCAATTTTATAATCAGGTGTGGATCCGTCATCAATTTCCTACCTCATGGAAACATGCTATTGTCGTCCCAATTGCAAAACCTGGAAAAGACCCGAGCTTGCCCTCGAGTTATAGACCAATATCCCTCACCAGTTGTCTTTGTAAATTAATGGAGAAATTGGTCAATACTAGACTTACTTGGTTCCTCCGTCAAAACACAATTCTCACTCCGACCCAATTTGGCTCTCAGAAAGATCGATCTACTCTGGACTCGCTTACGTTATTAGAATCTCATATCAAGCGTGGCTTTGAAAGTAAGTCCATCACCGTAGCCATTTTCTTTGACATCCAGAAGGCATATGATACCACGTGGCGGAGTCCCATCCTGCAACTACTTCATGATAGTGGTGCCCGTGGCCATCTACCTTTTTTTATTTTCAACTTTCTGTCTGATCGAACATTCCAGACTCGAGTGGAGGGAATTCTTTCTAATGTCTTTCCACTCGTCAATGGTGTTCACCAGGGCAGCGTTCTCAGCAGCAAACTTTTTGCCGCGGCCATAAATAAAGTCATTCAACAATTGCTGCCGGAAGTCCATGGCAGCCTGTACGTTGATGATTTTACCATCTATTGCACTGCCCGTACCCTCAGACATGCTCAACGTATACTCAACATCTGCATCCAACGGGTGATTGCCTGGGCATCTTCGGTTGGCTTTCAGTTTTCGGCTGAGAAAACTAAGGCAATAGTCTTCTATCGAGACAAACGCTGGCTCCGTGACCAGTCAATATCGCTTCGAATGGGACCCTCTCAGATTTCTTTCTATCCCAGTGTTAAATTCTTAGGCGTAATCTTTGACCAACATCTCAACTGGAGAGACCATGTTCAGTATACTAAAGGTAAAGGCCTTCGTGCTCTCAACCTCCTCAGAAAACTATCCCATACCACTTGGGGTGCCAGACGTACCACTATGTTGATGCTCTACAAGGCGGTGGTTCTTTCCATCCTCGACTACGGCTGCCCCATTTATGGGTCTGCCTCTGCTTCCGTTTTGAAGATGTTGGACCCTGTTCATACGCAGGGTATGCGTCTCTGTACTGGAGCTTTCCGTTCCTCCCCAAATACCTCCGTCTTAGCTAAAGAGTGGCGAGCCCCCGCTCTCCCTCCATCGCGATTTAGTTACTATGCGCCGTGCATTAAAAATTAAACATAGTGACTCTCCCACTAATTCCCTATTCAGTGATATCTTCATTCCCGATCCGTGTCCATCTTCCGCCTCCTTTCCGATTCGTGCTACAATTCTCCTCAACTCTTTTGACTTTCACATTGCTGTTTCGCCGCCTGTTGTCTCCCCTTCCCCCCCATGGGTTATCTCTCTCCCCAATGTTTGCACTCACCTCTCCTTCCTCTCTAAGAGATATTCTTTTGTCCCTAGCCATCACTGCCAACACGCACTCGAACACATACGTCGTAAAGGCCCCCATTTTGCCATCTTCACTGACGGGTCTAAGACTGACTCTGGGGTGGGCCTCGCTGCTGTGTCCTCTACCAAGCTCCTTCAGTTTTCTCTCCCGCCCTAAGCCTCTATCTTTACTGCTGAACTTTTTAGCTATCCAATCCGCTATTGACATTATACGTGACACCCCTCAACAGCCCTTTATAATTTACAGTGACTCTCGTAGTGCCCTCGAAGCGCTCCGTGCTTATTCGTCCTCCCACGTAATAGTTTTAGCCATAAAACACGCTCTCCACGAGATGAGCCTACGTGGATTCCAGGTCCAGTTATGTTGGATTCCTGCTCACATCGGTGTCCGTGGCAATGAAGACGCCGATGCTGCGGTTAAGGATGCTATTTTAATGATCCCTCGCCAGCCCCACCTTCTGTTAGGTGATTGGCTGTCCTTACTCAAGCCTTCTATTCTTTGCACGTGGCAATCTCATTGGGATGCTCTACCCTGCAATAATAAACTCTGTGCAATCAAACCTTCTGTCCGTCCTTGGCCCTCGTCTTCCAGGTCTCACAGGTGTGAGGAAGTTTTACTAACTAGACTTAGGGTAGGCCATTCCCGGCTGACTCACGGTTATTTGATGTCCACTCCCCGCACTCCGCCCCCTACCTGCTCCTCCTGTCATTCCCCTCTAACTGTTCGCCACGTCTTTGACTGCCCAGATACTGCCCGTCTGCGTACGGTTTGTTTTGGTACTAAATCATTCACCGACCTTTTATCCGATTCTCCGTCATTTTCCTTCCCCCCTATCGTCCGTTTTTTGCGTCGCCTTAAGCTCCTTTCAGTAATCTGATCCAATCCTTCGGGCCAGACCTATGAGAGTTCCGTATGGAGCTCAGTGGTCTGGTTAATCTGCTCTACATAACTAACTAATTCCTCTGCTAACTTAATGAACATTTCTCGCCTGCTAATCTTTAGAGGTTGACTACTGCCTGGATATTGACCATGCAACGATTGCATTTATGGCTGGGATTATTATAACTATAATTATCAAAGAGTTCATTACTTATTTTAATACATGATGTTTATTTTGTATGTATGTACAGAAGTGTTGTTGAATGTTGTTTAAAGGTCTACATTCATGGTAGCATGGCTCAGCCTGTGTACCCGACAAGTTTGTCAAACGGCAGTCACAAATGGAGGAGGCTATAGGCACCAGACATTCTGGGAAGTACTCTCGGAATGAGCTTTAGGTGGAGTATAAGAATTACTACCCATCCTAATTTGCCACCTGGCTTTCTTTGCTGAAGTTTTCTTTCTGTGCCTCAATTATACAAATTAATTTTACCTTGATATGTTATACTGTATATGAATACAAATTTAACCCCTTGAGTACCAGCGACGCACGTTATGCGTCGCCTATGTATGTAACACTAAACCCCAGTAACGCAATGGTTGCATCCGCCTTAATTACTCGTCCTAGGGTACCTAGAGGGTTCATATTTGTATGGGAACTGCTTTAGGATCCCATGGAATAATACTGATGGTTGGCAACCGTCCAAGTCCAGCCGTGTGGGCGCACTTGGTAGTGATTTTCCAGTATATTGCCTACCCATCACCCCATGTTAATTGTGACTTTCCGCCGCCCCCCAGGACCCTTAAATGACCTAGGGAGGCGTTTTTTTTTTTTTTTCCTTCATTACTAACCCATCCTATGTGTTTCAGGAAAAAGAAAAATGACAAGTGGCTGGTCCTGGAGTCTACATTTATATTAAGTTGCATGGGGTCCACAGGGTTACAAACCGTTTTGTCCGCAGAGAGTGTATATGTTACAGTCTCATCCTAAAATATGTTGTTGAGAAATATCTGGAGAAGGGACAGAAGTTGTATGCTGCCTTCATGGACTTGGATATAACCTATGACATAGTAGATAGAGAAGGTTTGTGTACTGAGAATATACAGAGTAATTGGTAGGTTCCTGGAAGCGGAGAAGAGCTTGTACACGGGTGCATGGGCGGCAATGTATGTATTTACCTAATTGTATTTACCTAATTGTAGTTTACAGGAGTTGAGCTAAGCTCGTGTTGTCCCGTCTCTCAGTCTACTTTTTATCCAATTTTTTCTTGAAAATATGGATGTTCCTTGCCCCTACCACCTCCTCCTCCAGCCCATTCCATTTATCAATACATCTACATGTAGAGGATGAACAGAGCAAGTTCTTTGATTTGATGGCATCCATGGTTGTTCAGTATATATACTGTATATATATATATATATATATATATATATATATATATATATATACAGTATATATATATGGATGGAGTCATGAAAGTAATACAAAGAATAGCAGTGGATGTTGGAGTACCCCTAGTAAGGGAAGGGAGTGAGTGGAGTCTGCTTGTGCTACTGTTTGCTGATGATACAGTTCTGATAAGTGATAGCGAGTGGGAGTTGTAGCATTTGGTAAATTTGTGTGGAAATATTTGTGAGAAATTGAACCTAAAAGTCAATGTGGTGAAGAGTAAGGTGATGGGCCTAGAGACGGATGAATTCACAGTGTGAGGTGAAGTTGAATGGTTACGTAATAGAGAATGTCAGCACATTCAAGTATTTGAGCAGTATGATGAGTAAAGATGGGATTATAGAGGATGAAGTGCAAGGGCAGGGTGCAACAGGGGAAGGGGTTGTAGGAACACTGAAATCAGTGACAAGGAATAGGATGGTCAGCATGGAAATAAAGAAGTCGCTGCATGGTAATCCTGACACTGACAAACGGGAGTGAAGCACAGATGTTAGAGAGACAAATCAAGAGTGATATGGTTGGGAATAAGTTACTTGAGAAGTGCATGTGGAGTCAAATGGAGATCTACAGATGAATGAGGAAGTATGAGAGCGTTGTAGTGTGTATGTGGACGTGCTGGAGAGTGAGAAGAGGAACACATAGAGGTAGTTACCATGTGGAGCATATGGCAAATGAGAGAATGATGTAGCAGCTTAGTGTCAGAATTTGTGGGAATTGTGGATTTTGTGATAAAAGTATAAAAATTGGCACACAATTAATATATGTATCTTGTGTCCAAATTTTAGCCTTATAGTTCAACAAATGAAAAAGTTCTGGCCAATTCAAATTTTGCTTGTAAAAATGTGATTTCCGGCTAACCCAGGCGGAATTGGAGGCTAATATTAAAAATCCGTACAAAAAACCTTAATCAAAAGAAGGGTAAAATGTTGCGGTAAATCGTTTGCAACATGTTAGAATGTCGTAGCTGCAATATTTAAGGGCGTGATTTTGGGCGGCTGGGTCGCGGCGGGCGGGTTAGCTCAGTTTATAGTCTTTCTCAACCCACCCCCTCCTCCCCTACCTACTCTCCCATATTTTTGTTATCATTATTATAGGTAAATATAATATTATATATCTATTTATTCTCTATAACTTCTGCCGTTATTAGAATTATATTTAATGCCATTCATACTTAATTAGTATACTTAGTATTTTATAGTTAATATAAGTCTATTCACGCAAGCTATTATTAAAATGCCCCAGAACGAGAAGCCCACCACAGAAGCCACGAGCGAACACCACACAGAAACACCCGAAAGAAAGGCCCACAGAACGAAAGGACCAGGTGACCGAGCCAACCAGTTCAGACAGGCCGAAGCCCGCAGGGCTAAGCAGCTTCAGACCACACCTGCCTACCCCTTCTAAACACTGACCTTTCCCACACCTCGCGTATACACTACCCTCGTGTCCTATACCTCTACCTACATGATAATGAACATAAATACACCTTATGTTAATACACCCATGCTCTGTCCCTAAGTTAGGATATTAATATCAACATACCCTAAAATACCTTGTCTTGCCAGACTAAGTTTCTGAAGACCAATCGCCCCCATAAATCTATGTATTCAATCCTTAGGTTAGTTATCTTTATCCGCCATTGTGTTCATCTCTTCCATTTACTTTCCACAATTGTTATACGTCTTCCAATCACCTCCTTCGTATCCACAGTCCACACTACTCCATTTTGCTTCATGTCCTACACCTCTTACCCGCCAGACTCTACCTACATGATGATGAACATGAATACACATTCATTTAAAACACCCATGCCCTGTCCCTAGGTTGAGCCGATGCCAACCAGTTCAGACAGCCATAAATCTATGTATGTTCTTCTATCCGAGAAGTAATATGTTCACCCCTTAAAATACCTTGTCTTGCCAGACTAAGTTTCTGAAGACCAACCGCCCCCATAAATCTATGTATGTTCTTCCATCCGAGAAGTAGTATGTCCCCATGTCCTAATTGATAAGAAACTAAGATACCCACGGGTACACCATTGTATATATAACCATTATTCCTGTAATACCTAGAGAGAGATAATGGCTGAAGATGTTAGCCACCATGCAGTATCTCTAATTCTTACCCCAACCAGAGATCGTATAGATAACCTTTTGTTACCATTGTCTATCATAATACCACGAAACAATAACGAAGTACCCCTACGAACTGCCGCTTTTCTTTGGTCTATATTTCATAGAAAACGCAGTTCCCCGGGACAACTAGATCAGCAAGAAATTGTGTCAAATAATAGTGTCCATAACCCCTCGTATTGATGAGTAATAATACACCATGTTTTTCCCTACTTTATCCACAGTCAAGCACACACCTATAGTTAACCTCCTTTTCCCCCACAGTCCCACAGTCCACATGATTCTATCTTTTCCAGACTCACATACCACCCCGTATTTGCTCATCCCCCGGTAGCATTTGGCTAACGTACTTTCACTGTCATTTCCCCCCAAACTCCAATATCAACTGTAGTCTAATGCCACCCCTACGCCCGGAGACCTTAGGGTCAAACTTCCACGTAGCCCCCTGAACTCTCTCCCTCTCATTAACACCCCGCGCTCCTAGACTCTTTTCCGACCTAGCCTCTCCCTCATACCTCTTGAAGATCCTTGATTTTTCCGTTGCTAACGTTCTCCAACCTTTTTTATATATACTCCTATCCAGCCTACCTTCCCTTAGTAGGACGGAACAACATTAGAACTTTACTAACCCTTTGCATGCCATCTATTCCCTCACAACCCATTCACAACCCTGCACCCAATGATCGTCAGTGCGAGGCTAGCCACCTCGCCAGTGACTAACTTCTATTGCCATACTTCCAGATAAAGGTGGCAGAGTTAGCAACCCAGTCTCCACCACATCCAGCAAGCCATGCAATAAACAACCCAACCGATTAAACCAGCTAGTCAAGGCACCTTCGGTTTTGGTATTAAGAACACCCACATCTGTCTCATAAACAGAGGGTTATTACAAACACTTGTGATATGGCAAGCCCCTAGCCACAGCCGCCGGACGACCATCACAGAGAGAGGGCGCACAGCTACCCCTTTTTACCTACCCGAGGAGGGAGACCCCCACCCCTGCGGAGGTATACCTGACCCTTGTTTTGACTTCCGGGTCATTGCCAGGTAGCACAGGAATTCTTCCTATCAATGAACTAACCATGCATGACTAACACCTTTACTAACCTCTATTAACTCACAATAACCCATTAACCTTTCTTGCATACTCTGATAACTAAATTAGCACCTCAGCTATACCATAGAATGAAGATTGAACACTCTAAGAGAGACGCTCCTATCACAGCTGTCCCAATCCTCCTCGCAAAGTAGATCCAGTCTCCCTCCCCTCAATACTTCCAGTATAGCCAAAATAGTACCTCTTACTAAGGCTCAGTTACATCACAATATGAAGGCTCCCTATAGCCATGTGCCACAACAGTAATCACCACCTTACCTAGTCCCCATATCTATTGAGAGCTCAAATAATTCCATAAGACTCGAGATCCCTATGGCCTACAGGGTCCAAAACCGAGCCTATAAACCCAGCTCCAGCCCCCAGTAAAATCAGTTGAAAAATAGACACCAACCCAGGTTGGTCACCAGAGTTAACCTCGAGCTCTATCCTTGTTGGTTGCTGAGAATTGAGTTCCAGAGCTGGCAGACTCCGTGGCAGATTTGGATAGAAGGACCTGTCCACGTACTTGAGAACTTCCTACATATGGACCACCTGGACGGCCGCGGAACCAGTCGTTAGCCCCCAACATCACGGACGCAAGATAACCAGGAACAGACCAATCAAATACTACCCAAGATTCACTCTATCAGTACTACATTACTACAGTGCTATTTAGAGATTCACTTATTAATATTTCTACGAAGTGGCTATATCTTTGCCCAGTGTAATTCATATATAACCATTCCATTTGGGAAGTGCTAAGCGTATCAGTGTTTATTAATTAACAGGCGACATTAACTCTCGTAATTACCTTTATCCAGATATTATTACATAGAAGTAAAACCCTAGTGATATCTAACGTTCGCCCACTGATTTGTGTTCTACGTATTTCTGCCATAAGAATATAAACTTAGATCAGTACCCCCTGAGGTTACTAGAATTCCCGTGCTCTAAAATACGCGTGTCTAATCTAGTCTGTGAACTACTACTTGTGCACCGGAGCTACCAGTAATAAATCTAACAGTGAATATGAATCTATAAGTAACATTGATGGTCTCCAGTATATAAACTTGTGAATTAAAGCCAGTGATCAGAAGATTAATACCTGAACGTTGGAAGTGGGAGACTAGGCTCCATCCAGATCCACTTATGCTAGTGTTGTTCATTTCTATCATTTGCCTTGCACGAGTATTCAGAAGTGTATATATCAATAAACGTAATCGTGTGTCTTGTTACTGTGTGTTTATTTTGTGTTCTCTATTCCTCATACCTTGTTTTGTGCATGCAGCCTTATATACCCAGTCAGTTAGAACTCACATTACCCAAGTTAATCCTGTAGAAAAACAGGGCATAACAATTATATCTACTTTATTTTAGAGCATATATATATATATATATATATATATATATATATATATATATATATATATATATATATATATATATATATATATATATATATATATACACAGTATATATATAATATATATATATATATATACAGTATATATATATATGAATGAATGATTTTGCCTCTGCCTGATTGCAAGTGTGACAGTGACTGGCTGTGTGTGACTGATTGACTGTTAGTAACTGTGTGTGACTATGTTATTGACTAGCCTAATTGTAAGTGTAATTGTGACTGGTTGTATGTGACTGACTGACTATGTGTGACTCTACATTACTGACTTATTATGTGTGACTGGCCATATGTGACTGTTACTGACTGTGACTGTTTTTTACTAACTGTAGGCCTATGGGTGACTGTGACTGGCTGTATATGTGACTGGCCATATGTGACTGATTGTTACTGACTGACCGACTGTTTCTGACTAACTGTATGTGTGACTGTGACTTATTGTTACTGATTGTGTGACTATGTTACCATGTGTGACTGACTGACTGTATGTGTGACTCTATGTTACTGACTGATTATGTGTGACTGGCCATATGTGACTGATTGTTACTGACTGTGTGACTGGAGTTAGGTTAGGCTAATGTTAACCTTATGAAAACCCAAACAAAGATTTGATTAGGGTTACTGTGTAATTTTAACATGAACATTAGTAAAATCCGAGCCAAGTTTCGTCAAAACTTGGCTCGTGTTTTCTAAATGTCGGGTTATAAGGGTATGGAAATTTACAAAACCCGAGCCAACATGTTAATAAGGTTACTGTGTTATTTTCATTTTTAAATTAGTTAAATCCGAGCCAAGTTTCGTCAAAACTTGGCTCGGGTTTTCAAAAAGTCGGGTTTTATGGGTCTGGAAATTGACAAAACCCGAGCCAATATTTTACCAAGGTTACTGTGTTTTTTTCATTTTTACATTTGTTAAATCCGAGTCAAGTTTCGTCAAAACTTGGCTCGGGTTTTCAAAAAATTGGGTTTTATGGGTCTGGAAATTGAACAAACTCGAGCCAAATTTGGGTTACAAATGTGTATTATCGTGTTCTATAGTGTTCTATACGCTTTTTACCCCTCAATTTCCCTGATCTTCATAGCCCTCCCCACTATCGGGGGGCGTGTCTTTAGATTGATGGATAATGGGTAAATGCTTAATTCCCATTCAATTTCACCACTAGATTCGACTAAAACGCCAAAAACAAAATCAAAATACCAAAAAAAAAAAAAAATTAAAAACACGTTGTTGCGTCTCCTGTATATTAACCAATAAGGCTTCTGTAGGCTAGTAATGTTGAACGCTGCCGCAATATATGTAGGCTAGCCTAGGCTAATGATGACAATCAATAAGTCATGGGGGTCCCGCAAGCTAATATTGTATCCCACGGCAGTCAAAATAGAAGAGGATGTGATCACGAACATGCGATACGCCCGAATTACTAACCTAGCCTACATCACAAAAATATCTTCTTTCTGAACCACTATGAAAATACCACAAACAATTTTCAAACAAAGGCCCACACTTTATTTATCGAAATACATTTCACCCATCCTTCACATATCAAACATTTTATCCTCCAACGCTAACAGATATAGTAACTAACTTTAGTCTATAATATATATAACTATAATATAACAATAATACATCCGCGAAAATGGGAAAAATAAAGATGTCCTCTACATTAGGCATTATGTTTACCTAGCTAATTTACCATAATTAATATATTATAGTACATATTGCATCATGCAGTCTATCTACAATGACTAGTAATGCTATAGAACAAGCTAAGAATGACTAGTGAAGCTATAAAACAAGCTAAAATTACATAATATAAACTATAAACAAACCCACCAGTCTTTCAATGGCCGAGTATAAGAACTTTCACCACATTTCTTTGTCAGAACGGCTGAACAGAAACGCCCCCCCCCCCCCACCTTTTGTTCTTCTCAACCACAATACATAAATATATAGAGGGAGTCTGCCCGCTTACCGGAGCCATATACAGGAACAATAGCAAGAGGCAGAATCATATTTTATAATTTAGTTACCCAATTAAACTCTCTTTTTCTTTGAAGTGTATTTGAGAAAACGAAGACTTTCTATGAGTAACTAAACAAACATAAACAAATAGCTGTTTTGGTGGTGTAATAGTTAGTTTAAGATTTGCATGGAGCCGCGGTGGTCGAGTGGTGAGCACGCTCACGTGTGAATCTGCAAGATCCGGGATCGAATCCCTGCCACGGCGGACATTTAGTGGGTGTGGCAGTAGGCTACGTCCTAGCATGTTTCACATGCTCGCAACCAGTCAGGAGACATCCTGATGTCGTATAGACTAAACACACATACCAAAGCCATTCCAACAGCTTCCTCTCTCTCTAACACCCCTTCTCCCCTCTCTACACTCTTTCAATAAAAAAAACAAAAACATAACAATTAAGCTGTCCCGACGCTAATAACGCCTGTGCAAATATCTGGAGATTCCTACTCCGTGTAGCCTACATTGCACATCACAACCCTAAGAACAACAAGATCTGCATCTGGTATCCCAGGTTCGAATCCCGGGAGGATCACATGCTTTCATTAATTTCATTGGGAGGTGTTTGGTGTTGGGAGTGAAATTATTGTTTTGGATTATTAGCCTACATTTGATCGCGTATTTAGAGAAATATGACACGTTTTAACAGTTTATTCTGGCTATCATTAGACGGTTTTATACAGCTTAGGAGGGATCTGTGTGAATTAAAGGGGTAAAGACTATCCCAATTCTCCCTACCAGAAATTGTTGGAGTTGCCACGCCAGACACGTTTTGTACAGTAAGCGACATCCCACAGTTCTTCACCCTCCTTCTCCGTCAATCATTCTTAATTATAAGCTATATATGTCGTACTTTCTATAACTGACACATTACCCCCACAACTACCATACTATATGTAATGCCCTCGAAAATATTCCGCAACCCCAATAACGTACTACCCGAGTTGACGTCTGGTATAGTGTATAATAGTCGTTGATGGAAAGTCCAATAAACTCATCACGTGAATCACCACGAGACTATCACCTGGTTCTTACAAATAGGACTAAGGTTACTATACTATTGTACGTCCGTGGTAGTACAGTGGGTTAGCGCACGGGCCTGGTTGACCTATGGAGGATATGGTTACTAACCAGGGTTCGAACCCCACCCAAGGCATCTCAAAACCTGTGGGTTTTTAGGAGGGTTAAACTCCCTTCAGAGGTTCGAGCCCCGCGCCAGGCACCAAGGAAGTGGGCCTGGGGAGTTTACAGGAGACCATAAATTCCCTTCACAACCAGCATTTCACTATTTATTAGTGGCCCCTCCATCATTGACGATTATGCCTATTACATAAGGCTACCTCTTCAAACGCCCATAAGCGCAGTTTCAAACTACCGCCGCAGAGCTCAGAGGAACCTTCATCATAAGCACACGCTAAATCACTCATGGTTCGTCTTTATGATTGGGTTCTCACTACGAAAAAACTTTGAAACAAATAAAAAATAAAAATATAATAAGAATAACTATTCATAAGCTTTCCATATTCCGTGGATGTACTTCTGTGGATTCTTGGACCAGACGCCGGCTAGCGCATCTATCCACCTTCCTTGCTCTGCGTTCACCCCACCCGGACGTGTCCCCCACAGTGCTCCGCTTTGATTCCGCATTCTTGCGTCCCTAGTGAGTTTTTTCTCATTTGTTTACTCTGGGATGTCTTGAGTAAGGTTAGGATTAGCTTAGCAGGGGTGTCATGGGTGGTTTTCTCGCAGAACAAGTGTATTTTGGGTCGTTTTTGTTGGGGCGTCTATTTTGGACGGACCCTCGTGGCCGAGTTGAGGACGCTCTGAATCTGTTTTTCGTGTTTAGCCATCTTTAGTCCTAGCTTGTTAGGAGGCTTTAACTACGCGATGTCGGGCTTCTAGCTATCTTTCTGATGGAGTAGCCTATGTTATTTGTACTGACGTTCCTGGTGTATTTTTCTTCACTTAGCGGAGTTCTTTCTGGGTCCCGAGTCAGTGTTACCCTTACCCGGGTGTTTTCTACGATTTTGATGTGGCGGCTGTTCCAGTTTTGGTGGGATGGAGTGCTTTTCGATGGTGTTTCGACGTCATTAAGTGTTTTTTCCGTTTTCACCAGGCCTAGCCAGCAACTCGTAGTTTTTTCACATATGCAAGTGTTTTCATTGTTTATTATAATAGACATGTATTCATGTGCCATGTGTGTCCTGGATTAGTTGTGATTGGCTGATCCAGGAGCTTCGGACTGTGGGTCTGATTATGTTTATCAGACTGCGTTCTGTTTGGTGTGGGTTGCCTTTCCGGCGGATTTTCTCGATTGCTCCTAGAAAGCCGTTTTGTTTACCGAGTTTTAGTCAGGATGGCTAAAATAGGTAAGTTACCCCGGCGAGTTTGGTAGCTTGAGGGCTCATCAGAAACTGCGTTTTCTGTGGTCGAGCCTGTGATCAGGCTTCCTGTGTTATTCCCGGCGAGGTGGGCTCCACACATTTATCTAGGTGATCATGCTGACACCTGTTGGATATGGTTTTCTCGGCTTTTCAAAGCCATTGAAACAATGCTGTCTGTTTGTTTGGTCTTTCCCTCCCGGCGACCTTTTTACAAAGAGGTGTGGGGCAGGTACAATTGGTTTGACATTGCATATAAAACCCGGCGGTTGTACCTTCGGGTGGTTATATTAACGGATTTGCAATTCGCGATAATTGCCAAACAATTGATTGATACAATAGGGTATCACGGCCTTCAAGACGGCGATCTATGAGGGCTTCTGGGAGAAGCCGGATTAGAGATTAAGATAGGCTTAGACTTTTTATGGGATAAAAAGATGCCTGAATCTTACTAGTGTTTCAAGTGTAAAGGGATACTTGAAAGACTTCATCTTTAATAAAGATATGCTTCATCTTTATGAGGATTCAGAAGATATGCTTAAATCTTTTGGACAGGTAAAGATATGCTGAAATCTTTAATAAGCCATTGAAACAATGCTTTTTGTTTGTTTGGTCTTTCCCTCCCGGCGACCTTTTTACAAAGAGGTCTGGGGCAGGTACAATTGGTTTGACATTGCATATAAAACCCGGCGGTTGTACCTTCGGGTGGTTATATTAACGGATTTGCAATTCGCGATAATTTGCCAAACAATTGATTGATACAATAGGGTATCACGGCCTTCAAGACGGCGATCTATGAGGGCTTCTGGGAGAAGCCGGATTAGAGATTAAGATAGGCTTAGACTTTTTATGGGATAAAAAGATGCCTGAATCTTACTAGTGTTTCAAGTGTAAAGGGATACTTGAAAGACTTCATCTTTAATAAAGATATGCTTCATCTTTATGAGGATTCAGAAGATATGCTTAAATCTTTTGGACAGGTAAAGATATGCTGAAATCTTTAATAAGCCATTGAAACATTGCTGTTTGTTTGTTTGGTCTTTCCCTCCCGGCGACCTTTTTACAAAGAGGTCTGGGGCAGGTACAATTGGTTTGACATTGCATATAAACCCGGCGGTTGTACCTTCGGGTGGTTATATTAACGGATTTGCAATTCGCGATAATTTGCCAAACAATTGATTGATACAATAGGGTATCACGGCCTTCAAGACGGCGATCTATGAGGGCTTCTGGGAGAAGCCGGATTAGAGATTAAGATAGGCTTAGACTTTTTATGGGATAAAAAGATGCCTGAATCTTACTAGTGTTTCAAGTGTAAAGGGATACTTGAAAGACTTCATCTTTAATAAAGATATGCTTCATCTTTATGAGGATTCAGAAGATATGCTTAAATCTTTTGGACAGGTAAAGAAGTGCTGAAATCTTTAATATGAAACTAAAGGAAAACGAAAAGTAGTGGTGGAGTGCTACGGTTCGTTGACCGGCGGTTTTGTGGCACATGTTTTGTACCATTTTGGGGTAACCTTATGAGCATTAATTCCTGGAAATTTCTCTTTCCAGGGCGGAGTACCGGCGTTGCGCCAGGTGACCAGGTAGTTCCCGGGGGCGGGGTAGTTTTCCCCCAGTCTCTGTCATGTCGGCACTTGAACCTCTCATTGCTTTATGTTCAACGTCGTTATGCTCAGGTATCCCTATTTTTGCTCACAAGCTCTGCATTAAATGTGTTAAATGCCTAGATCGGTCATGGGGGATATGGGTGACAAAGAATTGCACTATTTGTAACCTCTTAAGTGTTAAAGTTCTAATTCAGAAAGATAATACTGCGGCGGTGGCTTTACAAGAAGTGAAACAACTTCTCGCTACTTACTCAACGGATGTAGCACATAAAGCATTGCAAGGTGATAACCTTGAGCTATGGGATCTTTTAATTATCATAAACCTCTAGGGGGCTCGGGAGAGGGCTCTCAATCGGAGAGTATACCAAGCTCGCAAGCGAGTGACAGCCACAGCCAAGGTGTATGGCGATACTCACAGTCCTGGCAGGACAGAACACATCCCTTTGTGACTCAAGTAGTGGCCGACGTCCACCGGGATGCCGATGTACCATCTTCTATCCCAGATTTAACATGGCAGCATGTGGAGGTCCCGGCTTCGGCGGGATCTTCCCATGATAGGCCAGACTTAACGGATGATGAACAACGATCTCTGGTCTCAGAGATGGAGGTTGAAGAGTCCAGTCACCTTCTAGACGACTCTCAGGGTACTGTCGAATCTCCACGGAGTTCGTCATCGGCTAGGTATTTAACGGCAGAAGAGATTGATGGATTACTATTTAATGAACTTAATAGGTTCTTTGGCCCTACGCCGGAAACTCCTACAGTTGATACGGGAGCTCCCGCGACGTCGACGAATGTGCGACCTCTGGCTACATCCATTGCTTTAGCTAAAATACCTAACCCCCCTCTTGTGTCAGATCCAATTTCCAATGTGCCAGGCACAGCAGCTCTCACTACTTCCAATGTGCGAGTCATATCAGACAAAACTCCCCCTCCTTTAGACAAGGCGCCAGTCAAAAAAGGAGCTATGCCTCTTTTATACGGGCCTGATGAGTCATGGGTAGCAATGTTACCAACTAAGTCAGAGGCA
Source organism: Paralithodes platypus (assembly GCA_032716605.1). Taxonomy (NCBI): domain Eukaryota; kingdom Metazoa; phylum Arthropoda; class Malacostraca; order Decapoda; family Lithodidae; genus Paralithodes; species Paralithodes platypus. The sequence goes on from CM064495.1 coordinate 56,366,179, forward strand.
GCACAAGCTACTATTTCGGGGGAGCTCCCTGTACCACATGAGTGGGTAATCCAAGGCAATAAGTCTAGAAAACTCAGAGCTTTGGATAGTCAAGGAAATGTTTTGGATGTTCATATTAAGGCCATTCCAAGTTATTATTGTTGATATGGGTATATATATCGGGTTCTTAATGAGACACACTGGATAGGGGTTCATATATATTGGGGGAGTCTGGTTACATGCTTCTTGTCATCAAGGGAGGTTTAGGAAGCCATGCCTTGATATCGGCTCGCCTGTAGATTATATATTTAGCTTACAATATTATTACCAATATTGTAACATCCTCTCTCTTTTGAGAAGATAGCTACCAGTGAAATTGGTATTATAAGAATAATTATATTTTGACATTTTGAGGTCCCCTAGGATTATTAAGTAATGCTTATTCTATTATGGCACATGAGCTAGAGTAATAATAGTACCAATATGATTTATAAAATTGTACAGTACAGTACTATGATTTGTTAAGTTACTGGTACTGTACTGTATACAGTATGTTACCGGTACAGTAATTAGCGTTTTAGTAGAGTATGGAATGTGATTAATTTTGTTAGAATATTAATCTATTAGTATGTAAATATGAGATATGAAGTAGATGAGGTATATTAGTCAAATCTATTGATATGGTATTACAAGACTAGGTGAGGTAGGTTAATTATTAGTTGATAATACTGTTCTACATGAGAATATCCACAAATAGTGAATATATATGATACAAAAGTATATTGTATACCCTTGTGCCAACTAAACATAAAGAATTTATTTTATGAGATTATATGAGATTAGTAATTGTTGGTATATTAGTAAAGTTAGTACATTAGAACATTAATATTCAATGTTCTGAAAATTACAAAATGTTTCATGCAAAGTTATTGGTTATATCATGCAGGATTAGTAAATTAGTAACAAAGGTTATATGATTGACTTAAATTTATAGATCCTGATACCCAGTACCGTACTCAAAATCATCCAATCTCTTTCCTTTCGCATTACAATTTCTTTGCATACCGATCTGCATTATAATATCCTTACACTCCCATTCACATTACAAAACCTTTATCATTCAGACTGTAATGTTAAGTTACTCCTCATTCAGTGGCTTCAGTCGTATTCTCACTCACTTACTCCATTTAGATAATCTTTCTCATCCTGTAACATTCTCATCCAGCATTTACATTTCTGCCAGTGCCTCATCTCATACCAGTATTGGACTGTTAGTCAGACATGCAATCAGTCATACCGGTACTGTACTCTTACCTGGTCATGTCAAACTCTCGGTACCTGGTAGGTAATACATTCCTATTCCGTCTCACGCTCGTCCTGTTCTCATGTGTAGTGACAGGTTCATCAAGTCTACTGTGTATGTCTCTCACGTGTCTGTTGTTTGTGTAGACTGGAACACATATGTCTGTATAATTCCTATCTGTAGATCTAATGGTTGTGGTATTGTCTGTATTAGTGACTTTTCCATTATTTCTTATGTCAGCGTTTTCACTTGTCATCCGTAAATGACCTCGATTTCGTCTTATCGCTCCATTTTCTGTCTCCACTTCATACGATCGCTCGTCTAATCTCCTGGTTACAACTCCTCGTTCCCACTTCTTCTTGCCTAGTGATGTTGGCTTGATTCGCACCACGTCTCCTTCAACCAATGGTTCCAAATCTCTCGAACCTTTGTCGTAGTACTTCTTGCTTTTGAGATCTTTCAGCATCTTCTTCCGCTTCACTCGCTCCAACATAATTCCTTTCGGCTCCAACAACTTGCTAGTAGTCGGCAGTAACGTTCTCGTACGTCGACCAAAGTTGAGTTGCGCTGGACTCTCTTCCAAATCTTGCATAGGCGTATTTCTGTAGTCTAGAATCGCCAAAAACGGATCTTCACCACTCTCGACAGCTTTCTTGATTAGTTTCTTCGCCGTCTTGACCGCTGATTCTGCTTTACCGTTAGACTGGGGATGATGTGGGCTGCTCGTTCGATGTTCAAAGTCATACTTCTCCGCGAATTCTTGAAATTCTTCACTGCTGAACTGCAGATCATTGTCACTAACTAGTACATTTGGCAGTCCATATCTTGCAAAGTGCACCTTCAACTTCCTGATAACAGCGCTTGACTTAGTGTTTTCCAGGTAGTCAACTTCCCAGAAATTACTGAAATAGTCCACTGTAACAAGATAGTTCTGACTCTTGATTGTCATAAGGTCTACACCTACTTTCTCCCATGGTCGGCTGGTTTGCTCATGAGTCATCAGAGGTTCTTTTTGTTGAGCTGTAGAGTATGTGTTACAAATTTCACACTCTGAAATGAATTGCTTCATCTCTGCATTCATTCCTGGCCAAAACAAACATTCTCTTGCGCGTCGTAGACAACCTTCAACTCCCATATGTGACGAATGTATAGCGGACTTCATCTTCTGACGTAGACTGGTAGGAATTACAACACGTTCTCCCTTGAAGATCAATCCATCTTGAAATGACAGTTCTGCTCGTACATTAAAGTATGGTTTCAGTATGGTCTCTACTTCACTCTTGTCTTCTGGCCATCCTTTGAGAATTATCTCCTTCAATAGTTGCAATGCTTCATCTTCCTCAGTTGCTCGACGGATTTCTTGCAATCGTTCACTTCGGATGGGTACGTAGTCTGTCATGTTGATCTGTTCAAACACCTCTTCCTGCATATCTCTTGTGTTTTGCAGATAAGCTCTTGATAGAGTGTCGGCTAGATACATTTCTTTGCCCTTCTTGTGAACAATCTCGACATCATACTGTAGTATCCTCATCAACATCCCTTGCAGTCGTCTTGCTACACTTGACAAAGGCTTATTTTGGATAGCTTCTAGAGGTTTATGGTCGCTCTGGATTGTCGTCTTCCTCCCAAAACAATACTGATGAAACTTGTTCAGTGCAAAGACGATTGCCAAAGTCTCCTTCTCTATCTGCGCATATCGTGTCTCCGTGTCAGTCAGTGCTCGACTTGCAAATGCGATTGGTTTACCCTCTTGAAGTAACGCTGCTCCTAAACCTTTTTGAGATGCATCACATTGAATCTCCAACTTTTGCTCTGGGTTGTAGTACTGTAAGATGGGTGTTTGGGTCATCATCTTCTTGATCCTCTTGAACGCCTCATCATGTTCTCTTGTCCACTTCCACTCGGTGTCCTTATGGGTCAGCTTCCTCATAGGCTCCATGACATCCGATAGACTGGGTACAAATTTACTCAAGTAGTTCACCATTCCAGACAGTCGTCGTACTGCAGTCACATCCTCTGGTGCTTGCATCTTCACGATTGCTTCAATCTTCTTTGGGTCAGCCATCAGACCATCCTGCGAGATCTTGTGACCTAGAAATGTGATTTCTGTACTACCAAGCTCAGTCTTTGCTCTGTTCAGCCTCAGACCCTTTGCTCGGCATCTGTCCAGTAGGTTTCTCAGCTTTGAGTCATGATCCCTTGCAGCTTCTTCATCAGTGTCACCAACTCCAAAGACCAAAATGTCATCAGCAACACAAATTACGCCTTGTAGATCATCCAGAACCAGTTGTAGCTTCTTCTGAAAAATTTCGCTGCTTACAGCCAGACCAAAAGGAAGTCTGCCTGTATCTCCCATACGGTGTTTGAAATGTTGTCAGCTTGCGTGATTCTTCATCCAACACACAGTGCCAGTAGCCATTCTTGAGGTCAAGCTTGGAGAAGATTTTGGCTTTTGCAAGGTCAGGCAGAATGTCGTCGATTACCGGTAGAGGGTGCATCTCTCTTATGAGTGCTTTGTTCAGAGCTTGAGGGTCAATGCATATTCTCAGATCCCCCGACTTCTTGGTTCCTGCTACCATTCGACTTACCCATTCTGTAGGCTCGTCAACCTTAGTAATGACATTTTCCTGCTCCAACTGCTCCAGTTTCTCTTTAACCTTCGACTTGATGCTCAATGGTACTCTACATGAAGGAATTGCAATAGGTTTCACCGACTCATCCACTGTTAGATGAACATTTCCTGGTATCTTGCCAACTTCATCAGCAAATACGTCTTCGTAGTCTGTTAGGATGTCATTCATTACACAGATGTTTTCATAGTTAACTGTGATGAATCCCATCTTCTCAGACCCTCGCTTACCAAGAATTGGTGTAACAACCTGTTTTACAACAACAAACTCAACAGAATAGTACCTTTGTGGTTGCTTGCAGTTGCGAACATCAATCCTACACTTTCCCAACGGCTGAATTGTAGTAGAGTTCCACATTTGAAGAGTTGACTCACACGGCTGTAGCTCTGCGTCCGGTACCAGATGACTTGGAATGGCATTCACACATGCCCCGCTGTCGATCTGGAACTTCACTTTATTACCGTTGACCATGAGATTAGCCATTATGTGTTTTCCTCTGGATCCGGTCGATACGTTCATGATGTATTCCCGTCCTCTTGAGTTATCTTCTGAGTCGTCGCTTTCTTCTGTGACTCCATCTTCTACCGCATGGACTCTGCGCGATGTCTTCTTTTTGCGTCCTGTCGCTGCGCTTCTTGGTGCTCCGCCGGTCGTTGCATTACTTGGACATTTCTTGGCATAGTGTCCCGTTTTCTTGCATTTATGACATTTGGCATCAGTTGCAGGACAGTTCTTCTTACCCCAATAATGTGCTAAACCACACCAGTCGCACTGCGTGAGGTTAGGCTTAGTCTTTGTTGTTTGTGGATTACTCTTCTTCTTGGGTTTTGCACTGAGTTTGTGTAGAGACTCCTGCTTGTCACTTCGAAATGCTGTCATTGATCTCCTTGAAGTTTCATAGGCAGTACACATCTTAAGTACAACATCTAGAGTTAGGCTATCCTCCCTAAAGAATTTTTCCCGAAGTGTATCCTCTTGGCAACCAAAAACAATTTTATCCCTCAGAAGGTCATCTTGAAGTTCTCCATATCCACAGTGTCTTACCAAAGTCTTCAGCCTAGTGATAAAAGATTCCAAGGATTCATCTTTCCTTTGCATGCTATCATGAAAGTTGTACCTCGCCATCAGCTGCTCATCTCTTGGTGAAAAATGCTTGTCAAATTTCCCAATTAATGTTGCATAAGTCAGGGCAGATTCATCTTCTATGCCAAAAGATTCGTAGATATCTAGCAGAATGTCACCTGCAGTCAACAATTTCGCTATTTTAATATCATCACTCTTACCCTTCAGACCGTTGCCAATGATGTAAAGATCGAGTTTGTTCTTGTAACGCCTCCACGCCACTGCTTGCTCAATCTCAGACTTGCAGACGAATAAAGGCTGTGAAGTGGATGCCATGACGTCACTCATATCTTTCAACTTTTTTAGGTTAAGTCCAAGGATAACTCACTATTTCAGCTGTAGAACTTAGTCAGCAGTACTTCATTCACACGTACACTGCTTACCCAGCTGCCACCATGTTGATATGGGTATATATATATCGGGTTCTTAATGAGACACACTGGATAGGGGTTCACATATATTGGGGGAGTCTGGTTACATGCTTCTTGTCATCAAGGGAGGTTTAGGAAGCCATGCCTTGATATCGGCTCGCCTGTAGATTATATATTTAGCTTACAATATTATTACCAATATTGTAACAATTATAACCATGACTTTTTAGTGTATGCATCAACACCAGCCCTACCCCCTGCCTTAGCTTCAAAGCTATTTTCTGACTGGACTAAGAATGACGGCTTTAACGACGTCAAGGCACTTTCTGCTTTGACGCCGGAGTTGGATATGTTTCCGATCACAGACTCAGCCTCTAATCCAGTCTTGCAGGTGGGGCAGTTGGGTACGGGACCTTGGGTGGAATGGGAAACAGAGGCTCAAAATGTTGCCACTACTTTCACGTCAAAATCTTCCCACCAAATCCCTCAAGAACACCATTCTTGGTTCTCTCTTCCGGTTTTTAGTGCCGGCGGAGTCCCCTCTGCTTTGTTTGATTTCTTGGCTGCCCCTAAAATCAATTTGTGCGAATTAAAAGATCCTTTTAGCATGCCTTCCCCAGCTCACCTAGACCGTGAGTTTAGGTTAAGAGGAAAAGCGTTTAGACTGTTTTCACAATATATTGTTACCCAGCAAGTAACAAAGTATCTGTTACGCTCTTCTCAGGCAATAGAAGCCGCGGAAGTCAAGAAAGCCATTGAACTTTCCCGGCGCTTGCTTCTCCAGACTTCCATACAGTCTTTAGGAGATATTCGGACGGCCTTATTAGAGGCAGTTCGAGCAAGGCAGGATCCGAGGATGTTCTTAGTAAAGAAACTTCCTGACCGTATTGCAAGCCAAGTAGTTCTGTCTCCAGTTCTAACTCCTCCTTTGATTTCACCAGCAGTTTGGAAGACTGTTTTCAATATGGCACAAGCATTCAAACAAAGTCCCTCTCAACCTAAGAAACCTACCTTCACTTTCCCTAAACCCAAACCAGTTTCGAAAGCTCAAAATAGTGGGTCTAAGCCTTTTCATCAGCCAAAGTCCCCTTCCACTCAGGGTCAGGCTCAGTTCAGGTATAAACAGGGTAATTTCTCAGGTAAAGGCCACAAGTTTCACCAACGACCAGGTCAGGGCCCGCCTCCAGCCAAACCCGGCCAGTCGTCCAAGGGTACACCTCCACCAGCAAAAAAGTAAGGTCTCTCTCACTCCCGGGGCCAGTCAAAGGCGTGTTGGAAAAGAGGGTAGTCCAGCCGGCGAACCCCAGTCTGCTAACTGGGTCCTTCCGGGCGTGTCATCAGGCATGGCCATTAAGAACATGGGCGAGGACTGTGGTACGCAAAGGCATCACTTGGCAGTGGCTCCGGCGACCTCGCTTACGTCAGCCAACAAAGGCCAATCATGTTTCTTTAGAGGTGGAGTCACTAGTTCAGGAGATGATTACCAAGAGTGTCATTATCCCCGTCCCCCCGACTTACCCGGTGTTTACATCCAAACTATTTCTAGTACCAAAAAGGGACAGTATTCAGATGAGACCGGTCGTAGACCTGTCTTATTTGAATCTCCACATTCACAATGTGTCCTTCAGGATGCTGACAGTGAATCAAATCAGGCTAACACTTCCGCCGGGAGGGTGGATGTGTTCATTAGACCTGACAGACGCGTATTGGCATGTCCCGGTAAACAAGAGATTTCAAAAATTTCTGGCTTTACGAATAATGCATCAGACTTATGTCTTTCAAAGGATGCCGTTTGGGTTGAACCTAGCGCCACGCATATTCACAAAATTAGTCCGGCAAGCCCTGATGCCCATTTTAGAACAAGGGATCAGGATCTTGTGGTATCTGGACGACTGGCTGGTGGTGGCAGAGACAGAAAAGTTATGCAACACTCATGTCAACATTACGTTAAACTATGTCAAATCTCTAGGATTCAAGGTCAACTTTGTAAAGTCAAACCTTGTTCCCTCACGAGTAATTCAGTGGATAGGGCTGGTCTGGGACACAGCATCTCTCACTCTGAGTCAGAGTGTGGACAATCAAAACAGATTTCGCAAGAAACTGTTTATGTTTCTCCACAGTCTGACTACGACACAGAGACTCTGGGAATCTCTAGTCGGTTCTCTCAACTGGGTTCAACTAACTGTGAAGTTGGGCCGGTTGAAAGTCAAACGTTTAATCTTGGAGGGCAACAAATATTTCCCACTCTTACCGGCGGGAAAATTATGGGCTATCCCAACATTAATACACAGTTTACTAGCGGTCTGGGCGTAGAGGGCAATGTTGCACTCAGTCATGTCATGGACCTCTCCTCCGCCGACGGTATGGGTGGACACGGATGCGTCAGGGACGATAGGTTGGGGCTTTCAGTCAAACCTCGGGCATCAGGGTCAAGGGCTTTGGTCTCCTTCAGAAACCTCTCACATAAATGTAAAAGAGTTACTAGTCCCCTTGTATTTCCTTCAGGTTCACGGCTCTACTTTACGGGAAAAGTCGGTGGCCTTCAGGATGGACAATCTTAATGCAGTTCACTGCATTCAGAAACAAGGGTCAACGAGGTCTCGGAAGTTGCTAGACGTGTCAGAAAAGATTTTTGTGCGAGCCAACAAGCTGCACATTCATCTTCATGCATCATATCTTCCAGGCGTAGCAAACGTCGGGGCAGACGCGCTGTCTCGGAGACAGAGCACAACAGTAGAGTGGGCACTCAAGCAAAAAAAATTTGATCAAATGATTGCAGAACCTTACCGTCCACAAGTGGATCTGTTTGCGTCAGAGGAGAATCACAAACTCCCTCGGTACCTCACACGCCGGACATTAACGCCGGCGGGGGGGGCCCGACGCATTGGTGACGGATTGGAACAGGTGGAGTTCCATTTATCTGTTTCCGCCACCAGACGCTTCTCTAATGTGCCACGTAGTCAACAAACTACAGGATTATCGAGGCGTAGTCTCGTTAATCGCACCCCTGTGGCCGGCGCAGTTGTGGTACCAGCAATTGAGAATGTGGTGCCCGAACCCGGTGTCGCTCCCGGTCGGGTATTTCCACTTAGACACGATTGGCAACCTAAAGACCTCGCTGACTTTTGCATTGTGGACATTCAGGAGGCCAAGTGGCTAACGCTGTATGGTAGAAACGGGACAGATAAATTTATGAATCAGTACACACAATCTACCAAGAGGCAATATCAATCTCATTGGCAGTCCTTTACTTCTTGGATAGTTAGAACAGAACAGACAGTACCTTCGGTGGCATTAGTTTTTAATTATTTAAACTATTTGTTTGAACAGAAACGTCTATCTGTAGTGACTCTAAAAAATCACTTAACAGCTATCAGGGTGCCATTCTTTGACCTTACAGGTCTAACCATACCACAAGCAGAAGAAACAGGTTTCATGAGAGCATGCTTCAAACTCCGCCCACCTCCCCGTCAGCTCATGCCTACCGGGTCTCTTGACAAAGCGTTATCTTTGCTTCATTCCCGTCTGTATCAGAATACGGCAGATTTTGAATTGCTATTAAAAAAAGGCTGTGTTCCTTATGGGTTTGGCAACTGGTAACAGGGTGTCTGAGCTGGCGGCGATGAGCAACACCCCTAATTGCATAAGGTTTGGTAGACTAAATGATTGCATTCATATTGCACCTTCCCCAGGGTTCATCACCAAGAATGAACATAGTGAACATGTTTTCTCAGAGTTCACGGTGCCGGCGTTGAAACGGGGTAAAGTGCACCATAATTTGTGTCCTGTACAAGCTTTAACCAAATATATGAGAGTGGCACCTCTTAACCAACAAGCTGCTTTATGGGTATCGAGTACAGGTAAAAGATTAATGAAACGTAAAATGGCTTCTCTGCTAGTAGAAGTCATTAAAGAGAGTAATCCCGGCGTAGTGGGTAGAGCCCACGATTTACGCAAATGGGCAGTATCTTTACGTTTTCTAAAAAAAAATCTGTTGAAGACATAGCTACTACTCAACTATGGGCGTCAAATCATACTTTTTTGACTCGATACCTGTCGGTAGCACTAGACAAACCATCAATGCCATGTATAGCGTTACGGCAAAGGGTCTAGATGGGTCTCCAAGTCACTAATTGTTTAGGTTAAGAAAGAGGGGGGGGGGGGGTGCAGTCAGTGAAACATAAGACACCCTAGACCCCGCCGGAGGATATGTACAGAGTAATAATAATAATAATAATAATATTTATTCAGTTAGCAATTTACAGAGTTGGTACCACATAGTATGTTACAAATATGACATGTACCAGCCTTGCATAATTCCAACTAAGGATAGCCCAATAAGGCCGACGAGTAGCATTTTAGTAAGTACTGTACATCTGCGATAGTACAAGAATTTATTCTTTTTTTGTGTCTAATTTTAAGGAATATACACATTAGAATAATGGGGTTTATATGTGCACATGTAAACATAAAGTTTTATTTTTCACCACTTACTTTAAGTGGGGTGCCTTTAACCCGTTGAGCCCCGGCTAGTTATAATATTTTGTTCACCCCAGTCCCAAGCCATTTTCACTTCTTTTTTTTGTTTGCTAAAATGGAAGACAAGGATGAGAAATGAAAAAAAAAAAAAAAAAAATCACCTCGGACATTTTTTTGGGGGGGGGGGGAGCCTCAAAAAAATTTGTTGAGCCAAAATGGAAGAGAATGGTGAGAAATGAAGACAAAAATAAAAAAAAATCATTTCGGTCATTTGGGGGGCGGGGGGTTCAATAGTTCGTCTCCCCTGCATGACCACCTGCCCGGGAGCACTAGGGTAAAAACTGAGTATGGCATTGTACGGCATACATCCTAAGGAGTGTCTCACATAAATCTCAAGCCTCTAGCTCCCATACGACCGGAGTAATGAAGGTTCAAAGTGGCGGTGAACTAAGGGTGTAAAGTATCCCCACTAAGCCCACCACCACCAGCCGCGCGGCTGTCTCGGCCCGCTCACACCTACTGGCCCGGCTCCCACACACACTACGGTACCTCCCCCTCCTATTCTCCCGCCATTTCCTACCTTACGAGCCACGTAAGTGTTTTTTATATGTCGGACGCACGTGATGCGTCGCTGGGAGTTGGTGATCAAACACTGCCGACGCAACACGTGCGACGCTGGGTCTCACTGGGTTAACTTTCAGATCTGTGAACAGATTCTTATAGTTACCTTTTTTCCTCAAGCAGGCTTCTTTAAGCACGCCCCTGCTTGTACCCCTTTTTATATGTTGTATAAAGTTTATACATAAATATATAATTTTTACAAAGTAAGAATACTATGTGGTTGTTTGATTATCTGCCTATTCTATTTGCAATGGTTATGATATGATTACAAATGTCCCCCTCCAGTCTTATATATCAGGCATAATCGTCAATGATGGAGGGGCCACTAATAAATTATAGGTTTGACTCCTGCAAGGAGATAAAGAAAACCTAATATTTAGTAGTGGCCCCGTAATCATTGACGACTGGGGCCCTCCCGACCATCCCCTTCCCATTCGTTGATGTATTAAGGATTTTGGTATACTTGATATGTCAGTGAAGGTGGATAGATGCGCTAGCCAGCGTCTGGTCCAAGAATCCACAGAAGTACATCCATGAAATATGGAAAGCTTATGAATAGTTATTCTTATTTTATTTTGTATTTGTTACAAAGTTTTTTTGTAGTGAGAACCCAATCATAAAGACGAACCATGAGTGATTTAGCGTGTGCTTTTGATGAAGGTTCCTCTGAGCTCTGCGGCGGTAGTTTCAAACTGCGCTTATGGGCGTTCGAAGAGGTAGCCTTATGTAATAGGCATAATCGTCAATGATTACGGGGCTACTACTAAATATTAGGTTTTCTTTATCTCCTTGCAGGAGTCAAACCTATAATATAAGCACTTATAGTCAAACTCAACTGAAATGAGCTCCAAGGAGGTCAAGGTCGCCCTGTGCGGTATTGCCACTTTTCTACCAAAACAAACCTTTTAGAAAACGGGAAACCAAGGAACACCACATTTAGAAGGGAGACTTGAAATAAATGTAAAAGACGTTTTTATGTCTGGAAGGGTAATTGGTATTCTTGTATAAAAGTTACAGAAACGAAATAATAGGTAGGCTATATTTGTATATACCTATTTACATTGTACAGCATCTCCCTTGCCTGGCTATGAAGATGAGAGCAACTTTTCCGAGTTTTTCCTTCCATGGTGGTCGCGCTATGAATGAGGGTTAGTGACCGTCTGACCTGGATGATGTTGTTGTCGTAGTTTGAGGCCATTTAAAGCGTTGCCATTACTCGTATCCAGCTCTCTCTCTCTCTCTCTCTCTTTTGATGGGATTACATTGTGCTATATTGCATTTTGGAGATTGTGTATGTATGTGTGTGTGAGTGCGTGCGTAGCCAACAGAACCGCATTGACATTACTTGGCAACGTCGCATATCCTACCATTCCTTAAATCTATTTATAGCTGTCCCCAGAAAAATGGCAGCATGTTCTAAATAGCGTGCCATATGTTGTATAAATTCCTTCTATATATCCTTAAAATTATATGTTTTTTAACACCACATAACCTTTAAAAATTGTAATATAATATATATAGTCATAAAAGCTAAAATTAATTTGTTAATAGCCTGAAAAACTAACATTTGTTGTTAAAGCTTTGAATATTTGACAACACCGCACAGGGTGAGGGACCCCACCTTGTAGCTCATTTCATAGGAGGATGACTATAGTGTAGCCATCTAGTATATAGTAAAAACATGCAGAATCGTAAGAAATCGTGATAAACTTTGCATAGCCTAGGTATTGAGTATCGTTTATGTCGACAGACGTAACTCTGGCGCTACTTCGGAAGCGTCCACCAGAGGTCTCCGGTGAATTCCTGGTAGGGAGAATTACGGCGTTCCAGGCAGCCCTGTTCAGAGCTGCCTCACTTGTCAGGTTATTTTTATTCAAGATCAGACGGTAAGGTTTGATTCCATGTCTTTATTGGTCAGCTCCATCCATGTTATAATCCTGTACATATATCTCAATAATTTGGTCTATAACTATCTATCTATCTATCTATTTATATGCTCAATCCCCACTTTTCCTATTTTTTATATTAATTTGGTAATGTTACAATATATTTTTACATTTTAAATTCATAAATAGTCCACTAATATACTAGGTTAGGTTTTGGTTAGGTTAGGTTAAAGATATTGTTCAATGTTTCTTAGTAAATAGGCATCTGAAAAACAGTTCCACCCGCTACACAGGATCTTACCCCCTCCACTAACTAAAAGGTAAAGAAATACGCCACACAAAACAAAATTTCACATTTATTATTATTTATTATTTATTCCAATATCCTAAAACTAACAATTCAAATGACTAAAGCAGTGTATTATAAGAAAGCTAAAAAATATACACGAGACAGAGAAAAATGCGACATTAAATGAAAATGTTTAAAATCAAGCAACAAAAAATAATTAAGTATAAATTCTAGCTAATTAAAAAAAACAAAAATTCAACTTTGTATTTCTGCAATGGGAAAGTTAAAAGATTATATATATATATATATATATATATATATATATATATATATATATATATATATATATATAAATAAATAAAGGTCAATGTTTGTCTGTTTGTCAGTTACCCGAGTTACCCGACCTTTGTTACTAAACTCCTCCCACAGTTTTGGTGCCAGGTGGGAGTGTGGGGCACCGTTGGAAAGCCCAGGCTTTGGAGATGGTTTTATGCGAGCTAATGGAAATCAGAGACACTTTTGTTTAATAAATTTTTCGGCAGAACTTATGTAGTATACGGGAGCGAAAAAAAATAAAAAAATGGCCGTTTGGGGCAGAAAGAGGCCTCCGATCGAAAAGGTGTATGGAACGAAAGTTGTTCGCAGCTCCCAAAAATGGGGGTACGGATGAGGTCAGATCCAAAATCGGAGGTCATTTAGCGGCCGAAATCGAGGTCGCCGTTTAATGAGGCACAGGGAGGTCGAGGCCGGTGATTATGGTAGTACTGTAGTAGTATTGTGATGATTGTGGTAGTAGTGATTGATGATGGTGATTATGGTAGTAGAATTTAAACCCGGGAAACGCCGGGTACCCCTCCTAGTACAGTATATATATATAAGACTGACCTACTCACATGTAGATTTTAGTCTTTAACCCTTGTCTAGCGGGGTGTTTTGGGCTCATTTGGGCATATTCAGGCCCTCCTGCATGATAAATCAAGCATCTGCATGAAAAAAAAAAATATTTAGCAAAAAACTAGGCACTAAAAGCTTCAAAATGAGACCAGAACGAGCTACGTAGCACTCGTGGTTCTCTTGCAGTTATGCCACGAACATAGGAGTTTAGCATATATCGGTATATTTTTCCCAGCTATGCTCACTACTGGCTACACTGCCGGCCTCTCGAGAACACAGGGAACATGAGTTAATGGGCGGCGGTAAGCCCTGGGAGTCGGCTGTCTGGCCCGCTATACTCCCGGCCATTAGCACTCGATTTTAACCCTTTAAAAGCCTTAATAATGCTCCTAACTTGCTGCAAATTGGTGCACGACTTAAGTCGAGCACCGCCAATAAGGGGTTAAGGGGGTCCACCTCGCTTTTTTTCTCTTTCTCTCCCTCTCTCTTTGGCTTGTATCCATTCGGCCCCATTCAGTTTACTGTTTTAAGACATTTACCCCATCCAGGTGTCAATATTTTCCTGGCAAGCGGTAGTGAGCCAGCATACATATATTTTTGTTTTGACAGCAAGCTAAATTTGTACATTTTTCGATAGAAAAATTTCTCCGGCAAAGCCGGATTTCTCCATACAATGCTGGTTAGCTATCGCTCGCCAGGAATAAATCAACACCTGGATGGGGATAAACGTCTTAAAACAGTTGGCTGAATGGGGCCGAATGGATACAAGCCAGGGAAAGAGAGAAAAAGAGAGAAAGAGAAAAAAAGCCGGTGACCCCCCCTTAATATATATACAGTACTGTACTATACTGTATATATATATATATATATATATATATATATATATATATATATATATATATATATATATATATATATATACAGTCCATCCTCCTATAACACGAGTTTAGTGGCGGCACTGCGCCTCGCGTTGTAGGAATTCGCGGTGTAGGAATAACACTTTAAATGGAGATAATTCTATATGGGACTGGGCCCCCCAATTTTGCCACTTTTCCGTATTTTTTTTAGCTTAATAAACACCAATATTACTTACCAAATAACCTTAAACCAAAAACAAATATTAAAAGACATAGCTTACCTTAAAACTAATGAAGAAAAAGATGATTGTAAAAGGTGGGGGGCTCCGAGGCAGACCCCCATGGCAGGGCGAGATCAGCTAGGCTGCCCCGTCCCCAGCCTCGTCAACCTCATCATCATCCAGGTAAGCACGGAGTCGACCACTCCTCTGCAACAATCCAGCATCTTTCATAAATCCATCGAATTCGGCATCATCCATCATGTCAGAGGTGTACGGCTGAGGGTTAGCTGAGGTGGATGGCTGAGGGTTGGCAGAGGTGGATGGCTGAGGGTTGGCAGCGGTGGATGGCTGAGGGTTGGCAGAGGTGGACGGCTGAGGGTTGGCAGAGGTGGACGGCTGAGGGTTGGCAGAGGTGGACGGCTGAGGGTTGGCAGAGGTGGACAGCTGAGGGTTGGCAGAGGTGGACAGCTGAGGGTTGGCTGAGGTGGACGGCTGAGGGTTGGCTGAGGTGGATGGCGGAGGATTGTCAGTGGTAGAGGAAGGCTGGGGAGCTGGTTGTCGTGACGGCAGGAATTTTGTTATCATCGTCTGCCTTCGTTGATTAAACTCTGCCATGCTGCGGTCGCTATAATAAGTGAACAGCCTGTCGATGCCAAAGAGAACTTCACGAGTTCTAAGAGGGCATGATTCACGAGTCTTGAACTCTTCCTTCAACGCATCAACAGCTGCTAGAATAAGGCTAACTTCACGAGCTGGCAAATCAGACATAACTGGTGGGGGAGGGGATGGCTGGCCTCTTGCTTCGTGTTCAATGTCTTCTGCGTCTACCTGTTGAATTAAGTCTATGGCTGTAGATTCATTTCCTGCCCTGTTGAATTCACGGATTTCCTCCACCGTCACCTCACCAAATCCAGCGATATTCCTTGCTGCATTGACTGCCTGAGCCTCTGCTGTCTGCACACTCTGCCTTTCTTTGTCGGCCTTGGGATCACACAGGTGAGGTGTCAGCTGTCTCCAGGCATGGTTAATTGTGGCTTTGGAAATCTGGTCCCAACTGAGAATGAGGAAATTGATAGCATTCTTTACAGTGAAAGCTTTCCAGAAACTTGTGACAGACATCTTCTGGGTGGCTTCATCACCTTCAGAAGCCACCACCTTCAGGAACTTCAGGCACTTCTGGCATTTCAGGTGATGCAGGAGGATCTTCAATTGCAGGTGCAACTTCATCTAAGTCCAAGTCAGGGTCGAGTTCCATCGCGGTCACTTCCTCATTTGTTTCTGTTTTTTCCCTTATATAATCGTAGAGGTGAGTCTGGTAGAAAAATGTCATGGTAGAAATGAGCTCTTGATCAAGTGGCTGGATTAAAGGATGTTGTTTTTGGAGGCAAGAAGATAACATTGCATTGAGGGTGGAGATTTTGCAGGTAGGCAGGATGGCAGGGGGCATTATTCATCAGCAAAATCATCTTAAAATCCAGTCCTAGTTCCCGCTGCTTGGCTTTGGCATCAAGAATGCAATGTTGAATAAGCCAGTCACTCATAATTGATGAGGTCACCCAAGCTTTACCATAGTTGTACCAGTAGACTCCACTGTCATCCATGTTCCTCAAGTTCTGGTAACATCGGGGATGTGCAGCAGTATGGACGACCACAGGTTTCATTTTGTGTGTCCCAGAAACGTTGCAAGTCAACATAACAGTGATTCGGGTCTTGTCAGCTTTCCGTCCCCGTGCCTGCTTGCAATGTTTAGAAATGTAGGTGGACTTAGGCATGGTTTTGTAGACTAGGCCAGTTTCATCAACATTGTAGATTTGATCTTTGGTGTAATTTCCTTCTTCAATGATCCCCTGCAACACCTTTGGATATTCCTTACCGGCCACCTCGTCTGCCGATGCTCTCTCCCCTGTTAATTTAATATTTTTTAAGTCCTTGCGCCGTAGAAATTTCTGCATCCATCCATTGCTTGCCTTAAATGCTTGATAATTTTCTTGGTTAAGTCGCTTGCAGGCTGTGGCGTATAATAACCTGGCTTGAGATTTCAGATAACGAGAATCAAGGGGTATGCCTTCCCTTTGTTTTCGATTTATGAAAACTGTGAGGTATCGTTCTATTATAATCATAGCTTGATTACCGGTCCTACTCCTTCCATCTAACTCCGTCGCACCATAGCTCTAGATGGAGGCCTGAATTTTGGCTCTATTAGACCAAACCGTCCTGACAGTGGATTCAGATAAACCCAGGTCCCGGCCTACAGCTGAGTTTCCTTCTCCTTTCTCCTTCCTCTCTATTATTTCCTTCTTGACTCGATGGCTGAAAAAATCCTGGGAGCCATGGTGATACACAGAACGCGGCAAAACATCCACAAAACGTCCAACTATAACACGAGGCAGGCAGGTACAAAGCGAGTCTAGCAAAACAATGACTGGCAGCCTGGCAAGTGGCATCCCGACGCAGAACCCTCTGTCGTCACACTGCGCATCGACGTCATCGCGCTGTAGGTGGGGTGGGGGGGGAGGGGTCGTGCAGTAAGAGGAGGCGCCGGATGTGAAGCACTCGGCAAGGCCATTTCACGTTATATGTTTTCGGCTCGTGTTATAAGAGGTTTAGGTAATTCGGGACCCCCCCCCCTCGTGTTAAAGGAGGATCGCGTTGTAGGAACTCGAGTTTTAGGAGGATGGACTGTATATATGTATATATATATATATATATATATATATATATATATATATATATATATATATATATATGTGTACAGTACACAAAATATTAATAATTTACATGTTTATATATTTTCTAAATGCGTTTATTTAACCACTTCGAACGCCATTATTCCATAATTATACAGTACTGTATTTTGGCGGTTATTAGACGATTTTATGCAGCTTAGGAAGGACGTCTAGTCACCGGGAGAGGGGTAGGATATCTCCGCTAATTCGTCGACTGCAACAGATCCTTTCTAAACCAAGAAAATCGTCTAATGATAGCCAGAATAAAATTAATTATATCTTCACCTCAATTGTTGTTGTTGTTGTTGTTGTTGTTCCCTAAGCTGCCTGGCCGAACAGCCCAGAGTCCCTGAGGAAGGCCATGGCCACGATCGGGCTTTCCCACAGAGCTCTCATTGAGTGTAGATTGTGTTGTTGGCGTAAGTGGTTGTGTGAAATGCAGTCTTCTATGATGTGTTTAATGGTATGGGGTGCTGTGTTACATCCCGGGCAGGCGTCGACAACGGAGTCATCCAGTCTCTTCTGATAGCTCAGGAGAGCTAGATGGTGTCCGCATCTCAGCCTGGCCAGGTGGACTCTGTCCTCGCGAGGGAGGGAGGATTCGGAAGGATGGATTTCGGGAGGTGGTGCATGCAGCTGTGTGTTGTCTGTGAGTGAGTGGATGGATTGGCGAGAGATATGAGTATGGATGTGCTTCTGGAAGTTGGTTCGGGGTGGGCAGGGAGGGAGAGAGGACAATAATTGTGTGTGATACCGTGTGCTGGGTGTTGTTTTGATATTTCTTGGTGTCTGTGGGTGTGTTGCCATGTAGTTTAGTGGGTGGTCTTGGTTCGTGGAGGCTGCTGCCAGGAATTGAGTGCCTCTCATGTCCAGATGGTCTTTGACTTTGAGGATTTTGGTTTCTTGATGTAGGTGATCTGTGGGTGCAGTAGCTGTGCAGCCTGTAATGATCTTCAGGGCTTTGTTTTGAATAGTCTGTAAGGTCTTATGATGTGTTTCAGCTAGGTTAGAAGCCCAGGCTGGGCTTGCGTATTCCATCACTGATCTTATGTATTGTTTATATACTGTGGTGGTAGTTTCTTTGTTGTGTCCAAATTTTGTGTGAGCAAGTGACCTGAGGGCGTTAAGTCTGGGTGTCAGTTTCTTTTTAATGTTTGTGGTGTGCTGTTTGAATGTCATATGAGTATCATATGTTACTCCTAGGATTTTGTGTGTGTGTGTATGTGTTAGGGGTGTGTTGTTTATGGTGAGTTGAGGGATGTATTCGTCTTCTCCTGTCCAGCTTGTGAGCAGGGTTGCGGTGGATTTGGCTGGGGCTAGATTAAGTCTGTTTGTAGTGCACCAGCCATGTAGTGTGTTGAGATAGGGTTGAAGGAGATCTGTTGCTCTTTTTGGGTCATGGTGTGTGCATGTGAGTGTTATGTCATCTGCATAGGAGGCTAAGTTTATTTGGGGCGTATTGGGTGTAGTTATATCGTGCATGTACAGATTGAAGAGTGCGGGCGATACGACGGATCCTTGTGGGACTCCGTTTGGAAAGTTTCTGATTTTAGATGACTGACTGGCAAAAGATACGTGTGCACATCTGCCTGCTAGGAAGTTGGCCAGCCACCTTTTTGTGTTGTTGTGCATGTTTGTGTTGTAGATTTTGTTTGTTAGGTTGTGGCGGGGGATGGCATCGAAGGCTAAACTAATGTCGAGTGTGGCTAATAGTGATCTGTGTGGTGGTCTAGCTGAGTTGATGCCGTCAAAAGCTCGTTGTGTAAGGTCTGTGAGAAGAGTGTTTGTGGAGTGCAGTGGCCTAAAGCCATGTTGTGTTGGAGCTAGGGGTAGGTCGGGTGTAATTAGTTGTAATACTAGGCGTTCCATGACTTTGGAGGGGGAGCAAAGGAGTGTGATGGGGCGGTGCGAGGAGGGTAGCGTGGGGTCTTTGTTGGGTTTGGGGAATGTGATGATGATACCATGCTTCCAAATGTCTGGTATTGTGTTATGTGAATAGCTGTAGTTTGATATGTTAGTGAGTGCTTGTATGCCTTGTGGTCCCAGGTGTCTGAGGTGTATGTTGCTTATGTTGTTTAGGCCACAGGCGGGTGAGTGCTTGAGATTGTTGATGATATGCTTTGTCTGGTGATTGGTGAAGGGTGTATAGTCAGGGTCTGTGGGGAATTGTCTCTTACGTCGGATGACACGTCGGTCGTCTTTGTGAGGTTTTAGGTGGCTGACATGTGAGAAGTGATTGATGAGAGTGTTTGCTTGTTGTTTACATGAAGGAGTAGAGTCTGTTGTTGTGATTGCAGCATGTGATTGTGTTGTGTTGCTGTTGGAAAGTGTGATGCCGTTTAGTGTTTTGTAGAGTTTTTGGGGGTTTGTTTTGTGATCAAGTGTTTGTAGGAAGTTATTCTAATTTAGTTTTTGTTGTTCTTGTATTTTGTTGTTAGTTTGGGTGTTGAGTGCTTGAATTTGTTGTGTCATGTCTTGTGTGTGGGGTGCTGGGGAGTGTTTCAGTGTGTCGCGTTGTCTGATGAGGTTTTGAATTTCTGGTGTGAAGTTGGGGTTGTGTCTTTTTCTGTTACATCTTGGAATGTGTTTCTTGTCAGCGTTTTGGATAGTTTTATTGAGTATGTGTACAGCATTGTTGATGTTAGTGATGGGTGTACTGTTTAGAGTTGTGAAGTGTTGTTCTGTCTCATTTGTGAATGCTTCCCAGTTAGCTCTTTTATAATTGGTGTATGTGTGTTTGTGGCTAGCTGGGGTGAGTCTGGTTTTGGTGGTGATAATGATCGGGAGGTGGTCAGAGCCTAAGGTTCTGACCACCCTCCAGGGTGTTGTGGGGGCGAATTCTGGGGAGCAAAAGGTGATGTCTGGAGATGATGGGTTATAGAGGGCTTGGTGAGGAATATGGGTATGTTGATGGATGTCGTTAAGGATGATGAGGTTATCTGTTTGGTTTTGTAGTACCAGCCCTCTGTCTGTGTCGGGGTTGTCGACAAACCAGGCCGACGTCTTGGCGTTGAAGTCACCACCCAGGATGATGTGTGGGGTGTTTGTGATGTGTTGTAAGTGTGGTCTGTATTCATTTGGTACTGTAGGGGATGTTTGGGGAGGGATGTATGTGTTTATGATGGTTATGTTGGAGGTGTTGCCAGTGCGTATTTCAATTGATTGTATTTCTGTTGTGTTATCATTTGGGGGGAGGAGGGATTTGGTTTGTACACTGGTTACTATGTATGATATTTCTTTGTGTACCAGGGTGATGAGTCCACCGCCCCCGCCGACAGCCCGGTCTTGTCTGATGGTGGTAAAATTATGAAATGTGGGTGTTTTTTGTGTTGTGTGGAGTTTTGTTTCTTGTAAGATGGCAATGTGTATGTTGTGTTGTTTGATGAAGTGTGAGAGTTTGTGTTTCTTTGTGTTAATGCCATCTATGTTCAATTGGAGAATGTTAATGTTATGT